>AP027105.1:4126214-4826214 GCA_028142955.1 Pinctada fucata
GATGACGTGCTTTACTGTTCTCTAGCTTGACTGCCACTTCCTGAAATAGAAAACCACATATATGTCAATGGAAGGTCAGACATGAGCATATCCAGAACATTATCTAAGGGGTTTGGGATGACCGGCATGGAGGGGGGGGGGCTGAGGATGACGTGCTTTACTGTTCTCTAGTTTGACTGCCACTTCCTGAAATAGAAAACCACATATATGTCAATAGAAGGTCAGACATGAGCATATCCAGAACATTATCTAAGGGGTTTGGGGATGACCGGCATGGAGGGGGGGGGGGGGGGGGGCTGAGGATGACGTGCTTTACTGTTCTCTAGTTTGACTGCCACTTCCTGAAATAGAAAACCACATATATGTCAATAGAAGGTCAGACATGAGCATATCCAGAACATTATCTAAGGGGTTTGGATGACCGGCATGGAGGGGGGGGGGGGGGGGGGGGGCTGAGGATGACGTGCTTTACTGTTCTAGTTTGACTGCCACTTCCTGAAATAGAAAACCACATATATGTCAATAGAAGGTCAGACATGAGCATATCCAGAACATTATCTAAGGGGTTTGGATGACCGGCATGGAGGGGGGGGGGGCTGTGGATGACGTGCTTTACTGTTCTCTAGTTTGACTGCCACTTCCTGAAATAGAAAACCACATATATGTCAATAGAAGGTCAGACATGGAGGGGGGGGGCTGTGGATGACGTGCTTTACTGTTCTCTAGCTTGACTGCCACTTCCTGAAATAGAAAACCACATATATGTCAATAGAAGGTCAGACATGAGCATATCCAGAACATTATCTAAGGGGTTTGGATGACCGGCATGGAGGGGGGGGGGGGGGGCTGTGGATGACGTGCTTTACTGTTCTCTAGTTTGACTGCCACTTCCTGAAATAGAAAACCACATATATGTCAATAGAAGGTCAGACATGGAGGGGGGGGGGGGCTGTGGATGACGTGCTTTACTGTTCTCTAGCTTGACTGCCACTTCCTGAAATAGAAAACCACATATATGTCAACAGAAGGTCAGACATGAGCATATCCAGAACATTATCTAAGGGGTTTGGGATGACCGGCATGGAGGGGGGAGGGCTGTGGATGACGTTCTTTACAGTTCTTAAGTTTGACTGACACTTTCTGAAACAGAAGTATCATATATCAAGAGAAGTCAAAGACAACGTGCGTGGATCCAGAAATTTCTCCTGATAAGCTGAGGGGGAGCTTTACAGTTATCAAGTTTGGGATGACGTACTTAACAATGATTCCTCAAGTTTAGCTGTCACTTCCTGAAACAGAGAACCACGTATCATATATCAAAATAAAAGTTCAGACATGCCCAATGCCCAGATCCAGAATATTTCTAAGGGAGAAGGGGGGCAGATCGGCCCATGGTAAGGACAGTCTTGGATAAGGAACTATGCCATAAAAATTGATACGTCAACGTAAAAATTGGATAAATAGATATTTTGATAAATTCCAGTGGGGTCCTTAACCCTCCCCCTCCAGATCCGCGCATGTCAGAGACGATTAATTCAGTACCAAAAACCATATGCAATGCTTTACTGACATATCTAAAATTCAACACCCCTTTCCATAATTGGATACATCTGAATAACATGTATCACCCCCCCCCCTTCCTATACCTCCGACCTGTTCGAAATATTTGGATAATCCATGTCTTTTGAGTATTTCAAATATTGTGATGTTGAACCCTATTTTGACACGACTACTTCCCCGAAACATTCCTCTGAATCCACGTATACTCGTTTTGTTTATATAAACTTTTAATTCTGCATTTAATACCCTTCTTTTTCCGTGAATTTACTCGTAAATGAAATTATTACTCGTAAATATGCAAGTTCCTTTAGACAAACGCAGTTACTACGTTAGCAGGAAGCTTTATAATGTTACGTGATTCTTCAATAAACAAATAATACATGTCAACAAATACTTGGGTTTCATACAATAGAACAGGACATATTGTCTACAAAGGGCTGATAACCTCAACTTGGCTCAAGCGGTAGATGACCTCCTCCCACCCTTCCCTTGAAATACATAAAAAAATCTTTGCGTACATTTCATCGGTTTTTGTATAAAATTTATAGAAAATTAAAGGCCTAACACCCATCCCCCCCCCCCCCCCCCCATTCCATCCATCCTGGTGATCCACCCCATTATTTTTGTATTTCATGCTAACATAACCCACCGCCAAACCCTCGAGAAAATTTTCCTGTATAATCGAGCTCTGTGCAGATCTTCAATCTCTTCAATCAGACGATCTGACTATTTGTTTCAAACTTGTGGTATAGTAACTAATGAGATCGGGAGGGGGGGGGGGGGGGGGGGGGGGGTAGGTCATAAAGTGAATTCGATACACCACGTCTACCCGTCGCAGATCTAGTGTGACAGTTTGTTACATGTATGTATGATTTTATTCCTAGTGATAATCGATGTTCTATAGGGCATACACCCCAAATATCTAAATTTAGAAGCCAAAATGACCGTCTCCACTGCGGGAATCCGCTGGACTTGACCATATGTGTGCATTTGTGACAAAGTTAATGACCTATTTGACGCGAATGGCGGGAGTGCAGGTGCGATAGATCTCCGTCGTGATCAAGGCGGATCAAGAATTATAGTCCGCGTCAGGCCCATTAAATCTCCTTGTCGATTTTAGCCATTCGATAACATGTACAGTATATAGCCTAAGGATTGGTTTAATAGTTTTAATGTTCAATTGATTTTGTCCACTTTGAACTAATTGCATTCGCTTTAACTGAGTGGGTTGAAAGATGAATGAAATAACACGTACACCCCCTACCCCCATTTTTCTTTTTAAATGGTTTATCTTTCAAATCTGAATTCGTCGTATGTCTGTAGTTGGTAAACATGGTAAATCAGTTTAGATTTCTCCAATAGATTTCTCCAAAGGATATCAATAAATTATCATTCCACTTGGATTACTACTCTACTCTCATTATGCCAAGAGAACTAGAGTGGAAAGAATATTAGTGTAGAACTGTAGAAGGGTCTGTTTTGGGGAACAAGACTTGCAATGTACGACTCAGACGAAGGGAGGGAGAGGTCAACCAAAGAAAACATGTACATGTTTTATAATTAACAATATTTCATAATCAACTGAAAAGTAGGGCATCATAAATTATTTGATCAGTTGCTATGCTTTATTACTTGAATACCCCACCCCCCCCCCCCCACACACACACACACATTTTCTCCTCTCTCTCTCTCTCTCTCTCATAGTAAAATACACACACGTATCTGTTCATTTTTCTTCCTAATAAAGGTGTGGAACTCAAAAACATGTAAATTTAGACATTAGAGCCATTTTTCTTTCATTATTATCATCAGTTTCTAAAAATAACCCACATTCTAATCTATTGTCTCCCTATCACGACATAAGAGGCCGTGATTTACTCAAAACTTCGACAAATTTATACCAGCCCTGTCTGCCTAGTGACACCAGAACCTAAATTTTATATGAAATCGATACCTACCTCCCCGTTGGCAATATTTAGAGCTAGGTATATGTCTCCGAACGAGCCACTACCTATTTTCCGAACGAGTTTATATTTGCCCCCGACGTGAAACTCCCCTTTCGCTGAGCCTTTGGCGCTGGCCATGGTTTATGAAATCTTGAATTCAATTCCAAATCCACTCATTAGTTCACTATATTTGATGAATCTTTCATTGTTTCCCAAACTCCTTTTTAAACAAAGGTGTGTTACTCATGATTTTACGTTCCAGTTTTGACACGGTTTCTCGCGTTCAGGCTAAACAAAGACAAGTGCATTGTGGGATCGACTAAATGAAAACAGCTGATCGACACTTCTGTTGCCAAGGACAACATTAGCTGGTTTTATGTATAATTCATACTAATTACATTAGTTGTCGGTATATATGTGTACATATAATGGTTTTATAGGCTATAAATTCATTCATTTTGGACATTTTTCTCACGCATGTCTTCCCGTACATGATATGCACATGATTGCGTAATGCATCAAAATGGCGGCCGGTTCTAGTACTTACTGACATTTATCAGATAGATAAAAATCAGTACGAGAAAAGGCATGATTTATTGACAAAAGCGGGCATCTGTTTTTGAGGCTCACGTCATCATAATGTATACTTTATTTAGTGCGATTTGCCTCAAGAAAAAGTATATATCCTTCTTTTAAATTATTGTGAAAAATTCTGATGAAAAAAACGGAATATGAGAATACAAAACAGAAAAAAATAAATAAAAGTAAAAAAGGAACTGGCGTAGTTTTGAGAACGAACGTCATCAGAATTAAACTTATGAGTCCAATGTCTAATTAGTAGAATTATAAAATTTTCATTGTCTTTTTATACGAAAAATGTATATATATGAAAAAAACTTTTCGAATTTCTCAAGCATTCAAGAGCTACTAAATATTTCAAGACTAAGCACGTGTACAAAGACTAAGTACGTGTACAAAAAGTATACTTTCTTTCTTTCTTTCTTTCTTTCTTTCTTTCTTTCTTTCTTTCTTTCTTTCTTTCTTTCTTTCATGAGCAATTTTTATTAATGTTATATAGTTTATTTGAAGCTTAATGTATTCCACATAGTCACGGGTTATTTAAGAATTGAAAGTTTACTTTTGTCATTTTATTGGATGATGATGAAATGTCAGTTGTCGTATCACAAATTGTGTAAAACCGCGTAGCTTGTAATGGTATAATTAGACACTGTTGTTAATTATTACACGATTAATTTGAAATAATAAAGCTTAAATTAAATTTGATAGATTTGAAATTGACAAAAATAATTATGAAAGGTGTGATTAAAAAGGCTGATGGCAGTTTAGACCAGTTTAATTAGTTATTTTATAAATAATTACAGTATAATATAAATTATAATCCTGATTATCAGGCAGTAAATAAGACAAATTCACACTGAGTGATACAAATACGTGTAAAAATGGCTTCAACGTAACATGACGTAACAGGCAGGCCACGGGACACCATGCCGACCGTAACACGTGTTTTTGGAGATAACAACAAACAAATGGACTTGTTTATTCTGTTGTCTGCCGATTTGAAGCCATGTCCAGTTGAGTCTACAATATAGTTCAAAGGCTTCTATAAAATATTTTTGAAAATGGCGGAATCTTCCGCCCTTACAGACAGAGTTGATATTGAAATACTCCAGAAAAAGCTGGACAATATGAATCTTCACATTAAACTTGAGGAAACCGAGATAAAATTCTACAAAGCTAAGGAACAGATCGACGTGTTAAAGAAGAAACTGGCGGAAGTAAAGAGACGTTACGAACAATCAAGAGGAATGGAAATCTGTGCTTTCAGAAATTCAATGCGCATGCGGATTATGGTTATAAAAGGAATTATATCAATGTACCATGATTATGTGTATGCAACGGGTGAAAAAGTGTTACATTTGAGAGAACAAACACTGCAAGATGTTCCTACTGCGGATGATGAAGAAAACAACAAAGAGTGAAGGTAACAGAATTAAACCTTGTGGAAATCTTCAGTGCTGGACTACATGTACAACTTGTGTCAAAATTCTTTTCTCTAAGTTGAATGTAGGAAATCGTAATTAATTTATTTGATATAATACACTTTTGTTTGGTTAAGTTATTTCAAAATATCTCATCGCCGAATCTAATTGTGCAATAGATATTTTTATGTTTGATTTATAATCATAATATCATTGTTATTTTGATGATAATAATACGACAACGTGTACATGTACTTGTTTATAAGAATTCATATAAATATATTTATGAAAACTAAGTTTTCGTTATACTTCATGGTCTCTTTAGACTTTTACTTTAATTTTTTTTTGTGTCGTCAATCTTTTTTTTTTTCAATGTACTGCAAACGGCCGACTGTGGAAATTCAAGAGGAGATATAACCCTGGTGTCTTTCTACACTGCTGTGTTTCTTTATCAGTAATCTATTTGTTTGCCTGTCATAGCAATCCAAAGATCATTTAAGGCAAATATACTGTGAACAATTTTAATTTCATTTTACTGAGATACCTCATATCTGATAGAAAGGATATTAGTATAGAACAATTTATCTCATATCCTCTCAGTCATCGACCTCTCTTTCTCTCATGAAAGTCAACAAAATACTTTAAAATATATCGGTTCAGATACGAACATGTACTTAAAAACTTTCTGGGAGGGTGTGAATCTATTTCAAAGAGTATAATTGCGGGGAGAATACAAAATGAGAAATGTCTTAACATTATATGATGCCAAAGGGTTGCCATGCATTGCATTCCCTTCTCAGTTCAACATACTAGTAGGACCCAGTTTGCTACCACAGGTAACAGATTCAAAGCAGACGAAGTTTGAAAACCATAGCGACCACCTCCGAGTAAGCTATAGTTTGCTTCATTTATAATGGTTTCTGCATTTTCGAGAAGCAGATCAAGTTATCTCAAAGATTCATGAAAGAAAGGAGGGGATCTCCAACAAGACTCGACCGCAACCACAGCAAAACAACGAACGCCTCCAAGCGAAAACACAGAGAAGACATACACAGCAAGATACACAAAAGGGAATGGAACATCAAACACGACATCAAAACACAGAAAAAACATACACAGCAAGATACACAAAAGGGAAAGGAACATTAAACACGACATCAAAACACAGAAAAGACATACACAGCAAGATACACAAAAGGGAATGGAACATTAAACACGACATCAAAACACAGAAAAGACATACACAGCAAGATACACAAAAGGGAAAGGAACATCAAACACGACATCAAAACACAGAAAAGACATACACAGCAAGATACACAAAAGGGAATGGAACATTAAACACGACATCAAAACACAGAAAAGACATACACAGCAAGATACACAAAAGGGAATGGAACATTAAACACGACATCAAAACACAGAAAAGACATACACAGCAAGATACACAAAAGGGAATGGAACATCAAACACGACATCAAAACACAGAAAAGACATACACAGCAAGATACACAAAAGGGAATGGAACATTAAACACGACATCAAAACACAGAAAAGACATACACAGCAAGATACACAAATGGGAAAGGAACATCAAACACGACATCAAAACACAGAAAAGACATACACAGCAAGATACACAAAAGGCAATGAAACATCAAACACGACATCAAAACACAGAGAAGACATACACAACAAGATACACAAAAGGGAATGGAACATCAAAACACAGAAAAGACATACACAGCAAGATACACAAAAGGGAATGGAACATTAAACACGACATCAAAACACAGAAAAGACATACACAGCAAGATACACAAAAGGGAATGGAACATCAAACACGACATCAAAACACAGAAAAGACATACACAGCAAGATACACAAAAGGCAATGGAACATTAAACACGACATCAAAACACAGAAAAGACATACACAGCAAGATACACAAAAGGGAATGGAACATTAAACACGACATCAAAACACAGAAAAGACATACACAGCAAGATACACAAAAGGCAATGGAACATCAAACACGACATCAAAACACAGAAAAGACATACACAGCAAGATACACAAAAGGCAATGGAACATTAAACACGACATCAAAACACAGAAAAGACATACACAGCAAGATACACAAAAGGCAATGGAACATTAAACACGACATCAAAACACAGAAAAGACATACACAGCAAGATACACAAAAGGGAATGGAACATTAAACACGACATCAAAACACAGAAAAGACATACACAGCAAGATACACAAAAGGCAATGGAACATTAAACACGACATCAAAACACAGAAAAGACATACACAGCAAGATACAGAAAAGGGAATGGAACATCAAACACGACATCAAAACACAGAAAAGACATACACAGCAAGATACACAAAAGGGAATGGAACATTAAACACGACATCAAAACACAGAAAAGACATACACAGCAAGATACACAAAAGGGAATGGAACATTAAACACGACTTCAAAACACAGAAAAGACATACACAGCAAGATACACAAAAGGGAATGGAACATCAAACACGACATCAAAACACAGAAAAGACATACACAGCAAGATACACAAAAGGGAATGGAACATTAAACACGACATCAAAACACAGAAAAGACATACACAGCAAGATACACAAAAGGGAATGGAACATTAAACACGACATCAAAACACAGAAAAGACATACACAGGAAGATACACAAAAGGGAATGGAACATTAAACACGACATCAAAACACAGAAAAGACATACACAGCAAGATACACAAAAGGGAATGGAACATCAAACACGACATCAAAACACAGAAAAGACATACACAGCAAGATACACAAAAGGGAATGGAACATCAAACACGACATCAAAACACAGAAAAGACATACACAGCAAGATACACAAAAGGGAATGGAACATTAAACACGACATCAAAACACAGAAAAGACATACACAGCAAGATACACAAAAGGGAAAGGAACATCAAACACGACATCATAACACAGAAAAGACATACACAGCAAGATACACAAATGGGAATGGAACATTAAACACGACATCAAAACACAGAAAAGACATACACAGCAAGATACACAAAAGGGAATGGAACATCAAAAACGACATCAAAACACAGAAAAGACATACACAGCAAGATACACAAAAGGGAATGGAACATCAAAACACAGAAAAGACATACACAGCAAGATACACAAAAGGCAATGGAACATCAAACACGACATCAAAACACAGAAAAGACATACACAGCAAGATACACAAAAGGGAATGGAACATCAAACACGACATCAAAACACAGAAAAGACATACACAGCAAGATACACAAAAGGGAATGGAACATTAAACACGACATCAAAACACAGAAAAGACATACACAGCAAGATACACAAAAGGCAATGGAACATCAAACACGACATCAAAACACAGAAAAGACATACACAGCAAGATACACAAAAGGGAATGGAACATTAAACACGACATCAAAACACAGAAAAGACATACACAGCAAGATACACAAAAGGGAATGGAACATCAAACACGACATCAAAACACAGAAAAGACATACACAGCAAGATACACAAAAGGGAATGGAACATTAAACACGACATCAAAACACAGAAAAGACATACACAGCAAGATACACAAAAGGCAATGGAACATCAAACACGACATCAAAACACAGAAAAGACATACACAGCAAGATACACAAAAGGGAAAGGAACATCAAACACGACATCAAAACACAGAAAAGACATACACAGCAAGATACACAAAAGGCAATGAAACATCAAACACGACATCAAAACACAGAGAAGACATACACAACAAGATACACAAAAGGGAATGGAACATCAAAACACAGAAAAAACATACACAACAAGATACACAAAAGGGAATGGAACATTAAACACGACATCAAAACACAGAAAAGACATACACAGCAAGATACACAAAAGGCAATGGAACATCAAACACGACATCAAAACACAGAAAAGACATACACAGCAAGATACACAAAAGGGAATGGAACATTAAACACGACATCAAAACACAGAAAAGACATACACAGCAAGATACAGAAAAGGGAATGGAACATCAAACACGACATCAAAACACAGAAAAGACATACACAGCAAGATACACAAAAGGGAATGGAACATCAAACACGACATCAAAACACAGAAAAGACATACACAGCAAGATACACAAAAGGGAATGGAACATTAAACACGACATCAAAACACAGAAAAGACATACACAGCAAGATACACAAAAGGGAAAGGAACATCAAACACGACATCAAAACACAGAAAAGACATACACAGCAAGATACACAAAAGGCAATGAAACATCAAACACGACATCAAAACACAGAGAAGACGTACACAACAAGATACACAAAAGGGAATGGAACATCAAAACACAGAAAAGACATACACAGCAAGATACACAAAAGGGAATGGAACATTAAACACGACATCAAAACACAGAAAAGACATACACAGCAAGATACACAAAAGGCAATGGAACATCAAACACGACATCAAAACACAGAAAAGACATACACAGCAAGATACACAAAAGGCAATGGAACATCAAACACGACATCAAAACACAGAAAAGACATACACAGCAAGATACACAAAAGGCAATGGAACATTAAACACGACATCAAAACACAGAAAAGACATACACAGCAAGATACACAAAAGGCAATGGAACATTAAACACGACATCAAAACACAGAAAAGACATACACAGCAAGATACACAAAAGGCAATGGAACATCAAACACGACATCAAAACACAGAAAAGACATACACAGCAAGATACACAAAAGGCAATGGAACATTAAACACGACATCAAAACACAGAAAAGACATACACAGCAAGATACACAAAAGGGAATGGAACATTAAACACGACATCAAAACACAGAAAAGACATACACAGCAAGATACACAAAAGGGAATCGATCATTAAACACGACATCAAAACACAGAAAAGACATACACAGCAAGATACAGAAAAGGCAATGGAACATCAAACACAACATCAAAACACAGAAAAGACATACACAACAAGATACACAAAAGGGAATGGAACATCAAACACGACATCAAAACACAGAAAAGACATACACAACAAGATACACAAAAGGCAATGGAACATCAAACACGACATCAAAATACAGAAAAGACATACACAGCAAGATACACAAAAGGCAATGGAACATTAAACACGACATCAAAACACAGAAAAGACATACACAGAAAGATACACAAAAGGGAATGGAACATTAAACACGACATCAAAACACAGAAAAGACATACACAGCAAGATACACAAAAGGGAATGGAACATCAAACACGACATCAAAACACAGAAAAGACATACACAGCAAGATACACAAAAGGGAATGGAACATCAAACACGACATCAAAACACAGAAAAGACATACACAGCAAGATACACAAAAGGGAATGGAACATCAAACACGACATCAAAACACAGAAAAGACATACACAGCAAGATACACAAAAGGGAATGGAACATTAAACACGACATCAAAACACAGAAAAGACATACACAGCAAGATACACAAAAGGGAATGGAACATTAAACACGACATCAAAACACAGAAAAGACATACACAGCAAGATACACAAAAGGCAATGGAACATCAAACACGACATCAAAACACAGAAAAGACATACACAGCAAGATACACAAAAGGGAATGGAACATTAAACACGACATCAAAACACAGAAAAGACATACACAGCAAGATACACAAAAGGGAATGGAACATCAAACACGACATCAAAACACAGAAAAGACATACTCAGCAAGATACACAAAAGGGAATGGAACATTAAACACGACATCAAAACACAGAAAAGACATACACAGCAAGATACACAAAAGGGAATGGAACATTAAACACGACATCAAAACACAGAAAAGACATACACAGAAAGATACACAAAAGGGAATGGAACATCAAACACGACATCAAAACACAGAAAAGACATACACAGCAAAATACACAAAAGGGAATGGAACATCAAACACGACATCAAAACACAGAAAAGACATACACAGCAAGATACACAAAAGGGAATGGAACATTAAACACGACATCAAAACACAGAAAAGGCATACACAGCAAGATGCACAAAAGGGAATGGAACATCAAACACGACATCAAAACACAGAAAAGACATACACAGCAAGATACACAAAAGGGAATGGAACATTAAACACGACATCAAAACACCAAACACGAAAGACTACACAGAAACCAATGGCCAATCGGTGCAACTTTAATAGCAAGTCAGTGGCGGATTCAGCCGGGGGGGGGGGGGGGGGGGGCACGTGCCCCGGCAGTACCCAACGAAGGGGCACTAATGACATGCTTTTGGAAGCATTAAACTACTGTTTTCTAAGAAAAATGCATGACATTAGTCAGAAATAGCCTCACACCCCAGAAACCACCGATCTGAATAAATTTTCCAATTTTTTTTCTCGGGGATAGATTACAAAGTCGGAAGGGATGCATTGCTGCCATGTCCATCGTCTGGGGCATGGTGCGCCCGTTACCTCTTGTTTGTTAAGGAAATTTATCATTTACTTATTTTCTTTACATTACAAAAATTAACAAACAAGTGTTTGATCTAAAGTGAAGGCTATGGGGTCAGATCCTACCAGGAATTTGCCAAATTTGCAGCTATTTTTCATAGCTTTTACGCGAATTACGACTGTCCCCCCCCCCCCCGCATGGGCTGACCTCTCTGCCCTTTTAAAACTTTAAATGCAAAAACAATGCAGCATCAGAAAATGTCGATTAAAAAAAAGACTGATTATCGTTACTGACACTGACTGAATAATGCGCAACTAATCCCTTCTAAATTCAGTTCAAATACGCTTCAGATGCCACGAAATTACTTCATTTTTCCGAAATTTTCTAGGGGGGGGGGGTTGGCCCCCAATCCCACCAATGGGAGAGGCAAACCCCCTCCCATACTCTCCCCCACTCGGCCCTTGCAAGTGATTCCCATCAAAAAGTGTATGTGCCCCCCCGGCATTTGGGGTTCTGGATCCGCCCCTGCAAATGGTGTGATTATCCGGATTACATGCGCACAAAACGTCCACATTTCCAGTCACATGTACCTTAAGTTCACGTAGGACGAACAATTGTTGTTAATTATAAGGGAGCAACCATTTGATTTTGATGGGGGGGGGGGGGGGGGGAGTAAGACTTTTGCCAGCCGGAAAATTTTTTTCAGCCATTTTAAGAGCCGGAAAATTTTTCTCGCCGGCCCTTCGGGCCGGATTATTTTTTGTTGATGTAATTTTCCAATGTTGAAAATTATTCTAAAGTTTAAATCATTCAGCGTGATTTTTCGGCAATATTAAACATCAAACACAGAATGAGTTCATCTACTTCATTTTAATTTTTTGAATGAAACCTATACTCAACGCAACAGGCTATATGGTGCTAATGACTTTTAATTTGATTCATTCACTCGCGATTGCATAAAGGTTTTTCCCTTTTTATTTGTGCTTAGTTTATGACACACACGAAAAGTGTTTATTGGGCAAGTGAAAAGGCCGGAAGAGAGGAGGGGGGGGGGGGGGCAATTTCATGATCCGGAATTTTTTTTTTTGCCGGCCCTTCGGGCCTGAAAATTTTTTCCCCTAAAATTTCGATCCGGAAATTTTTTTTTTGCAAAGTCTCTCTCCCCCCCCCCCCCATAAAAATCAAATGGTTGCTCCCTAGCCTCCTCACTGTAAGATGACCACAGAAACAAGACAGCATAATGAAAGGGTCCAGGCAACACATAGATGAATATGTAAATGGGTATAAAAATTTATGCCCAATGTTAAAGTTTTGGACATACAAACAAACAGACAATCAGACAGAAAAAAACCAATACTAAAACTAGTATGTCCCTGAATTCTAAAGCATCCGCGATGGGGTTTTTTTTTCCAATATTTCATAGACTAAGGCTATAATATACCCACACACATATTTCGTACAAAGAGGGATAACTCTGAATTGAGAATATGTACTTCCGCATTGCACAATCATTCTGTAATTTTTTGACGCAGCAGGGTATATAAATGTTAGCTCCTATCTATACCCCATACACGAACGAAATTAAATACGACTGAATTTACATAAGCTCAACCATAGCAATGGCAGCCAAATTTGACGAAAGTTTGGAAGTTTCCGATCAGAATGTTGAAATGTGGAAAATAAGGAACTTAATCAAACGATTAGATGCCGCAAAAGGGTAAAAACTTTTTATTGATTGATTAATACCACTTATGTAAATAACCTTTAACACACTTACCCAAAAGAGTCACTTCTATGTCAAGTCATGGACTCACAAACTATGTAAGTTCTTGAGAAATATAAAAGAAAGTGATACTATTATTTAGTAAAAATTCACGCCTGAAAATTAAAACATGTTTTCTTTCGATCATCAATTTCGAGTCATGGAAGAAAAAAATTCAAAGTCATCTCGTCTTTTGAATTCTAAATGTAATGGAAACGTCTCAATATAACCACGATGTCATAAAATCAAGTTTTAATGTATAGGTATCGTGTTTTTGCTTGATGTCATATCATTGATGTCTTGGTATCGTGTCTTTGCTTCATGTCTTTCTTGGTATCGTTACTTTGCTTGGTGTCTTTATATTATTTATGTCTTGGTATCGTTACTTTGCTTCATGTCTTTATAATATTTTTGTCTTGGTATCGTGTCTTAGCTTGATGTCTTTATATTATTTATGTCTTGGTAAAGTGTCTTTGCTTGCCAATGCTTGATGTCTTTTTATTATTTACGCCTTGGTATCGTGTCTTTGCTTAATGTCTTTATATTATTGATGTTTTGGTATTGTGACTTTGCTTGATGTCTTTATATTATTTACGTCTTGGTATCGTGACTTTGCTTGATGTCTTTATATTATTTACGTCTTGGTATCGTGTCTTTGCTTGATGTATTTATATTATCTATGTCTTGGTATCGTGTCTTTGCTTGGTGTCTTTATATTATTTATGTCTTGGTATCGTGTTTTTGCTTGATGTCTTTATATTATCTATGTTTTGGTATCGTGTCTTTGCTTGATTTCTTCACATTTTTTATGTCTTGGTATCGTGTCTTTGCTTGATGTGTCTATATTATTTGTGTCTTGGTATCGTGTCTTTGCTAGATGTCTTTTTATTATTGATGGTTTGGTATCGTGACTTTGCTTGATGTCTTTATATTATGAATGTCTTTGTATCATTTCTTTGCTTGAAGTTTTTAAATTATGTATGTCTTGGTGCTGTGTCTTTGCTTGATGTCTTCATATATTATTGGTGTCTTGGCATCGTGTCCTTGCTTGTTGTCTTTATATTATTGATGTCTTTATATTATATTGATGTCTAGGTGTCGTGCCTTTGTGTGATGTCATATTATTGATGTCCGAGTCTTGTAGCCATTGTTGTATCTTTGCTTGATGTACAGATTTTAATGACATGAAGTCTTTGAATTATGGATGTCTTGGTATTGTGTCTTTGTTTGAGTCATGATTTCAAGTCTTTATATTATTGATGTCATGACAACGCTTTTTTTTTGTATCCTTGATGTCAAGATATTGTGTCACTACATCGACAATTTGAATAGAAATTATACTTTGTATAGTCTTTTTCGGGTCTATATTTTTTTAGGGAAGGAGTTCGAGTCTTGTTAGGATATTTTTCGGGGGGGGGGGGTGTTTGGAGAGGGGGATGTTGTCCAGTCTGCATAGCAGAGGAGATTTCAAGGTCTAGTAAATGCAGCGATGAAAACTGTCTTTCATTTTACGATTTCCAAGCTCTATGTTGTTTCTTAATGGATTTTTTTTCGAACTTGAAGGAATGGTACCAGCATGATCAGCCTTGTAATCCCGTCGGGAGGACAGCTGTCCCGTGTGAACAAAATGTTGACTGAGGAGCTGGGAGCGGCGGCCTGCATCAAGAGCCGTGTGAACAGGCAGTCCGTGGAAAGCGCCATCAAATCTGTACAACAACGGATCAAACTTTACCGTAACGGTATGTTCACACGATCCTTCTTGGACCGTTGCTATAGATATAAAAACTAAATGCATCGAGTCTCATTTAATACGCCACTTTAGTTGAAGTGAATGATCATACTTGTACTTAAAGATTAAAAAGTGGGGTAGAAGACAGTTTGAACAGTGTGTGGTTCAAATGAAGAATTTCAAATAATAATGTATTTTTTTCTTTCGGGAGTAACGGAGTTTGAGTGACTAATATTAATTACGGATAGAAACTTTATTCAGTATGTAAGGGCAAGATCGTTTTCAAGACGAGAAGTAAATTTCTTATTTATTACCTTAGTTCCCAAGAATGGTCTGATGATATTTTGTGGCACAATACTTACCGAAGAAGGAAAAGAGAAATTGGTCAATATCGACTTTGAAGCATTTCGTCCCGTCAATCGTTCCCTGTATCACTGTGGAAACACTTTTAAAACGGAGGTATAGTTCAAGTTTTGTATATAAAGACGAAAGCAAAATCTTCTTCTTCTTCTTTACGATTTTCTTTCCAATTCTAAATCAATTTTTGTCGCAATATTCTTCGATTCTATCAAAATATCAAATTTCATAAATTTTGGATTTATATACATTCGTTTTCAGATGTTAAGGGCATGACTAACCGAGGATAATAAGTATGGTTTTATTGTTATGGACGGGAAGGGAGCGCTCTTTGCCACTCTGACGGGGAACAGTAAGGAGATCCTTCACAAATTCTCCGTTGTTCTTCCACCAAAACACGGTTTGTATATCTGTGTTCAATTGTTTTGTCATGAATTTGTTCTGTTCTTTTCCTATTCTAATTCAAAAACAAGCAGACAACAAAATACTTGAAAAATTTGATTATTATTATTTTTTTTTTCTAATTGGGGGAAAATAGTTTTCATTGCAATTTTACCAAATGTCTTGGAAAGCTTTGAAAGGTCCTCAGTCTGAAAAGGACTCTTCATGATTTTTTCAGTATTTTTAAAAGAATAAAATATTTCCCGAGTCGCATTATGCCCTTCGAAGTTTTGACATTGTACTGTATGCTTTTGCACTCTATTGTAAAAGTATTTTTTGTAACACAATATAGTATATTTGTATTTTTACATTCCGTAGGTCGAGGTGGTCAGTCCGCTCCGAGATTTGGACGAATCAGAATGCAGAAACGCCAACATTTTGTCCTGAAAGTTGCAGAGGAGGCCACCAAACTTTTCATTTCCGGTGACAAACCAAACATAGCCGGCCTCGTTCTGGCAGGGTCGGCCGACCTTAAGAACGAGTTAGCGGAGGCCAATGTTTTTGATGCAGTATGTACTACTGACCTGAAATATTTGACGATAAATTTGACTTCATGAATTTGTAATTGCACCTTTTCCTATCAAAGTGACCGACTGGATTTAAAAGATTTCTAAATTATAAAATACTGACCGCAAACTTATCTTAAAAACTTATACATATACACTGACCAAAAAGAAAAAAAGAAAAAGACAGGAACAATTCAAACTGTAAAGAATATCAATTCCTGTAACTCCCCCCCCCCCTTATTTTCAGTGAAAAGGAAAATGTATACTTTATTTCATTTCTAGTATTAAGCGATTCTCCTTTTTGATTTACAGAGACTTAGGCCAATGATAATAAAAACCGTGGATATAGCTTACGGAGGGGAAAGTGGGCTTAACGAGGCCATAGTGCTGTCTGCAGACGTACTGGGCAATCTGAAATTCATACAGGAGAAGAAAATGCTTGGTAAGAACATTTTATGACACGAATTCATATCACCATGGCAACTACAGATATGTTTCGTTGTAACTTGTTGCCATGCTGACATGTCTTTGTAACACTTTGTAATTTTTTAAATGTTACATCAATACATGTCTCATATAAAGATTCCCATTCCTTCATGTAAACAAATGTATCTTTTTGTAACATTATCGTGATGTCTGGCTATTTTTCGAGCATTAACATCGACGGCGGGTGCGGCTAGCCAACAGGGAAAGCTTACTCCTCCCGGGCACCTGGTCCCACCTGTAGCTTGCTAGGGGTCCGTCGATGCTCAATAGTAGTATAAGAACTCCCGATGTCCGGGTCGGGAAACCGCACGTGCAGCTATGACGTCATGATGACGTCAGTATTATGACGTCATGATGACGTCAGTATTATGACGTTGTCTTCACTATGACGTCAGTATTATGACGTCAAGTATTCCATGACGTCAGTATTATGACGTCAAGTATACAATGACGTCAGTATTATGACGTCAAGTATACAATGACGTCAGTATTACGACGTTGTCTTCACTATGACGTCATTTATTCTGCACCTGCAGCTTTGACTTTGAAACGACCTTTCGTGTCAACGGCACGCACTGGCAGATTGCCAGTTAGAACTTTCTAGAACATATGCCTTTGAAACGACCTTTCGTGTCAACGGCACGTACTGGCAGCCTGCCAGTAAGAACTGTGTAGAAGTGTCAAGAACCTATGACGTCATTTTATTCTGCACCTGCAGCTTTGACTTTGAAACGATCTTTCGTGTCAACGACACGCGCTGGCAGCTTGCCAGTAAGAACTTTCTAGAAGTGTCAAGAACATTTGACGTCATAAAAGTCGGTCACCTGGAATTCTGCCAAAATTATGACGTCATCGATAGAGCTCTGTCGAAAAAAAATGGTTAGTACAATAAGGTCAGGCATTTGGCTGGCTGCCATAAACATGTTAGGTAATATAACTGTCCCGTTCAAGATCAGAGTCAAGGTAATTCATGTAAAATTCAAGGTCAAATGACATGTGATCACGTGATCAGTCACGTGACCGAATGTTCTTGAATTGCCTATGTATATATAAACCCAATAAGTCATTGTAGACAGAAGTCAATGTCATTGTTGGTCATACTCAAGCTCAATTGAAATTCAAACACGTGATTGATCACGTAATGGAATGTTCTCGAATTTCAACAGGTGCTAATTTTACCACATCTGGGTTGTAGTAGGGTGCACAAAGGTGTTTAAAGTACAAATTAGGATGCACATTTGCATGCAAAATGTGCATATAAGTGTGCAAAAGGTGCACAGTAATGTGCAAAAGGTGCACAATTGCGTGTAAAATATACACAATTTTGTGCAAGATGTGCACATTAAAGGTTCTAAATGTGCACATTTAGATGCAGAAAGTGTACAATAGGTTGCAAGATGTGCACATTAGGGTGCAAGATGTGCACATTAGGGTGCAAGATGTGCACACTCGTGTGTAAGATGTGCTCATTAGGGTGCAAGATGTGCTCATTAGGGTGCAAGATGTGCACATTAGGGTGCAAGATGTGCACACTCGTGTGCAAGATATGCTCATTAGGGTGCAAGATGTGCATATTAGGGTGCAAGATGTGCACACTCGTGTGTAAGATGTGCTCATTAGGGTGCAAGATGTGCTCATTAGGGTGCAAGATGTGCACATTAGGGTGCAAGATGTGCACACTCGTGTGCAAGATGTGCTCATTAGTGTGTAAGATGTGCTCATAGGGTGCAAGATGTGCTCATTATTGTGCAAGATGTGCTCATTAGTGTGTAAGATGTGCTTATTAGGGTGCAAGATGTGCTCATTAGGGTGCAAGATGTGCTCATTAGGGTGCAAGATGTGCTCATTAGGGTGCAAGATGTGCACATTAGGGTGCAAGATGTGCACACTCGTGTGTAAGATGTGCTCATTAGGGTGCAAGATGTGCTCATTAGGGTGCAAGATGTGCACATTAGGGTGCAAGATGTGCACACTCGTGTGCAAGATGTGCTCATTAGTGTGTAAGATGTGCTCATTAGGGTGCAAGATGTGCTCATTAGGGTGCAAGATGTGCTCATTAGGGTGTAAGATGTGCTCATTAGGGTTTAAGATGTGCTCATTAGGGTTTAAGATGTGCTCATTAGGGTGCAAGATGTGCTCATTATTGTGCAAGATGTGCTCATTAGTGTGTAAGATGTGCTTATTAGGGTGCAAGATGTGCTCATTAGGGTGCAAGATGTGCTCATTAGGGTGCAAGATGTGCTCATTAGGGTGCAAGATGTGCACATTAGGGTGCAAGATGTGCACATTAGGGTGCAAGATGTGCACACTCGTGTGCAAGATGTGCACATTAGTGTGTAATATTTTCTCATTAGGGTGCAAAATGTGCATATTTGGGTGCAAGATGTGCACATTAGGGTGCAAGATGTGCACATAAGTGTGAGAGATGTGCATATTAGCTTGCAAGATGCGCACATAAGAGTGCAAGATGTGCACATTAGTGTGCATGATGTGCACATTGGTGTTCAGAATGTAACATTAATGTGCAGGTTGTGCACATTGGTGTGCAGGTTGTGCACATTAGTGTGCAGAATGTGCACCTTCGTGTGCAGAATGTGCACATTCACGTGTAGAAGTGCACGTTGATGTGCAGAATGTGCACATATCACTGCAAGATGTACATAACAGAGTGCAGGATCTGCACATTATTGTGTAAGATGTGCATATTAGTATGCAAGATGTACACATTAATGTGCTAGATGTACACGGTTGTACTCAAGTGTATAATTTTCGCTTTTATGGTGCACTTAAGTGCTGAATTTTAACATTAATGTACAGACAGGTGTTGAAAATTTGCACTCAGTTGCTAAAAGTGCAAAAGGGTGCAGGAAAACGACTTGTACTACACGAATTTTTCTTGAAAGGTTCAAAGATCACATGTGGCGTATTCAACAGACATGATTGAAATGTAACTATTTTACTGTTGACTCTATAAAGAATAAAACGATCACGTGATTTTCAATACTTTAATGCCATTCAAACAAAGTCAAACACAAAACTTTCAAGAACAATTTTTTACAAAAAAGTTACTGTTGCATTTCTTCATTGTATTATCTGCACATTGGTTGATTTTGGTGATTGTCTTCCTCCATGCACTCGGGATGAATGGCGGCACAAATAACTTCTTTGGCATCCTTTTTCATTTTTTTCTGAGTGAGACGTTTCGGTTCCTTTTTCTTCTTGATAAATTTCACCGCTTTCTGTATAATTTGGGTCGCTTCAAAGTTCACAGTACCGTCACCATTTGGAATGAACTCAAACTTGAAATGTTTGGTCGGTTTATCCACAAATTCGAAATGGCCACCCAAGTGTTGATCCATTTGTTCCTGAAATTTCATCAGTTGTTTGGCATCGTATTTTTGTTGTTTCTCCAGATGTTGACGTTGTTCACTTTCTTGATATCTCATAAAATCATCATAGACATCAATCCCCATGCTGTGTCTTTGGTATTGTATTTCAGCAATATTTTTATGTAGTCGTTCGCATCTTTGTCTGACATCATCCTTTTTATTTTTTTCAACAGCAGCAGCATTTACAGAGCTCTTCTGACACGTCTGTTCCATTCTGAAGTTTTTGGCTGAATGAGGTAATGCGTGAACAAAGCTCCTTTTATAACGTTTAAACTTCCTTGACCTTTCAGAATCCGTAAGGTAAAGTGTTCAGGTTTTCCAGAATCTGACGTTTGTCATACACGATGCGATAGTCCTTGGTCATGTCCTTGGAAAACAACCTGTGATCTTTCCCGCGCACAATCTTGGAAGGGTAAGTGACCGTGACCTTGTCGTCGTCGGTTTGACTCAATACCATGTTTTTCATCGTTTCGAAATTGATGATCTGACTGGTCTTGTAATCCAAGGTCATGCCCTTGACTTTGCACACGGTACTACCGTCGTTCAGTTGGTACGCGTAATTCTTTGGTCCGCCCGACACGAAGGTAGTGATCTTTTTCCCGCCTAATTCGTCGGTCCAACATCCCAAACTATCTAAGATGGGGGGACTCCACTTGTGATCGTCGTGTACGTAGATGATGCTGTCGGTATCAAAGTACAGAACTCTGTCGTCCAATCGGTGCAAGGCATCGTATAATTTCAAGCGTGCTAAAGCTGTAGTGTAACAGGCGATCACCACGTTTCCGAAATGACAAGGCGGTACAAAGTCGTCTGTCTCGGAAAAGTTGGCCAAGATCAGGTCCAGTTCTTCGTTCTCCTGGTTCTGAATCAGTTCTAAATGCATCACCTTCTTGGTATCGTCCTGCATTAGTTCTAATAGTTCACCACGATTCGACAAGTACCTGTAAATGTACAAATTAAATGAAATACCATTTTAATAAAAGATAATACAAAATATGATTTTAGATTTGGAATAAAACCTTACCTGTTCTGAGTCAGTTGTTGTCTCTGTCCGAATTTTCCCCACAAACAGTTCAGGAACATCTTGGCGATGGTGCGCAAGACCGGATTTTTGTTAACATCTTGGAGTTTTATCCCTTCTCTCCTGAACACTTCCTGGGTAAACTCTATCTTCTGTTCCACACTATCGCATTCTGGTGGGTATCCGCTGGCTTCCTGCTTGATTTTCAGGAACGTGTCAATATAACCCCTAAACAGGGTCCTGGAGGTCTGGGGAAAATTCCATACTTCGTGGATACAGTCCATGACATATCCCATTTCCAATGCTATCTTGACTTCTTCGATCACCCAAGTTCCGGTCAGTGCTCGTTCATTCTCGTGGTGTCGACATCGGTAGTTCGGACCTATCTCTTCCTTCATTTCCACGCAGGTGCGACAGAGGGGGAACAGTAATTTGCCTCCGTAACGGTAAGGTAATACCGGATGGTACAACTTGCGTGGCGGTATGATGCGACACTTGACTAAGCCGGTGTAATCTCTGATGTCCTCAAAGTTCTCGGTAATCAGAACTGGATGTCCGATAGGAAAGATACTGTGCTTTAACACAGAGGGGTAGAGGGAGCAGACATCGATGTAACGTATGTCTCCTTCGTTGCAGTAGAGTCTAGTGGCATTAGTTCTACCTCCAAACAAAGCATCTCTGGGTTGTAAGGGGTCCACGAATTCCTCGGCCATTTTCTTGGCGAACGCTCCGAATTCCGGATCCTCCTTACATCGGCGATCGTACTCGTGCTCCCAAATGTGTTCTACTCTAAATCCTAATTGGTTCAAAAAGTTCTGACGGTCCTGGGTGGCTTGGTACAGTTGCTGAAAGGTACAGTCGTGTCTGACCGGATGTTCTTCTAATTTCATGTTGGGAAAACATTCGGGACACCCGTGCCAGAAACACCCGTAGAACTCGTAGACGGTCTGCATGTTCATGTTGTAGCCGTCGACGTACAGGTGAGCTATATTCATCTCTCCTCCGTTCCTGGCATGGCGAATGTCCTGGTTAGTCTCGTGGGCAATCCACTTCAACCATCTCAAAGCTTTGATGGAGTACTTCCGCTCGGGTGAGTATCCTTCCGGTGGTAAGATGGCAACAGTTTCCATAGGCATGAAGTTGCGGCGGAAAGCTAGATTGGCTGTACTGGCAAAGGTGATGCATTCCATGAACGGGTCTACTTTGACGAGGGACAGGAGGGTGTCTCTGAATTTACCGCAGCAACGTCTCAAGATGTCTACGTCAGACCTGCAGTACTCCTCCATCTCTTTAGCAAAGTTGAACTCCTCTCTCCTCTGCACTTTGTCTTGGTACCAGGCCAGGAACTCCTCTCTAGCTTTACCTCTCATCCCGTCGGGTATGTAGGTCTCGATAGGTGGATACAGTCCCACATAGTTCTGGTTAGCTGTGGTGTTGAACAAGTGAGGGAAGTAACCTTTCTTCAACTCGGTCAGTCCAAAGGCTGAAGGCAGACGGCTCAAGGCATCGGGTAGGAAGTTGTAGGAATCTACAAATCTTACTCCGTGCGCAGACATCTTCATGATCTTGGCGCCATTCATCAGTACCTGTATAAATTAAAAGTTTTTTGAGTGTTTGCATTCTTTTGTAGACAAACAAAATCAATGATTAAAAAGTAAAAAACAAAACTTACATCTGGTTTGATACAGGCACGGTTGACTAAGAAGTGTAAGATGAATTGGCCGTCGTATCCCTTCATGTTGTGGGCGATGGCTGTGGCTCCCTCATGACACATTTTCTTGTGTTTACCGTCATTGGTACAGGTGTTGAACAACCAAACCATGAATTGATCCAAGGTAGTCCCTCCCTTAAAGATGACTTCTCGTCCGCCTCCAGGTAAATTAGAACATTTCTGACAGTACTCTTCAATAGGCAGATTGATGCAAGCTTCACAGGCCCGGTGAACCACACAGAAGTTGGGGACATGCTCTCCGGTTTCCTGGGTGCATTCAAAGTCGTAGAAGATGTATAGGTCGCTCTTCTTCTTTTTCTTTTTAGGGATGGGTACTTTCTGGACGTAGCACAAGTGTCCCTCCTCCACTTGCTCCTTACAGATGCTACAGTAGTGATCTTTGTCGGCACATTTATGGACAGGTTTCAGTCGTTTAGTAATCCAACTACCACATTCCTCGCATCTAGTCATCAAATTGCATACGCTGTTACCGGCCTTGTTGGGCTTGAAATGGTTCCAATAACATCTCAGACTATGGAAGCTACCACCACAACTGTTGCATTCGACATTGGCGTCTTCCCATGGGCAAGGAGGTGAAGACAAGCACCAGTAACATCTGACGGGACAGACACTTCTATGATTGTCTATATTGGAATAACCAACATCACAGAAGTCACAGTAGTAAGGTTTTTCTACCAGACCAGGCATAGAGGTGATGGCATCGTAGTGGTTATCTGTATACAAGATATGTAAGATTTTGGGTTGGATCCTCTCGTTGGCTACGGTCCCTCTGTAAAGAGAAAAAAAATATTAAGTACATGGATACATAGACAAATTAAATTCATTGACATTCGCCAAAAAATACACAAAATACTTACTTGTACAGAACGTCAAATTTCAGCGTTTTGGCTACAGGGTTCTGCTGGTAGATTTTCAGCTTGTAGTTTGGCATCAGGACTTTTTGAAACTTCTCCCACTCGGCTGGACCGCAACCATGTTCACTAGATACCCCTGCCTGGTCGCATAAAGCTTTGGCTCTTTCCCTTTGTACTTTGTAGTCCTTAGGCTGTATGACTTTACGCCACTCTGTTTTCCATTCTTCAGAGTCTTTCTCCGGTCTGTTGGCATGAACCATAGTAACGACAATGGCTCGGGACAAACACATGTGGTCCTTGTCGTTTACTATGCTTACGATAGATCTCTTTCCTTTTCTAAAGTTTTCCTGGTCTGTGTGCAGATGTTTCTTACTGTTTCCACCACTCCCCAGGGGCATCTCTACGTGCAATAAATCAATAGTGGTCTGACCGTCCTCCATTTTGAAGTCTTCGTTCGATTGCTGGACCTTTTGAACTTCCTGCAAAATGGCGTCCCCGGACATCTCCGTGCTTTGAGAGAATGGGATCCAGATTTCGGACTTCAAAGAAGGGTGGTGTACAATGGACCGAACATAGTCTGCATCTTTAATGTTGTTCTCGTTCTTCAAATCGTCCACCAAAGTGTTCATGATGTTAGGCAGTACTTTAGGAAATTCCGTGGGTGTGATGTCTTTACTCATGTCCTTGAACTGGACTGTGTACTTCTTCCCCATAGTCCTAAACTTGCGGGACTGGTAGGCTTTATAGACATTGATGTCGTAGAATTTCCTGGCATCTTTGGCATTAAAGTATCTTTGTCTGTTGGTTATTTTTGGTCTCCATTTACTCTGGGTATATTCAACATCTTCCTTGGTGTTTTCTTTATTATCAGCAACAGTATTGTTAGCAGCCATCTCGTTTCCTTGTCAATGACAAAATGATGTTTGGTCTGTGGAAATTGGGATTTATATATACACACATGGAAAAAAATTCAAGAACATTCGGTCACGTGACTGATCACGTGATTACATTTCATTTGACCTTGAGTATGACCATCAATGACCTTCACTTCTGTCTACAATGACTTATTTGGGTTTATATACACATAATTCTAGAACATTCGATCACGTGATCAGCATCTTTTCATACCTAATGATACTCTTAGCATTTTTACACTTATTTTAAAATACAACTAATAAAAAATGAAGTGAAAAGACAAAGGAGTTTTATAGCGTCTGAAACTTTGGATACTTTTTCGAAAAGTTTGGGTAGCCCTTAAAAGGGCTGTTTTTGAGTATGACTTAAAGCCATTTAGTTGTGAATGCAAATTTCGGAGTTGCAGATTGGACAGGTCAACCACTGTTCGACTTTTATTTTGGCTGGAACCATGGTAGCTTTGAAAGCTGACTCTGAGTTGCTCCTAATTTCTCTCTCCCAGTCTTCTTTATTTGACAACATCATGGTATTTTTGGCATCAAAGTTTCTTCGCTTATTAAACTCTTCTTCTCTTCTTTTCTTCTGGGTAGATTTAACATCTTCCCGGATTTTTTCTCTAATATTAGCAATAGTATTTTCAGCAGCCATCTTGTTTTCTTGTCAATGACAAAATGACGTTAGGTCTGTGGCAATTGGGATTTATATATACACACATGGAAAAAAATTCAAAAACATTCGGTTAAGTGACTGATCAGGTGATTACATTTTATTTGACTTTGTTGTACTAACCGACTTTTCTACAGCATCCCATCAATGATATTTTGGCAAGATTCCAGGTGACCGACTTTTATGCCGTCAAATGTTCTTGACACTTCTAGAAAGTTCTAACTGGCAAGCTGCCAGCGCGTGCCGTTGACACGAAAGGTCGTTTGAAAGTCAAAGTAGCACGTGCCGTTGACACGAAAGGTCGTTTCAAAGTCAAAGCTGCAGGTGCAGGATAAAATGACGTCATAGGTTCTTGACACTTCTACACACTTCTTACTGGCAAGCTGCCAGCGCGTGCCGTTGACACGAAAGGTCGTTTCAAAGGCATATGTTCTAGAAAGTTCTAACTGGCAAGATGCCAGCGCGTGCCGTTGACACGAAAGGTCGTTTCAAAGTCAAAGCTGCAGGTGCAGAATAAATGACGTCATAGTGAAGACGACGTCGTAATACTGACGTCATTGTATACTTGACGTCATAATACTGACGTCATTGTATACTTGACGTCATAATACTGACGTCATGGAATACTTGACGTCATAATACTGACGTCATAGTGAAGACAACGTCATAATACTGATGTCATCATGACGTCATAATACTGACGTCATCATGACGTCATAGCTGCACGTGCGGTTTCCCGACCCGGACATCGGGAGTTCTTATACTACTCTCAATTTTGTGCTCTATTGTGAGTGCTGTTGAGATTATCGTCAGGATCTTCTTTAACTCATTTATATCCTTGTCATTGTCGCATTCTGTCTTGCCTTTTGCTCCGTTCCTTCGTTGATCTGTTCCTTTCTTGATATGTTCCTTTGTTGATCTGTTCCTTTGTTGATCTGTTCCTTTTATTGTTCTGTTCCTTTGCTGATCTATTCCTTTGTTGATCTGTTCCTTTGTTGATCTGTTCCTTTGTTGCTCTGTTCCTTTGTTGATCTGTTACTTTTATTGCTCTGTTTCTTTGTTGCTCTGTTCCTTTGTTGATATGTTCCTTTATTGATCTGTTCCTTTTATTGCTCTGTTCCTTTGTTGATCTGCTCCTTTTATTGCTCTGTTCCTTAAATGTTGATCTGTTCCTTAAATGTTGATCTGTTCCTTTGTTGATCTGTTCCTTTGTTGATCTGTTCCTTTTATTGCTCTGTTCCTTTATTGTTCTGTTCCTTTGTTGCTCTATTCCTTTGTTGATCTGTTCCTTTGTTGCTCTGTTCCTTTGTTGATCTGTTCCTTTGTTGATCTGTTCTTTTGTTGCTCTGTTCCTTTGTTGATCTGTTCCTTTTATTGCTCTGTTCCTATGTTGTTCTGTTCCTTTTAATGCTCTGTTCCTTTGTTGATCTGTTCCTTTTGTTGATCTGTTCCTTTGTTGATCTGTTCCTTTTATTGCTCTGTTCCTTTGTTGCTCTGTTACTTTGTTGATATGTTCCTTTATTGATCTGTTCCTTTTATTGCTCTGTTCCTTTGTTGATCTGTTCCTTTTATTGCTCTGTTCCTTAAATGTTGATCTGTTCCTTAAATGTTGATCTGTTCCTTTGTTGCTCTGTTCCTTTGTTTCTCTTTGACCTTATTCTCATCCTCTGGATTCGAGGTTTATTGTTGAGAGAAGATGAAAAAGGAATAGATCGATAATAAAAAGAACATTTGAATGTCTTATTTAAAGTAGCCAAACCTAAACCAGCAGGGATACAACAAAAATATTCAGTTGATGTTTTGGCCAGTGAATGACATAATATGTACTGTGTAACAGAACGTTTCTTTAAGGAGATTTCCCAAGAAACGGGGCGTTTCTGTTACGGAATTTAAGACACAATGCAGGCCCTGGGGATGGGGACAGTAGAGTGGCTCATGGTGTGTCACACGATATACCATGAAGAATAAATCTTTTAAAGCCTTAAAGCTGATCTGCTACTTTATTTATGTTATGTCTCATTATGTTACAGAGCGTTACTTTGAGGAGATTGCCCAGGACACCGGGCGTTTCTGTTACGGAATTCATGACACGATGCAGGCACTGGAGATAGGGGCAGTAGACAGGCTTATGGTGTGGGAGGAACTAGACGTCACACGTTATGCCATGAAAAATAACACAACAGATGGTAAATCAAATCTTAAAGCTGATCTCTCCCTTTTATTTTGTGTACATTAAAGTTATATTTGATGGTTAATGTTATCAAAATAACAAATAACATTTTATTTCTTCTTTTCTTATGCAGTTACTACGACTTTGTTCCTCAATAGTGGTCAAGAAAAAGACCAGACTTTCTTCATTGACAAACAAGTGAGTGATCCACACCGTTTTTTTAAAGCTCAAATAATTTTTTTTTGAATTTCACTTTTAACTTTATGCAGTTGGTATATGACATTAAAAATATAAGATGACCAACCAAATAAACACGAGACTAGATATTTTCCATATTGGAAATGTATCATTAAAACACGATTATAGGTTTCCCTATCTCAGTATCTGTATCTATTTTTAGACTGGGACTGACTTGGAGATAATAGACGAAATACTGCTCACCGATTGGCTGGTGGAAAATTATAAGTCATATGGTAAACTTCTTTAAAATTACCAATATCATAATACATGTAAATGTATTGTAATGTTATTTCCTACTTCGGATCTCTAATTTCTTGGGCCAAACTGTTTGGTTTCTATATTAAACTTACTATTATCATATATATGCACAAGTATTTAGTAGTATTTCGATTCAAGTTAAGAAAATGCATGTATTTCTAATACCTTAATTTTTTAAAGGTGCCAGTCTTGATATAATAACAAACAAGACCGCTGAGGGGAGCCAGTTTGTTAGGGGCTTTGGAGGAATAGGAGGTATGTTATTAGAAACAAAGATGATCGCAGAGACACACAGAAAGACAGACAGATAGTCTAGACATAATAACAAACAAGACAGCTAAGGGGAACCAATTTGTTAAGTGATTTGGAAGAATAGGAAACCAAGACAGACAATTGAACCACAACCACAAAATTGAAAATAGACGAACATGCATATATTAAGCATTTTACTATATTAAGCTAGACTCTGAGAAATACAAGTGACCATGGGCGGACCTAATGCTTTGGTAGCAAGATGGTCCATCCTTGAGTATGAATTTTTGTATCTCCTAAAAGTTTTGAAATGATTGCATTTATAATTGGTCATATTGCTAGAAGAAAAAAAGGGGCACAAGGACCCTAATTTTCATCCTTGACCTTTGACTTACATATAATAATCCTTATGATAATTTTATACTAAGTACATGCATACTTGTCATTGTTGTTTTCTTTTAAAAAAAAAAAGCTGATGAGTGTCATGCATATTTTCAAATGTCTTTTTTTGTCATCTACAGGTTTCCTGCGTTACAAGGTGGAATTCAACCATGCAGAATCTGACCTTGACATTGACCTCGACGATCTTGACCTTGAAGATTACTAAACAGATGGAATGTAAAAGGAAGAACATTTTGCTGTTAGCGGAATACATACATATAGATACTTTCTATGGAAACCTGGTGGAAACTACATGGAAACTTGATCCAGTTTTCCATGCCTTGGAAAACACTGGGAAACTGTCAACCTCAGGTTACCATATGGTTTCCACTTGGTTTCCAAAATGTGGAAACTCTTGATTTTTCGTGCTGTGCAGTGTTACTACAGTGTTTTGGATTAAGTTTTTAGATTAACTTGTGAAAATCTTAATGTACCTTGTTTCTTAGAACAAATCCTCTTTTATAGTATACCATCATTTTGTCGTTTCCCTAAAACTTGATTCAAATTCAAATTATGTTAATTAAGAAGTTTTCGTTTGTATTATCCTACAAGATGCCAAGAAAGCAATTATTCAAAATGTGAAGAAATACAATGAATATAGGATCTCAAATGAAAACGAGTTTTGTATTTTATATCCCTGAGACTTTGCGAGGGGATATAAAACGCACAATGAGTTTCTTTATACATCGTATGAAATGAAAAATTCATTTGAGATTCTTTTTATCACACGATATTGCCTAAAATGTGTATTTCTAAGGTGAAATCAACGTTTCTGAGAACTAGATGCGAACCACGCCATGACCTAGAAGTAGATTGACTGCTACGCCATGAGAAATAGTTCCTAATCGTATAGATTTTCTGTGCTTAAAGAGAAAATTATTTCTTTGTTTCGTATTTTAATGCAATAATTAATTCAACAACAACAATTTTAATCATTGATATTGAATCTGCGTCTGAATTTAACAAATGACCGATATTTGAAAGGTCACGCTTGTCAAAGTTTTTGTGATTAGGCTCCAAACTTGAACAATCGCATTCAAGCACAGCGATATGTAATGTGTTATCACAACATTTGATTATGAAATGACTTATGAAACTGCATGTGACAAAAAAAGAAAATGGTTATTTGTTCTGTGATATTTTTAAAAACATCTTACATACGTGCAAACTAAATGTAGTTGGATGACAATACCTGATACGGTATATCATTTTATCGTCATTTTCTTTTATGGCATTTTTATTTCAAAATTTTGACTTCTGTATCGTTCTTTGTATGAAATAAATCACTATAGAAAAAATGGAGTTGTCGAAAACTTTGAATGATCGAGTGAGTGAGTGAATATCAAATACAAAACCGAAATCAGATGACATTGACCTCGACGACCTTGACCTTGACCTTGATGATTATTTAAAAACAGATGGAATATAAACACACGATCATAAACACACGATCAATGGGACTATAAACCAAGCAAAACCGTACAAAACAACGAATAGGCCATTTCCCGATCTTTTAGAAAGCACAAAATGTCCGAGTCAACCTCTTTTGTCGTTGTTTTACATTATGACGTCACTGTTAAAAGACGCAATTTCACTGAGACGTCACAATAAAAGAGTGCGCAAAAATTGCCTACCTCGGACATTTTGTCAGCCACTATGAATTTTGGCAAGTGGCCTATTGAAAACATTCTGAAAAGGTGCAAAGGTGATTCCCCAATAGAGATGATATCAGGTGCCTGGGACGAGTAACCATCTCCTGCTTGCTGGCAACACCCGTCACTTTAACCTTATAAAGTAACCAAAACAAATGAATTTATGAAAGTTGTTTTGGATGGATATGACCTAAAATACCTTTTAACATTCTGGACAATGGAATTTAAAGTATTTTATATAATCATTGTATCGTCCAAAAATGCAGTGGCAAAGTCAGTGCTTATAAATACTGTTCGTGTACTTGTTTTAGCGCAACCAAATTTTAGCGGAGACGGAGCAGAATCGGGTAAATTGACATATTAGCGCTTTGACTTATTTCCCACACCAATCTATTGAAGATTCATGATTATTATTCTTGAATCAGCGCAGTCCTAGCAGCGCTAACTCCGCTAAAATATGAATCCAGCTAAAATAAGTACACATACAGTATACCCTTGGTTGAGTAGTTTCTCAATGGCATTGTTGTAATTAGAGCTTGCTCTGGAATATCTTTCAGTTCCGATATGAAGACACAGAATGCAGGTGACAAGGAAATGTTAGAACTCAGGAAAGGGAAATTGTAATCGCAAGCACACTTGCAGCAAGACAATTAAAAAAAAATTAAAACAAGCCAACTTACATCTAGACAAGCGACAAGTACACTTGCAGCAAAAAAAAATTTTTTTTTTGAAAATAGAAAAGCAAATACAGTATCAAGGAAACACTAACAAAACAAGTACACGTTCAGGCTTACAATGAAGCACGATAACACAGCAATTACATTACATACGATAACATACGATAATACAGCAATACAATTACACACACCAATACAATCAATCACACACGATGACACAGCAACACAATTACATACGATAACAGAGTAATACAATTAAAAACGATAACACGGCAATACAATTACACTATAACACAACAATACAATTACACACGATAACACGGCAATACAATTATACACGGTAACAGAGTAATACAATTACACACGGTAACACAGCAAAACAATAACAGAATAACACAGCGATACAATTACACACGATAACACGGTAATACAATTACACATCATAACACAGCAATACAATTACACACGATAACACAGCAATACAATTACACAAGATAACACAGCTATACAATTACACACGATAACACAGCAATACAATTACACACGATATCACAGCAATACATTTACACACGATAACACAGCAATACAATTACACATGATAGCACAGCAATACAATTACACACGATAACACAGCAATACAATTACACACGATAACAGCAATACAATTACACACGATACCACAGCAATACAATTACAAACGATACCACGGCAATACAATTACACAAGATAACACAGCAATACAATTTCAGACGATAACACAGAAATACAATTACACACGATTATACAGCAATACAATTACACACGATATCACGGCAATGAAATTAAACACGATAACACAGCGATACAATTACACACGATAACACGGCTATACAATTACACACGAAAATACAACAATACAATTACACAAGATGATACATCAATACAATTACACACGATATCACGGCAATAGAATTAAACACGATAACACAGCAATACAATTACACATGATAACAATGTTATACAATTACACACGAAAACACAACAATACAATTACACAAGATAATACATCAATACAATTACACACGATATCACGGCAATAGAATTAAACATGATAACAAAGCAATACAATTACACACAATAACACAACAATACAATTACACACGGTAATATAACAATACAATTACACAGGATAACACAGCAATACAATAACACAAGCGATACAACAATACAATAAAACACACGATAACACAGCAATACAATTACATGCGATGACACAGCAATACAATTATTCACGATACATGTAACACGTCAATACAATTACACATGATAACAAAATAATAAAATTAAACACGATGACAAGGCAATACAATAACATACGATAAAAAAGTAACACAGTTACAAAGTAATACAATTAAACACGATAACACGACAATACAATTACACACGATATCACGGCAATAGAATTAAACACGATAACACAGCAATACAATTACACACGATAACACAACAATACAATTACACACGGTAATATAACAATACAATTACACAGGATAACACAGCAATACAATAACACAAGCGATACAACAATACAATAAAACACACGATAACACAGCAATACAATTACATGCGATGACACAGCAATACAATTATTCACGATACATGTAACACGTCAATACAATTACACATGATAACAAAATAATAAAATTAAACACGATGACAAGGCAAAACAATAACATACGATAAAAAAGTAACACAGTTACAAAGTAATACAATTAAACACGATAACACGACAATACAATAACACACAATAGCGCAACAATACAATTACACACAAAAACCCAACGATACTATTACACAAGATAATACATCAATACAATTACACACGATAACACAGCAATACAATAACACAAGATAACACAGTAATACAATCACACAAGATAACACAGCAATACAATTACACAAGATAACACAGCAATACAAGTACACACAATAGCATAACAACACAATTACACACGATAACACAGCAATGCAATTACACACGATATCACAGCAATACAATTACACACGATCAAACAGCAATACAATTACACACCATAACACAGCAATGCAATTACACACGATAACACAGCAAATCAATAACAAACGATACCACGGCAATACAATTACAAACGATAACACAGCAATACAATTACACATGATAACACTGTAATACAATTACACACAATAGCACAACAACACAATTACACACGATAACACAGCAATGCAATCACACACGATATCACAGCAATACAATTACACACGATCAAACAGCAATACAATTACACACCATAACACAGCAATGCAACTACACACGATAACACAGCAATTCAATAACAAACGATACCACGGCAATACAATTACAAACGATAACACAGCAATACAATTACACATGATAACACTGTAATACAATTACACACGATAACACGGTTATACCTTTACACACGAAAACACAACAATACAATTACACACGATACCACAGCAACACAATTAACACGATACCACAGCAATACAATTACGCACGATAAGACGGCAATACAATTACACACGGTAACAAAGTAACACAGTTACACACGATAACACGGCAATACAGTTACACACGATAACACATCAATACAATTATACACGATCACAGCAAAACAATTCAACACAATAACACAGCAATACAATTACACACGATAACACGGCTATACAATTACACACGATATCACAGCAATATAATTTAACACGATAACACAGCAATACAATTACACACGATAACACGGCTATGCAATTACACACGAAAACACAACAATACAATTATACAAGATAATACATCAATACAATTACACACGATAACACAGCAATACAATTACAAACGATAACACGGCAATACAATTACAAACGATGACACGGCAATACAATTACACACGATAACACGGCTATACAATTACACGTGATATCACAGCAATAAAAGTCAACAAGATAACACAGCAATACAATTACACACGATAACACGGCTATACAATTACACACGAGAACACAACAATACAATTACACAAGATAATACATCAATACAATTACACACGATAACACAGCAATACAATTACAAACGATGACACGGCAATACAATTACACACGATAACACAGCAATACAATTACACACGATTATACAACAAAACAATAACACATCAATACAATTACACACGATAACACAGCAATACAATCACAAACGATGACACGGCATACAATTATACATGAAAACACAACAATGCATTTACACACGAATACACAACCTTACAATAACACACGATAACACAACAATACAATTCAACACGATAACACAGCAATGCAATTCAACACGATAACACAGCAATACAATTACACACGATAACACAGCAATACAATTACCCACGATAACACGGCTATACAATTCAACACGATAACACAGCAATACAATTACATACGATGACACAGCAATACAATTACCCACGATAACACATCAATACAATTACACACGATAACACAGCAATACAATTCAACACGATAACACAGCAATACAATTACACACGATAACACAGCAATACAATTACCCACGATAACACACCAATACAATTACCCACGATAACACAGCAATACAATTCAACACGATAACACAGCAATACAATTACATACGATGACACAGCAATACAATTACACTCGATTACACAGCAATACAAATACACACTAGAAGCAGTACAATTACACGCGAAAACACAGTAATTTAATAACACAAGATAACACGGCAATACAATTACACACGGTAAGAAAGTAATAGAATACAAACGGAAACACAGCAATACAATTACACACGATAACACGGCAGTACAATTACATACGATAACACAACAATACAACTACATACAATAACCCAGCAATACAATTACACGCGATAACACAGCAATACAATTACACACGATACCACAGCAATACAATTACACACGAAAACACAACAATACAATTACACACAAAAACCACAATACACTTACACATGAAAGCACAACAATACAATTACACACGATAACACAGCAATACAATTACACACGATAACACGGCTATACAATTACACACGATAACAGGGCTATAAAATTACACACGAACACACAACAATACAATTACACACGAAAACACAACAATACAATTACACATGATAACACAACAGTACAATTACACACGATAACACAACAATACAATTACACACGATAACACGGCTATACATTTACACGATAACACGGCTATACAATTACACACGAAAACTCAACAATACAATTACATACGAAAACACAACAATACAATTACACACGATAACACAACAATACAATTACACACGATAACACAACAATACAATTACACAAGAAAACACAACAATAAAATTACACACGATAACACGGTTATACAATGAAGTACTTGTGTAAATATGTAACAAATTGCGAGCGATAGGGAGCCAGCGAATTTTTTATTTTTCATTTATTTATTCATTTATTCATTTTATTTTTAGAATTTGAATAAAGTCCTCTATTCGTTCCTTTTTCAGTTTCATATCTTAGTGCCCTTGCTTATTGACCAAGGTGTAGTGTATATGGGTTGTATATCTGAAAGCACAGCATCATTTGAAGATAACGTATGTTAAATGAATGATATTATCAAAATGAAAGAATATTATCAAAATAAAAGATACAACATATGTTTTACTTGGATATGCTACTGAATCGACCCTACAGAAATTTGGAGCCGCGCGCTCTCTGTAAAATGAATGTACAACTCTAAATTAAAAAAAAATAAAAGAGGGCGCTACTGATATGAATTTTGGTGGCTCCGCTGGAAGCATCACTGATAAGAATTTAATATTCGAAACACGTGTCTTGCACAGGAAAAAATTGGTTTGAAATTTTCTTCATGAAGGTATAGAGTTGGAACACTTCCGTATTATATAAGTTCATGTTATATTTTTCAAATATTAAGACAACAAAACGGGGAATCGGGACTTAATCTTATGAAATATGTATACATTGTATTTATAATTTGTTTAAACTATGCTTCGAAAATTCCAGGGGGGGGGGGGAGTCCGGACCCGCGTTTGCAATATACGTAAACATTAAATTTTGTCGATCAAGTAAGAAATTATGGAAAAAAAGTTTTAAGGCAAGTTTAATATTGATACTTGATGCTTAATTTTGTCACTTTAACAAAGGGCAAAAAAGCTTAATTTCACATTCAGAATTATCTATGTGCTTTTAAAACGACGATAGAAGAAAACTCTATCTGCATAAGGATGGGATAAAACTACATACGAACATCTAGTTCACATAAGGTATAGATAGTGATAACCCACGTTATCACATGATGTGAAGTTGGGATGACAAAGATGGCCGAGTGTACTTGACTCAGTACGATGAGAATATGGTGATATGTCGGAAACCTCTATAACATATAAACATTTGTTTTGAAGGAATATTGATTCGAGTGACCAAGAAGTTCTGTATCGATTTCTAACTTTCGTAATTGTATCAAGAACATCTCGAAACATGCCGTCCTACTTTTCGTTTTGCATTGCTTTCCTATTTAGTTATCGTAAGTATATTTCTGTAAAAGTGAACAAATCTAATACATTGATTAAAAAAAATCACATATAAATGATAAAAAAACTCACATTTTGAATTCAATATAAAGAAGTAAATTTTTTATCTTGTTTTTGATTGGTTGAAATGGCACCACGTGATTATTACTTTCTGTGTCTTTTTTTTCTATTCAGTAATGTTTGTATCATCATCGGTGGATATATATTACCCAGATGAAAATTCCACATGTATCCGTATGCAGGCCACCATTAATATCTCAGTCATAGCCACCTTTGATCCACCCCAAGTAAATATATATTTTTAAATCGGTTATCATTTATGGATCCGGGGGATACGAGTCCTGCTTGCAAATCTCCCTTTTTTAAACGGATACCTGCCCTCGTTTTTTATGAATATTATTCAAAAAATGAAAACAAAAAAAAAAGGTCCATGATAACGTCCTTCTATAGAAGTCAGCCAGCACTGAGGTGCGATGTACATAGCACTTTTGGTGACCCCTATTTCCGTCGTTTCGATTTTACAGGTTCCATTTGTGACGACATAGATCTGACGTAAAACCATTGGGACGTAATTAAATGCTTATTTCTTAAGACCCTTTGACTTTATCTGCGATACTGAATTGAAGCTCAGTTCCGGGGACAAACAAGAGATTGCGCATGTACCAATGACGTCATTTTATTGTTATAAGATGTTTCGTGCATGATCGTGTTTTCTTTGTCTGTTTGTTCTGCAAAAAAAAAAAATCTTAAAACAATCAAAATGACGTCATTGGTGCATGCGCAATCTATTGCTAGTCCCCCAGAACTGAGCTGGTGTGAAAGGGTCCGAAGAAACACTACAGGGCGCTCTGGATTCAGATATCAGTTCATTAGTTTACGTCAGATCCAAGCACAAATAGGAAGTAACTCTGCATTTCGAAAAGACCAAAAATGTACAATGACTCTGCATGGGGTATAAACTTAGTCTCGAGTCACTTCTACCATATACCCTCGAGTCACTTCTACCATATACCCTATATGTACATTCTCAAAACGGAACTTTAATAGAATAGTAACGAAGAACTATGGAAAGCCAAATTAACAGAAACTCAAATAATTAGAGAGCTCTTCAATTAATTAAAGAGCTCTTTAAAAAAATTAGAGAGCTCTTCAATTAATTATAGAGCTCTATAAAAGAATTGAAGAGCTCTCTAATTAAATTATAGAGATCTTTAATTCTTACATTGCCGATTATTGTAATTAGAGAGCTCTTCAATTCTTTTACAGAGCTCTTCAATTCTTTTACAGAGCTCTATAATTCAATTAAAGAGCTCTCTAATTCTTTTAGAGAGCTCTTCAATTGTATTAGAGAGCTCTTTTATTGTATTAGAGAGCTCTTTAAAACGGACATATCCATAATATAATTAAAGAGTACTTTAAAAGAATTATAGAGCTCTTTAATTGAATTAATGCGCTCTGTAAAACAGTTGAAGAGCTCTTCAATTGAATTAAAGAGCTCTCTAATTACAAAAATCGGCTTTGTATGAATTAAAGAGCTCTGTAATGGTATTTAAGAGCTCTTCAATTCTTTTATAGAGCTCTGTAATTAATTGAAGAGCTCTTTAATTCTTTTAAAGAGCTCTTTAATTCTTTTAAAGAGCTCATTAATTCTTTTAAAGAGCTCTTTAATTCACATATTTATTGCGCTCATTAAAAGAATTAAAGAGCTCTCTAATTGTATTATTGAGCGCAATAAAACAATTATTGCCCTCTTTAATTCATTTATTGCGCTCAATAATAAAATTAGAGAGCTCTTTAATTCATTTATTGCGCTCAATAAATGATGCGAATTAAAGAGCTCTTTAAAAGAATTAGAGAGCTCTCTAATTGTATTTATGAGCGCAATAAATGAATTAAAGAGCGCAATAATAGAATTAAAGAGCTCTTTAATTGAATTATAGAGCTCTCTAATTCTTTTAAAGAGCTCTTCAATTAATTGAAGAGCTCTCTAATTATTTGAGTTTCTGTTAATTTGGCGTTCCATAAAGAACTTCTTCTTAAAGTATTTTTTTAATGCACGCATCTTCTCGAGACAAGTGTACGTAATACCTTACTCCCCCTTGTAGGATGCCATACACAAAACTGCGTCTCCGATGAGTTCCGCTCAGAGAGTATAAATGACAAGTTCAGAGTCTATATTTTATCATACTTGCATACACACAAGCAATTTTGAGAGTAAAATCATTCGAACACACCAACAAGCACTGAAATTGCTTGTAATTTAATCAATTCTTTTGCCTGGTAAGTCTCCCCCGCGAAGCTCACCGGAGACACGGTTTTGTGTATGACATCCGACAAGGGGGAGTAAGGTTTTACGTACACTTGTCTCGAGAAGATGTAATTTTCTATGCTTCTGTTTTAAGGCAGTGCAGTTCCCTTTAGAAAATTATACCATACTAAACAGCAGCCATTGCAGTAACGGAAGTGTAACTGCAGTGCTTAATATCCAAACATCAGACGGTATCCAGCTTCTCTTCCTGTTTGTTGAGGATGGCACTCGGGGTGTACAGATGAATTCTCAGATTCTTTTTGTTCCCAACCATTTGTTCTCTAATTTTACACAAGACAACGGTAAGAATACGGTATTCTTTAATCACCATGATCACGTGACCCTTGTACTGCGCAGTTCTGCTCACTTTGAGTATCACGTGACTTCACAGCGTCACATGAACAATACAAAATTAAGATTATTCTAACGAAAAGAAATATTATCAGCCGGAACGCCAGTCGGCACTTGTCTTTGAAGTTTAAAAACGAAGTCACGTGACAAATGTTTTGAATATGACGACATTGTACCACGTCATCAAAAACGCGTCATACTGACTGTGCTGAATGTGTAAACAAGAATGGCACAGGTGATTTTGATGGCAATAGAGATACCGTTTCAAGTGATAACACTTAACCAGGTAAATTTTGTGGCATTTTGAAATAAATCGGGCGTTGTCAAGGGCAGTTTTTCGCCAACGATCTGTTTACCTGCATTTTATTGCTTATTTTCTTTTAAAATCCCGGCTGGGAATGATTGGGAACAATCTGAATGTAAAGTTTATATATCACCGAAGTCACCAAAACCAAAAATAGTATGCCGATCTTTGCCTTAAGGGGTTTGTGTCACCTTTCAAACTTCGATATGCTGTTCGGGCGTCCATCTTCCATGTCAACGTATGGAAACTCGTTTGTAAACAGAGAGTACACGGGTACACATGTACCCAAGTCGGTGCTGCAAAGTGGTTAGATTTGCCAAAATGAAACATGACATCGGCACAAAATCATCTACAAGGTATCAAACCATCAAACAAATGTTAAAAATTCCATTGCCACTTGAATTTGGTGTATTCTGAGTCCGTAATGATGAATTTTAATTAAAATCTGGTCCTCGTTATAGCGTTTTTATTCCTATTTATAGAGTACTTACTGACTGAAATTCTATATAATTATCATAATTGGGATTCTGTTGAAAAGATTATTATTGAATTTTCGTTGGATCTTTAGCAGGGCTGAAAAATATCAAAAATCCCTTTCAGAGGAATTTCAGTTATATCTAGTGAATTATACCTGAGTAGTATTTGTTTTATAATAATATTTAAAATTTGAGATAAACAATTAAGGTCGTTTAGCCCAATTTATTCTTATTTCTCTACTTTGTGTGTCAAGAGTTATCCGCCCCTTTTAGAAACAATGCTTCCAACCGTCAAAATAGGGATTGGCGTTCCGGCTGTCATACCGTTATCATTCATTCGTGTCAACATGGAAAGAAAAGTAACACAAATTATAAGTACTAGTAACTTACATTGCATTATTTATTTTGATGGGGAAAATATGAATATAAAATCAAATCTATTGATATTTGATTGTTACCAATGGCGTAGCTAGGACAAAATTAAGTGGATGTTATTTATGATGCAAGGGTTCAGCTTAACCTTTAGAAGCCCTTTGGATGTGGTAAGGCGGTGCTGGGGTGTGGGATAAGGAATGTTGTCTCTGGAAACGAGTTGTCATTTCATAGTATTGTATTAACTTTAGAGAAGAATGATTATACTAATTCAGAAATGTTGAAAAAAAGTGGATGCTTTAGCATGGTAGCTACGCCACTGGTTACAATATAAAGCAATATTTGAAAAGCATTACATTTGTATTTGTGTCCTACATATCTAATTCCTTTCCAGAAACCGTTCTTCTAAATGAACAGAAACCAAAAGGTTTGCCGCCCCCGGACAGAGCCTACTCGTGCAGCCAAGATGACGCAATCCTGATGAAGACGTCAGAGCGTGAAAACGTCGCTTATTCTGGCGTCATCGATCTAATCTATATCCAGATTCAAGCTTTCAATTTGAATGGCAGTAATTTTGGACCAGGTATACCTCTGGGTATCAATATCTAATTGTCTATACAATGTACTATACTTCATCATGTTCATAAAAGTACGAAATAACCCGTTTTCTGATGTACAACGAAAACTAGCACTTATGGGTTATGCTCATACAGCCTAAAACGAGACAAAGGGAGGACAATCTCTTGCACATGCGTCCAATTTCAGTCCCGCTTTTCTAGACTTTGAAATCTACCTATGACCTTGTTTGCATGTGAAAGGGATGGCATGTGCCATTAATTCAAAAGCTTAAATGGATTGTTTTCAAAGAATAGGAATTTTAAGTTCTATGTAATCTTGAACAATCAAATGTGATTGCAAAACTAGTAAGTTTCAGTTCTTCCTTATTATGTCCTTCCTTCTTCTTCCAATAAAGAACACTATCAGGTCGCAAAAGTTTCCTATCTCCTAAATAAGAGATTTCCAAATAATGTTAATCAAGAGCGATAACTCCAAAATTAAAACAAAATGGATTTCATTTTTAGTTGAAGATTGTGGTCAGTCAGTAATATCCACGCCCATCCCGGCCACGCCTACCCCCGGGGTACCGCCCACCAACATGTACATCTTGGAGAGTATAGACGGGATGAAGTGCATTGTAATGAATACTGGAATAGAGTTTACTATACCCTACACTACCGCAAGTGGAGCTGTAAGTTAGATGTTTATATTTAATAATGAAACATTAAGGCATCTAGACAAATGGATTCTGCTCTGTCCGTCATTCCGTCCTTCTGTTCATTTTCAGTTTTCATGTGATAACTCGAGAACCTTTCAACCATCTTTGTTCATACCTGAGAAGGAAATGTACCAATGGATTGATTTTTAGGATAAACAGGTCAAAGTTCAAGGCCACGGGTGCAAAATATGCTTCATAATTTTCATATTAAACTGTAATGTAAACACATGAAATAATTATTCATATGTCCATAGATAAGAATATTTATAATACTTTAAGGTCAAACAATAACGATCAAGGTTATTCGTAGTATGGAGTACATTGGCAATAACGTCGCAAAGAGAGAGAAGATAAGGTGGCTGTGGACTTTTTGTGTTTTTATAAAAGCTTTTAATGAAATCTTACTTCAAACACATCGCATAGAGAAAACTTTTTGTTCTTTCTTTCAGAAATCAACCAAAGTCATCGGAGTACCGTCATCTGCAATTGTGAAAAGTGGCACTTGTACCGACTTCGGTTCCACTGCGCAGATCGCCCTCGGTTTCTATGGAGACTGGATCCTAAGCTTGTTGTTCACCAATCAAAACAATCAACTGAAACAGATAGGGGTCGCTGCAGATGACCAGTATACACTTTATTCCATCACTCTCACTTATAGCCTGTCTAAAACTCTGTTCCCAGACTCCAAAGATCTGAGTAAGTAAGGCACGGTCCATTTGATATTCGGGGGGGGGGGGGGGGGGGGGGCTTGGTTTTTTTTTTTCGAAAAAAATAATTTTGCTCTGAATTTTGATGAAAAAAATAAATTTGCTTATGGTGTGACAGAAAAAAAAGAATCTTGCTCTTACAAGTAACCTGTATCGGAAGAATAACCATAAAATTCGTTTAAAATTCCTGAAAAATTTTCGGCTCGCTTCGCTCGCCATAGTTTTCACTTTATATAGAAAATTTTGGCTCGCTTCGCTCGCAATACTTAACTACTTTTCTTTTTTGTCTCAGTTTAGAAGTGAATACAAGTTTTACATAAAAATTTAGTAAATTAATATTTAGAGCAATTAAGTAGAAATAAAGAATTTTCGATGAAAAAACACAAACAAAATTTCCTTGCTCCAACTTTGCAAGAAAAAAAAAATTTGCCCCGGTCAGGGATGAAAAAAATTATCTTGCTCGGACAAAAACCCCAAGCCCCCCCCCCCCCCCCCCCCGAATATCAAATGGACCGTGCCTAAAAAGGACATGAGTCAACAACTCAATTGTCATATACATGTAGGAACATATGGTTGTCGAGTGACCAATCTAAAGAGGGATATACATGTCCTTGTGGTATGGACCGAGTCAGGTATCGGTTGACCAGGGATGAAGGAATTCTTTCGTTTTGTAAAGGCCGCACCTTCACAGAGAAAAGCCATTTCATTCGTCAAAACAAATCATGGCTGAAAATGCTACGTCGTTGCTGATTGGTCAAGAGCACCAGAAATGACTGCATAAATTGAGCATTTACGGTCAACTCACTCTTAAGTACATTTTATCAAACGTCGTCTCAACCAATCAGAAGCGAGCAAAATTGACATAAATACCTGATTATTTAATAAAATGACATACTGACCGGTCTTCCCCAAAGTCCATATCATTACAGAAATGTAGATTGAAGTATGTGTTATAACATGTAATGAGATTTCGATTACATTGCATTACATACATAATGGTAAAATTTACTCACAGAGATTGATACCACAGTGTCAGTACGCCTGGATCCGCCCCAGTTTGGTACGACCTTAGGTTACAGCTATCAGTGTGCTACGAAATCGACGTATGATATCGACCACGGTGTTGATATTTCTTTTGTAAACCTCCAGTATAAAGCCTTCAATTCGGATAATACAACAACTTTCGATCCAAGTAAGTTCATTGACATTGATGTAAAATTATATTTTTTTTAACGAATTGGCTCTACTTACATGTCATGAATTATCAAATACTTCTCCGCAACGGTGAAAAATCATAAATTATTGCTGGTTTTTTATCAACTTAGTTTATTGATGAAATATCAATTTTCACTTTGTTATCTAGTCCTTCCAACCATCAAACAAGAGCCGTATATTGCAAATAATCTTGATCTAACATAGGTAGCCCAGTAGGGACCCCTGTGGGAAGTGCAGCATTCGCCCATACTAAAGGTCCATCATGGCTCAGCCCACACGATTTGCTATGAGGGTTCAGTATGCAGCCAATTGTGCCTCATATGAAATTCATGTGAAATATTCATGAACTTTACATGAAAATTCACATGAAATTTATGTGAAACGAGACCAAACATGAAATTTACACGAAATTTTTCACATGAATTTCACATGAATATTTTTACATGGATGTTATGTGAATTCAGTTTCCTGTGAAGGTCACTTAGAAAAATTCATGTGAAATTCATGTGAAGTAAACTTATGTGAAATTTATATGAATTTTACAACAACTTTCATGTGAAATTTACGTAATGCTCATTTCATGTGAGGCACAATTGGCTGTATATTGGACAATATTTGAGCCTTTTTTTCAGATGAGGTCCACATTATTTTTGTAGGGACTCTTGATGTTTTAGAAATAGTGAATTTCATATATATATTTTACTTTATTCAAAGGTAAAGTGATCAAATGTAACCAGCCCTCGCCGTCATCACCGGATAATTCGGGTCTAAGTCCAGGTGTAATAGCGGTCATTGTCATAATAGTGGTAGCCGTGGTCCTGGCCGCTGGCGGCGTAGTGTTCTTCAGAGTCCGGAGGCGGCATACACCTTATGATCAAGTCAACTAGCACTGAATATAGTCCTCCTGAATGATTGAAAGTGAATACCGTACGGAGTATGAATGTGACACAAAAATATATAGTATCCATATGTGAAAGTGAATGTGAAGCAGAAATATACATTGCACAATATTTGTTTGTGAACTATTGGAACTGATACTCTAGAAAGTATGTCGTATAATTATATGACTTTTAAATAAATGTATAATGTTTTAACTGTTGTGTCAAAATAAATCAGTAAAACATTTGATGAAGAAGCATACAATTGGTTTCAATGGAACGCATTTCAGTACAGTGGCGGATTCAGGGGGTGCATATGACCCCCGTGACACTGACCCAAAATTTTCCATAAAACCCTATAATTTGGCCCATTTTCAATAAAAATCGGCAAAATTCTCCCCCTGACCCCCCGGCAAAGGGGGTGCTGGATCCGCCGCTGAAGCAGAAAGTGAGGATCGTATAAGCTCAAAGAGCTATCATTTCTCAAAATTTAGTAAACGAGAGGGTGCAAACCCCTATGTCACTGAGGAGACCGAAATCAGATATTTACATGTACATCAAAGTGGGATGTAGGCAACCCCTAGTCGAACTGGTTCTACCTTAGGTTGTTGTTGTTGTTTTTTTAGATAAGCCCAACATATTTCACTTCATATACAACTTTCGCAAAATCTCATAAATAAATATGTTCCAAAAACGACAATAGTCTGTCCAGAAGATTAACTTGTTTTTCTTTTTTGACTATAAACTACCTTGGAGACATCATAAATAACAAATTTCCTTTATTGACTGTACATAAATTCAATTCAGTCTCATATTTTCAAAACATGTAAGAAAAAAAAAACGAACTAAAAATGATCGTTCATGTGTTGTTTATTTTTCTCCTACACGTGCTTATCTATAATTAGCATGAAAAGGTCACAGCCTCAGTTTGATTCTCGATAAAATGAAATCTATAAATGTATGGAGGGGGATTAGGGTCACAATGCTATTTGTCTTGCTTACATGCTTCATGCTTTGTTGCTTCATTCAATGTTTAATTATTCCATGTTCATTTGTCTTGCTTTCATTTCAAATTGACTTTATCTTTCTTCTTTGTGTAATTTTGCTTCCCTGCATTTTACATTTGTCCTTCGTCAATGCATAACTGTCATTATACCATGCGTTATGACATCCCTCTTTCTGCCATTATCCTTTCGTCTTAATGCTATTATTGCTTCGTCAATGCTAACTTCAATTTTGATACCAGATGGCGCTTCGAGCGACCGCATGTGCCCGTTCCTTGAAATGAGCTTTGAAACATCCCCTGTCATTAGAAATTTCTTTTAAATTCTACTACAGTATCGTTCGAAAAGTAATTATATTACCACACGAGAGGACAGAAGTATATTGGCTGTATAAATATTTGAAAAATATTTTGAAGTAATAAGTAAATATTTGATTTTTGTATGCATAAGATTTTTGTAAGTTTTAAATGTCACTATAAACTCCACATGGCCATGAAGAATTCCTGTGGCGTAGTGGATATCACGTTTGCCACGTTACGTTATTTTGCACTTTTCCGAGTGGGTTCGAATCCCGGAGGAGGATACTTTTTCCCTATCGTCAATTTTATTATAAGTATAATGTATAATGTAACTTGTCCATGTTGTCCATCTGCCCAGTAGAGGATGGAGAAAAAAAAATGGGGGTACTTATAAAAATAAAATGTTTTTATGCAATTTTTTTTCAGTTTTTCTTGGGGGGGGGGGGGGTTAATTGTTTTGGAAAAAAATAGCGGGCAACTGTACATTATCATTATTCAGTTGAAATAAAAAATCATTTTTTATTACAAAACTTTGCAAACGCTTCGTTGGCTCACTATCGTCGCTTGCAAGTCATCTATGAAAAGTCATAATTTTAATTACTTGCCTTTTATATGCCCGTCAATGTCGTTTCTGTACCATAAATCGGGTGATTCTTGCATAAAAAGATAAAACTTCTATAATAATTGACTTTGAAGTATGGACTTATGAAGGTCAATGTTCAAGGTCAATCCTTGCAAGCATCAAACACTTGGATTTCAATCTCAACCTTGATCTTGGGTCGAACAACAGTGGCGGATTTAGGGGATGCTCCTGCACAGACCCAATATTTTCCCGGCAAAAACAGGTACATCAGTAAAATCGGCAAAATTCGCCCCTTGACCCCCGGCAAAGGGGGCGCTGGATCCGCCACTGAACAAGAAGAATCTGACAAGTTTGCCATAGTGCAAACTAATTAAAATTATACCTTCCTTGCGCTCCTAACACGGAGTAAAGGAATATAATAAAGGTCTAAATTTTGGCCATTGTTGAGAAAAGGCTGTGAATGACACTGAACTGTTTTTGTGCCACGTTCCTGAGCAGGCGTAGTCCTTGACCAACGGCGTAGCTCTGCCTGAAAAAGTGGAGGGGCACAACATCCCAAAATTTCTGACAAGTAAAAAAAAATAAATAAATGAAAAAAAAATAATAAAAAAAGGGGGGGGGGGGGGGAAGATTATAGAAAATATGGGGGTTTCATGTTCTGTATGCACACTTTTAAGTACATAAATAAATTGGAATTATTTTTAGCAAAATATTGACTTTTCAGTAAATACTTTCTATAACCTCTATCATTACATGTAATAATATTCTATATATTGAGTTAAATGTCTTCATGTAGGTTGATAAAGTAATATGTATAAAGGATGGATCAGAATAGCTAAATTATTCGGAAAGTCTATAAAGAACTGGCGAGCGGTAACGCTGCCCCCGCTGCCCCCCCCCCCCCCCCCCCCCCCCCCCTCCTCCCTCTTTCTCCTACGCTCCGCTTGTCCTGGACAAAAGCTTGGAGTAATTTTGGCATACAAAGATGTCAAAAGGTAAATTTCAAGGTCAAAATTATGAAAGGAGACTAGAAACTGCATTATTGACTGAATCAATGGGGCCGGGGGATGTTGATCTCTGGGTTCGATCAGTGTAGGACGCGCGGTAGTTTCAATTTATCTAGAATATACCGCCTCTCCCACGATATCTCAGAAAAAACTGACTTTTATATAATTTCCCACTCACAATTCAGAAAAAAAACTATGTAGCCGATGGGACTCGAACCCATACAGGAAAAAAAAGCAGACGGAACCCAGCGCGCTGACCGCTGAGCTACGAAGTCGTTCCGATCTCAAGGTAAAACTTTCTACAGATTTTAAATCTCAAAATGGCTATTACTGTATAGATAAAAACAAACAGAAAAGGTCAAAATATTTATCATTTAATGGTTTCATTTTTTATTCAAATATTTCAATTGGCTTTGCTTTTTTTAAAATTTATAACTCATTTTTCCAAGTACTGCAACAGGGGACGTCTCAAAGTTAATTTCAATGAACGGACCCAAACGGAACGCCATCTGGTATCAAAATTGAGGTTAGCATTGACGAAGCAATAATGCCATTAGGACTAAAGAATGATGGCACAATGAAAGATGTCATAACGCATGGTATCACGACAATTATGCATTGACGAAGGACAAATGTAAAATGCACGGAAGCAACATTGCATAAAGAAGAAAGAGAAATGCAATAAAGTCAATTTGAAATGAAAGCAAGACAAATGAACATGGAATAATCAAACATTGAATGAAGCAACATAGCATGAAGCAAGTAAGCAAGTCAAATAGCATTGTGACCCTAATCCCCCTCCATATAAATGTGTGTAAAATTATATATATACGTCATACTCTTGAATCTGCATGGACTCTTAGAAATGAAATAGCAAGTTTGAACAATATCAATGGTCTTCCGAGAACTAAAGCTGAAAAATCGATCAGAAAACCAATGTTTCATCTCATCGATCGGAGTTCAAAGGTCACATCTCATTTGCATACGAATGCGCATCACCTGGCTCGCCGTTGCTCAGGTCAGATACAAATTCAAACGTACGGCGGTACATCAAAGTATGGAGGGGGATTAGGGTCACAATGCTATTTGTCTTGCTTACATGCTTCATGCTATGTTGCTTCATTCAATGTTTGATTATTCCGTGTTCATTTGTCTTGCTTTCATTTCAAATTGACTTTATCTTTCTTCTTTGTGTAATTTTGCTTCTCTGCATTTTCATTTGTCCTTAGTCAATGCATAACTGTCATTATACCATGCGTTATGACATCCTTCTTTCTGCCATTATCCTTTCGTCTTAATGCTATTATTGCTTCGTCAATGCTAACTTCAATTTTGATACCAGATGGCGATTCGCGCGACCGCATGTGCCCGTTCCTTGAAATGAACTTTGAAACATCCCCTGTCGTTAGAAATCTCTTTTAAATTCTACTACAGTATCGTTCGAAAAGTGAATTATGTTATCGGACGAGAGGACAGAAGTAGATTGGCTGTATGAATACTTGAAAAATATTTTGAAGTATTTAGTAAATATTTGATTTTGTAAGTTTTAATTGACTATTAATTGCGCGTAAGTACGAAGGATCTCTATGGCGTAGTGGTTATCACGTCTACCACACGTTATTACTTAGCACCTTTCCGAGTGGGTTCGAATCCCGGATGAGGATATATTTTTTTCCTTTTGTCAATTTTAAGTATAATGTAACTTGTCCATCTGCCCAGTTGAGGATGTAGAAAAAATTGGGGGTACTTAACAAAAAAAAAATGTTTTTTTATGCATTTTTTTTCAGTTTTTCTTTGTGTGTGTGTGTGGGGGGGGGGGGGGGGGGGGGGGCATTGTTTTGGGAAAAAATATGGCGGGCAACTGTACATTATCATTATTCAGTTGAAATAAAAAACCATCTTTATTACAAAACTTTGCAAACGCTGCGTTGGCTCACTATCGTCGCTTGCAAGTCATCTATGAAAAGTCATAATTTTAATTACTTGCCTTTTATATGCCCGTCAATGTCGTTTCTGTACTATAAATCGGGTGATTCTTGCATAAAAAGATAAAACTTCTATAATAATTGACTTTGAAGTATGGACTTATGGAGGCCAATGTTCAAGGTCAATCCTTGAAAGCATCAAACGCTTGGATTTCAATCTTAACCTTGATCTTGGGTCGAACAACAGTGGCGGATTTAGGGGATGCTCCTGCACAGACCCAATATTTTCCCAGCAAAAACAGGTACATCAGTAAAATCGGCAAAATTCGCCCCTTGACCCTCGGCAAAGGGGGAGCTGCATGGATCCGCCACTGAACAAGAAGAATCTGATAAGTTTGCCATAGTGCAATCTAATTAAAATTATACCTTCCTTGCGCTCCTTACACGGAGTATAGGAACACAATAACGGTCTAAATTTTGGCCATTTTTGAAAAAGCATGTGAATGACACTGAACTGTTTTTGTGCCACGTTCCTGAGCAGGCGTAGTCCTGGACCAACGGCGTATCTCTGCCTGAAAAAGTGGAGGGGCACAACATCCCAAAATCTAACAAGCAAAAAAATACTTAAATAAATAAATGCAAAAAAAAAAAAAATGAAATAAAAATTAAAAGAAATAAAAAGAAAAAAAGGGGGGGGGGGAGAGATTTAAAAAAAAAGAAATGGGTGTTTCATGTTCTGTATGCACAAATTTTAACATTTCTGGTGCAATTCTAAATTTTAAGTACATGAATAAATGTCTGGCGAGCGGCAGCGATCCAGAAATTATTTTTAGCAAAATACTGATTTATCAGAAAATACTTTCTATACCCTCTATTATTACATGTAATAATAGCGAGCGAAGCTCGCCCTTATGGTAACGCGTATACACATTTCTTATTGAGAAAATATGCTGAATCGAAGAATGAGAATGTACTACTATGCTTTCAAAAATTTTCGTCCCCTGTCAGACAGAGTTGCTGCGGAGATGCTGGATATTGCCATTTAAATTTTTTTATGACTCAAAGTAGACGTATATGTTATACTCAATTTTTGTTTATAAGTTAAATTTATTGAAAACATTTTTCGTAAATCAGGTAACGATAAAGCATCAACAAGCCGGCGTAACCACGGGAAATCCGACATTTCCGGTTTTAAACGAGACGTTTCGCTCTGATTGCTTTTCTCGTCTCGTGTGGTTTCGTACTGTCAGAAGTCGGAATATGTTTGTTTTTTCTTTTGTCCTTAAGTAATTTATTTTCAGCTTGCCTAAACATTATCAAGTTCTTACAAAATAAAAATGAATTATAAAGAACTATATTTTTAAAGAACCATATTTTAAGCCCCCCTTTAAAATGTTCATCTGCAGGTCTAGATCAATTTACAAATGCTTCCGTGTTTCCACTCGCCTTGTACTACCTTTTTTGGCAATCATCAAACAGAAAGTTTTGTAAGATAAGATAAACCATCATAGTCAAAATAAAAAAGAAAGATATTTTTTTATTTTATATAATCATATCTATTTTCTCTCCGCTCGCACAAAAAGGCTTTGCCTTGATTCATATTATTCTAAGTATATAGATTGAGTTAAATGTCTTCATGTACATTGATAAAGTAATATGTATAAAGGACGGATCAGAATCAGAAAGTCTATAAAGAACTGCCCCCCCCCCCCCCCCCCCCTCTTCTCTTACGCTCCGCTTGTCCTGGACAACAGCTTGGAGTAATTTTGGCATACAGAGATGTCAAAAGGTAAATGTTCAAAGTCAAAATTCTGAAAGGAGACTAGAAACTGCATTTTTGACTGAATCAATGGGGCCGGGGAATGTTGATCTCTAGGTTTGATCAGTGTAGGACGCGCGGCAGTTTCAATTTATCTTGAATTTTTCGATATGAAATACCGCCTTTCCTACGATATCTCAGGAAAAAAAAACTGACTTCTATATAATTTCCAGCTCACAATTCAGAAAAAAATATTATGTAGCCGATGGGATTCGAAGCCATGCGGGAAAAAAATGCATCCATTGTCCGGAACGCTTACCGCTGAGCCACAAAGTAGCAAATCTCTCTAGAGCTTTCAAATCCCCAAATGGCTATTACAGCATAAATAAAAAAAAAAAACAACAACAAACAAACAAACAGAAAAGGTCAAAATATTTATCATTCAATGGTTCCTTTTTTGTTTAAATACTTCAATCGGCTTTAGCTTTTTCTGCTATTTATAACTCATTTTTCCAAGTACTGCAACAGGGGACGTCTCAAAGTTAATTTCAAGGAACGGACACAAACGGAGCGCCACCTGGTATCAAAATTGAGGTTAGCATTGACGAAGCAATAATGGCATTAGGACGAAAGAATGATGACACATTGAAAGATGTCATAACGCATGGTAGAACGACAATTATGCATTGACGAAGGACAAATGGAAAATGCACGGAAGTAACATTGCATAAAGAAGAAAGACAAATGCAATAAAGTCAATTTGAAATGAAAGCAAGACAAATGAACATTGAATAATCAAACATTGAATGAAGCAACATAGCATGAAGCATGTAAGCAAGTCAAATAGCATTGTGACCCTAATCCCCCTCCATATCAAAGTACTTAGACGACAAAATTATAGAAATAGCCTGCCAGCGAATTTGGAATGTGTTGGTAAGTTATTTATCTTTTATGTAAACTATATAATCCAATGGGAAATGATTTCTATATTCTATTATTTGAATCTTCATGTCACTGTACGGTATGTATATATGGATGAGTCATCTATTGGATGTAGCAGATTTGAATCACAAGCAAAATATAAAGGATGACAAATACGATGACGATGGAAATACATAGAATTCATACTCTGAAGCCATGTATATGTACAAAATTGGCCAAACGCGCCATCATTTTCATGATCAAATATGACGATAATGTATAGTGTGATGAAAAGAACATGCAAGGATTACGTAATTACTGTTATTTATGGGCAGGTGAGTGGGAGCACTTTATATTTGGAATAAAAAGAAGAAAAAAAGATAAATTAATATTTTAAAAAAGTTTTGCAGGCCAATATTGCTCACCTGACGCATATAAAACGAATTAACATGAAGTGATTTAAAAAAAAAAATACAAAATTAATGCAATAAGAGTTTTATTTCTTGCTTCGTGGGCATCCTTTGAAATTAAATACATGTCTATTCCATATCAAGCATAAAAGACGATCTGGTTCCATTTCAAGTGTGATTTGAGAGAAGAACAATGACCGGACCAAGAATCGAACCCTGTACCTTCTGCTATTTAGGAAAGCGCGAATCAAGAAGGGGAAGGGTCAGGATCCCCCTCCCTCTTGAATTTGATAAAATTATTAATTTTCATTATTTTCTGGGGTTTTTTTTAAACCACAGGCTGGATTCCACCCCCCTTTGGAAAAAAATTCTAGATCCGCCCATGATATGCATGCGGTTTACCATTTGAACTATCCGGGCTCGAATGGTCCCATTTCAAATTTGGTCCCATTTCAAACAACAAAGAAGTATCGCGGCCAATAATCAATTATGTTGGTCATTTTCAAAAAATGACAATTTTGGTTTATTCTTATCGATTTTAGCTCACTTGAGCGAGGCTTAAGATGGTCATAGCGCGCCGTCCGTGCGTCTGAAACTGTTTAAAATTCAACATCTTTGCAACTGCTGTACAGAATTTCAAGAAACATTACAGGAAACAAGTACACAAGGTCCTCTGCCAAGTTTTTTTGTTTGTTTTGTTTTAATTGTTTTGGTGACGATCGGTCAACAAATATGGCCGTCTAGAAGTCTGATTGGCTGACGCATTTTCGACATCTCTGCAACCGCTGCATAGAATTTCACGATACCTTACAGGAATCATAGCGTGCCGTCCATCGTAAACTTTTACAGCGTCTCTGCAACAGAATTTCGAGAAACCTTGAAAGAATCAAGTATACGTACAAGGTCTTCTACCAAGTTTTGTGCCGATCTGTCAACAAATATAGCCGCCAAGGGCTCTGATTGGCTGGCGCATGTTTGAAATCGAATATGCAACGGCTGCAAAGAATTTCACGAAACCTACAGAGAGCAAGTTCTCAATGTCCTCTACGAAGTTTTTGGGGTTTTTTTTCTAGCCGAAAGGTCAACAAATATCGCCCCAAAGGCTCTGAATGGCCGACACATTTTCGACATCTCCTCTGCAATCGCTACAAAGAATTTAACGAAACCTTACAGGAAACAAGTTTTTTTTTTACCGGAAAAGTCACCAAATTTATGGCACCAAAAGGATTAGATTGAAATTGGCTAATACATTCCACATCTCCCCTGCAGCCGCTACGCAGAATTTCAAGAAAACTCTATAAGTCGCAGTGCTTAGTAAAATTCCAAATAATAGGAACACAAAATTAGAGTTATCCTTCTTAGTATTATTATTATTCTATGCAGTGATGTATAATGGTAGGTTCCTTAAACTAGTAAAACATAGTATTTATTTATTTATTTGATTATTTGTTCATTTATTTAGAAAATATTTATTTATTCATTGATCAATATTCTTTATGTTTGTTTTATTTTGAAATATTTATCTATTGATTTTTTTATACGCCCGTCATTTGACGGGTCGTATCATGGTATGGCGAAGTCCGTCCGTCCGTCCGTCTGTCCGTCCGCCTATGGAACGCAATAACTTGAATATACGTCAACGGATTTTCACGAAATTCATACATAATGATTGGACTGTGGAGAGGAAGCCGCCTTTCGATTTTCAGGTTCATCCGATTTGTCGTTACAGAGTTATGGGACTTAGATTTTTAAAATACAGTGAAAATATACTAAAATATTTAAAAATTATTTAAAAATCTATTTCTGGTCGAAATGTTTTGAAATTTTGTATACTTCAAGTAGAAAGGATGCTCTTTGACATATGTAACGGGTTTTTAATTTTTTGGTCGCATAACCGAGATATTATGTGTAATGGGGGGGGGGGGGGTTATATGCACATACATGTTAAGCTTAGGGCAAAATAATATAGGCGCATGGAACGCAATAACTTGAATATGTGTCAATGGATTTACAAGATATTTCTACATTGTGATCAGACTTTGAAGAAGAAGCCGCCTTTCGATTTTCAGGTTCATCCGATTTTGCGTTACGGAGTTATGGGACTTAGATATTTTAAATACAATGAAAATATACTAAAATAGTTAAAAATTCTTTAAAAATCTATTTCTGGTCAAAATGTTTTGAAATTTTGTATACTTCAAGTAGAAAGGATGTTCTTTCACATATGTAACGGGTTTTTAATTTTTTGTCCTATTATTCAGAAATTATGTGTAATGGGGGGGGGGGGGGGGGGTTATATGCACATACATGTTAAGCTTTATAGGGCAAAATATAGGTGCATGGAACGCAATAACTTGAATATGCTTCAACAGATTTTGATGATATTTGTACATTGTGATAAGACTTTGAAGAGGAAGCCGCCTTTTGATGTTCAGGTTCATCCGATTTGTCCTTATGGAGGTATGGGACTTGGATATTTTGGTGTTGTGAAAAAAATCCCAACGGGCGTATCTTGCTGCGTGAGCGTAGGCTTTATTCATTTTTGCTTTACAGATATTTTGTCCATTTTACAATGAAACGAGGGGGAAAAAGAGAAAGTTTAAGGTAGGGTTTACTACCAACCTTTTCGTATATGTATATTATCCCCCCTGAATGAACTTTCACCTTTATTCTTGTGTTATGAATTATTATTAAGGTGTCATTGTGGTAATACAGGAATACCTATTTTATTGCACGAGCAATAACCCCGGCAACACACAATAACACGAGCCGTTGTTTTGTAGTTAATTAATTATAAGTAGGAAATAATTGTCCCAAATTAGTCATCATGTGCATTGTACAGCATATATGGTGTCACGTTCATGGGTCCACGATAATGAGAAATGACGGGAAGTGCGCGGATCCAAATAAACAAATCTATGTGGGTGTGGATGGGAGAAGGGGGGTTTAAGGAGAAAGTTCGACAAGACGATGTTGTAGTAATCACTGCGGAGCACACAGGCATGCTGACAGGACACCGAAACGAAAAAGAAGCGGATCAAAAAAAAAAAAAAAAAAAATCCAAAAAAAAAAAAAAAAAAAAATCGGGGCTGGTGGGGGTAGTGTAAGGAGAAGATCTCCAACAAGACAACGTTGCAGTGATAACAGTGGAACACACACGTATGAGATCGAAACAAACAACGGATAACACGGAAAAGCCATTACGTCTACAGATAAACAAAGACAAGGAAAATAAGTCAAAAGAAATTTCACAGAAGAGCTTTTTAAAAAGACGGTAACCTCGATCGATGTCAAGAAAGTTTCGTTCCCTTTCATTCAAGTGTATATAGATATACTTGTGGTACATTGGAATTTCCTGGTTTCCTATCAAGTGTAGTAGCCTTATATTAGGCACGTAATCCGGATAGACAAGCCGCTATGGTCGCTCCGAGTTAGTACCGGTTGTCACTTTGCCTCTTCGCATTGTCTCATTTGTATAAACTCTCTTTAAAATGTACATACGACTTAAAGGGAGCGAAACGAACTTGAGGGAGATGTTTTATACAAATGAGACCTGCTGGCATCACTAACTTCTCAAACTGAGTTTTTCGTCAACGTCAAATTTACTTGAGGATTAATACTGAGCTGATGATCCACAAAAATTATATGGCTCCGGGTCTCCCCATTCATTTTTTAGACAAACCTGAAAATGAGGAGGATACACTGAGGGATACCCCAGATATCTGAGATATTCCCAAACCTCAGATGGAGTAATTTGATACAAGTGAGACCAAGTTCATAATGATAACTACGAAAGCTTATAAATAACATTTTTGGAAAATAAAAAATAAAAAGACGTTCTAACGAGATAAAATCTCTTCAATCGAGATATAAAGTCGTTCATACAAGATAAAAAAAAATCGTTCAAACGACCTTTTAAAATTCATTCAAACGACTTGCACAACTTTTTCAAAAAAGACTAAAATCGCTCAAACAAGATAAAAAGTCGTTCAAACAATGTAAAAACTCGTTCAAAGAAGATAAAAACTCATTTAAACGACTTTAACTTGTTCAAACTGAGTTTTTATCTTGATTGGACGACTTTTTATCTTGTTTGAACGAGCTAAAAATTCGTTTGAACGAGTTTTTATCTTGTATAAATGACTATAACTTGTTAGAACGAGTTTCATAAGTTGTTTGAACGACTTAATGTCTTGTTTTAATTACATTTGTACTTTTTATCTCATTTGAACGAGTTATATTTCGTTTGAACGATATTTTATCTCGTTTGAAAGACTTTTTGGCCGGATTGCAAAGCAATTCCGGTCTATAGATTGACGGTGTCCGTCTGTCCGTCCGTCCGTCTGTCGGCAACATTTTGGTTAAAGTTTCTGATTGAAGCAAAATCTAAGGAACTGTATGCAGTAGAAATTTTATATTATACATGAAGGTTGCCCATGACAAGACCTTTCAAATTATGCCGTAACATTTGACCTAGTGACCTTGACCTTGGACTTTGACCTAGTTTAAGATTTTGGTTAAAGTTTCTGGTTGAAACAAAATCTGAGGAACTGTATGCAGTAGAAACTCTATATTATACATATAGGTTGTCCATGACAAGACCTTTCAATTTATGCCGTAACATTTGACCTAGTGACCTTGACCTTGGACCTAGTTAAAGATTTTGGTAAAAGTTTCTGGTTGAAGCAAATTCTAAGGAACTGTTTGCATTAGAAACTTTATATTATACATGTAGGTTGCCCGTGACAAGACCTTTCAATTTATGCCATAGCATTTGACCTAGTGACCTTGACCTTGGTTTTTGACCTAGTGAAAAAATTTGGTTAAAGTTTCTGGTCAAAGGAAATTCTAAGGAACTGTATGCAGTAGAAACTTTATATTATTCCTGAAGGTTGCCCGTGACAAGACCTTTCAATTTATGTCATAACATTTGACCTAGTAACCTTGACCTTGGACTTTGACCTAGTTAAAGATTTTGATAAAGTTTCTGGTTGAAGCAAAATCTCTGGAACTACAGTATATACACAGTAGAAACATAATATTATAAGGTAGGTTGCCTCTGACAAGACCTTTCAATTTATGTCGTAATATTTGACCTTGTGACCTTAACCCAGTTAGTGAAAAAAACTTACTTTGCAATCCGGCCATACCGTCTTTAGCGGTGTATTTTTATCTCGTTTGAACGACTTTTTGTCTCGTTTGAACGACTAATTAACTCGTTTGAACGACTAATTAACTCGTTTGAACGACTTTTTAATTTTTCTCTCCCAAAAATGACACTTATAAGATTTCGTACAGTAAACGTTACATTGAGGACTTGTTGATTTTTATTAATTGATTTTTTTCATTGTCTTATTTGTATTGATAAGTCGACCCCCGATCTCACCCTGTGCTTTTTATATTTTCTGGATTTTTTAAAGTTTCTATTTGTCTTTCTAAATTCAAAAGTTAAAATCGAATTTGTCTAAGATGCATCGATGTTAATTTACCCTCACCTGAGAGGAAAGATTTTAATAAAAGTACCCTTCACTTAAATGCAATCTATTTACAAATTACTTACATGGAAATGAAATGATTTATAGCAACTGCACTCCACCTTTGTATATGTACATGTAACATTTGCATTGAATTTCCATTAAGTTTGTTTTTATTCAATAGCAGTTTTTGAGGCATCGGGGGAGAAAAGGGGAGGGGGGGGTTGTTTCCAATCCATCAGAAGTTAACAATTGATTTCACCATTTTAATATGATTTTTAGAAAAAGTAGTTTTGGGGCAAAATCAATAGGTCCTGTCACCTCCATCAATACGTGATGCATTTGAACATTTCCAGGTTCATGGCGGAGAATGAACCAAAGAATTATTCGGATTTTATTTACAAAGTTTATCGGTCTTCTGTTGCGACGGATGTTGCATTCAATCAGGAGACGCTGACTCTCCCCGGGCACCTGGTATCACTTCGGAATGTTCAAATGATTTTGCCTTGCCTTCTCGACTTTGAGACTGAATGACTGATGTATAGGTCCTCATACATGTACATGAAAGAATCTAAAAGACCTCACCCCTGTATTCCATAAAAATGTATTTCCCTATATTTTTCGTATAATTTGCTGTTAATCATAAGCTGGATCCCCCTTCCCCTCTTTTTTTTTCCTGAGCGGGATAGGACAACAAAAATGTAGATTTGCTCCTGATACCATTATCATTGATAAGCATCATAAACAATGATTAACCTTAATATATTTAGCATAAGGCCCCCGACATATCTACTTCACTTCTCATTACAATATTCTTTCATCTCTTTTGACAGATAATTGGAGCAATTTGCATAAGTAACACGGAGAAAGTCAGAAAAATGCACCACTAGCCAACTCTAGATGTAGATCAATGTGTTTTTATTGACATACATACCATCAGGGATCCTCGAAAAATATTGATGCACTTTTCATGTACTTAACCATCACCGAATTTCTCAAAGGATTTGTTCCGTGGAGTATTTTATTTTTGAGGCTTTATGTTCTGGCGCACCGTAAGCACTATCGATTGACGATTATGTAACATGCATATCTTAATATTACATGCAAATATTAGATGAAATTAAAGCCTCGGGGAGCCGTGAAATTTGACGGTTTATTACTTCATCACGCAATCTGAATCGCTATAAAAAGCAGAAAAATCAAGCAAAATTAATATAAAAAGCATAAAATTAACGATATGCCGAGCGAAAATAAAATAGACATAATCAGAGAGCCTATTGAAGAACAGTCTAGCCGACCCATTGTCTCACTGGCCAAAGTAAACTCAGAATGCAAGAAAATTGTTTATGACAAAAGCTCCTTCACAGACAAAGAAAATTTGCCGATTAAAACTTTCAGATCTTGCTATGTTCCAAAATTTCAAAATATACGACATTCAGGTCACGGGTTATCTGCAGGTAAAGTACCTGACGCACCCCAGACAATGGGGACTGACATCGCGAGGTCACGAAACTCTGCGAGTAACATCCCCGTGGGTTGTCATGGAAGTAAATACATCAAAACCGCGGTGTTAGGAGATAAATCCGAGAGACCCCGTGAACGGAGCGTCAATAATTCACAGGATAACAATACTAAGTACTGTGTTGTCCCAAGGGAAACATCTACATATAATCAGGCACGGGGTGAGAGGAAGTGCCATTCAAAAGATGATTGCGAAAATTCAAAATTAAATTCTGATTTAGAGAGAAAGGTTGAAGAGCCTTTTGGCAGAAATAATGGCAGGTCGAATACGGAAAATGCACGTGGAAATTGGACCGGACGTAATGGCTCTGCACCAGGCAAGTCTGATGTTGATAATAATGCAGAAACACTAATTAAGTCTGATCGAAATTCGGTTCGAATGGAAGGAGCTGGGCAGGTTATCGCAGGATATAATGACCGTGTAGAGTTACAAACAAATGCGGGATATGAAAGGGATAGGGTGGAACCGAGCGAAGTTGGTAGTAAAAAGTCAATACTTCCGAAACCCAAAGCATCGCTGATTCCAGACGTTCAAAAACAAGCAGAACGCAAAAGCAACTTCATAATATTACGTAAGATGTCGGAAAACACAAGGAAAATCAATATGAGATCGATTGGCAGAGATGAGAATGCTAATTTTGGATCATCCTCGTGCAATGATGCATCTGACTTTACAAAAAATGGAATTGTAGATGAATTCAAAAGCCGAGAAGAAAACAACTGTTTTGATGGCGCAATAACATCCCAGAAGATCATCACGGGACGGAAACACGATGAAATCGAGATAGACAAGAACAGGGGCTTGATTAAAGTGAGTGATCCGCGAGGAGGCAGACGATCCCCAAAATTTGTAAAGACACAAACAGATGCACCGTCCATGTCTATGAAAAGATCAATTTCTTCTGATAGTCGTAACTCCCGCCGCGAAGAAAGCAGACGAGAGAGTTTTCATGTGGAGAAAATTTCTAAGTCGATGAGGGCAAAAAAGCAGCAACCGGAAGTCAACAAGGACAAACTTACTTATTACAATTCAGAGGTCCCGATGTCTGGACGTGATTCGAATATAAATTCTTCTTCAATAAACATGGACCATAGAGATAAAAGCACTGAATCTGGAAATAAATTCACAAACTGCAGTAGTTCACGTACAATTTCCGGAATTAAAGGGTCCAGACTCCCCGCCATCGGTCGCTCTTCAAAAATCTCTGTGTCACCATGCGCAAAATTAAACGTTAATCAGAACAAGGGAGAAATTGTTAAAAACGAGGACAGTATACTTCCTCCAAATAAAGGAGGGGTCGTAAAGACGGAAATTATCAAGTATGATAATAAAAAACCAGATTTACCTGTGTTACGATATAATTCAAACCTTGCGAATTGTAAAAGTGTGCGCTTGACTTCCGGAGCTGTAAAGGCTAATGACAATGTAATAATAAATACTACAGGCGATGCAGTGGTGATTCCTCCCGTACAAAGCATAGATAGAGAGGTCTCTAGATTGCAATCAACCTATATACGTGTAAAACAGCAACGTAACTCATCAACAAATACAAATTCAAACGTTAGCACGGAACAGGTAACATCACCTGGGGAAGACTTGAAGAGCTGCACAGGTAGCTCTTTAAATAGTACAGATAAAGTAAGGACTCAGTCAATCTATGTGACAGACTTAGACACGCAAGGACACGGGGAATTCAAACAGCCAACAGAGAGTGAGGATCGCACTCAAAGAGAGAGTGAAGCAAAGGAGAGGACCGGATACACGAAACGTATTTCACGGTTACGTGCCGCTGGAACGGCGTTAAGACCCGACCTCAGGGCTGGATCGTATTTTTATTGGGGGTTTGGATCTAAATACACAACTAAAAGGAGTAACTACGTTATTCACGACCCAAGGGATGTTCAAGATTCGCAGGAAGGCACTGTGTTAATTAGCAATCAATTAAATACTGATTGTTATGGGCAGATGGACTGTACGGGAATTACTAACTGTGCGGTACGTAGATCTGATAATATACCGATCTGTAACGATAGAAAAACATTACATAGTAAGTCAAAACATATAAACAAACCGAATTTAAACCAAACATTAACTTGTCTATCAAAAAGTCGTAACTTAGGAGATAGCGATCTTCCCATTGTCTCAAGGCACGACACAGTTGAGTCGGCCTCTGAACTTTTTTGCAATCGTCATGGTCAGGCGCGACCAGGAAGCGTTACGACACGTCAATTAGCAGGTGACCGGCCGCGCACGCGACATGGCGAAACGAGGGGAGAGAAAACAGCTACTAATGACAGTACAAGATCAAACGGACATAAAATAGTTACTCAAAATAAAACGGATTTTCAGTGCTCTACTGAGGCAAAGTACAATCGGTATGAAAGTACTACTTGTATTCGTGCGGAACAAGGAAATCTACATACAAAATTTGAACATGGGGAACGTGTAATGAACGAATTAGTAGAATCAGAAATAGAAGGGTTGGATGTCAGTGCTCAAAAGACAGTCGTATCAGATGTTCATTTAAAGGAGTTAAATGTCAAACTGAACAAAACGGTGAATAGGGATAACCATCTAGAAGAAGGGATCGTAAATTCATCACAACTAGCATACTGTAAGAATTTGAATACCTCGGATTTTAAAGATACTAGACCGACAAATGAATCTGTTCCGACTTGTAGAGTTGACAACTTTATCGACAGTGAAACATCTCTAAAGAAACAAAAGTTTGAAAAGGATTCAAAGGAAATAAATTCGGTTCATTCAGAAAGTAAAAAGCTGGAGCAACCTGTGGAAAGACGGCTACATTGCAATGTTGCCAACATAGATAGTTATATCCCGCCTACCCGTGTCGCTGAGGCTGAACCGAGGCGACCGACAAGTCCAAGTATCTGCCAAGATGGTCGTCTGGTTAATTGTTTACGTTCATCGTCATACCCCTCGCGTGACCCTAGGGGGCTAAGGTATGATAATGGGAACCCTACATCACACGGCCTGATAGAGGCAACCTATACCTGTGCCAAAATATCTAACAATAATAAAAATCTCAAATCAGCTAATTCGGTAACTTTTACTGATGCGGATGAGTGTGGTGATTCGTTTAGATTGATCGGTCTATCGTCTGATACCGAAAAATCAAAATTATGCGTTAAAGCTACAGGAGGGAAAGTGAATGATCGGAGCGCTAACCGTTCAAACAGGGAACTAATCTATGATGCAGGGTCCGATGATTATGAACGTAGACTAAATGTGCCTACGTGCACAGTGCCTGAGGAGGAAAATATTGATGTCGCTGCAGACGACAGTAAGTGCCAATTAACGTTACTAAGTGATGGCGTTAGTAATTACTCAAAACAAAGCGTATTTTCAGGAGATGAAAATTGGGAATCTAATAACAATAATGAAAGAAGTGGTGCGAAAATCAGAGGAGTTATTCGAGGTCATGGACATGATGATTTGGGGTTTCATAATGAGAATTTCAGTGAAAAAGTTCCCTCAAAATTCAAGGTAAAAACTTTATCATGCGAAGAAAATGAAAACTTTGGAGAGAAAATTACAATTTCGAAAGATAAAATGGAAGATGTTCAGTCAAATGATGAATCAATATCATCGCTTCATTCTGATCAGAGAGGAGCGGTCGCAGACGCAGACGACCAAATGCTCATTAATTCGCCTTTCTGTGATAAGATTAACGATGTACAGTTCGGTAATTCGTCGACATCATCCGAAATCAGTCATAAAAACAATAAAGATGTAGACAATGTGCCAAATGATGCACCTGTCGGAGTGGCCAACAGACATAACAAAGGGTCAGAACCTTGCGACGCAGTTTTCGAAGGAAATTCGGACTGTGAATCTGAGACTGGTCAGAATGCACATTCCTCCTCAGGTCTGTTATTGCAGGTTAGAGACATTAATGGGAAAAGGGATATATCCTCGGAGAAAACAGAGGTAAATATTGACAGAATTAAAGATACAAAGGAACATGGCGGAGAAACGTCAGATAACGGCAAGGTAAATGTAGATAAACTCGTTATTTTATCTACAAGTGCCAATAGGAACATTAAAAGTAAACATCACGAAAAGGACAAAAATTCAAATGTCTCGAAATCTGAAATAGGAATTACAAAAAATATAAATCTCAGAGCCAAAACGTCTACCTCAGTTTTCAACTATATGCAAAAGTCAAACAATTCCGCCGTATCTACACAGAATCCTAAAAGTAAAAAGCAAATAGCAGATGGGCTATTATCTAGAGAACAAACGAAACAAAAGTCAAACAAACCCGCTTCAAGTGAAACCGGTAGAGTTTCCGATAAAAACAGTTCAACGGAATCAAACAAAAACGAAAAAGTTTCTACTTCAAAAACATCAATACCTGCGTCGTCAAAATTCGGAATTCCAGGACAAAGTTCAATAAAAACAAAAACCGGTGATACAAAATGTCAGAAAGTGGATTTCAAATTAAAAAGTAAACAATCTGTTTCCGTTGATAACACAAATGTATCAAGGAAATTATCCGGGGTAACGAAACTAGGACACACAAGCAATAGTCAGCTAGTGAAACGGCAAAACTCCAACTCCAGTGTGCGAAACTCAAATACATGCAACAATAGTAAGGAATCTTCGCCGGAAGTGGCTGATCGGACGAGTGGGAAGACCGTTGCTTCAATATCGTCGCATAGACAAGTATCACTTACTAAATCGGATAAGATTTCAACAGGGGTCAGGACACCAACTTTTATGCGCCGGACTTCGTGTTCTAGCACTCGAAGTTCAAGCGAACGAAGCTTGAGCAGGAGCAACAGCAAGGAATCTTCGCCCGATGTTGTTCGTGTTCCGGAAGTAAAATATGCCGCCGCGAAAACTATCTCGATGCCAAAACCCAAAATTACTTCACCAAAAGTAAACACAAAGACATTTAAACGTCAAATATCAAATTCAAGTTCTCGAAGTTCGAGTCGACAAAGCAGCAAGGAGTCATCACCGGAAGTAGTATACTCTGTAAAAACGACAAGTACTGTTAAGTCAGTCGCAAGCTTGAAAACTTTAGACACGAAAACCGTCATTCCTAACACGTCATCTACTAAAACGTCAAAACCTGGAGAGACTAACACTCGTATTTCAAATGCACTATCACGTGGTTCGAAGCTCAAACTTGCGAGTAATATTCCCGGGCCAGGTGTAGGTACAAAAACGCAGGCAAATTCTGCTGCAGTTAAAAACGGGGCGACAAAAACATTACCTGTAGCTAAAGATAACAAAACCACCAAATGTATTTCAAAAACGTCTGAGTCAAAACCAACAATCTCGAAATCTAGTCAAAGTAGTCCGGCATTGTCGCGGAGTTCAAGATCAAGTACACCAAGCGATAAAAGGACAAAGGACTCATTAAGTGATAAGTCGCCTAAAATGAAACGAGCTGGACTAAAATTAGCTGAAAACAGAAAATCGTCAATAAGTGGACCAACCACGAGAATTAATGCTCCGAAATCCATATCACTGGGAAAGTTACCTTTGCGTCAGATTTCGAATACAAGCGACAATTCGGATACACAGCGCGCAATCACGCCGTCATCAAGGGCTAGTTCTGTCCTGTCATGCAAATCGGAGTCAGATTCTCAAACATCAAAACTTTCATCTCAAAATGTATCAAAGCACGCTAAATTAGTTGGATCAATTAAATCACGAACTGAAAATCTGAGCCCGGCATTGAGTAGAAAATCTAGGTCAAATACACCGAGTGACAATTCAATGAAAAAAGTACCTGTGCAATCAAAAAGTACTGTTTCTCAAAAGTCTTACGACAAAAGTCCCGTAGCTCAGAGAAAAACGAAACAAAGCAAACTCTCTAGTTCAGAAACCGAAAAAGTAGCTACATCAAAAGAAACAATTTGCAGAAATAAAACAAAAGCTGTTATGTCTAAATTACCAATGGCAAATACGTCGAAATCAAGTCTGCAACAAAACGAAAAGCAATCTCAAAGTAAAGGAAGTAAGCCAGGAACGATAACTCTTGTATCAGGGAAATCATCGATGGCAAATGCATTAGACAGCACGAGAAAAGCTGCAGTAAAAGATAAGACAAGCTCGGGAGAAAAGAAAAACTTCAAAAGTGATATCACGAAAAATCAAGATAGTGCAACGAAGAAAATAAAAATCACCACAGGCGACTATCTGACGAACCAAACATCAGTACAGTCTGATACAGGGAAGAAATTGCCAAGTAAATTCGATTTATCAACTGACACATCTTCAACATCCATTTCAAACAAAAATTATGCCAAAATGCAACAAATGAATTCATCAGCAGTTGAAAATCACACGAAAGAAAGAAAAAATTCCTTCGTGGCACACGAGAGCAGGTGTGTGATGTCAGACTGCAGAAGGGAAAATGAAACAGAATCAAACTCAAAAACTGCGATTGAAATCTGCAATCAAAATCTATCATCTGGAGATTTATTTACAAACGTATGTGATCAAGAATTCGCAGCTAATTCACTTCTGGGAAACTGCACAGATATTTTGACGTGTTCAGACGACAATTTAAAAGATATAGATTTCAAATGTTTGAGCTGTAGTGATACAGAGACAAGTGAAGACTATTGGTCAGTGAGCGGTGACGAAAATTCAGAACTCGAAAAATGGGACCAAAATGATTATAGTGAAGCGATGGAATACTTAGTTTTGTCCAATCCTCGAAGCTTAACGCCAACTTCTATCGACTTCGAGGGGGATCGTGGATTAATTCCAGACGATGAGGTAAAACAATTAAATGATAATGTTTGTAATAATATTTATCAAGAACAAAGAAACATTTTATCGGAGAAGCAATTGTGTATAAAAGAAACATCTTTACGAAATGACACAAAATTACAAAATTTGGAAACTCAGGAACCGGAAGTTATATCCAGCGGACTTGCAGACGATAAAGATTTGCAGGCGACACCAAACAATGATATTCATTGTCTATCTGAAACATTTTGCAACAACAATGTTCCGTTTGATATCAAGCAAGGAAATATTCGACCATCATCTAAATGTAAATCTATCCGTGAAAATTCGGAATCGAATAGTGCTCTAGTGTGCAGGAAAGATAAGGAGCAATATGGTTCCGAAGATATTAAAGAGGACAGATTTCGTGAGCAAGCAAATTCAGTTGAATATTTCGATGAAAATGTTGATAAATCAGATGCTTTAATAAATGAAGTCAGCGAGGGGGCCATTGATCCAAAGCTAAGGGGGAACTATTTTCGTGAGTGGGGTGATGTGTTAACGGTAGGTTCAGGAGATAATATGTCCCACTTATCAATGAAAAACATCATGACGCATTCAAATTCAGGAGATGGTGTATGCTATATTTCAGACTCATTCACCGATTCGAGACTAGGTTCCAGTCCTTTGAACGTAGACAGTAACCTAAATGAGATCTCGAGCTGTGCAAGTGTAAATGAACATCAGAACGTGGGATTAATTACTAATTTAGAGGAAAATAATCTAGATCAAATAGATACAATCAACCTGCCAACTTCACGTCATGATACCGAATTAAAGGAATCAGAAAAAGAGATAAATTCAAAAGATACCGAATATTCCTGTGTTACAACTCTGCAAAGCACCGTAGACGCTGGAAGTTCTGAAGAACCTAGAGGTTCAAATTTTGGACTCGATGGGGAGAGTGATTATTCTGAGAAGGAAAATGATGATTTTTGTTCATTATCGTCTGGGGATGAGATAGCAGACTACAATACACACGCGGATGCAAATATGAATGATATGTGCATAAAAAAGGAAGTTTCCGGGGAAGACTCAAGAAAAATTACGAGACACAGGCGAGTTATAACGAGGCGAGAAAGGTCTATAAAATATGAAACCGTAACCACAAAAATCCCCAAGGAGGTGCACGGTGAGAAGAATGCACTTCCAGTGACAACGTCGTCAGTTTCGTTGTTAACGCAAAATGCAGACGATGGCACAAGTCGTGTGGTGCAGACGACCATACAGCGCAGCGTTACATCAAGTAAAGACATCACATCAACAGTCACAAGTCAATATTCACATGCTCTTTCTGGGGAAAATATTCAAACAGGGAAGTGGATGTCTTCATCATTGCTATCAGCAAATGTAAAAGATTATTCGGAGAGTTTAAGTACCGGATTAGCTATTTTAAACCAAGAGAAAGTACAAAATTGTGGCTTATCGAAAATTCTCTTTAACCCTCTTGATTCAAATGCATGTGCGGAAATCCACGACAACGAGGAAGGATTTTATCAAATTAGAAATGCGGAGGTTGATATAGACAAAAAAGTACATAAACCTTCAATTTTGAGTAATATCGAAGAGAAGAAAGGTCAAACAAATGATTTTGAAATTTTGGACTCGGATTTAAAGCATTCCAAAGAGACAGAGGAATGGAGAGATTCTGAAACTCGTCTGCCTGGACGAACGGAGAAATATGTAGGAACATCTGTCGAGGAGAAAGAAATAAAAAATGTTGACTTATCACAGAAGGATATCAAAGTGAAGTGTGTTCAGCAGGACGATTCAGAAGATAATCTTCAGGTTCAGATAAGTAACAACGCAGACCCAAACTGTCATACTGAAATTTCAGAAAAAATACAAACATTGAATAACACATCAGATGATGCATGCATCACCGTGGGATTTCATATCGAACACTCTAAAGATGATGCACGTCCCTTATTACCGGTGAACAACTCTCATTCTGATTCATACGAAGCTTCACAAATGGTTGATATGAATACAACGCTGCAAAAATCTGACACGAAAGATATATATTTACCGGAAATCACGGAGAAAACAGATAAACCAAGGCAAGCACAATATGATAGTATGGAACATTATCAAACCGATCAAAAAGCTATAGACATAAGTCAATTACCTAAGAAAAGCAAATGCGATGATGATTTTATAGATAAGGAAACATCTGAGCACAAAGAGCGACATGAAGATGGTTTAAATTCGAAATCACCGCAAGTAGATCACAGTGCGAAGCTTGAGGTTTCGGAAAGACAGCCAATTGAGGGTCAAAGACAGGATGCGCTAGTTGGAAACGAGAATCATAAAAGCTTGGGGAAGATTGAAATGTCTGATAGCGCTCATCATAAAAACAAAGATGATAGTACCGATGAAGTTAAAAAACCAACGATCAAAATATCTGATTCAGGAGAAGAAAGCACTAGTTCAGATGGGGATTTAAGTAAACAAACTTCAAACGACCAAAATGGAACTTTATCTCGCATACCCAGCAAAAAAGACCGGTCACGACAAGGTATTAGGCGATTCACGGCCACAGTTTGTCTGATTGAAAAGGATAAAGATACAAGCATACAAATGACCGCGACTCAGAAACCGCGAGCAAGAAGCAAGAGTCCGATAGAGTTGCGAAATGAACAGGCTGGGACCGTTGAGAGCAAGCAATTGGTCAGCGTTGGTCACGGTCGCGTTTCTGAAATATGTCAGTCGTTCTTGAAAAAGGCTAGTCGAGGAACAAAGTCTGAGAAGCCGACTATCGAACACCATTCGCCAGCACCGTCGGCTATTCAGTCGCCTGCACTCGGGAAGAAGTTGAAATGGGTCAACGAGGGCGGGAAATGGAAGCGAATACCGATAGACATGATAGAGGCATTGGAAGAAGAAAAGAGCGCAATAAAAAGCACTAACATAAACACAAATGTTTCCGGTGACGATAATTCAAGTTCCGATAACCCAAATAGTGAAATTTGTACAAACGTGATCGAAAGTGTTTCGAACGAAATAGCGAAGTTTGAAACATTTGCGAGTCCTGATAAAACAAAAGGATTTACGAATGAGGAAAAGAAGTGTTCAAAATCTGATGGTGGTTCGGGTAGCGCAAAACCGAAACAACCTCCAAAAACATTACCGAAACCATCAGAGGAATCGCGGCGCCGAATGCTCGGTAAAAATGCTGTAGCGAAATGGGCGAGCTTTAGTCAAAAACGGCTATCTTGGAAATTAGAAAACGAGAAAACGATCGGATGTGACGCTAATGACAAAGTACATGATGAAATTTACCAAACATTACCTGAAAAACATGTCAGGTCTCCGCCGGAAGTTATGCGAAGTATCCTTCACGCTGTTTCGACCGATAACGAGAAAAGCAAAAAACAAAGCGAGGAAGGAATGACCTCGCCAAAAGACCATAAATCATGTGCAAGTACGTCCAGTGATAGAAACACGATCGCTGAAGTTTCAACACATTTGAGTGATGGTCAAAACAAAAACTCAGACTCCGTGAGGTTGCTAGATTTACATCCTCAGCGCATGTCAGTCGAGAAATCGGAAGCAGGTGTGGACTCTCAAAGTGTTGGACAAAATGCTCTGCGAAATCTGCAGACAGTCTCAGAATGGAATCCCCGGAAGCAAACGGAAACGATCAATAATGGGACTTCTATTCATCTATCTAAAGTTAGTTCTATAGAGGAGGATAAAAAATTAGCAGAGGACCAAACGAACCAACAAGTGACAAGCTGCAAACAATCAATATCTCTTGTCACAGATTCTACCGTGGATATTCCGTATGTTGACGACACTTGCTCGGATAGCAATCACGATGAAAGCATCGACGATTCCGACGACGAGGTAACTCCGACGAATACACCGAAGCTGAGAAAATCTAAAGAAATCCCTGAAAATGATGACGTCGACGTCACACCTAGAAACACCCCAAGAATCAAAGCGGTAAAAATAAAACAAGAAATGTTCCCGCGGGAGGAATGGCGAAAATCGCAAAATTTAGACAACAATTCTGAAGTAAACGGCGAAACGAAATGCGCGGAAACGAGCAAAGCGGAAGATGCAACCGGAAGTGCAAGTGAATGTGTCGATGAATCGGATGTGAAGTTTTACATTGATGACGATGATATGGAAAATATTAATATACTTCGAAAATCGTGTGCGAGGAGAGCGTCTGATCAAAGAAGAAGAGGAATTTATGGTATGACGTCATTACAAGACAGCAATGACGACAGAGGTGCCCTCCATGACGGAGTCAACCTTCTGCTTGATGAAGCTGTGGAGATGTACCCAGAGGGCCAGAGGTCAAAGTCACCACGAGACCAGGTGAGTTTCTCTACACCTTTATGTATACAGGAGTATGATCGTAAATAATACCATAATGGCATTTATTTGTGCGAAATTTATTTTCCGTTTTTATGTTTTTGTGACAAGGATCGGGCATGTTTTCAAGGAAAAGACGTTCGTTATAAAGTTCATAGACAGTGAGTCGTTTGGATCGTTTACGTGGAGAAACTTTTTAGAGTTGTTACATAATACTCTTCCTTTCAAATTTTGAATTTTTAAGGCAAGTATTTATGAAGAAATCTTATGTACTGTATATGACATCATAGTAGGTGCCTACGCACAGCATAAAAGGCTCGTCTTTCACTCTCTCTTTTATTAGTTATGGATTTATAGGGGGGTAAAAACTTGTTTTCCGAGCAGTCAATGCTCCAGAGAAAACTTAAAAACAGACGTAGCGAAATTCATTAATTTCTGCATACATTAATTTTTGATAAATATCAGAATAAAAACGGTCTCTTGTGTAAAACTCGTTAAATGACTCATGTAAATGAACAGATAATCTAAATATTTGAAGTATAAAGCAGAATGTTGCTTGTTCAAATAGATTTTAAAGAAAATACACCCATCAAAACCTATAAATTACGTAAACCGGACCCAGTGTTCAAGGGCTTTTTGATTGAGTGGAAAGATTCTAAAAGAAATTGTGCATGTATTTATGACTTTGAACAGCTGATGTTTTACTATCAATTTAATCGAAATGAGCGATGATTGATCGAAAGATATCGAATTTGATGGAGTTTGAAACCATGAAATGTTTCATTAAATTGATAAAAACTTCAAATATTCTGCATTTATGAGGGATAGGGCGGAGGTGTACAGAGACTACCACCCCCTCCCCCTTTCCCCAACACACTTAAAATTAGATTTAGATTATGGTTTTATTGTAAAGTATTTGGAGAAAATAAAGTGAATTTAAAAAATAAGAATCTTTTATCAAGATGTTCGTGGAATTCTTTACAAAGATGATAAATATTGCTTGGTTTTTGAGCAATTAAATCCACATGTATATCCACCTGCACCCACAGCTCTAATTATGTCTTAATCAGCGCTCCTCAGGTGCTAATAACCCATAACAGAATACAAAAAGTGCACCGAGGTTTGTGGGAGGGGGATCTATTCTTGGAAACTGATGTTACCGCTGTCTTAATTGGCCAAATTTCTATTACTGACTATGTAGACCGTAATATACACCCTTATACTTTATCTCATTGCCAGTTTGCGCTTATCTTACGCGATAAAGCTTTGAAATGTGAATTATGCGATTTCGTTAGAATAAGTCATCGGGAATTTCAGATATTTTCAATGAACTATGTGGGCTTCAAATAACTTTCAATACTTACATTGTGAGAAAGTACTTTAAGACGAAATTTCAGGCAATATGTTGATGGAATATCTTGATTGAAACGACAGGATTTGCTATGAAATGAAAATTCCGACGGTTTATGTGACACGAGTTATGAAATAAGCTTTGAAACATTTTGTTGAAACGATTGCTTGCTAAACATTTTGATCGTATCGCGAAATTTACAACAGCTACTTGGATTAGTCACGTGACATTATTTGGCTCTGGTTCTTAGAGTTTGTTGCCTTCACCGAATTGCACTCTTTGAATGATATTCTGCATGGGTCATAGCTGTCATATAATTCCTAATTTTCCTATAAAAATGTAGGAACCTATAAAGTCCAATATTTGAGAAATTTGTCCTATAAAGCCTATATGTCAGAAAACTACGCGCATATTCCCTCAATTTTTGGTGTTGATACCTCGATCAACCAAAAAAATGTTACAATGATTCCTTAAATGTCATAGGACATTACGGTTACCTAGGACCTCTGAAATACGCTTAGACTTGCTCAAGTCCTTATATCAAATGAATTTCTATGAAGAGAATTGTAATTATTTTTATTTATTTTTTTTTCAAATAGAAAAGAAATTCCCCTTTTAAACTAAAAGCAATGAGCAATTGGTTGCAATGACAGAGAGCTTATATCACAAAACAGAGAACACAACTTTTGCTTCCTAGTAGAGATTTATCCATGTATCCGGATAAATGGGGAGTTTTGTGTACGTTATCGGGATAACCATACTATTCGCTATATTATATGATTTGTGTAGCCACAGTAGGCCAACTTTGTGTTGGAAACTCGAACGTTTTCTCTCTTTTTGATATAAATAGCTTAAAATTACGGAGGAGGCCTTAGTTATCTGAATTGGTTTTTCTTTATAGGGTTGTAAATATTACTTCTTTTATGAATTTATCGAAATGTAGATAATTCGAAAGTGTCTTCAAGTTGATTCAAGATCTTGAACATTTAAAATATTTAACCTTTCGTAGTCTTTCCATAGATCCCAAAGATCGATTACAATATGCTTTATAAACACCATCAGGACCCGCGAAAGAGAAAAGGACCGACATCAACCAGACGGACCAGTGGCGGATCTAGGATTTCAGAAAAAGGGAGGCCCAAAGTTTCAGCTCGAAGAAAATTATTCAAAGTAAAACTGACAAGCAAAAAAAAAGACATGAATCTCAAAACTGATGATTTTAATTAATAAGTTAGGGGGGTGTCATTCCAACTGCATGTTGCATGAAGAAGATAGAGTTTTCTTGATACGTTTACTTTAGTTTATAGGTATAGTGGCGAACGTAGCGAGTCGGAAAATTTTCAGAATTGAAGTTTTCATTTTTTTTGTTCAGTCATCCATACATGTTTATACATACATGTCTATATATTATTCTATTGGCGAGCGGAGCGAGTCGGAAAATTTTTGGAATAGATGGTTACATTTTGTCATAAGATTACAATTATATCTCTCTCATTCTCCATCCTCTATTTTTGTTTGACCAATTGGGGAATGTTGGGAAGATTAGGGCTTGCAACCCCACTATCTACCTGTCTAAACTGGTTAGATCTGCCCATGAAAATGAAGCATTTGGTAATTATTCAAGTTTTAATTTAAGGAGCTGTTAAGATAAGGGCCGTATTTAGCCCTGAATCTCGTGACTTATTTCTTCCGCATGGCGAATCGCATACAGAAATACATGAATCATTATTGAAATATAATGTATTTGCAGACCTTTTACATGTTTTACATTATGTTAAGGAACTCTTAAGGTTGTAAAATTAAGGTCGAAAGAGGTAGGGGTGCTCGGATAGAAAATCCGATAATATCGACAAAAAACGTATTAATGTTTTAATATTTTATCTAAAATGGATAAATATAAGCTAAAGGACATCAAATATGTCTACATTGTGTATCAGAAATAGATTTCGAACGTTCTACCTCCTTTAATCGGTAAATAATGAAATCCGGAACTTAAAATACGGTCTTATTCTTCATTCAATGGCTACAATGTAACCCTTTTAGCGCGAAATACACATTGACGGAGAAATGAACATCACTCTTGCTTATTTCGTTTCTAATTCTTGTATCTTTCATTCAATCATATTGAGTACACAATGTTTGATGGATTAAAGAGGAAAAATAGTCAAATGTGCTATATTTAATGGTCAAAAAGATCGATTCTTATAAAATGCACCCCCCTTTCCATTTTTAGTTTTTCGTCTCTGGGATAGTGTTCCCCCCGGAGATACAGAACCCCACTTTGCCAAAAAATTTGTATCATGGATACACATATCCAGTAAAAGTGGCTTTCTGTATATCCGGGGGGAACAATGTTCAATAAAACTTTTCCGTTTTCTATTGATTTCTATGAGAAAAAGATAAGTTTTGATCCAAAAATTAGCATTATTATGCAAAACAGATAAAAAATAATTTCATATTCTGATGGGATGCCGTATAGGTATACATTTTACAAAAAAAGGTTTTTGAAATTTCAATTTTCAAAATTCCACTTTTCAGGGCTGATTTTACGCCTTATCTTAACAGCTCCTTTTGAATTTTGTATATGTTTATGATATATGAATCCGTTCAAACACAATGACAAAGAAAGTTCAAGACAAAGTGAAGACGAAAAAATAAATAGACAGCTAATGAAAAATTAAGTGTGGCGAGCGAAGCGAGCCGAAAATTTTCCCAAAAGTAAAGAGATTAAGCATTAAAAGAGGATTCTGAATCAATAACTTTGGGTGAAAAAGGGGGGGCCTGGGCCCCCCCCCTCTAAATCCGCCACTGCGGACAATCGGACAATTTGATTAAACTAAAACAAAAATGTTATATCAATTCATATAGAGTCAACAACTTCCTTCTAGAGAAAATAGACACCATCGATCTTATGATTTCGAGTAAAGCATGCGATATATACGAATCCCTTTTCATTTCCCTATAATAATATTGTTATAAGAAATTGAAGTTTCTTCCTTATAACGTATTCGCCTTAGTTAATTGAACGAATGTACGCTATCACGGGAGACGTAAGCGAATACGGGTCCCTGTAAAGTGCGAAACGAAACAAAAACGAAACGAAACGAAACGAAACAAATCGAAACGAAACGAAACAAATCGAAACGAAACGAAACAGATCGAAACGAAACGAAACAAAACGAAACGAAACAGATCGAAACGAAACGAAACAGATCGAAACGAAACGAAACAAAACGTAAAACTTAAAGAAAATGAGAAAAAGAGGAAAAATCGCCGAAAACGAATATTTCAAGACAAGATCAGCATGTAATATTGCCTTAATCCAAGAGTTCTACATTTGTAACTAGTGCCGAGAGGGTTTCTTGAAAGAGTCAAAGTTGACAATTAAAAAAAGTAAATGTCAAATGCTATTCATGTATTTAAGAGGAATAGAAGGGAGGGGATAGAAAACCACGCATTTACACCGTAATGAGATCATAAAACGGGATGGGGGCACATTTCAGGGGAAAAAAATATTATCCTTTTTCAAACGAAATGTGCCCTCCCCCCCCCCCCCCCCCCCCCCCCCCCAGTTTTTAATTGTTCTCATTTCTCTGATAAAATTTTTAAATATTCTTAACGAAACAGTTCCGTTTCCTCTGCGCTAGACTCCTCCCTGCTAAATAATATTTTTTCCGTCTATGACGAGGTTATTCATCCCATACTCTCCTTTCAAATGCAATTGTGCTATATACCGTATAATATATATTATATTTTAATCGTCAACTTTGATTCTTTAAAAGAATCCTCCAGCCACAAGAACTAACGGTTGAAGGCAATAAGGAGGGGGTGGACAGGGACAAAGGGAGGGGAGAGAAAGGGGGCAGGAGGAGGGAAGAAGGGGGGCGGGAGGAGAGGAAAGGGGGCGAGAGGAGGGACAGATGATTGGGAGGGTAACAGTAACCAAAAAAAAATACGAAATTACTTTTGATATAAATAATCTTGCTCTTATGCGTTCATGTACATAATCTCAATTTTAAAAATTACCACGAAATTCATCTATGTATACCTTAAAAATATTTCCCGATCGCTTCGCTCGCCGCTATTTTCAATTCATTTTTCAAATACTTCAGGCTCGCTTCGCTCGACTTAGTTTTTCATCTTAACAGGTCTATTTCTTTTTTTTTTCAAGGTTTAAAAAAGGAAATAACCCAAATAACTTCACTATTGCACCAATTTACACTTTAAAGTTTAAACATTTGTCTTGACTGCCCAAGACCCCCTCCCCCCACGGGGAGGGGGGAGGCGGCAGAAGGAGAGTGGTACCCCCCTTGACCCTTCAATAAGATCTTGTCTTGAAATATTCGTTTTCGGCGATTTTTCCTCTTTTTCTCATTTTCTTTAAGTTTTATGTTTTTTTTCGTTTCGTTTCGATCTGTTTCGTTTCGTTTCGATCTGTTTCGTTTCGTTTTGTTTCGTTTCGTTTCGATCTGTTTCGTTTCGTTTCGATTCGTTTCGTTTCGATTTGTTTCGTTTCGTTTCGATTTGTTTCGTTTCGTTTCGTTTCGTTTTTGTTTCGTTTCGCACTTTACAGGTACCCAGCGAATACATGCGAAGGATACGAAATGATTTGTACAATGATACAGATATGGTGAAATTTAAGTGTATAGGAGGATTCGCCCTTTTCACACGTTGTTCCTATTCGGTTATTTTTATAAAAAAATTCGCCCATTTCACACGTTTTTTTTTTTTTTTTTTTTTTTTTTTTTTTTTGTTTTTTTTTTTCTATGAAAAAATCGCCCTTTCACACGTTGTTCCTATTCGGTTATTTTTATAAAAAAAAATAACCGAGTAGGAACAACGTGCGAGACGGGCGAAATATTGAAGATAAGGAGGATCCACTATGTCTTGTCTCCCAAAAGAGGAAGATATGGAAGAGAGAGAGAACGGGGGGATAGGGGATATATTGCACAGTTTCGGCCACTGTGTTCGCTGTGGTACAAAATGTTTCCTTCTGTCTATCTGTATACGTATATTATAAAGTTATATGCGGATCTAGAGAAAGGTTGGGGTTTTTCGCAAAGATGCATGTTTTGCATTTGAAGTTATCATTTATTGCATAGGGAATGAAGCAATCCCATAAGCCTATCGTGCGTGTGAATGGGAGAGGGGGGTTGTTGAACTGACTTTACGAATAAAGATTAGTTCTGTCCTATCTTTATACCACTAGTTCTGTCTTTTTCTAACAATTCAAGTGAGCTCTAAACATTTCATTCATTCATTAACTTCACATGCTTTCACTTTGAATGATTCAACCCTCTCCTTACCGGACCGATTTCTACAAAGCCTTGTTTGATTAAATTTTAATCGGTTCAGAATGACGACTTTATTACACTTTGAAAGAATGAAGCGTTGTGAAAAAAAAAAAACCAAGCACGAGGATTTACAGGTTATTTCCGTCTTCTTTATCTATTTTAGTTACTTTTTAGGTTCCGAACAGGTACTTATCGGCGAGTTTTCTCCCCTTATCTTTTTTTATCGGTTCTTCTGTTACCTATACTTTGCAATGAAACAGGTTATTTACTGTCAGATTCATCAAAATCATGGAAGAAAATTGCTAAAAGTGGAACAAGGATGCCTTTCTTCCTTGCTCAATTTTCATAAAATTATATAACCCCGTTCCATAAATAAATATGATGTATTTTAATTAGGGAAATAAAACAAGGTCTGTATCATAGATTTTAGACTTGCTCAAGTCCTTATATCAAATAAAATTATATGAAGAGAATTGCAATTATTAATTTGAATTTTCAAGTCAGTGTAAAGAAATGTCCCTTTTAAAATTATAAGTAGTGAGCAATTGATTGCAGAGATATATCATATCACAAATTTTGCTTGCTAGTAAAGAAATTTCACTCTATTAATAAAAAAGTTATTCAAATGTATTTAATGTTAAAAAATATTGGATGTAAGGACTTGAGCAAGTCTACATAGATTTATCGTATGCAAGAAAAGTTTTATTTTTTCGTATCCATGTCTCTCGATTACTGGTTTTCACTTCTGATATTTTTTTTTCTAAAAGGGGAAGAGGGAATAGGGAGGTGGAGGGTCACTTGCACCCTAGGAGTTCAGATCTAAGCTTCTGCATTTTCGTTATATTAGAATAAAATGTTGTCTATACATGTACGTGTATATACATTCAGAAAAGAATGGGTTGGTCCAAGCCACAGGGATTTATCGCTTTTCCCGGTTGCTTGATGTACATGTACTATGTTTTTTACACAACCCATAGTACATCAAGCAACCGGGAAGCGCGATAAATCCCTGTGGTCCAAACCCTATAGTCTTAATCCCTGTATCACTTGGTTTACTGTTTTTAGTTGGAAGATCAAACAAAAGAGACGATATCAAAATACTCAAAACAAAAGACAACACATAAACCACTGAGACCAATTGGGCCATCGATACCGACTTGGGACAACCCTGGTCATCTGCCACGTTACTAAATGGTGTAACAACCCGGATTACGTGCATACAACCCCATCACTTGTTTGATTAGAAGAAACCACAGGGGTGAGGGTAGCATCAATTGGTCACAAACTCTTTCCTCAATACAAACCCTTTCTTCTGTATGTCTATATTACTAGTAAAAAGGGTTTTTAATATAGATATATAGAAGAAAGGGTTTGTATTGAGGAAAGAGTTAGTGACCAAGTGATGATACCTCACCCATATGGAAGTATCAGAAGTAAATGAAAGATCAAAATCAAAAATTTTCATTCTATCTTTCGAAATATGACAGCGACATCAAATGCATTGAGTATATGTATTCTTAACAAAAACCCTGATCAATTTCAATTTTCAAACTACAGTATTGAATAATAAAGCCAAGGACAGATATCTGCAGATTTCTGAAAGGTTTACTTTACAAGGTTTTGTGTTGATAATGAAGGTTTAGGTCTCGTAATTTGCAACATCAAAAACTTTAAATACGATTTTAATCTGAAATGAATGATATACATATATATATATACATGATGGTGATGATGGAATAAGATAAATAAATATTTTCGACACCAGGCATGCGCGAATATAGGAGGGGAAAGAACTTTTTTTTTTTTTTTTTTTGGATAATTTGAAGAAACTTCTCCAAACATTCGAATCTCGTTTGAACCCCCTCCCTATTACCCTTGAATTATGTTTTAAAGGAGTGGGGTGGGGGGTGGGGGGGAGGGGGTTCCATGCATCTCAAGAATTTTTGTCTTCTTCGAATATATGACGAAGTCTTCGTATTTCATTATATATTTTGTTTTTCCCACGAGTACGCTCAGTAGCTGTAAAATCTGCAGATTCCGTACTTGATGCACATTTTCCGTCATCTTGACTTTGATAGACATTATTGTATGCCGAAGTACACTCACGTACTCTTCTCTCGATAAAATTTGGATTGATGGGGTCGTTTTCTCTTCTCGAATTTCTGTTTACATGTAATATACTATCTGAGATCATCTTATACTTTTTATAAACGCATCAAACTTTCAATATCAGAGGAAAAAATATTTCAGCACGAGAAATTCGTAAAATGAGACGAATGAAATTTCTAAAAAAAAAAAAATTAAAAGGAGAGGCATGGCTTTAAGCGCACTCGACTTTATACAGTCCAAGCGCGGGTCTAGAGGATATAAGGGGATCAGAATTCCCTGAAAACAAACAATTTGTATTTTGCTTTCTTTTTTAAAAAATAAGAATGAAAAAACAAACATAATTTGTTCCCACGACATAATAATTCGAGGGAACGAGTTAAAAAAAAAGAAAACAAAATGTCATCTCTATGCCACCGTAATTTTCTGCTTTGCACGTCTAATTTTTTTTTTCAAAATCAAACGCTGGTAAACACCCCCCCCCCCCCCGATGGACTAGACCCCCACACGGACCATTTTTCTGCATCCGCCTATGCAGTCAGGTGTGCATGTCCCTAGCTTACCCCCATATCATGATCCACTTATCTTTAATCTATCCGAGATGGGAAACTACATGCAAATGTGCAGTTTTATTCTTACGAGTATTTACCTATAAAAGTCGAAATAAGCATGGCATAATCCCACCATAATGTGGACCAGAATTTTGTCTATTCAGATTTCACCATTTTTACCTTGAGAAACGAGCATGACGTCGCAAAATATCCTTGTTAAGACGATGAAAGGCTGATCAAATGTATATTTGTTGAATAAACTACTTTTCTACTAATCCTTGGTTGGCATGGCCGAGAACTTGATGTGATAAACTTGCGTTTAGTTTACATGTATTCCATGTGACTCACGCGCGAATCTCTTTGGAACGGAAAGTGCTTGCCATCAAATTGACTTCAGATTTTGATAAGTCTTCTTACAAATATCGTTGAACGATCAAAAACAATTTTAAGGAAGAATCCACAGATTCGTTGAGATAAATATCTGACATCCGCTTCTTACTTTAATGAATTTAGAAAATTTAAAGAGATTTTTAAAAATGACTGAGGTGTTTAAATGCAATGAACATGATGAAGGTAAACTCTGAAATTGATAAGCTAACCAAAATAGGACAAGGAATCAAGATTTCAAGATGATATCTGACGAATTTTACAAGACAGCAAAAGGCAAATTTTAGACCGAATTCGACTAGACAGCAATTTGACAGAATAAAAAAAACCCAAAAAAACAAAAGCAAAAACAGAGAAATATCTCTAGTTCGACGAAAGATAAATATAATACTATCTTATTTGATTCCACATTACTCAATATATATATTTTAAAAAATTTTGAGTTCTGTAAATACTACAATGTATAAGCAAGTTTCTAATCAATAGATTTACTCGTAGAATTTCTCATGTGATAAAATATATCGAAATTAAGGCAAATTAAATGCAGTTTATAAGGGGGAGGGGGGGGGGGGGGGTTCTTCACAATTGATAAAAGATTACTTTGCAAATTATTGTCAGCAAGAAGAAAAATTGGGGACTTTATATTGCGCTAAATTGATAACAGCCGACACCAGCAGTGGGAATTGGATACGGCTCGTAATTCACTCCCCAAACAAGCTTCATGGCGCGATAATCTTTTTTGGTCTAATTCCATTTTCCTGAAATAAGCTAACCAAACGAGGAGCGATCCCTATCGATTTGAGCTCGGAGGGTTGGACCTTCTGAGACAACTGGGAAAAATCAACGTCTCAGATTCTGGTTTGAAGTAATGCTTTCAAATATTAGATCCTCCCCTTGCGAAGAATGAGGCTGCAATGTGATCCATATGAGATCCGACCTTCAGTGTAGCAAGCTGTATTTGGAGCAAGATTGGTCCTCGGGTTTGGGTGGTTGGTCTTTTGGGAAAAATTAACGTCTCCGATTCTGATGTGAAGTATTTCTCTCAAATATTGGACCCTCCCCTTGCGAAGACTGAATCTGCATGCTGCAATGGAATCAATATGGGATCCGCCCCTCGGTGTAGCTAGCTTATTGGCTGTATTTGGAGCAAGGTCCTCAAGCTCAGATGGCTGGTGTTGTCTCGAATTCTAATGCGAAGTGTTCCTCGACAAATATTGGATCCGTCCCTTGATTTCCCTTGCGAAGAACATGGCTGCAATGGGATCCATCTGAGATACACTCCTTAGTGTAGCTAGCTAACTTGCTGCATACAATATACAAGGTTATAGTTTTGGAGCAAGGTCGAAAAATTGCTTTCTGTCGGTCATTTTCATCATTGCACATGTGTGCAATCATTTCTATCGTCGATGTCAGTAATTACCGCGTGGAATCCTCGAGTCCGTCGGCGGAGGAATTTCCTAGAAAAAATGAATGTGCATTTCAGAATTTGCTGACATTTACATCAGTTTAAAGACATTGTGCTGATATACTTTTTGAACATAAACATTGTGAAATTTAAATTCAATTTCAAATATCCTTTGTGTGCAATATTGGAAAAAAAAACTTAATCGGATTAAAAAAGTTTCGAAAACTATTTTATAACAACAAAACATTGCGTCTATTGACACTCCGAAAATAGATACAAGAAGGGAATTATTGAATTCTTTATTTGCTTATTAATCGATATATTTATATTGAGTGTTAAATTGTTAAGGGACTGAAAATTCAAAAAAAATTAAACAGAACCCCTTTTAAGATCTGTGACTCTCGATCTCTCAGTGCCTTTGTTTGAAAATTTTCTTCGTGAAAGAAGTGATGAAATTTCTCTGTCAGAGGAAATATGGTTGTGGAGGAAGATAATTAATTGTGAAGTGAGAAAAGAAAAAGCTTGAACAGTAGGAAGTTGCCGTTCACGATAATTGGGCTTGCAAGTTATGAACGGAGTTATGCAGAAAACTTTCAATGGAGACTGAAAATCGATTGTACGTGCGCTATGCATCCCCGGGGTTCGTATTCGTGGGGAGAATTTCTCCAGCATTTTGGGGATGGTTTCCGCAGTTTTAGTTTGTAAAATATCCAATATGGAATTATTTGACACAGACGCAGACGAAGCTGTTTATCGTCTGTTTGAGGTTAGTATATATAGAACTTTTTGTATTGGCCTTTCTGCATGCCCTTCTTCTAAAGAGCGCAAAATATTTGAAAGCGTAAGGCATAGTAGTAGTGGACTTCCCATTGCTTGTTCATGTCATCATGGGTCGGTTTTACGGGAGAGAGGGATGGTAAGGCTGGCCAGAGGAAGGGGCTCGATAATTCCTATCTAATTTCAGGAAAATTTATTTTATAATCACAGAATCATTGGCAAATACTAGTAAGCATTCGCTGGTCGTCCATCTGTTCCCATAACTGCTATCCTGATGATAATCGTACTTGATACTTGACCAGCCGAAGAACCATATTGAATTTCAAGGTCAGATGTCAAAGGTCATGGGCACAACCACTTGCTGAGGAGAAAGTCTATTCGTTTTCAAGGTCAAGGGTCAAGGACTTGGTAAATTGTTCCAGTATTAAGACTACTAGTGAAACATTAGCTCAAGGCCTGCAAAAATTCCACAAATGATCACCATGGTACTAGGTATAAACCTATTGATTGTCAGGGGTCAAGGGTGAAGGTCACAGCCAGTTGTACTTTTTAAACCTTGAAAAGCATAAGAACGAATCTGCACACATGCACTTTGATGAGTTATATCTACTTGAAAGAGCAATGGGAGCAAAACTTGACTACAGCACAGCTGACTAACAAAAACAGATGTTGATATCACCTCAGAGATACCGACATCTATCTTCTCACTGTACAGGGGGAAAGAAGGAATATTTTTATCAATAACCTAAAATCCTGGGAGATTAATGTCAGGACCAACGTGATCCATCCTTATTGATGGAGAGATACGTTACGTTACTCTTCGACTGAGTAAGAAATGATTTCCGTTTACACTCCATTTCCCACATTTTTATAAACTTTTTTTTGCTTGTCCTTAATACATACTGGGCACGGATCCAGAGAAATTTTCAATGAAAGAGGGAAAGTTTGTTGTTTTTATTGGGGGGGGGGGGCTCGACAAATGATGAACGTTTTCCGGGGAAGGGGGGGTTAGCCTATGGTTTTAAAATATATACACATATAAAACGGGGGAAATAAGCATTTTGGGGGGCAAATATGGTACCATAGGGTCCTGACCCCTTCTAAATCCGTGCTTGTGTAGATTCAAATTATTTTTGAAAAAAATATCCTTTGAGTAAGCAAACGTGGTGGTGGTGGTGGTGAGGGCTTGGGGAGGAAGGGTGGGGGGTAGTAATTAAACCTCCTTTTCTATATTCGCTTGTGTATAATACTGCTACATAATGCTGTGACGGTGCCAAGAGAGGGTAAGCTAGTATAGGGGATAATCAAAAATCAAAGGTATACTAGGTAGGTAATATCTCTCGGGTCTTTTTGAGTGTGATTTATATCAAAGGTGCAAATTCGAGAGAACATTGCGGCTCTCGATATTTATTTCTGTTGCTGTCAGGATAGGAGGTGATTAAATGCGATATTTACTTTTCAGATCAAAAGGAAATTCTATTTCGAGTGATTATTACTTTAAGTATATTGCTTATTAGATATATTTCTTATACTCTTGGCATTAGAGACGATGCAAGTTACAAGTAAATCAACAGATTATTTTTCAATAATTGATGTTCGAGGTTGCAGTTTTTGTAAACTGACTTCGACAAAGAAGTAAACAAATAAAAAGAATTGATATTCTTTAGAATATTTAAAGAAAATTTTTAAAAGGGGTATTTCAAAGCTAGAAACCTATTTGTGAGCATGAAAATATGATAATTCCCCAAACTTTGTCCAAATGACCTTGACCTCCCCCTGCAACTATTTAAAGCATCGCTATCGTGTGTCTGTATTCTTGTAAACAGCATAGACAGAACTTTAATCATAGAATCACCAAACCTTCCTCAAATGTTCCCTATCGGGAGGGGATAAATCCTATTTATTTTCAAGGTCAAGTCAAAAGTCAAGGTCACTGTGGACTTGGGCTTAAAATTCTTGTAAACATGATAGAGGAAAAAGCAGTCGTCATAAGATCACCAAACCTTCCGCAAATACATGAATTCATTATTGGGACATGGTGAAAGCCATTGGTTTTCATTCAGTTTAAAAACATAACAGAACCCCCTGTCCTTCCTTCCTTCCATCCATCCAAAAATGAAAAAAAAAACAAAAAAACAAAAACAAAACAAAAAAGCACCAATATAATGGCGAGTAAGAAGTGATTCTATTGTTATAATACGTTCAGTCTTCAAGCTGACACAGTTTTTCTTGATGTATAAAAACTCAAAAGGCCCGGAAATCAATTATCAGAGTCTTAAGTTCTTTAGTCCAATACGTGCCCTTCACACACAAGGCTTAGCTTTGACATCGAGGGACCCCTTCATTTATGGTGCGAGTAAGTAGCCTATAGAATTAAACACTATCTTAGATATTTGGAAAATGTTTCACATCGGGTATCAAAGGACCAGTTTGTTGGATAAATGTCTAGGTTTATTATATTGACAAGTAAACATTATATTGATAATAAAGCTTCATTGATATTATTAAACGTAAGGTCTTATAAACAGACCCTGATATTGTCCTTACTTGATCTGTATTAAGGGTGTAGGTACCCGACGTAACTCGTTACTTTTGACATAGGCGAATCTAGATTTTTTGCCGGGGGGGGGATGTTTCCATTTATCCGTATTACGCAAAATCGAAAAAAATCAATTTGAAGTTCTTGACCCCCCCCCCCCTTTTCCATAGACCCGCCCCTTTTTAGGGTGGCACTTAGGAAATAGATTAAAGATGTCGTAAATGGGTCTATGGGTTATTATGTCATGTCGTATTTTTTGTACCAGAAGTAACGTTGAAAGGCAGATTTGTGGAGTGAAAGGGCAAAGTTATTTTATATGATTCTTCCGATCATCTTATATTTTATAATTTGGTGGATGGCCATTTTTTTTTATATACATCTAATATAAATTTATTTTCATTTTATACATCTAGATTTAGATGGCGAGGGCTTGATATCTGGAGTTGACTCTAAATTCCATGTTAAAATAATAATTGGATAAGAGAAAATTAACAAATAGTCGTCTTTAGTTTTGAGTAATCGATCTTATTGATCTTGTATTTGAGATACCATGTCACACATTTTATTTGTGCACCCTCCATATATAATTTTGGATCCAAACTAACTTCATTGAGTGATTCTATGGCTTAGAACAAACTGCTAGCGAAGAATTAATTTTCTTTACGGGAGTGTTACCGTCTAAGATGGGATAACTCAGTATTGAAATCATTAGGTAGATCTATGTCGCCACCTTATCCGGATCTGATGAGTAAAACTGCATATCTTTGACTCTAATTTTAAAACTGCATATCTTTGACACTAATTTAGACTCACCGGCTAGTCATCAATTCCCTCTCGGACACCGAAAAGTCAGAAGCTAGTGAATAAGGATTTGACAAATGACCAAACTTGTCGGAATCTAAAGAGACTGTGACGATTCTTCATAATATTCGCCCCTGAAGAGTTTCCTGATCCTGGAATATGGTCGATTTTGGCAGAAAATATATTTTGAAGCGTTCAACTCACTGAACTGTGTTGTTTGTGTATGCATGTAGTCGTTTTCATAACTTTTATTGTAAAACATTTTACATGTTTTCCGCAGAAAGGGCAAAATATCCTAACATACATAAGGATCTAGAATTTTAATTTTTTTTCATAGGGAGAGGGGATGTCAAACCCATCAGGAGGTATACTTTAGCCTATATTTTTGAAAAAAGAAAAAGAAATACTAAAGAACAGGGGAAAATATTATGCTTATTCCAGGGGGTTTCCGTGGATGGTACACTACAATAAAAGTGTAAAGAGGCACAGCATTTGAGTTCTTCATATTGGAAGTACTGCCATAGCACTTGGCAGGACTGGCAATGCAATGTTATATGAAATGAAACATTTAACCGTTCAAAAAATTAAGATTTAACTTATATAAGTACAAGAATTACAATATAGATTTGGCACTATATAGTCTTTATTTTTATCATTAATAGATGACATTTTAGAACCCCCAACAAGTGGAAAACATTTTGTCAATATTTAGCTGGTCATTTATACTCCATATTTCTACCAGACTGACGGACGGGTAAACATTGCCACGTTTGAGATAAAACCTCTCAGAGGTTTATTGGCTTGTAAACTCTCTTAACTCAATACTGAATATAGATTTTCTTGTGGGTTTTAGCAACAAATTGTCACCATGCCTTATCATAGGAGGAGGGAATCAGATTCCATCCATACTGGGATATTTATAAATTGCATTTAGGCCCCTGTGAAAATTGGACATATGTAAGAAAAATCACAAAGGGAGAGAGATGGTAGCTTTTCAAAATAATAAACGTGAATAAACTTTTAAGTCATTGTGAAATAAGAGCAAGATACTCATCTATTGAAATTTGAGTGACTCTAGTGTAAACTTAATTGACAGCTTTTGAAAATTAGACCAGTGTGCACATGTGGTTTATTCTGTGTCAGATTTCAATGAGGAATAAACTTTTCACTTGTGACCTCCTTCGTTGTGACGGGAAGGAAACAAAGTTTACCATGCTGTAAATATTGTGGATTTTCATACCGCCGTTTGTGTGGAATTTAAAAAATTTCGAAAGATACCATATTTTATAAGTGTCACGTTCAATCGCTCAGTTTTGGATGATCGTTTGATGCATGCTAGTGCATGCTTGAAGCGATGATTTACAATTTTTGCATTGACATATTTACATTTTAAACGCTGATAGAACCGTCGTTGTCGAGTAGGCTTTTACTCTAAATTCCTTTTATTACCAAAGACCACAAACATTAATAAATGAACAAAAATGAATAAATAAACAAAAAGGAGAGAATGAAAACAAGCAATGGAAAAAACTGAAAGATGGAGAGCGAAGCCTGAGCTCATTTGAATTTATATATTCACAAAAGATTTATCAACACGTAGCATCCTAGTGTTTTATCCCATTACTTCTTTACAGATGTTTCAATGAGCACTGTTTTTAACGACGGTAACGTATGTCACTTTAAAACATTTAAAGTGTCACGCTCTTTGTGTATTCAAAAAACAGACAATACACAAAAAAGATATGCGCCCATCTCTCGTTTCTTTCCAAATAGACTCGCAATTCGGACCTTATTTCTAAAATAGTTGAATATATAAAAGGTGTTTTTGTTAGGTATATGTCAGGTGTAATGTGAGGATTGTCTGATGGACATGCGGCCTTGTACAAACTGATGTCAAAGAAACTGTTCTTGATTATAACTTAAGGGCATTTTTGTGTAAAACTCGCGTGCTTTTGGACAGAAAGGTGATCATTTCGACACCGGTCTTTTTCGTCGTGTTGCATATTCCCATTTGTAGTCAAAGACGCATACAGGAAGATTGAATTGAATCATTGCAGGACGACCTAAATATGCGCGACATGTAACGCCACAATATCTACATGGAAATATTGCGATATGAATATTATATGACCTGATTAATGTTTGATTAATGGGAATTAGACGGTGTATTATTAGCCAGCATTTGAGACGACATATGTCATTGGCAGACATTGCATGTGGATAACGATTCAGTGATAGTGAAATGTACATCCCTACACCATCGTGTAAATTTCAATATCATAGGGGATTTTGTACGTATCAATAGTGAAATTTAATGCAAGCGATATTGAAGTTTACCTGTTGACAAGTGAAGTGCATCTTTCCTTAACCACAAAGTTGACGACGAAGAAGAGCAATTTTCTGTGTGGGGGATACCGTATAATGGGCCTATATCACCTTTTCTATAGAACTATGTAAAAACTTGGAAAGTGGGGGTTGCTTGCATGGAGTGAAATGACATAAACTTGTATACAAAGAAATAAATTTTGTGATAAAGGCGTGAACTAAATGTGGAGGTCTAACTTCAACTTATTTGGTTATTTTGCCCCGTTTCGAAAATACACGTGGGAAAGTGCTCTATCTTCACTTGTTCTCCAATTTTTGGATTATTTCGGTGATACTTCATAATAAAGTAATACAGACTAAGGGAAACTTAGGAACGCAGTCATATAGTCTATGTTCGGATTAATCTTCTTGTGGGATTTCTCTGCATAGATATTATTATCGGGATTCACGGAGACTATCTTTAAAGTGCAGTCATGATCCTCTTAGACTTTCACAAAAGCAAGATAGTCCAGGCTTAAGGGAAATCGGTTCATTTGGGAACGAGTATAACTGAAATCAGAATTAAGTCCGTCGACCCCAAGCGTCGTACCAGGCTAATCTGTGACTGTAACATCTGGATTTTCGTCCGTCTGTCCACCATAAAATTTGTCCGTCCAATGTACATTGGCTCGATTTGAAAGTCCTGTGTAGGTCGCTCGCTGCATGTATGAGGAAATTGAACCCAGACCTTCCTTGTGGTCCAGCTTTGATACGTTGTAGGAGGGCGTCCTCCAGCCCCATCTGGATTTTCGTTCGTCTGACTGCCTTGAAATTCGTCTGTCCAATGTACATACAACAATCAGAACGCCTTTGGTAGACCACTACATGAGGAATAGTAAGCCCAGATCCTCCTTGTGGTCTAGCTTGTTACATTTTAGGAGGGTCATCCTCCCGTTCCATCTGGATTTCCGTTCGTCTGTTTGTCATGAAATTCGTCCGTCCGATGAAAGGCATTGATCAGAAGGTCCCGTGTGAATGAGGAAAAGTGAACCCAGCCCCTCCTTGTGGTCAAGCTTGTTACGTTTTGGGAGGGGCACCCTCCTGCCCACATGTAGGGCGTTGGTGCACTACGATGCTATGTCTGTTGTGGAGTATTTACTGTTGTTACTCGTTCTAACCATGGCATTCCTCATTTACCTTGTACAGAAGTTCTCACAGGTGAGTTACAATGGCGGATCCTAAAGGCAATTGGGGGGGGGGGGGGGGGGGTTAAGGGTGCACGACGATTTTAATAATTTATGATAACTTTTGTTCGGAATTAAAGAGGAAAATACACTAAGAATATACATGTATAAGAAGAGGGGGACCCCATAACCCACCTCTAAATTTGCGTATGAATTGTTTGGTTCAATCCAAACATCATTCTCAAAATTTCGGTCATTACAAAGCATTTATTTGCCTTGTGGATGTTTGAAAGTAGTGTCAAGTGTGGGGCAACAGGTCTGGGTAAATGATATTTGGGTGGCAAGTCTTCATTACGAATACCTGAGCAGAGGGGGGTCAGTGGGGCATGTAAATAAATCCCCCTTTGCCATATTCGTTTCACTGAAACAAAACAAATTTCAGATGTAAACGTCATTCTCTAACTTCTCAAGCTGGGAGATGACAGCACGAGTGTTGTGATACTGAATTTTGAACTTTATAATAGGCATACTGTGTATAAAAGGAAGGCATGTACACATGTAGTACTAGATATATCACCAATGTTTCCTCGTAATCGTATATATGTCATGTGTATACCGAAAGTTCATAATGTAGTCCCAAACATCCTAAACAAGTGATGCTTTCTTTATCTGTGTTTCGTCGTATGTGGATCCATCTGTCAATGTATATGTCCGTTAGTCCGACCCAAGACGATTGTTGGTTACTGCTGTGGATCGTTTTGGGTCAGACAGTGGATACATGCATAGGCAAAAGTTGAGATTTGGAAGTCCAAAATTTTCTTGGTGATTCATATTTTTTCAATTTACACGCATTATTAGACCTGAAATATAATCTCAACGTTTGTCTATGCATCACTGTCATACCCAAATCTGCATTTGGGTATGACGACTGACGAGTCGCACTATCTGTCCGTCTGATGGAAGAATCTGTAGAGACAACAGAGGGGGGGGGGGGTATGATGAACACAATAGAATATGTCAAAGCTATGCTCATGATTTTTCATGTTTGCATATAATTTACTGAATAATAAGCATTTCGATCAGTATGTACGCATCAAAACGAGGACATATGCTAGGTAAGTTGAGGCATGGTTAACATTTTCAAAAGTACATGAGCATCACAGGAGTTCGATGCCCAGAATCCTCAGTGACAACCGCCCCTTCTCATCTCCCTCTAGTCAAGTTCGAAAGTAGGGGCGGATATTCTTTCGGATCGTTGGCATTTAGCTCCTGTGATGAGCATCCACATTTGTCTCTCAATAGGGAAACATTAGCCTAATGACAAAGGATTTGTATTGTAATCCGAATCTTACCGTGATCATAGGTGGATCTTACTTGGAGACAAGAAAGTCAACCCCCCCCCCCCCCTTCCCTTGAATTTTTCAAGTTTCTGTAATACATTTTCACTAATGTCACAAAGTGTGGTAATAATATAATGTAAACGTGAAATACGACGTACATAAAGTATTTTTGAAAGTGTTGCTCCTACCTGGAGAGATGATTGAACAAACAGGGCCACACTTGGTACAAACTTTCTTTCATGTCAGTTTGTTTAAAAGCCTGATTTAAAACCGGCAAGTCATGAATTCTGTCAAATTCAAATATGAAATACATCTGAAGTGAAGAAGAGCGCATGATTGGATTATACATGGACTTAATGTAAATATAAGATTATTAAGTACATGTGTGTAAGGGCATTCGCGATTTTTGCAAAGTTGAAACAACACCCATCATCCCCTGGAGCTCGACCCCCTCCCCCTCTCAATTCTTCGACTTTTTTTTTTAAAATGTCAAATATCCTGAATTGTCTTTATCAGGAGTTATCGTTCGTTAAAGCACCAGGAGCGCATTGGACTCTGGGTAATTTCGTCTGCACTCTAGCAGACGATGTGTATTGAAGTTTCGAGCCAAACAGCACTTCCACGTATTACTGAGTAATAAATAAATTGGAGATCATTCATAGAGAAATTATGTAAGCTACTTAAAAATATACAGCTTATCTGTCTCAATTGGAAAGCAATTCAGCGACCCTTTCATATTTATTTGACATTTATAAGTGTTGTAAAACATGATGAAGTTGTTTGTTAGTGCAATACAATGTAACGATTGGAAGGTGCTTTTCTATTATATGATACATGCATATAGAAACAATTTTCAAGCGGATTTCGGGGATTCCATCGGGATTTTCTTGGAAACTCATTTTGTCATAAAATTTGTACGTATTGTTGAATTCATATAAATTCAAAAATATAAACTAATTTACCAAAATGAGCTCTGGTGGGCCCAATCCACAGGGGCGAGGTATTATAGCTTTGCAGTAAACCTTTCCTCGGCCCTTTCCTCTACAACTCTGTTTTTAATACATATAGGAAAAGGTTTTTTTAATACATATAGGAAAAGGCCTAATGCTGGAATGGCTGTTGGTGTTGCAAGAATAAGAACTAGAAAAAAAAATAATAAAAGAACAACAAAGAGCATTAGACTTCGAGTTTTTCGTGCGACTTTCCGAAATTCAAGGGAATGATCGCTGTCTGAGACAGCTCCTTCCATCGCAAATGAGCTTTGAATCTCAAAAATAAGCTCTGGAATTTCAAATGCGATTCATATTTAGATAGTTTCTACAGTACGGTTCAAAAAGTGCGCATCCAGAAATAACACTGTATTTTTGGTATTCAATAATTAAAGGAGATGAAGTTCAGCTTCCCTTCATTGCGCTATCAATATTCTTTGAGTAAACTTTTATCTTTTTAGAATTCATCGATTAATCAATTTCGCCACATTTTATCGGTGTATTCTATTCGGACTGAAATAGCAATCTTCGTGGTGAGGGGTATACTTACAGGGGATGTTTCCGCTCCACTTGGTGGTACTATTGATTTCCTGGAAAGGATTTGTGTGGCGATTCGCAGTAAGACCTAATAAAGACGAGGGTTAATTTTGGTTTATATGGTGGATTACCATGAAAATGTACAGATGTCCATGTTTTCTTTGCTAGCTCCTTTAAGTGAATAAACGGCGAAGTCGCCGGGATTACGGTTCCTCCCCTATTGAAATTGGTTTTTCCTTTTGGTTCAATTTTGACTTATTTTGCAAAGTATTTTCTATATATACGTACAACTGAGCGTTTTCGATAAAGGGGTCTTTTTGACGCAGGGGTTGATTTGAAAATTTATAGATTTTTTTCTAAGAGAAAGTTGGTTTTTTTTTTTTTTTGTATTTTTTTTTACCGATTTCAAAAGATTTTCAAGATTTCAAGTCTTGACCTTGAAAGCTACAGTAATTATCTACACCAGCTTTGTTTTCTAGTGATAGATCGAAAGGTAAAGTGTGCTTTGTGTGTTTGTGAGGGAGGGGAGGGGTTTGGTACAAAACACTATCTTTTTCTCTGATTTAAAGCAACTCTAAATCGTCTGATCCTCTTCATCTGGTTCGAAACTATGGCTACATACGTGATTTATGACGTCGAGTTAGATCTTCCTGAGTGATTGCTGAACGTAAATTCTACATAATTAAAGTAGTGGATAGAAGTGACAGAATACATGTGTTTGTAAATGGACCGATATTTCTTGAACAAATTCAATTTCACGATTCTGGCAAAGCTAATAAGTTCTGTTAATGAACGTAAAAAGACGTTTTAGATGAGTAACGGACATGGTTATTGATTGAGAACGTTTTTGATCTCTTTTACAGAAAGAAAAAGGCACGAAAATTTATTGACTTTTACAGCTGATTCAGTGATTCTACGAGAGAAGTGCTAACACATTTATTTCTATGTCATGTTTGTGTAACGCTCCTCGTTTGTTATTTCAATTATCTGTAGATTGCAATTGCCCAAGTGCGGCAGAAATTATCGGTTTTACAATGCACGGGGAATAACTCGCATGACTAGAAAAAAATAGAGTTTATTTTCTGAAATAAAATTTACTTTTCTTTGCGTAATACAGATCAATCGTCAAAACAGTGAATCAAGAATTTTTTAAATGATTTTTTTTCATTATCTAGACTCTAGAATACCAATTCCCATACCAATATATAAGAACGATATTTCCGCTTTAGATGATATTGGAAAATTGAAGAAAAAAAAAAACCTTCAACTTTCCAAAGGGGTAGGGCCACGAGACCCCTAAATCGGCGTTTGATTTTTCTCTTAAAACAAATTTCATGAGGACTACTTTATATCTCTCATGAAAATACACAAATGTTTACCGCTTTTCATGAAAAGAATAATATCACCAAACAATGTGCCATTTAACAGTAATGACGTCATGAAGTGACGTCATTTTGACGTTATTGATAAAATATGACGAAAATTGCTGGCAATTTTGTCTTTTGTCGTAGAATTCAATGTGGCCGCATGCGTTAACTGAGATAAAACGTTTATGACAAAAGGATATTATGATAATCTTTCACATATAAATTTTCCATAATAGTTAATGCATGCGGCCATTGTTTATTTAATAGAAATATTGAGTTTTTGCATCAGTTTCGCCGAATATGACCTATTTTCGTGTTTTCAAAGGGCTAAAAGGTGTTGATAAAAGCAATGTTTACAAAAAGTAGATTCGTGATTCAGTAGAGAACGTTTCAAAATGTCAAATAACTGCTAGAAATTCTATGAAGTACAATGTTCAAAATTTAACAAAAAAAGGGCCAATATCGGGCTTCGTGGCCCTACCCCTTTCATCTAAATTTAATAATAATAATTAGTAATATTCTCCATGTGAAGGTAATCATGACACTATATAAGTTACTAATATTTTTAAATTTTTATGATGAGCTATGAAAATGTAAAATACTCTTTGCCGGTTGTAAAATATCCTTCTAAAAGTACGAAGTACAGAAAAAATAAAAATATCCACTAGGTTGAATGACCTCGTTTTATATTTCGTCTATCCAAACCATAGCTGTATTCAACTCATAATTTTAAATGCCCCCAATTTTTTGTCTGTTGTCCCTTTGATGTTTTGTTTTGCGAAATATTAATAATGTGCCATAATACTAAAATTTAGGACCCCCTATATACCATGCGGATCCAATTTCTCATAAAAGTCACCTTATTTAATTGTAGAACTTGGGTGGTAATGAACTCTATATACTAGAGAGAGAGAGAGAATTAATATACCCCCGTCCCCTATTACAGATTATGTACAAACAAAGGGTAAACAAACATACAAACTTGGTGTACCTATAAACTACTCTCATATATAATAAAATTCGCCTTTCATTCGATCGTGATAAACTTTTATCTGTTTATTCACGGAGATCAGCGGATCATGGTCGTACATGTATGTGAATGAAAAGCTAACAAAGCCCTTGGTTTTTCACAGAGACCCGATCATATCTGCCCAAGCTTGAAGTACTCGTCCTTCACCTTGCTCGATCGTGCATGCATGCATGTGTCATCAGAGAGCACTCGATTCGATTTTTCCGGTAATTTTGAATTATTTCAAATCGAAATGGAGGCGGGATAATTGAAGCTGAAAACGTGCTTTATGGGTTTCTAGATGTGATATTTATGACAAATTTTGTTGTGGCGAGGAGAGATAATCCGATTTGATGAAAAGGAAATTGAAAACGCAAGCGCCCACGTGCAGAAAGGTTCGCCGAAAGGGGAACGAGGTTGTTGACCAACCATTGGCCATGGAGGTATGATCATGAAAGTTTTGTTTTTGTTTGATATCTAGCATTAAATATCTTTATATTAATTTTTATGGATCGTTAAAGGGGAAGGCCAGCCCAGTCCATCCAAGTGTGGCCGTTCCCCATATGTATTTTAAACCATTTTATCTCCCGATGTTGAACCCCTTCAGGCACCCTTGCTGGATGTGCACATATATTCTGTTGTGGTACATACATTTTGTTTGCGTTTTCACCTAGTTCGCAACCTTTGTATCTTCCCCTTTTAAAAACGAAATGCATTTCTGAATTCTTTTTTGTCCTGAATATTTCTCAGTTCAAAGGTCAGTGATGTTGTTTATGTCTCGTCGTTAGAAAGGCGCTTTTTGGAAGTCGATGCTTTATGCATTTTGATTGTTTGAAAGAACATAAAATCAGACCACATGTACATGTATAATGTATGGCAGCTACGCAGCTGAGCGTCATCGAAATATCCACCCGATCCCGGTATCCCAAATAAATTATTTTTATCATTAGGAATATTTTGGTTAATTGCCTCCATTTACACAGAAAAGCTATCTAACACAAAAAGGTGTGCTGAAGCGGGGAGAGGGGGGAGGGGCGGCATTGAACATTACCTCTCTGAGTAAGTGCTTCGGGAAAGTGGTTTTTCTTGGGGCTTTGAAACGTTTGAGCTTATATTAAAAAGGAATAGAGAGATCGTTTCAAGGTTGTTGTAGATTTGGCACCAGAAGGCTTTGATTTCACTGCTATCATTTTATTATCTGACGCACGTGCCCGCGCCCTTAAAATTTCTATTTTGTCTTCAGAATCATAAGTGTTGATGGAACCGATAGAGGGTAGGTTTATTCAGGTTGAATATGAGATTGGTATCAAAGAGGGACCAGACAGGTATCAACTTATGTATTATACAATCAATATTTACTGATGGGTTCAAAAGTTTGTAAAGGGTGGGGTTGGGGGGGTTGACGTGTATCTTGCGGTGCATGCTAAATTCTCGTCGACATTCCGTTTGTTTTCCGACTGAAATGGGGATGTCTAAATTACCAGCCTCCCACCCCCTTTCCACGCTATCTCTAATCTTGGTCGCATGGAGAAATCGAATTTTTGCCTAGCTTTGTTCCAAACAAAACTTACCGTAGACTGACACCCAAAAAATATAGATAAGTCAGTTTTAACAATTAATATTTCATAATTTCATCATACAAATTATGTTAAATACAAGATGAAATTTATACAGATCGAAACCTTACGCTATTCCTCTTCTAAGTGTTAATTAACCGGTTACTAAATGGAATAGTCACGAATTGATAAAGAAAATATCCTTGTAAATATCTTACAAGTATACAAGTAAATAAATAAATCAATAAATAAATTGACTTAAGAATGAAAAATAATAAACAGAGCTCTGGAATAAAGTACTCCCCTCGTGCGAAAACCACAAGCTTTATTAGTAAACTTAAAGAACAATTGGTTGAGGGTTGGAGCCAGGGATATACAAATGTATACATTATCAGATGATTTTATACATAAAGATGTTCCATATATTATTCTGGAGGTGACCGTAAAAATACCGTACTAAAATCGGTGCAATAAATTAACATAAATATGACAGATGTTAGGCTAGAACATTATGAAATATTCATAAAACTAATTTTCCTATTCGCTAATTCATAAAATTACTGCATACATGATCAGAGTAAACCGTATTGTCTTCATATGAGACACAGTAAACCTGGCATAGATTACCCCTCTGGGAACCTCTTTTTTGAAAAATATCGAGACGTGCAAAAATCTGGAGAAAACAAAAAAAGCGAATCTCCCGTCGGCATTTGGTTCCAGAGTATAATTATATGCTGGAAAGCTCAGAAAAATCTCAAAATGTTATCAAATGTGAAGTGAATTGGATGTTTAGGAAAACATGAATGGCTTTCGCAGACATCTGGATGCAAAAAGAAGAGGAGAGGCTAGCATTGATGATAATCTGTGCTGTATTATGTAACATAATCTGTACACACGGCAGTTTACACTGAGTCAGCGCGGGGGCCTCGGGGTTACACATATCTATCCTTGGCCCCTGGGGGCGAGGACGCGCAGTCAGTGAAGAAACTCCTTTCTCTGTGTTTTGGTTTTTCTAGACGTTGGGAGTAGGGACGTTTGCTGTGGTTATGCAGTATATGTGTTAGGATTATCACGATTATGGAGTAGTGTTTTTGTTACTTTGATTTTTAAAGACTAATTTTTTGGTGATATAATAAGGATATTTGTACGTGATTTTCGGTGCTTTGGCGGCTCTATACTTGTTATGATACGATATCAACCGAGTGGAATTTACAAGAAGGATTTATGATCTTCAAGGAATTACTGACCTAACAATCCGTAAATAAGACGTAAGACAATCACCAGTGTGCTAATGTCCGTCAACTCAGTCTGAAAAAAATGTGTACACAATGTCATTTGAGAGTGCAACTGCTCAGTGGAGGGAGGGAGGGGGTCGAGATTTTCATTTATTCATATTGTGTGGTAAAGAGGGGAGGGTGGTGATGCCTTTGTCGAATTGACGCTTTACAATATGGCTGCTGCCTTATGTGCATTCAACAATATGCTTAATGGAGATTTCAGAGATTTCTTACAAAACCTCGATTGTACTCAGGTAAAACAAATTAAATATTAGAAGAACTTTGTATTTCAACATGTTTTCATATTAAAAGAGGGGGGGGGGGGTGACGCATTGTACTTGAAAGTTCTTGAAGCTGTACTGAAAATTAATGAATGAAAACATAATCGTAGAAGTTTTTGTGTCTGGATCCGTTCCTTTTGTGAGCGGATCCAAACATCTCAATGAGTCTTTCCAAGTAGGTTGCATAATTCCGTTTGATGTATATTTCTTTCATTATACACAGAATAACTCGAGTCTTTCTGGCTCCATATTTCTGCTTTGTTCTGAAAATATTCCTAGTGACAGAGCAAATACGAAGAGATCCTAAACAAACGGAGTATTTAGCTATCTCCTGATTTCTATTATGACCAGGATATGTTCGTTATATAATGTATACTCACTGACTTAATCAACCTTGTGGTCGTTACATGGATATCCTATTAACTTTCACCGATTTTCCACTATACAGTGGTCATTTCTATAAGATACATAAGATGTTTATAAGTACTTGGTCATGAAAAGATACTCCATGCTTCCGAGCTACTTGTGAAATCTTGACGCGACGAAGTGATTATTTCAAAATTTGATTTATTTTCTTTAAAACTGGTGAGTTCATTTGAAATCGGTTTTCACAAGTTTTGATTATTCAGTTTGAACTTTAGAATTCTAGTTTTGTACGAAAAAAAAATATTTGTAGACATGGTTGATATCACAAGTCTAAGTAACAGATTTCATATTATATGGACTAGAAATAGCCCAGAACAATCCATTTTGGAGGTAATTACCGTGTAATGTTAACTTTAACGTTTGTCTTGTAAAATATTACGCCCACGGCATCCTTGTCACGATGTAAGTAATATACAAATTGTACGTGTCCACAATGATACAGTATGTCGTGTGCCATAATTTGATAGATATGTAATTTTATATTCGAGATTGTTATTTTGTAAGATCAATAATCCTGACAATGTTTCCCTGATGTTGCTTTCTTTATTGATAATTTGATTATGATTATATTTGATCACATTTATAAACATAAGTGTGCATAATATTTAAACTTGTACTTCATAAAAGCCTTTGTGTCGATAATTCTTCAGTATGAGCATCATGAATTCTAAGACTTTTATTTTCCTCCATCCAATACGTTCCTTTGGAAGTAGCATGTGATTCATTTTAATAAATTAAGAATATTTCATTTTTACAGTTACTATCGGAGATAGTAGAGCTAGAGGACAACGTGCGCGATGCATCTCCTCGTTCAACTTTATCAAACAATAGAGGACTGAGTTTGGATCCCTGTGGCACACCGTCTACTGCTGACGAAAATAAGAAGAATTTCAATCGAAGCCAGAGTCTGCCCACTACAAGTCTGAATGGATTCGGACAGCCAAGAATAGTGTACAAAGATGGACATTTCGTCATAGAAACCGGACTAGATGACCATCTTGAGTCAGAGGACCATGTTGATGAGAATAATATTGACGATAAGGAAAATATGTGTGAAACAGGTCAACATAGTGTAAAGGCAAGTCCTAAAGAGGAAACTACCAGATCGAATAGGAAAGCTCGAGCTTTGACTAAAAGAAGATCAAATTCTGAAGCGGATTTATTAGATAAAGGACCTCTCGATGATGATAGTGATTTAGATGTGTTTTTGAATAACGATGGGGAAGTAACTGTGATAGAGGGAGGGGACGGAGAGAGGTCGCCTTACTGGCACGTGCTCGTGAAAAGAAGGACTAAGCCCCTGAATGACCATAGCGACGCCGAATCATCCTCCTCGCGACCGCTCTCAATCGACGAGAGTCAGCTCCAAATGTCGGTCGACGACTTGTCTCGCAGACCGGAAGTGACGAAATCGAGAAAGGCGGACAATATCAAACGAAGAAGTGCTAGTTTCAAGGAATTACGGTCATTTAAATTGAAAAGGAATTCTAGTTTTAGAGAAGCGCAAGAACGAGGTGCTTTGTTACGAAATTCCGGAAAGAATGATAGTGTTGGGAACTTATCACTTTCGCCGTCTGAGATGTCAATCGGCAGTGAAACTCGTTTTAAGGGTTCCGGCATATTAAATCGAATGTTTAGGAGAAACAAATCTTTCAACGAAAAAGGTTCGAATGCAGCAAACGAATCCTTATTTGAACATAAAAGGGACTCATCGAGAGAACCGCCGAAAAACCGCAAAATGTCGTTAAAATCTCTTTTCGGTGGCAAAAAGACAAAAAGTGATTCTAGTCAATCAGTAAGCTCAGACGAGCCTCCAACTCCACCAATAGCTGTGTTTCAAAGTGACCTTGACATTCACGCGGTGGATTCCGCGCCAAACTCGCCGTATGCTAGTCAAAAATTCCATCGCCGATACACTGCTGCTGATTTGTACGAGCAACGTGCGCATACTCTGCCTCGGCGACCTAGTGATACATCCAAACCTCAAAACCTGACCATCTCGAAGGACCATTTAAGTGTTAAATCATTAGACATTCAGAATCTCGCTAATCATCCAAAACGACCAATTTCACCCAAACCTGTAGGACTGCACATACCGCGTAGAAATTCTAATGTCAGTTTACCCATATCTTCAAATCGTGATGTAATGAATGACGTCAGAGGTAGATCTTCACTCGGAAATAGACTTGATTACTGCGATTCTGTATCGGTATCTTCAGGAAATAGTGCTCAAACGGATGTTACCCCGACTTCCCCACCCCTGGCGTCGGACGATGAGGGACAGAGGTCGAGCGTGACCCTCTCGTCTCAAGATGTTGAGCGTTACGTTCAGGGAGGCGAAATGACGTCAAGCAACAGCAATGACAGTGGCATACAACGTGACGTCAGTCTACACTCTAGCAACGAATCTCTCAAGGTAAATTCAAATTTTAAGATATTTTCATTCATTTGTAGTTTTATGTTTAATGAATTCTTCTTGTCAGGTTATAGATGCTTATTGCATATTTATTTTGGTTAATTTGACGCAATATATATAGGTCCGTCAGTTTGAACAGAAAGGATAAAGGACCATAACGGGAGATTTTTTTTTTCTTTTCTCTAATTTCTTTTAACCCCCTTCCCTTTTTACATAAAAAAGAACATCAAATCTGTCCCCTCAATGTTTACAAAACACGTGCATGAAACTGACAGCAGTCACTTTTCATCCCTATAAACCTGTTTGTGGTATTTAATTACTGACTTGTCCTTTAGCAAGTCGTTTGTATTTATATATCTATACAAGCTGGTTGCATCTCACGCTATGACTGCCCACACGACGTCTTTGTCCCTCCTTCCACTCCGGGGCACTGCGGCTTCACATCGTCTTTGGTCCTTTGTCGTCGGGGTTTGTTGATAAAGTGTGCGTTCATTCAATAGAAAAAGCCAGTCAATTTCATAAATGTCTGTTGCAAGTAGATTTCGCGGCAAATCGGTTCGATATCGTCTGCTTGAAAGCTGAAAGGTTTGGATATAAATTGTTAGATCAGTTGTGTTGATGTTTCTCTTTGGATGATGATAAGTATAAACTTTGGTGTTTCTTGTAAAACATAATTTTCTGCTGAGTGGCTGCCAGGCGCCGTTTGGAATTTATGTATACATCAATTGACACCACTGTTTCGTATCTCTGGAACATGTAGATGGCGCCCGGAAATTTTGTGGCGGTAGATGTCGCCACTTTACGTCACGTGGTGTCATGTTGCTTTCAGCAGCGACTGTGAGTCTGATTCAGTGATTTGCATCAGGAAATGCGACGCGAATTTCGCATTGACCTGAAGTTTCGCATAATCTTGATCTAAACCTACCCTTATATACCGCATATTACTTCTTTTTGTGACATAATTTTATTAGTCAGATGACTAAGTGTCCTGTACATTCATTTACTTAATATCTAGCTGTGAACAAAGCCGTAGAAAAGAACATAAACACCTTAGAAATTATCTATTTTCAAGTACAAATGTGTAAAGGATAGACAATTGGTATTCAAATCAGAACGTGGAGAAAGATAGATAATTAGTTTAGAGCTTTCTTTAATTGAAGCTTCGCGACTGGACGTTGGAAATGAGTTAAATTTTGAGTAAATACCGTCAGTTCCTAGACGAGAAAGAGATGCATGATAATACTTGGACATGTTTGAAGGAAGTTGTGATATGTTTATTTGATGAGGCACTCTAGTTGTTTTGAATATTTCAACTTTAACATTGTCAGTTCCGATTAGTGACCAGCTTCGATTTTGTGAAAAAGTCTTGAAGACGAGAATGCTGACCAGCCATGGTCAGTTTGGTTTCAAAGATGCGCAGTATTCTAGTCCAAATGTTGGGATGTTTTAAGCGGTATCGAAAAAGTCAGCGTCGACCTTATTGCGATTGTGAATGTCGACATTATGTTGACGGCGACTTGAGAACGATACAAATAGTGCCGACATGTGACTGTGAACTAGCTTCGATTGCAAGAAATTCTCATATAGTGAGAATAACACACCCGGAGTCGAAGGAAAGTGATACTGATTTTGGTGAAAATAGGTGTCGAATAGAAGATAATATCAGTACAAGCTCGAATTCTGCAAGTCTTACAATTCCGGAGTTTAAAGAGGGGGGATGTAATGAAAGTGTCTCTTCAGACGAGGAGAGTGATTGCAATAGTATTTTGGATGATAAAGAAAAGTATTTTGAATTTGAGGTGAGGATTGTCGTAAAATAGTAAGCTGTATTTCTCCTTTTAATATTTTGCTATTTTCTGAGAAATTTTATGTAATGTAAAATGGCAAAGGTCATTCTTGTTACAAAACTTGAGCCAATCGAAGAATGTTAAAATGAAAAAAAAAATTTTTTTTTCGTGTTATAATAGATAATTTTAGGCAAAATCATGAAATTTAGGGACAGTTAAAAAAGAAGTACCTCAAAAGTGCCTGGGATGATAAATAAATGCAGTATTGATAGTATGGCCAATACTTTCTCTTTGTTATACAAGAGGGCTTTATATATGTTGGTTAGTGTACTGGATAGCTCTGGTCAGTTAGTCAGCAATATTTATCAGTAGTCTATTTATGTGAATCTACAGTAACATGTACTGTGCAACGGTCAGGTCTGACATTGATGCGATCCCGTGTGTACTTATCATTTTTGCTGCAGGCAAGATGACAAGATTATGGGCCGCTAAAGAGGTAAATAAATTATTTACGAGTGTATAGGTTCAATACACAAGTCTACAAAACAAAATGTGGAGACGTCACCGAAAAGTTAGTTTTGTTCTGAAGTTTTATTCGCCATTTATTCACTCATTTAGGTTTTATTCTTTATTTAATATTACATTTACAGGATATCAGGAAATGACAAGGAGCGATGTTATCTCCTTGCAGCATCCCGCTGCTTATGTCATATTACAATTTCGTGTTTCATTTCGATATCATATGCTTTACATTTCTCTTTCCAGACAATTCAAGACTCGTCAACAAATGCTGTTGTACGGCGTAGAAAATCACCCTCCCCTCGCCAGGAACGACCGAAATCTGAAATCAGCGTCCGGTGGGCCGATTTGGTGGAGACCAATGAAATCACACCGGTCAAGCGGAGAGAGCGACTATCAAGTAGTCGACAACGGCCGAAGTCTGACCTAGGTAGGTTTTATGTTAATATTGTCACAAATCTGCGCGCGATTCACTATACACGTACATGTAGATTTACATATAAATACTTGTGTAACATGTGTACCTAGATTCGCACTCCAACATATTCAAATTTTTGGTACTTTGTCAAAACTGTGACGTCTCAGATTTCGTACTTTACTGTATTCTACTTTTACGTCATCTTCGGTATATTATAATGACGTCATCTTACTCAGGACTAATAATTTTCTTCCCAATCCTGTTCACATTTAGACAATATACAAGAAAATCTTCTAAAACTTAAAAAAAAACAAACTTTAAGTCTTTTTATCGACTGTCCATCTGATACATATCCGACCAATACCGAAGATGACCGAGGATTAATTCTAGACGTAGATTGAATGCTCAGTTCTTATAATCATGGTTTTCAGAGGATAATTTGTCGCTGTTTGACGAGATGTACCAGGATGTAATAGAGGATTATGACTTTCTGTCAGGTACTTTAGACTTGTCGTTGTATCCCATGCCTGATTTTATTTTACTCTTCAGTTTTCATCGTTTTATTTCCCTTAATTTTAAATTATTTCAGTTTGCCGCGCTTTACAGTTATCATTATTATTTGCAAAACCTTTCTTTTGTTACGATCCCAACTGTTATTATTCCTCGATGTTGTGTTAGAGATAGTCATGGTGCAGGTATTGTCAATTTCTGGATATCCAGTCTTAAAGTTTGATATTTCCGTACTTAACGTATTATGGTAATTATTAATTAACTAAAACATGTGAATAGTTCTTCTAACTCTACTGTTCAATTCTAACACAGTTTCCTTACTACCTACTAGTAGATTCCGTGACAATGTCACTTGCCACGTAAGGTAGAGCGACAAGAGATCGCTATATCCAGTGTTCGTCTGTCTTACTGTTTGTCTGGTACTAATCATTTTTACTTGATATACATTAGATTTCCATCAAACTTACAGGAATGGTGAAGCATGATTAGACTCAACTCTCGATGAGGGTCAATGTCACCATCAAGGTCAAGGCCACCTACTTACTGTCATTCAAACTTGCGACTATCAAATCATGTTTGTTATCAGAAAATACTATTCACCCCCCCCCCCCCCCCACCGATTTTCCATCAATGTACATAGGACTTAGTTTCAAGCTAAATTATCCGAAGGTCAATACAAAACAAATAAGTTTTGTGATAAACACGAATGGCATGCGTAGTTTATAATTACATACATCTTAATTTTGGCAAAGCATACGTACATCTTTTGTTTTGCCATTGTTTGTTTATCTTGCAGTACAAGAGCTCTAGATAGCATTATTTTGCATGGTTGTGTTCACTTCACACTCTGCTATCTCTGCCTCTTTGTTATGGAATTTTAATTGTCAGAACTTTATCACCCACTTCACCAGCATGATCAGTGCATCTGAATGTTTGTACGCAAATAGAATGTCTCAAATTCCGCCAAGAAATAAAAAAACATTTTCGAGATCAAGATGAGAATGGCTTCATGCGCATCTCGCAATTAGCATATCATAACAAGACGGGCTTTTAACGGGATAAAAAGGAATCGTCTGCGCATTTTGTTGTTGAATCTAAATACCTATGGAATTTAGGACCTTGTATCAACTTTTCTATTGATTAAACATAAATTTTAATCTTTGCTGGAGTCACTTTTGTTGAAAAACGTCAACTGGGATTCTTCCGTGGTCAAGCTGTGAAAATAGATTACGTTTTGGAATGATCTAACCTATGTTATGTTGTTACAATTTAAGACGAATTTTGATTCATTTTCGAATATTTTTTGTCAATGTTTTGAGACTTAAGGAGGTGAATAATTGTGGAATCATCGAAACGTCCTTCAATAGCATTAGACATGCTCTAGGTCGCCATATATCATTTCTTTGAGTAGGCTCACTGACGTGTGCATGTTCAATAGGATTATATGGACAACGAGATTTTTGGAAGATCATTCTGAGCTGCAGACGAGAGTAGAATATAAATGCATTTTACAGTTGATAAATAATCGTCTGCAAGGTTGTTTATTTCATCAACGGAGTCAAATTTCTTGTGAGGTTATTGGATACATAAAGATGATCACATTTTCATAAGCTTGTGTTCCTCGATTTTGTCAGTTTTCCCGTAAGCTATGCAATTTCAATTCAATGGAAACATAAGAAGAGGAATGATCGTTCTATCACTTGCTATCTCGTGACATTGAAAATTGATTTCGTGATCTTATGAAGAATGTAAGCACTCCATTTCAGGGAAGTAGATGTAGGAAGTGAATGATAGTTGGATCTGTGTTATTCTTTCAAATTTTGGTTGATTTTCCTGCCAAAGTCTTTCCTGGAATGTTCATGAATCTAAACAGGAAAGATCGCAAATTATGCTAATCTATAACCTCAATTGAAATTAGGATTCGATTTTGGATATTTAATGATAACATTATGAACGAAAAGTACGGTTTCCTGCAACATAATTGATACTTGTTTCTGAGAATGGGAATTGGATATTTTTAAAACAGTCATTCTAAGGAAATATGACAAAGTTGGTGATAACGCCCACAATACAAATTGATGACTTCTGCAATGGTAATTTTTTACGTTTGATAAAAATTTCACGAAGGAAAAATATGAAATACTAGATCTATAGTAAATGAAAATAAAAAAAAAATTGTTCTGATTTACAAAAATCTGTGTTCAGACAGCTGTGACGAGAAATTGAAATTTTATACGAGTAACATACCGAAACGTTTTTAAAATATGTAGATATATACTTCTAATTTAGGATTTATATAATTTGACCAGAATGTCTGGGAAAATATGCATCTTGAAAGGTATCATTGACATATCATTTTCGTATATTTGTTATGTAACATTTATCAATTTTCAGTTGCAATGCGTCAGTGTAGCAGCTCTTTGTCGCCATTGATACCTCGTATACCTGTACATTAAAGATGCATCGACGGAGTACTGCATTCAGTTACTTCCTTCTTCGTTCTAAACTATTGTCTGTCTTTGTCAATACCGAATTTCCATAGGTTGACATTTCTTTTTCTATGGTATCCTGATTGACTAAATTTTTGTGTTTTCTTTAAGGCGGGAGTTCTCTGAGTGACGACATGAAGCCGTTCGGGAGCCAACTGAGTCTCCTTCCTTACAGCTCCCTACAGAGCCTGGACCAACTCAGGAGGCAGGACTCTTTTGACCAGAAACCAAACAAACGAAGGGTAAGTTAAGCTCCGTCTAAAATTCTGTAAACTAGGCATGCATCGATGTACGATAAAAGGTAAAGTATAAAAGGTCTGCATTCTTTTGGGTCCACAAAAAATGCCTGTTTTAGCTTAAAATATGCAATAACCGAAAAAGATTGGCTTGAGCGCCGCTAATAATACGCAATAACAAAAAATTATCGGCTTAAGTACCCCCTCCCTTTCCAACCGCTTAGACCGCCAGCACACACATCACGGTCTGTACACACTTCTGTCGAGAAAATTGACTTCTTCAGTCTCCAGTCAGTCAGGTATTGATCGTTCTAATTTTTTGCAATGAAAGTCGGTCATTCTGGAACAAAAAGAAAATTTTAAAAAAACACGTTTTTTCATTGCAGTATATATCTCCGAAATGTATTTTAACTGCTCACGAACATGAATTTTATGACTTGAAAGAAGGACGGAAATATACATGAACATGGCACATAAACTTCAAGTTCTTATACTTTCAAAGAGGATAAATCCCCATAAATAATCACTGAGAAAAACCAATTCTCCTTTTGTGTCGTTAATTAGATAAAACCTTTCACCTTGCGTCATAATCCCATTATACCGACGTGGAGGTTTTGTGATGTCCATTTTACACACTGACCACTGTCCGGAGTGGAGACAAGGACAATAGAATTAAGAGTGATTGACATCTGCTGGCATGACCAGAATGGTCAAGTTTTTATTGTGTCCGTGGGAATCTTTGGTATGTTTCCAGAAATGTTCTTTCGTGTCGACCATAACGAAGGTCCTGATTTTCGGGATATTGTTAAAATTACTCTCCGGCATTTTTATGGAAAATATGGCATATTCTACAATTACTTATGTTATAAGATAGGTAAGAAATGTTTTCCTTCGTGTTTACTTTTTGGAATTGTTATACTTAATTCATTTGCCACAAATTGGATTCATGTTAAGGACACAAGAGAGATAACTCTAAAATATTAAGTTGAAATATTGCGGCTAAGGACAAACATCCGTAGTATGCCTAAAACAATAGAAACATAAGACCAACAATATAGGGACTCTAATGGATCAATGAATGTCGACCACGGAAATCCCCTCTCAACTGACGGTCACATTTCTGAGTAAAAATTTCCTTTTCAATAACACTGGTTGATCAAATGCACATGAAATATTGTCATGTTACATGTATGTGTGTCATTGCAATATAATCCTATAAAAAGACACTCATGACTATGGTTGCAATATCCCAGGATTGCGACGAAATTTTGCGGGAAGATGTACCCGTTAGATACAAGAAATCTAGTCTCGTGAAACAGGTGGGTAAAAAACTTCAATACTAGATTAATAAGGAACATTGCTGTGTCGCACAACTTTTTTACCTCCGTGCATTAAAGATGTCCAAATGCTGTAAATCAAGAAAGATAACTCGAAAATTTCAAACAAATTGTATCAGAAAAAAGGATCGGGTAGAGAGCGACCTTAAGAATAATGTATGCTATTGTACTTTCGTTTTACGCTAACCGATATAGTATCTAAATAAAAGATTGTTTTGGGTCATACGTTGTATAGAATGTTGTTGGGGCGCGTCTTTAGTTAGAAATTGGAAATTTTGCTCTTTAGTTTTGGCCTTTAGAATCAAATCTCAGCTTTAAAGCAGTATTTTCGCATCATTTCAATGCTTTGCTACTGTTTTGTTTTGTGCTACTTTTATGAGCGGCATTATGATCACATCATGCATGCTTGAGTACAATTTTGATAATTTAGTTAGATATAATTGAAAACAAGTCAATAAAAAAGACATTTCACAATCGAAAGATTTTTTAAAGGTAGCTAAACTAACATTTTTGAAGAAGTAAATATAAACGGTATCAAACAAAATAAACATGTACTTCATCTATGTAATCATGGGAAAGGTTGCTGACCGTCGCGTAGCTACCTTATATGCTTGTATAAATGCGACAGCATCCATTTTTCTTTTTAAAAAACTGAATTCAGTACACACTCTCTTTTCTCTGAAGTCTATTTTTGTCTTGTCGACCTGCCGGAGGAACTTGCAACAAGGTCATAGGCGGCACGGGCTTGCAGTGTAGAATTCAAATTGAAGAAAAACGGAACTGAAATCGGACGCATGCGTAGGAGATTGCTGTCGCAAAACAGCCGTTCGTTCCTTGCTCATGCAACGCCACTGGCAGAGGTCTGACTGATTGTAGCGTTTTGACAAAAGACAATGAAAACAAATTTATCAAAAAGGGGCAACCTTGATTTGCAATGTGTTTGGGAGTGAAAAAGGGGGAGGGGGTCCCTAATACTGAATAATTGTTATTGAGGAATGTTGATGAATGGGGTCAAAATCCTTCAAAAATGATGTTATGGGACAATACCTTTCTTATCTACAACTTTTGTAAGTCCCTCTTCAAAGAGGCTTAACGCGGAAGAAGGAAAATCCATTATAAAAATAGGGGTGTTTACAATTCATACTAAACACCTTGAAGAAACTTTTTATCGATCTTGACAAGATATGAAAAAAATACCCTCGAGCAGTGAGCGAGTAGCATAATCGACGAACACTTGTCAATCTTTTATCTGCCAAATCTGGACTTAAACGCATGTAGACGTACCTTCCGTTTTAAAAGCTAATCACCCCCAGTCCAGATCCTTGAATTCGCTACTGAACAATTTCACCGAGCATTTCCTATTACGAGATTTCGTAAGAGGGACGTATGAAAATGATTATACCATATCATTCCGCAGGTTGATTTTCCGTCGGATTTTATAACCTATTCAAGTCAGTGCATCAATCTATTACTAACTGCGGCATTTGTGCGTTTTCGCATAGCGGGAGTGCATAATGTAACGAGTAAGAATGAGTAATATCTTGTCAATGGTTACAAGCCACTATACTTTGCTCTACGGTGTAGTGTTCACTGTTCAATATTTTCCGTGTGAGGATTTAACACTATGAAGGAGCAATCCACCATGATGGCTTGTGACAATCCAAGGGATTTTATCCGGAACAAAATGAAAACTAATGGCGTCCGCGTTGCTATGGAATCTACAATCATTCACGTGATTGAGGAGGATTTAAGCACCCCGGTCCAGCTTCGGAAGGCCACGGCCAATAAGGCCGACAGATACAGACTGGTAGGGGTCATATTGTGATTTGTGTAGTCTTCATCAGTTTATATTTTATGTGGTCAGCGGCAAACAGGTGTATGTAGATCCATAAGCTAGAGGGTTCTAGTGAGAGCTGAATGACGAGGGTTAGGCGTTTTCTGCTTGCATCGGATCCAAATGATGCTTGATAAGAGGATAGGATCATGGTTTGGACATCTCCGTCTTGATTTATCTTCACCTATTATTGTCTACTTTGGTTCGCTTTGATTAGTTTGTAAACCTGTAAAGTGATCAATGCAATGTTTTTATTCGCTCGTTTTGAAATATGAAAAAAAAGATTGTGCACTTTTTCCACGATTATTTAGAGACATTTTTCCTCGCAACTCCTCGCAAAAAAGTATACGGCATGGGATGGGAGTTGAGGTTCCACTTCAACGAGAAAATGATCTGTGGTTTCTTCGCTCCTTTTGTCTGAACGAAACAAGCCCCGAATAAAGGAATGCAATTCGAACTCTGAAGTCGGATAGCTGAATGAGGGGTGTGGGTGGGGGGGTGGGTCAAGCTATTTTACAGTTCAGGACTGGACAGGTTTTAAAGATAATTTTATTTACATTGCAAATAAGTTTAATTAGAAGAAATTGAAAGGTACATTTCTACCTCTTTTTCTCCTCCTGCTACCTACATATCTATCTAAAATTCTTATCTTGTATAAGACCCAAATTCACTACATGACGTCCCACATTTCGATCGAATGACAGGGGCTCTATTTATTTTGGCTTCTGGTTCTTATTTTAAAGTCTGACCTGTCATATTTTTACAAAATGACAATTGGAATGTAAATACGCCAAATTTATTTAAAGTCTACACCATTCCAGAATTGTTACGTCAATTTCCCTGGCTCGCTCTCAACTCGTCTGCATTGACTGTCAAAATAGCGTTCGATCCAATTAACCTGATATAAAGGTAAACGAAAAGTAAAGCGACCTTGAAATTCCAATAATTAATACACAGGTGACGATTTGTCAACCGATAATGGCCGAAATTACAAAGAGGTATTCCCTTAGGATGTAAATAGAATGCCATCCGTGTATATTTCATCAGTGGGGTGTCAATTTCCATGACAGATAATTAAATATTACCCTTTGATTAACCCGCCCTACAGGTGTTTCTATGTATATATGAACTGGTACCCAGCATTGTTCCTCTCATATCAAGTTTGTAATAAGTGGTCATTTTGTATTTTTGCCGATATACATGTACACGAAAGAAGCATTTCATGATTTTGAAAATTAGACTGAATAAGACACTATGGAGGGTATAAAACTTGAGGGCATAGAAAGACTAATGTCAAATCCACCCGCTAAACGTCAGTGTTTGAGAAGAGAGAAACAGCAAGTGGATTTTTCGAGATGTGTAAGTAGGGAAAAATTGTTCTTCACACCAAGTTTGGATGCTTTGCGTTGATGCGATGTCTTTCGTCTAAAAGTAAGAAATGTGTTGGAAGAGAGAAAGGGGGGGGGGGGTGTCATAAACATCAGACGAAAGCGAAAGGCATTGAACTCCGTTGGAAAGAAAAGATGGAAATAGTCAAATTCCAACATATTGTAGTGTATAGATAGTGTCTTCAAACAGTTTGATCTCTTATACAGAGGACACTGTGCTTTTTCCGCGTTTCCAACACAAGAGACTGTTATACTGTTTGTTGTTAAAACTAGATTTCTTATCCTTCCATGTTACATAATTTCCGTGGTAGTGACCATAAAATGTAGACGCGTCTTCTTGTGGTCACGAATTTGCCTGAAATTTACATTTTAAGAATTTGTGAATTATATACACAGTGGCGGTTTCAGGGGGTGCGGAGGGGGCGTCCGCCCTCCCCCCGGCACTGACCCAAAATTTTCCAAAAACAGGTATATTTTAGCCCATTTCCAGTAAAAATCGGCAAAATTCGCCCTTGACCCCCCGGCAAAGGAGGCGCTTGATCCGCCACTGATACATGTATATATACAAGGATTTTTATCTTCAAACACATTTCCTCGTAGGAGGTACCAGTAGTAGATGCATTATTAATAGAAAATTAATTAGCTTGCAAGCTTTACCACTTGCGTAATGAGTTTTCTATAAAAAAAATTATTCATGTATATTGTCATAAACAATTTCCTTTACGTATTACTCGATTGGTCATCCACTAATTACTGAATTAATCGTTAATCCACTAATGAATGGATGATTAACCTACAGGATATTGCACTAATGAATGAATCAGATGTAAAAATCATTATTAATTTTTTTTTAATTTGATAGATGTCCACGCCCCACCCAATCAAAACGAGGCTTGAACGGAGCCCCAAGAAGCAACGGAGGAGGAATCCCCTGGTCAGATCTCACAGCATGCCAGAAAATCTGGATAAACTCTACAAGAAAAGGAGATTCTTCAGTACTGGTATGTTTTATATGCATATTTCTTTATATGAAAAGGTTGGGCGGGAGGTAGTAGAACTCTCATCGTTCCGAAATACAGATAGGAGTATGCATAGCTAAATTAAGAATGTACTTCTGGTCTAGTAACGTATGTAAGTTGAAAAAAGATGCATGATCAAGAAAATTGTAGGATCCTAAATTCTCAACTTTTGCCTATGCATCACTTTCTGGCCTAAAACCTACAATCGTCTTGGGTCTACTTGTTTGACTAGGCAAGGGGGGGGGGGGGGGGGGTGGAAGCTGAAGGTCCAAAAGTAATCATGTGTTGCTAGTTTACTAGGGATGGGATGAGGGCAGGGGCAACCAAGAAGAGAGGGGGGGGGGGGTGAGGGAAAGGTAATCTTAGAGGATCACTGACCACAGCGGAACACACCCTCATTATGTAAGTTGTAACGAACATAGACAAAACATCTTAAACAACTTCAAATTTCAAAATATAAGCAACACACAACAACACCAGCACAGAAAGGGTGGGGGGGTGCAGCATGTAATGATGGCGATTGAATAAAGAAATATTAACACTGAACAAGGCCTTCTGTACTAAAGTTTTGTTTAAGTTTCAATGCACCGGAAAAGAAAAGCTAATTAAGCACTATTCTTACCTTCTATTTTCATTTGTCATTATTATTGGGTAAAATATAGAATTAGGCATCATTACAAGGTGATAAATTTTGATATTATTATATAATGTAACAAAACTTTATACAATATCCGTAATCAACGTTGTCTAATAAATTTTAGAAATTTACGGAAAAACTCAAAGATTTCTTCCTTAATTAACATGTTGATATCACAAGTCACGAACCGCAGAAATATGATAAAGTGCATGTACATGATATATACACAACAGGTGGATTTCCTCTGTACTCATTAGCAAATCATTAAGGAAGCTCTACCATGTCTCTTTCAGCTTCGTCAAACCTCCACAAAGAAGATTTCCTTCGTGGCTTTGATGAGGACAGTTGTAGCGATGATGGGTCGGATTATTCTGCGGACCAAATCAGTCTACACGAGAAAAGTCTAAGTTCAAGGTCATCTAGCACATATCTATCAACTTTGGAGGAGGTAGGTGGAAGCTTTTGGTTTCTTTGAATTTTTTCTCTTAAATAAAATAAATCTTTGTTTGATTCATATATAGAGAACTGCTATTTCATGATAATAGAGGAAATGAAAGCTACATGTATCAAATTGAAGATGGCAATGTTGAACAGTTCTCAACATTACATGTAGATACCTATATTCAATTCATTGAAATTTAAATATTTAAAAAATGTTTGAGAGTCTGTAAGCAGATGTATGCAAATGTATTTATATTAAGCGTAAAGAGTGTATTCCCTCTTACACCCCCCTCTCCTTTCCTTTCCTTGCCTGACAGTCTCCAAAACTCGAGCTCCTCTGACTTGAATTATTAAGCTGCTGATAAAGACTCATAAATATTTTGAAACATTCAGGAAACATTCTTCTATGTCTGAATTTAAATCGATAGAAAGACGCTATTTTAGAAAATCATTTCCCCTCTACTTGCATGAATCTATTAGTGGTTATGAGTTAATATGATACAAAATTTATAAGTCTGCACTAAGCCTTTGAAAACTTGGCATCAAACATTTGTTTTTATGTAAAATGAATGGAGTTCATAGTAAATGGGGAAAAGAAGTCTTAAATATGCACCCAAAATAAACACATTTTGTCTGTTTTGAAAGATCAGAGGAATTTCATGCTGAAGCTATTTAGAGGAGTTTTGCTTCATTTGATGTAATATAAAAACTTTTTAATTAGTGATGTTATGTAATTTTAAGTGTAATGTATATAGACTGCATTTGTTGAGTTAAAAAGTGCAGAAATATATGCAGTAATATCAAACAATTCTTAGGAGATATTTGATTGGTGGAGCAAGTTGTGTGTTGGGGTTTGATTGGTCAAGTGAAGAAAACTGAATTACTTGATTTCAAATGCACGGAATGACGATCCTTTTGCAGCATGGATACTATAGAATTTAGATTGAAATGTATGCATTAATGAAATTTGGAATCGCAATTTTGGTTTTAATCTGTTTGTCTCTACTTTTATTGATATAACACACTGTACTAAGTAAGAAAAGTGTTCAAAAGGTCCTCAAAACTTCAAACAAAAACAAGAAAACGTACCCCCCCCCCCCCCCAAAAAAAATAAAAACAAAACAAAACCTGAAATTTTCTTGCAGTTAGGAGTGTTCATTATCCACTTTCGAGAAATCGATAAGGGGTCAAGTTCAATATTCACAGACCTTTTAAAATGATACTTATATTCTACTTGAACAAGTGTCAGTTTTTCATGCTGCTCAAAGAGATAAGTATCTATCACAGTCCCTATTGATGAAACATCCGTCCAATCGGAATCAAATACCCTTTCAGTAAAGGAAATTCTAAGCCATCAGATAGAAGTGTTCAATTATCTAGTTCCCCCCAGGATTCGAATATTCAAATCCTTTATACTAAATCCTCTACTACCCTTTCAGCGTATGTAGCTATAGTAAGTAGGACGGGGTAAAGAGGTCATGTTTGTGTACTTATCATACACAGGAAACATTTTATGTCCTGATAGGTTCCCAGCTAACTAGTACTTACATTATTTATGACGCACACATTTCCACTATATTCAGTGGCGGACGTTGGGGACTGATTGTCAAAGGGGCAGTATTACTGAGTAAAAGAGGAGAAAAGAATAGAGGGATTCTGAAGTGATTATTTTAAACTTTGGATAAAAGGCGCGCCGAACACTCTGAAATCGATCGTCAATGTCACGTGACATTTACTCTGGTCTGATTATTCCCTTGATGAAATAATTGATTTGATGTGTATTATCTTGTATCATATCGTTTACACATGATGCCACTACACTTTTAGCAGAAGGTGTTGGATGTATATTACATACTAAATAATATGATGGATCAATTGTTGACCTTGTAATACTATACGTCTCCCTGAGATGAACGTTTGCCCTCGGATCCCCAATATTGATTGCAGACTTGCTAGTTTACACAGTATTATAAAAACTACACAAGGATCGGAGATAGCTCGGTTGTTTACAGCTTTATAGTACACGAGAACAAATAAATCGTCAAGTTGAGAAGTCGTTGTTATCAACGCATCCTTCTCCACGACCAAGATTTCCTGTGGATTTCTGGGTGATGTGAACGTTTGTAATATCCTCCTTTTTCTGTGTGTATTGATCAAATCCGTTACTGGAGCATGGCGAGCTAGCAGGGACATAATTATTATAAGAACTAGATTAGTTTTTTGTGCATTCCTTGTGCGATGTGCTACGTCGTGGAGGCCTTGTTCTGGATCGTGGTATCGTGGATTATATGGAGACTTTTCCGTAAAGTATGTATTTTGTCACATACCTGTGCAAAGTTTTATGCAAATCTGTCAAGTAAATCTATCTCTTTCGTTATATCAAGTTGAAAAAAGCCGAATTTTACGCTTGGGTGTAGCTGAATTGTTGGTATATTGCAGGTTTTCGTTTAACTATGCATGAGAAATCAAGTATTCAAGTTAATATTAAAATTTTAAGGATAGCTTTACATTGCAGATGAAGTTATAATGAACTATAAAACTTATACAATCTACACGTACATCTGTCAAAGATGCACATTTAAAGGAAGCAGGAACTAAATTCGAGGAAAGAAACCAAGCTTCTTAAAATCTACACAGAAATAATGATGTATGACTATGCGAAACTGAATGAAGAAGTCTTATTAAAAAAAGTGGGTGAAAGTGCGACTTTGTAAAGAGCGGTTCGAGCTAACAAGCTCAGCATGCATCCTTCCACACAAAACCATGTCGCCAAAAAATCTCGAATTTGAGCGATGCTGTTAGCTAATTCACGAGAAAAGAGGAAGTTTTTGTGGCCCCTGAAAGCTAGAGTCCTTTCCATAGATTTCAGACTCAATTATACAGTCTGGTGCATTGCCGCGGTACTATTGTTCAACCACGTCGTAAAAACTGCAGAATTACAATGGATAACAAGCCATTTTATGCCAAGTGCTAGATCTAGCAGTAACCTGCTTTTATACGTACCCTGCAGAACAAAATGCATCAGAATAGCTTCTATAATATTGATCGAACGTCAAGTTTATACATTTAGGTTCATATCTGGAGGCAACACACAATTTCCTCTAAACTGTTTCCTTATCTGTCATGTTCTTGCCGTAATAACACGTTAGGGAAATGTTTTTTGGGGGCAGGAAAACTAATTTTGAGAGAGAGAGAGAGAGAGAGAGAGAGCATGTATATTTTCTATGAAGTTTGGAAGAAAAAATTTGAAGTATTTCATCTCGGCGGAGAATTCAAGTTTTATCATGTTTGTTTGAAGTTAGAATTTCAAGGGGATCGTAAATAAGACAAATTAGGTCAGCGATCGTGACCTTCCAGGTATATTGGTATATGTACATTTAATCTGAAACAAATGTAATATATTATATGTCAAAATCAGAAATATGAAAATCATAGAATATTTTTTTTTTTTTCGCAATTCTGAATGGAAGTGTGTGTGTGTGTGTGTGTGTGTGAGGGGGGGGGTGGGGGGGGGGGGCGGTCTTTTACTACATTTTATATAATAGAAATGATGGGTAAAAAGAAGTGGAGGTATTACCTTGGCCAAATGTAAGAAAACGGATATACATGTTGGATAAGGAGACGCATTTCGCGGAATTTTACCCCATGGGGAAGATTGGTAAATTAGAATTAAATTCTACTATGTTAGAGTAAGTTTAGGACATGGGTGAGACGACTGTTTCGTTCAGTTCTGAGAAAAAAAGTTGTATCGCCTACGTAACGTATGTTACAACATCAAGCAGTTGTTCAGTATGCATGGATGAGTGTTCGAACGGAATCCAGATGAGGAGACGTGAAATTATGAATCATAAACATATGTAATGTCAATCACAAATACCTTGTTATTGGCTGGATTTCAGTACACAAGCATTCATAAAAAAAACCATTTCTTTCACGTCGGTTTAGCTCAAAGAGCAAACTCTTGGGAACTCTGGCATCAACTTTTCAGGATTAAATCGATACACGACTTAAACTTCAAGCCGACGTGTCATAATGAAAGATTGCCTATTTTGGCAAAAGGGTACCAAGGAAGGGTATGACTATTTTTTTGACAGGAGTTATGAAAGGAGATATTATGACCGTTGAATTATTGCTTCCAAGAGCACTCTAAATCGAATGTTCGATCAGTATATTAAAATAAGATAACGGGCTACTAGACTCAAAGTTATTAAAGAAAATGATTTCTAGAGTACCAAAATTTCAACTTTAAAGAATATTTGCTTTGCTATAACCATTCGAAGTCTTCTGTTGAGTTGCAAAGAAAGACCCCCCCCCCTTCTCCCGAAATTACTGAAGAGTAGATGAGGTGTGCGAGTACGTTTGAGTCTTTTATTGATGATACTGATACATGTGGATCTATTTCATTGTGTTATAATTTCATCCTTTATTTTTCTGTAGAGGCCCGAGGCTGAGAGTCTTACATATGCCGAGGCCCTGTGGGACCACATCACCATGGACCCCGAGGAACTGGGCTTCCGGGCCGGTGACGTCATCGAGGTGGCCGACATGACGGACAAAGATTGGTGGTGGGGTGCCATAGACGATAAAGAAGGATGGTTTCCCGCCACGTTTGTCAGGGTAAGGAGATTTTTCAAGTCCATTGAGGGGGAAGCGGGAGGGTGATGTTTGGGCAGGGTTTATGGTCACATCAGTTTTAAGCGCCGCTTACATTGGTCGGTTCAAGGACTTATAAACAGATTTAAGTCCGTGGTTGGATCTTGGTGAAGTTTAAAAAAGCAACGAGTTAATATTTTGAAGAATTCCAGATTGAGAAAAGCGTAAATGAAAAGTATGCAACTGTATAGTCCATTCTGTAGATGGTATCTGTTCTTTTTATTCAAATTTTAAATCTACTTTCTGATTGGATATCAAACAATTAGAGTTTAAGGAAACAGACAACAAGGTTTCTATTATACACTTATATAAATACACACTTTGATTCTTATTTGTTTTAAGTACTTTGTATGGTTTATTTTTGCAGTTGCGCGTCAACCAGGAAAGACTGGATGAGATTTCTGGTCGGCTAGAGGAAGAAGCGGAGCATAGTAGTCCTTTATTACACCGGATGAGTGTTATTAACAAGGAACAGGCGCGGGAAAACGTGGTCAATGAGATCCTTACGGCAGAGCGGGATTATGTCAAACATTTGAAAGATGTGGTAGAGGTGCGTTAAGATTCTGAAGCCTTCAGAAGTACATTTTGATTGGATCCGATTTTTCAAGAGTCTTACATAATATTATAAGTACTTGCCAAGAATGTACATTTGACTTCCTTAAAATGCACTTTTAACCAAGCTTACTTGCTTTTGAAGATACCACAGCATTCTGATTATTTTAGCTTACCTTTGAAGATTTCAATGCACTTTCACCATGTTTACATGTTTTCAAACTAACATGATGCATTTTCCATGTGTTCACTTGCTTTGATACTGAGTTAAGATTCTGATCTGTGTTTGATGTATAATAATGCTTCCATTCTGAAAATGATGAATCGGATTCCAGTTTGAAACAAATGTGATCACTTTAACCCATAATGTCTTTTCTGCTAGGGATCATGTTTGAAATGTGCAAGAACACTTTATGACCTTGACACAAGGATATACAATGTATCACCATGGTTATTGTTCTCTCCAACTTTTACATTTGTAGGGATATTAACTTCACCCTATCTATATGTCACAAAAACTTAAACTCATAATTCCGTCTTTTCAATTTTACAGGCCTACGTTCGATTTGTGCAGGTATCTGTTGTAAAAGCATTGTGACGTTATTAAATTCCTTTGAAAACGTCATATTCGAAACCCTATTTCCCTGAATTTCATGCTGGTTTCCATAAAAGTTGATGACGTCATAATGCGTTGACGTCAGATACCTGCACATATGGGAAGTAACTCTGTATTTCGAAGAGACGGAATTAACTTCAATTTCAAATGTGTATTTCATGTGACATGTGCTTTCTATTGGCAACAAAAAATTTGACCTTGACCTTGAGTTTGACCCTCTTTTGTTTCAATGTAATCAAACTTCCTTCATTTGTTTCAGTTAAATCCTGAGTATAAATTTTTCCTTTCCAATGATGAAACATGTACATTTTTTAAATTTAATTTTCTTGTTGCCCATGTGTCAAAGGTCAAGGTCACTTTGACATGGAATATTTGTCTCTAATAATTTTCTTCAAAATTAGAAAAAAAAAATTTCTAATACCACAAATATTTCCTTTACAGGGCTATATCAAAAACGCAAGGAAGAGGACAGACATGTTTAATGATGAGAGAATTTCTGTTTTATTTGGTAACATGGAGAGCATCTACGACTTTTCTGACCGATTCCTGCAGAAAATAGAGAAATCCTACCAAGACGATCATCCGCATCTCAGTGAGCTTGGGCAATGCTTTCTCACCTGTGTAAGTACAAATGTTTGCAACAAAATAGACCTGAAAATTATGTTAAAATTTCTTCAACTCATTCATCCCTTATGCATGCCCCCTTGGCCCTCTTCCCTCGTCATTTCCCAACTATAGTTTTGCGATAGAAATAACACAATTATTGGCCTGAATACAAGATTTTGGTCATCATACAAAGATCATATTAATATTTAGTAAGTTATTTTAATTCTTGTTTTGAGGGGGGGGGGTTCACTAGACTAGCATAAGCAACACGAAATTTAGGAAAATAGAAAAAAAAGTTTAAATTGCCTCCCCCTTCCCCTCATTTCTCCTTTATATTTGTTTCCATTATTGAAAAGTGTCATTATAAGAGAAGATGAAAACTCCAAAGTCTACCTCTGTATAAATTTTCAGTTATGCTCAGAATGATCAAATCCATAGTTTACGAGGATAACAAATGGATTTGTAAATTTTTCATGGCTTCACCATTCTGGATCGGCTCACATCACCAGTCAAAAAGACGATAATTGGTCCTTATCCTTCTCTCGGAATATTGATTTTCTAGGAATATGCTGACTAAGAGTTACAATTAGTCATTTTAGTAGCAGATTTCTCTAAAGCTTCATTTAATCAAGTGTTATTGTAATTGAATTTCAAAATGAATTTGTAATAGACGTGCTTTTGTCAGATTACTACTAGTATATTAAAGTCCCAAAGAAAGTGATCTTTTTCTATTTAGTTTCTTCATTAGGGACTTGACTTCATTGCCCTGTTTAATATTCAAGAAAAGTATATCGCAAAATTCTAGTATCCGTTAAAGATATTGTCTCTTAGTCTTCAAATTTTGATTTCATGCAGGACATCTGTATCATTTGGAGATGAAATTAAAAAAAAAAAATTGAAAAGAGGAATTTGAAAAAAAGTGCTGGATGATCAAATGCCAAACATTGCACCTGCTTGCCGACTTTAACACCATGCCGTCATAATCAGTGACCCATCAAACAATTTTCTGATGCGTATTTAGTTATGATGTCATAATGTATAATTTCGCCAAAATGTGCGATCTTAAATTTTGACGATCCATCATTTCCAGTAGTTGCAAAAATCCGCTGCCAATAGATATTGACATCGCATAATAGTCCAAATTCAAGGACTTTAGAAATTTGTTGTTTTAAAATGAAATTAATTTTTTTTTTTGATATGATTGATTTCTTTATAGAGTAAGGAGTTTGAGATTTACTCAGATTATTGATTTCTTTAGAGAGTAAGGAGTTTGAAATTGACTCAGGTTATTGATTTCTTTACAGAGTAAGGAGTTTGAAATTGACTCAGATTATTGATTTCTTTACAGAGTAAGGAGTTTGAAATTTACTCAGATTATTGTAACAACCATCCATCTGCCTCAGAAGAACTGAAAGAACTCTACCGAAAACAGAAGTACAGACATTTCTTCGAGGTATGTGTAATACAAATTTCATACAAAAAGCTGGTGTTTTAGAGATCTCGTTTTGAGTACGCAAGATCACAACTTAGTGAACTACAGCGTTCTGATTTGCATTTAGTCACATACCAAAGCCATTGTTCAAAACTTGGGCACGTTTTTTCTGCCCAAGTAAATTGATGACATCAAGACAATTGAGAACGATCAAAAAGTGCGCGGAAATATCCGTTTAACCTTCATTAGAAGTATTTGGGATCTTCCGTATTGTTAATCTAAATATATGAAATGCATATTTTTTAAGTGAATGGGATTGACATTTGCTATTCTATTTCCAGGCATGTCGGTTGTTACGAGAGATGATAGAAATTCCGTTAGAAGGATTTTTACTAACTCCCGTCCAAAAAATTTGTAAATACCCGCTGCAACTAGCAGAACTTCTGAAGTACACTCCCCCCTCCCACCCCGATCACCAAAACGTCACAGCAGCACTGGAGGCCATGAAAAAGATAGCAGCTTTAATCAACGAACGCAAACGAAAAATGGAGAGCATTGAAAAACTGGCAAGATGGCAGGCAGCAGTTGAAGATTGGCAGGTAGGATCCTTTGAATATTGTGTACAACCACTGACATTCCTTGTTCATGCTGGCTCCTTTGAAAACCTTACATTTAAACAGATGGAGAATTTGTCAGATAAGCCCTTATATCTTTCACATGTGCAATTAGGGGTTACCATGCATGTGTTTTACAAAAACTGACAGGGTATCGGCAAATCTCCTGTCAGAAAACAGATATTTCTGACAGGGGATTTGCCGATACCCTGTCAGTTTTTGTAAAACATCAGTATGGTAACCCTATTCTAATGCTTTAGTCAGTTATGCACTAGAAAACGTCTGCTTTTAACGACGTTGCCATGGGAACGTATGACGTCATAGCAGAAACTGCAGTGAAATGTGAATCCCCTTGCAGATTTTTCATCACTCAACCAATCAAAATGTGCATTGCAAACAGAGTACATTAGAAAATGCATTTCATATCAGTGGCTCAAACACATAAACAGACCTAAGGTCGTTATTCATCTTTATGCAAACCTGATTCGATGAATTTCAAGTTTAAATGGACAAGTCATGTAGGGATAGCATGAAGTTTTTATGCCCCCGGAATCAAAGATTCGGGGGCATATAGTTTTTGGCCTGTCCGTCTGTTTGTCTGTTTATCTGTTTGTCTGTTTGTCTGTTTGTCCGAAAAAACTTTAACATTGGACATAACTTTTGAATGGGAAGTGATAGGGCTTTCATATTTCACATGTGTATTCCTTGTGACAAGACCTTTCCATTGATACCAAAATTTTTGACCTCGTGACCTTGACCTTGACCTTTGACCTACTTTTCAAAAACTTTAACATTGGGCATAACTTTTGAATGGTAAATGATAGGGCTTTCATATTTCACATGTGTATTCCTTGTGACAAGACCTTTCCATTGATACCAAAATTTTTGACCTCGTGACCTTGACCTTTGACCTACTTTTCAAAAAACTTTAACATTGGGCATAATTTTTGAATGGGAAATGATAGGGCTTTCATATTTCACATGTGTATTCCTTGTGACAAGACCTTTCCATTGATACCAAAATTTTTGACCTCGTGACCTTGACCTTGACCTTTGACCTACTTTTCAAAAACTTTAACATTGGGCATAACTTTTGAATGGTAAATGATAGGGCTTTCATATTTCACATGTGTATTCCTTGTGACAAGACCTTTCCATTGATACCAAAATTTTTGACCTCGTGACCTTGACCTTGACCTTTGACCTACTTTTCAAAAAACTTTAACATTGGGCATAACTTTTGAATGGTTAGTGATAGGGCTTTCATATTTCACATGTGTATTCCTTGTGACAAGACCTTTCCATTGATACCAAAATTTTTGACCTTGTGACCTTGACCTTTGACCTACTTTTCAAAAAACTTTAACATTGGGCATAACTTTTGAATGGGAAGTGATAGGGCTTTCATATTTCACATGTGTATTCCTTGTGACAAGACCTTTCCATTGATACCAAAATTTTTGACCTCGTGACCTTGACCTTGACCTTTGACCTACTTTTCAAAAACTTTAACATTGGGCATACCTTTTGAATGGTAAGTGATAGGGCTTTCATATTTCACATGTGTATTCCTTGTGACAAGACCTTTCCATTGATACCAAAAAATTTGACCTCGTGACCTTGACCTTTGACCTACTTTTCAAAAACTTTAACATTGGGCATAACTTTTGAATGGTAAGTGATAGGGCTTTCATATTTCGCATGCGTATTCCTTGTGACAAGACCTTTCCATTGATACCAAAATTTTTGACCTCGTGACCTTGACCTTTGAACTTTTAACCCAGCGACCTCCCATACATGTACTTAACAGAAAATAGTGTTCATACTAACAAAGATGCCACCGGGGGCATTCGTGTTTCACAAACACAGGCTTTATTGTTCTTTAATTTATTGCCAGTGTCTCACAGATGGATTCTTATTTTACTGCAGGGAGCCAATTTGATAGAGGAGAGTTCCGAGTTGATTTACTCTGGAGAAATGTACAAGGTGAATTCCGCGGGCTGGTCCCAAGAAAGATGTTTCTTCCTCTTTGATCATCAACTCATCTACTGTAAAAAGGTAAGAAGAGCTATTTATGCAGCTAAATTCGTGACAGGTCTTTCTGTACCTTGTATTTTGAATGACCTTGTCATTGCAGCTCCTACTCCATTTTTCAACAGATTTTCTCCAAATTTTGCAGAAATGTTTGAATAATTGTACTTGAAGGCAGATTATTTCTTTTAAAAATTTTAATTTCACTTGAATTTTAAATGAGCCTTTCATTCACAGATCTGTGATTATAGTACATGAACAGTGTTTTACAAAAATAGATATTATTTAGGTTCTCATTGATGTCCCAAAAATGTTGATGGGATTAAAACTTTAAGCAAGACAAACATATTTTTTAAAACTTTTGATTCGTAAGGTTTTATTTTCTGAAAGTTAACAACATTGCTTCACCAAGTAGAACACTTTACAAAATTTCCAAACAATGTATAGCATCAATACAGATTTCAAAAATTATTCATAAATAAGGATATAATTAAGATTACATTTAACAGGGACGTCGCTACAATTGAAGGGATACCATTCGACTACTAGTGTATCTTTGAAATCTTATCGGGCAAGTAGATTGTCATTGATATATTCTCATTGTCTGATTTCAGGATCTCTTAAAAAGAAATGGGTACAGTTACCGAGGGCGTGTTGACCTTGACGATTGTGAGGTATTAGACATTGAAGACGGAAAAGGTACGCAAAAATGATGAAAAATTCTGTTGAAGGGTACCACCAAATATTTCAAATCAAGTCCTGCAGCAAATTCTTAAAAAATTGCTTTTTTTTTTTTGCCAAATGTGAGGGGAAAAATTAAGAAAAGGATTTAAAAGAATTTTAGAATGTATACATGTAATAAAATCAACTTCAAATTTTGAAAGAATCTCCTGCTCTAAGGGCAGTAACTCTAGGACATGTAATATAACTTGATTCGTACCAACAGATTCTCAGTACAATGTGACAGTGAAGAACGGCTGGAAGTTACATGAGACGGTGCGAGATAAGTGGTACCTTCTATACACAAAAACCGAGACAGAAAAACAGAAATGGTTAAAGGCCTTTAAAAGTGAGAGACAGAGGGTTAAAGAAGATCAGGAAAACAGTATGTATATCATTTATGATGAAGAAACACTTTAGAGTAAATGTATTCAAACACTTTACATTGTGAATTTATTTAATATAAAGTTACAACGATATTGTATTGTGTTACTGAAGTAGAAGAAAAATAAAAGTAGAAAATTCTCATTTTCAAATTTGATGGGATTTTTAAAAGATTCCATCTAAAACATTATTATATGAAACTTAATTTTATGTTTCTTTCGCAGATTTTGTCCCGTGTGAATGGAAGAGGATGGTTCTGAACAAAATCAAATCTAGTCAAGGTAAAACACGCAAAGCATTTTATTTTCATATGATATGAAGTATTTGGTCTTTTCAATATGCAGAGTTACTTCCCATTTGGGACAGTGACGTCATCAAATTCTATATAAACTAGCATGAAATTTAGAGAAAACATGCTTCATAGACAAAATCTATAAGAATTTCATTTCGTCATGATGACTTGCGTCAGGTAACGAAATGGGAAGTAACTCTGGTTATATAAAAATATTGAATAGGATCTATAGTTTTTACCGATAATGCCTAAACATATGGTAAATTTAAAAGAATTTTATTCAATACATTTAGTTGCAGATCTAAAAGGGGAACATGGAGGTATAACATATGAAGCTCTATTCTCTATGTTATATATATGTATACATATTGTTTGGCCTATATTTTCTCCTGATGCATATTCAAATTTTATATTTCAAAGAAAAGTAAATGAAAGGCATGCTCTTGAATAAATTCAGCTATAATATTATATTTCACATACTGAAAATTCTTCATGTTCTCTGACTGAACATTTCAAAATTTCTTGATAATTTCTCAATAATGCTATATGGCTGTAAGGGAAAATATTATAGTTATACATGTCTTTGTATTCTAATTTATTTATTTCTATTCTTCATCTTTTACATCCTTTTGAGAATAGCAGAAAATTTCAAATATTTGATTGATCAATCAGACTTTGAATTGACGAAACTTTTACAGATCTAAATCAGCTTTAGTAAAATAATATTTTTTTGTGGGAGAGCCTTTATACCATTTGTACTAGGATGGGAAAAAAATGTTATTTCCATAGACATGAATTTTTAATCGTTACATAGCGTATGAAATTCATATTCTGTTTCCTACATTATCAGTAGCAACTTACATTCAGTAAACGTAACCTAGAAATCTTAATTAATAAATCTTATTTTTATTTGCAGAGAGAGGTAGACGGACGCCAATGCCATCATCAGATTTTGTCCGCGGTGTTCCGTCCCATGCCACCCTACCCCGATCATTCGGCAAAAAAGCGCAGAAGAAAAAGGGCTGGTTTAACTTTGGCAACAAGAAAACCAAATGAAACTATCTCATTAAAATATAATGGTTACCCAATACCTACGTGTAATAAATCCTAAGGATTTCTCGTCAAGAGGGAATGCCCCAGAAATGGATAAAATATATTAACGATGCATTTTAACGGTGTAGTCATTATATATGAAACTTCCAACATTGTGGGGCACAAGACGAGACCTGTGATGGAATGTCAAGGTCATCTGATGTGACCTTGGCCTTGTTGCTTTAGGACCAAGTGCTTCCTTATATTAATCAAACGGAAACCACAGCTTTACGGCTGATTAAGACTGTGATAGAAATTATTATAGATCTGTGTATGTCTTTTTAACAAAATTTTGTAAAAGATCTGTTTAAAAACTCTGCTTTCACTTTGTAACCGAGAATTCATATATGAAATGATAAAGAGCCAATATGTTTTTAAATGTTTAACGAATTAGAAGTCCTTAATAACTGGATATTTAAGAAGTTGTATAGTTTAACTGCCTAAATGATTTCTTGCTTAACCTTGAAATCATCCATTTCATTTTTGTATGAAATATCACCTCAAATGTCAATTTTTTTATTCCGTTTATTTTTCACATGCACATTTTTCATTGAACAAAATGGTGCTACCATATTTGGGAACAAATACAAGGAGGAGAAAGGTCCTACAATACGTGTATACATAAATTATTCATTATTGACGTGACTGTCGAGAAATACATTTCACAAGGTGTTGATCTTATACCATCCAATCACCTTCTCCCATTTCCCATCAGATCTTCATTTTAGATGTCAAATCCTTCCCTTTCGCCATTGTCATTTCTAAAATGAAGTTGAATCTGATGTTACCCACCACATTATGTTATTCTTTCACCATTTCATAATTATATAACATGGTTTTGACTCTTTATTTTCGTGATTGTAAATTTTAATGAATTTACATCAACTGCTTTAACCGCACCCCCTCCCCCCAAATCCTTTTTCCCCAAAGGGACATAACCATGTAAAAATTTAAGGGTAGTATGAATTGCCATAACAAAAATGTGACTGAATATTGCCAAACCCCTCTTATACACCTGTACTTGTATATAGTAATAAATTATGTAAATTTAAAAGTAGATAGAAATTATTTAAATTTAGATAGTTTTGAACTTGTATATTTCGACGTGTAATATTCTAAATTTGTGCGAAATGCTCCATATGTGTCTCAGATGATAAATTAATGTTGTTATACATTTAATGAAGAGAATATAATATGCCTTACCATATAACCCTGTGAAAATCGGTAATCAGTGACAAGCAATATATAGTGCTCCGTTTGCCAAACTCTATAAATAGTATAAAGTTTTGGCAGATTAATATGTCTAGTTTAAATGCTCAGAGCATATAAACATTGTGTGTTTGATTTTGTAAAAGTGCTGAATATGATTGATGTAGATTGGTTTTTGAATGAAGTGAGAGAAACGATTTTTTCGTAACATTGTACGATTTTTTTCATGTAAATTAATGAATTGACCAATTTGAATCGTGTATTGATGATAATGATATTGAAAGATTCTCATTTCTTGCCTTTTTCATTTCGTTGTTAGATGTTATAATTTTTCGTAATGTTTGAGAGTTCCCGTTGGGGAACATAAAATGTGTGAATGTGTGACACAAGTTTTGTCATGCTGTATGAATTAACTGCATCTAGAGGCAGAAAACCATAAAAAAATGAAAAATTCAACAAATAAAAATCTACAAATACTATAAACCTGTATTATTTATTTATAATGTGCATGCATTTCTACAAAATAGCCAGAAAAAAATCTTGGAAAGCATCGCACTGTTATGTAATACATGTATATTAAAAGTGGTAGTTTATTTACCGGTATATACATTTACAATACCTCAATATTCTCTGTTTGCATTTCAAAAATCTCGCTATGGGGAACATTTTTGTTGATCTGTGGCTTAATTCTTTGTCTTCTATAATGTTATAAGGGTTTTATACAGCTCAATTCCACAGTGAGACCTTGACCTTGAAAATTAAAACGTTTATTCCTCTCTCCTTAGGAAGTTTTGATGGCTTCGTGTTCTCTGTTGTTCACAAGGTTTTTAAAACCATGTCAATATTGACCTTGACCTTTGAACCTTTACTTGCAAAATCAATAAGGTTCATCCAATCTCTGTGAAGAGCTATTTTGGAAGGCTCGATGTTTCTATGAAGATTGCTTCTTCTTGTGCCGTTCACAGCTGCAATACTTTATCCCTGTTGCAACAGAGTTACAAGGGGAAAGTTATGGATGCTTTGGTAAGGGTCCGTTTTGACCTTGACCTCAACTTCTTCACACCTTTCATCACTTGTAAAGTTTTCGCAATGTGTAGTTATGAATGAGAAAAACACGGGCATTTAGAAATTTGTATCAAGCTATACATGTCGAGATAGATGGATTTTAAAATAATCAAACTTCTTATATGGCACCAGTGTAATATGAAATGTTAATCACCACCCATATATACTTGTATATAGAGAATAAGTGTCTTAATTTGTTACGGGTATGTATGCACTTCCTGTGTGTTGAATACCTGTTACAAAACCCAAATTATGACATTTATTCTACACATATGCACCACAATTGCCAGTTTCATTCTTGTTTTCTGAAATTATAATTTTCAAAGTGAAAAGGTGACATGAATTTATGTCGCCACGGGCTCAGCTTGCATGTTGGGACAGCCGACACTGCATGTTTCTGTAGAGTTAATGCATTGTGACATCACAAGCGTTTACACGTGAAAATGCAGCAAGTTCCTTTCAATAGTATCATCTCGGGGGGGGGGGGGGGGGGGGGGAATTGCATTGATTGTGCATATATATACACAAATTGTCTACCTTGAGGTGCATCCATGATCTCCAAGCACCATTTTCCGAACAACCCACTATTTGGGGGGGGGGGGGGGGGAATTGCATTGATTGTGCATATATATACACAAATTGTCTACCTTGAGGTGCATCCATGATCTCCAAGCACCATTTTCCGAACAACCCACTATTTGGGGGGGGGGGGGGGGGGAATTGCATTGATTGTGCATATATATACACAAATTGTCTACCTTGAGGTGCATCCATGATCTCCAAGCACAATTTTCCGAACAACCCACTATTTACGGCCATTACTACACCATTCTTTATGGTAGACCATGAGCAAAGGTGTGGATATCCAGGTTAATGGTACCAAACATTTCAGACAAAAGTTCAGCAGAAATTTAAAGGTATTTCACCTTCCTGGGTCAGGCAGCATAAACTATGAATTGACTTAAGTCTAAATTTCAACATTCTTTTGTCTCGTTATACTATTAGTGATGACGTCGAATTATTCAAAGTTATTTTTCTATTTCCTGAGTAGAATTGAATAGATGAACTCAATATTTCAAATTTTCACTGATTTGTCATAAATCATATTTTAAATATTTGACTTAAGTCAATTCTTAGTTTATGGTGCCGAGCCCAGATCTTAAGTGGACTATAATGAATAGAACATTTCCGATCTTGTTAACGAGTTCAAAATGCCCAAGTCAACATATTTTGGCGTTGTTTTCCATAATGACATCACTGTTGAATACACAATTGGTTTCATAACAATGAAAAAGAAAGCAAAAATTTCCAACCTCGTACATTTTTTCGACATTATGAATTTCAGCACACAATTTGTTGTTAACATGTCTTCTGCTCACACTGCTGAGATTTTAGGAACTTTTAAAAGCGTATGTATAATCAACATAAAACAATTGTGCTTCATTTGACGTCATTTTATTGATTTTTGTGTATCAAAAATAAATCATCTGGTATAATCAACAAAATTATAAATTGCATAGGAGTTTACAGGTTTAAGAATATATATATGTGTAAAATAAATGCACAACTCTATTTTATAAAATATAAGTGTATGAACATATATAAATTTTGTTTATCAAAGCTGAAAAAACAAGCGAACACTAAGAAGGAGATTTTCACATTATAGCACTATTTCAAAATGATTGCCTAATTTTAAACATTCTATAAATGTACATGCACATTTTTGGCCGGATTGCAAAGCAATTCCGGTCTATAGATTGACGATGTCCGTCTGTCCGTCTGTCTGTCTGTCCGTCTGTCCGTCTGCCGTCAACACTTTGGTTAAAGTTTCTGGTTGAGGCAAAATCTAAGAAACTATATGCAGTAGAAACTTTATATTATACATGAAGGTTACCCATGACAAGACCTTTCAATTTATGCCGTAACATTTGACCTAGTGACTTTGACCTTGGACTTTGACCTAGTTAAAGATTTTGGTTAAAGTTCCTGGTTTAAGCAAAATCTAAGGAACTGTATGCAGTAGAAACCTTATATTATACATATAGGTTGCCCATGATGAGACCTTTCAATTTATGCCGTAACATTTGACCTAGTGACTTTGACCTTGGACTTTGACCTAGTTAAAGATTTTGGTTAAAGTTCCTGGTTTAAGCAAAATCTAAGGAACTGTATGCAGTAGAAACCTTATATTATACATATAGGTTGCCCATGATGAGACCTTTCAATTTATGCCATAACATTGGACCTAGTGACCTTGACCTTGGACTTTGACCTAGTTAAAGATTTTGGTTAAAGTTCCTGGTTTAAGCAAAATCTAAGGAACTGTATGCAGTGGAAACCTTATATCATACATTTAGGTTGCCCATGATGAGACCTTTCAATTTATGCCGTAACATTGGACCTAGTGACTTTGACCTTGGACTTTGACCTAGTAAAAGATTTTGGTTAAAGTTTCTGGTTTAAGCAAAATCTAAGGAACTGTATGCAGTAGAAACTTTATATTATACAAGTAGGTTGCCCATGATGAGTCCTTTCAATTTATGCCGTAACATTTGACCCAGTGACCTTGACCTTGAAGTTTGACCTAGTTAAAGATTTTGGTTAAAGTTCTTGGTTTAAGCAAAATCTAAGGAACTGTATGCAGTAGAAACCTTATATTATACATTTAGGTTGCCCAAGACGAGACCTTTCAATTTATGCCGTAACATTGGACCTAGTGACCTTGACCTTGGACTTTGACCAAGTTAAAGATTTTGGTTAAAGTTCCTGCTTTAAGCAAAATCTAAGGAACTGTATACAGTAGAAACTTTATATTATACATTTAGGTTGCCTCTGACAAGACCTCTCAATGTATGCTGTAATATTTGACTTAGTGACCTTGACCCAGTTGGTGACAAAGACTTACTTTGCAATCCGGCCATACCGTCTTTAGCGGTGTTTTATATAAAAATTCATATTATTCTGTTCATAAAATTCTCACAAAAAACTAACCATCACAATTGACCCTTCCGAACGCAGGAAAAATTTGAGAAATTCCATGATGTCACAATGCAATTTCTATGTTTGACCGAGGTTCGAAGCTTGTTTGTCTGAGGTAAAAGCATTGTGACGTACGAAATTTTGCATTTTTTCTCGAAATAGGAAGGGTCAGTTCTCATTGAAAACCAATTCTATTTCCGAAAAGACTTTAAATAAAGTAATTAGGGAGATATAGGATTGTGTCAGATATAGAAAGAATACAGATCTATGGATCAATGATACCCCAGCCAAATCATGGATCCATAAAGTGTTAAAGCTAATTTTGCAAGATAAAATGATTACTGTATACTATATTTCCCCCAAAACTCCATATATACGTATCTGTTTTGTAAGGGAAAGTAACTCCGCTATTGAATGAATAAAACAAGGAACTTGGAAATAACAAAATTAGCACCTTCTTGTAAATAGTAACAGGCATGATGTTGAAAACTTAAGGACATATACAGTTTATTCAGTTTTAGGAGTATTAGATATCTTATATATTTGACATTTTCCATTGCCAACTATGGCAAATTCAAAATTATATTCAATAACTTTTTTATTGTTGAATGATTTTCCTTCATATTTGGAATACAATATATTGGATATTCTACTAATTGGTTGAAGCGAAAAATTGGAAACCTTTCCGTACATACCTTTTTGTAAAATAACATAAAAAGTTTTATTTTGAAATATTTTTCGAAGAACTTTATCATGGAAATTGGAGTTATCTTTCTTTGTACGTCAGAAATACAGAATACTCTTCAATGTGAAGATTCAAAATTTTAGGTGCCGGATATGTCCTTAATCTTATATAGAAGATCTCATGCCAAAATTTGCACGAGACATAAAAATGTTTAAAAAGTGAATCAAATAACAAGGGACTTTTTTCAATTTCACTTACTATCCTATTTGCTAAATCCGAAGCACCCTCTTCTCTAGATTTATTCTGCCATCTTAGGAATTTTCAAATTTATGATTGACACTGAAGATAAAAAGACATTACGGTAACTGTAGAGAAAATTGCAAAAACAGGGTGCTCTGGATATAGTAAAAAGGACAGTGCAGAAGTGACAAAAATTTTTTCAGGGAATGAACAAACTATATTTCTTTGAACATCACTGCCAGAATAAAGCCTGTGTTTGTGAAACACGAATGCCCCCGGTGGCATCTTTGTTAGTATAAATGCCATTTTCTGTTGAGTACGTGAAAGGTGAAAGTCAAGGTGACGAAGTTTTGCTATCAATGAAATGATCTTCTCAATAGGAATACACAAGTGAAATATGAGAGCCCTATCACTATTCAAAAGTTATGCCCAATGTTAAAGTTTTTGAAAAGTAGGTCAAAGGTCAAGGTCACGAGGACAAAACTTTTGGTATCAATGGAAAGGTCTTGTCACAAGGAATACACATGTGAAATATGAAAGTCCAATCACTTACCATTCAAAAGTTATGCCCAATGTTAAAGTTTTTGAAAAGTAGGTCAATGGTCAAGGTCAAGGTCACGAGGTCAAAAATGTTGGTATCAATGGAAAGGTATTGTCACAAGGAATACACATGTGAAATATGAAAGCCCTATCACTTACCATTCAAAAGTTATGCCCAATGTTAAAGTTTTTGAAAAGTAGGTCAAAGGTCAAATTCAAGGTCACGAGGTCAAAAATTTTGGTATCAATGGAAAGGTCTTGTCCCAAGGAATACACATGTGAAATATGAAAGCCCTATCACTTACCATTCAAAAGTTATGCCCAATGTTAAAGTTTTTGAAAAGTAGGTCAAATTCAAGGTCAAGATCATGAGGTCAAAAATTTTGGTATTAATGGAAAGGTCTTGTCACAAGGAATACACATGTGAAATATCAAAGCCCTATCACTTACCATTCAAAAGTTATGCCCAATGTTAAAGTTTTTGAAAAGTAGGTCAAAGGTCAAGGTCAAGGTCACGAGGTCAAAAATTTTGGTATCAATGGAAAGGTCTTGTCCCAAGGAATACACATGTGAAATATCAAAGCCCTATCACTTACCATTCAAAAGTTATGCCCAATGTTAAAGTTTTTGAAAAGTAGGTCGAAGGTCAAGGTCAAGGTCACGAGGTCAAAAATTTTGGTATCAATGGAAAGGTCTTGTCCCAAGGAATACACATGTGAAATATCGAAGCCCTATCACTTACCATTCAAAAGTTATGCCCAATGTTAAAGTTTTTGAAAAGTAGGTCAAAGGTCAAGGTCAAGGTCACGAGGTCAAAAATTTTGGTATCAATGGAAAGGTCTTGTCACAAGGAATACACATGTGAAATATGAAAGCCCTATCACTTACCATTCAAAAGTTATGCCCAATGTTAAAGTTTTTAGTTCGGACAAACAGACAAACAGACAGACAGACAAACAGACGGACAGGCCAAAAACTATATGCCCCCGAATCTGTGATTCCGGGAGCATAAAAATATGATTGTCAATATATGTATATGTATCAAAACAATATATATAACACACAAATAAATTCTACTATTTCTTTCAAAAATATATTCATGTCTATATTCATCTACATGTGTTTATTCACTTAAAACACAAACTTTACCCCCTATTGACTAGAACCTAATGGACTAATTGTGAAGATTTGTTTATTTGAAAGTTTTATATTTTGGAGCAAATCAATTCATAAAATACTTCCGACTCAATAATTTAATTTAAATATCCAAATGACATATTTTCGAGCGCATCATTTTTCTTTTCTTTTTTTCAAATTTGCAAAAAATTAGCTTAATAACAGAAACAAATTGCAACATTAAATTACATAAATAAACACTCATTTTTTTGAGTACTAAATTATGCTCCGGATTAACAAGTCACAACTGAATAGTGAACAGCTAAAATGCATCTAAATTTTCTACAAAGACTACTATATAACTTTTTGGTATGTCTCCACAGCCTGGGACTGAATAGAGCGTTCACATGTTTTCACTAACTGCATAGTATTCAGGGTGTCTGCCTTGGTAACTAGAAGGTCCGATTTACCTGAAATATTACAGTAAGACAATTAATTTAATTCTAATCATTTTGCAACTGTACCCAAAATCTGACATATATTAACCCCAAATATAATCAGTATATTTCAAACTAGAATTATCTGCTCTTACTTTATTAGTTACTGGTAGATACAAAGTTTGACACAGAACAAGTGGGAAACATGACAAAGTAAGAAAGGGAGGCTGTTTTCTTACTGCACATCTTTATTTATCTAAGTCAGGGCTCTCACATCCATTTTTGGGACTGGGGCAGGGGCCTATAGAATTGGGAAAAATAGTGGCATTTTCTCAAAAATTGGGGAAAAACTATAACAAGATTTTGATGCCTTTTCTTGAAATTTAGGAATTTCACTTGAAATTTAGGAATTTCACTTGAAATTTAGGAATTTTAACTCTCTTTTTCAAATTTTCCATAAGGTGTCAAATGTTGAATAAAGCCTACGCTCACGCAGCAAGATACGCCCGTTGGGATTTTTTTCACAACACCAAAATATCTAAGTCCCATAACTCCATAAGGACAAATTGGATGAACCTTAAAATCGAAAGGCGGCTTCCTCTTCAAAGTCTGATCAAAATGTACAAATTTCATGAAAATCTGTTGACACATATTCAAGTTATTGCGTTCCATGCACCTATATTTTGCCCTTAGCTTAACATGTATGTGCATATAACCCCCCCCCCCCCCCCCCATTACACATAATTTCTGGATTATGTGACAAAAAATTCAAGAACCCGTTACATATGTGAAAGAACATCCTTTCTACTTGAAGTATACAAAATTTCAAAACATTTCAACCAGAAATAGATTTTTAAATAATTTTTAACTATTTTAGTATATTTTCACTGTATTTTAAAATATCTAAGTCCCATAACTTCGTAACGACATATCAAATGCACCTGAAAATCGAAAGGCGGCTTCCTCTCCACAGTCCAATCAAAATGTATGAATATCATGAAAATCCGTTGACGCATATTTAAGTTATTGCGTTCCATGCGCCTATATTTTGCCCATAGCTTAACATGTATGTGCATATAACCCCCCCCCTTCCTATTACACACAATATCTCGCTTATGCGACCAAAATATTAAAAACCCGTTACATATGTCAAAGAGCATCCTTTCTACCTTAAGTATACAAAATTTCAAAACATTTCGACCAGAAATAGATTTTTAAATAATTTTTAACTATTTTAGTATATTTTCACTGTATTTTAAAATGTCTAAGTCCCATAACTCTGTAACGACATATCGAATGAACCTGAAAATCGAAAGGCGGCTTCCTCTCCACAGTCCAATCAAAATGTATGAATATCATGAAATTCCATTGACGCATATTCAAGTTATTGCGTTCCATGCGCCTATATTTTGCCCTTAGCTTAACATGTATGTGCATATAACCCACCCCTCCCCCCTTCCTATTACACACAATATCTCGCAATATTGTGCTACAGCACAATTTTGCGCATCGCGCAAACTTGCGACACAAAATTTTGAGCCAGTGTGAGCCCTGTCGTTGGCGTAAGCCTGTGGATATCTGGTAGAATAATGACTGTCTATCCTTGGTACAGTGGTATCCTGCCCTCCATGATAGGACACAAGGCTTGTCAGGTGATTGTCCACGTTTAACATTTGTCATATAATAACAGGTTTACCTACCTTCTAATACATCAAGGAAATGTTCCAGCTCGTTGGCGTAAGCCTGTGGATATCTGGTAGAGTAATGACTGTCTATCCTTGGTACAGAGGTATCCTGCCCTCCATGATAGGACACAAGGCTTGTTAGATGATTGTCCACGTTTAACATGCCCTTGTCACATAATACCTTAAACCGATTTAGAGCCATGTTGAATACAGTCCACAAATAGTAGATCGATTTTTTTTTAAACACCACATACATATACAATACACAGACAAGGACGTTTTTTTGGTATATAACACATAACATAGAGGTGTATACCCATGGTCCTAGTGAGGCTCGAACCAGCAACCTTTCGGTCATTGGCCCAACGCCTTAACCACTAGATAACATGTCGACAATAGTAGACCAAAATAGTGAAATTTGTGACCATGTCGAGAACACTGTGTATACATTGTTTAAATTCAAAATAATACACAACTTTGGGCAAGATGTAAGAGATTAGGCTGTGCAAGAATAGGTACATTATATGTTCGACTTTAAACATTGAAAGTGACCTTGACCCTTCGGAATTGATTCACATCATGCTTGACCATCAAGTATAGTGCATATCGATTTTGTTATAGCTATTTACATTAAAGTGCGACTACCAAATGACATACAGACACCTGAAAAACCGATCACCTGTGTGTTGTAGCTGAAATAATGAGATATGTAATTTTTTGGACTGATGTCTCAAAATTTTCAGCCATTCTTTGATAGTGGTCTAGAAAGGACTCCAAAAAGTGACTTCTAAAACAGTTTATGCATCATTTGAAACAGAGGTTGCATTCAAGCCCTACCTTTTCTATTGAAATTACGATCATGGGATCGTAGAAAGTAATCAAACTCCAGTAAATTTAAGTTTACATTCTTACACTACACTTGCTGTCATACAGCATATCTTAATGTAACATTTTTATGTAACATAGTTACTTTAGGACAGGATTCTTTTATTTTTTGGCATAGACTATTTCAATTGTTAAGAGAAGACAACTCTGCTTGGAAAACGCAAATCAATGACATAATATTTTTCTGTTTACCAACCTCAAGCCTTTGGTCATAGCCATATACGGCCACTCGTCCATTGTCCACTACAGCATTGACCCCATTCTCAAACTTGATGGTCACTAAGACCTGGTCAAGGTCATTACACTTGGCAACATCAGGGTCAAAGGCTGACCCACTTACATACACGGTCTTTGGCATGGATCCTGACAACCACATTGCTAGGTCAAGGTCATGGATGGTCGAGTCATAGATGATACCTCCTATAACAGAAAAGAAATTTTAATTTTATGACCTTGACATCTTCATGTATGATACCTCAACATAGATTGATCAAAAACTAAATTTCAAAATTACTAGGTTTCTTTTCAGAAAATTTCTGTAGTTGAACATATTATTGAAATGCAAACTCTTTTTCAAAAAAAAACAAGAGCCCCAGGGGGCACAACGCTCACCTGATACCCATGCACGCTCTAATTGACATACTGACATTGAATACTGATAGTGCCAGTACCAGGATTTTAGCCCACAACCTTTCTAACAAGATTTTTGCCGGATGCAGACAAGTTTTTTTTTCAGACAACCTTTAAAAGTACAAATAAGAGAAAATAGTCACATTTCAAAACAACAACTTTTTTACTGATTTGAAAAGATGGATTATGCGATCCAAAGTCATATGCCAAGCTAGTATAGTTCGATTATGCAACATCAAAAATAAAATCATTTTGTAAAATTCCACATTAATGTGCAACAGAAACAGAATTAAACAATGAAATGATTTCATAAATTAAGTTTAATTAAAATTGAACACCAAACCTTTCATTATTAATAGCTAGTATGCCAGAAAATAATAAAGCCTGTGTTTGTGAAACAAGAATGCCCCGCGGTGGCATCTTTGTTGGTATAAACACCATTTTCTGTTAAGTATGTGAGAGGTCAGGGTCAGAGTAATGTTGGTATCAATGGAAAGATCTTGTCACAAAGAATACACATGTACAATATGAAAGCCCTATCACTAACCATTCAAAAGTTATGCCCAATGTTAAAGTTTTTGAAAAGTAGGTCAAAGGTTAAGGTCAAGGTCACGAGGTCAAAAATTTTGGTATCAATGGAAAGGTATTGTCACAAGGAATACACATGTGAAATATGAAAGCTCTATCACCTTCCTTTCAAAAGTTATGCCCAATGTTAAGTTTTTCGGACAAACAGACAGACGGACAGGCCAAAAACTATATGCCCCCGTATCTTTGATTCCGGAAGCATAAAAAACAAAGACTTTTCGGTTTTGTCTTTATTCATATTAAATTAAACAGAAATCTATGAATGAGAGCTTTTGAATAGTATTGATTTCATCTTAATACATGTAACGTACAGTCAAAATCGTGCTAATCCAATTAACACAGACAAGTTGTTAGCGGACAATATTAATTCAAGTGAGTTGTGCAGAAATTGAGCCAATTCATTTTCCAAACAGCAGTGTACGGTGTATCAAACCTCATGACCCAGTGAAGCCACTTGGACAAATTATTTTCGGTAAATATGCTGAAATGCGGTGCTTGGAAATGTATTTTTAGCATAATGAATCAATAGTCGTGATAAATTTAACTTCGAACTTGATCTTGTCTTTTATGCAATCTACAGATAGGTTTGAAAATATGCAAAATTCGGAACATTTTCGATGAGGACGCAGAGTTCCTGTAAAAAAAGTGAAATTTGCGAAAAAAGGACATGCATGACCCCCCCCCCCCCCTTTTTCTTTACATCTTTATGCATGCCAAAGATTCGCAATCAAAAAAGACCAATTTTACAGACTTCCGGGCATTTCAAGTCAGTCAAAATTTTTAGTGTGCACCTTTTTATTTCCTGTAGTTACCCCTACTAAAGGGGCAAGGAGGTATTGAACCAATCAAATCTGTAACACAAGATATATGGCGACTATGTTTACCATAGATACAGAAATAAGACAGAGAAAATAATCATTAAATAGGGAAATTGTTCTGAAATATGCATGTATGAAAAAAAAGCAATCCAAGGAATGCTTGTGTCGCCTGCGTAGCGGATTTTTTTTTTTATTGAAATTAGGTCAAATATCAAGGGCAAGGTCACTAGGTTAAAAATTATGGAATGTTTAGAAAGGTCTTGTCATAAGGAATACAAATGTGAAATATCAAAGCCCTATCACTTACCACTCAAAAGATATAGCAAATCATAGATTTGTTGAAAAGTAGGTCAAATATATAGGGCAAGTGCACGAGGTAAAACATAGGTTATCACAGATTACGAAGCTCACCTCGTGACAGCAAAATTCAATTCAAACATATTTCTTAGTACATGTATATTGGCTTTTAAAGGCAAAACCACTCAAGCAGAAAAAGTAGGTCAAGGTCATTTTATGAAAGTTTGATCAAAGATACATCCAATATGCAAGTTTGGTACATGTAGCAGTTATACTTTGCTCAATATTGGCTTTTAAAGGCAAAATCACTCAAGCGGAAAAAGTAGGTCAAGGTCATTTTATGAAAGTTTGATCAAAGATACATCTAATATGCAAGTTTGGAACACATAGCACTTATACTTTGCTCAATATTGGCTTTTAAAGGCAAAATCACTCAAGCGGAAAAAGTAGGTCAAGGACATTTTATGAAAGTTTGATCAAAGATACATCCAATATGCAAGTTTGATACATGTAGCACTTATACTCTGCTCAATATTGGCTTTTAAAAGCGAAATCACTCAAGTGGAAAAAGTAGGTCAGATGCTCCATCCGATGCATGGGTCCATCTCGGCATCCAAAGATGAATCACTTGTGCAAGTTTGGTTACTGTAGCATCAGTACTTTGTCAGATACTGAGCTACCCCAAACTTCTTATCCAAATCACTCAAGCGGAAAATGTAGGTCAGATGCTGCATCCGATGCATGGGTTCACCTCAGCATCCAAAGATGAATCACTTGTGCCAGTTTGGTTACTGTAGCATCAGTACTTTGTCAGATACTGAGCTACCCCAAACTTCTTAACCAAGTCACTCAAGCGGAAAATGTAGGTCAGATGCTGCATCCGATGCATGGGTTTACCTCAGCATCCAAAAATGAATCACTTGTGCCAGTTTGGTTACTGTAGCATCAGTACTTTGTCAGATACTGAGCTACCCCAAATTTCTTAACCAAGTCACTCAAGCGGAAAATGTAGGTCAGATGCTGCATACGATGCATGGGTTCACCTCAGCATCCAAAGATGAATCACTTGTGCCAGTTTGGTTACTGTAGCTTTAGTACTTTGTCAGATACTGAGCTACCCCAAACTTCTTAACCGGACGCGGACGCGTGGGGTTTTAGCATAAGCTCACTCAACTTTGTCGAGGTGAGCTAAAAATGATGGTATGTGAAGAAAGGTCTTGTCACATGGAATGCACATGTGAAATATCAAAGCCTATCACTCAGCAATCAAAAGAAATAGCCAATCTAAGATTTTTTGAAAAGTAGGTCAAATATCTAGGTCTTGGTCATGAGGTCAAAAGTTATGATATGTGTAGAAAGGCCTTGTCACAAGAAGGAATACACATATGAAATATCAAAGCTCTATCACTTACCAATCAAAAGATATAGCAAATCTTAATTTTTTTGAAAAGTAGGTCAAATATCTAGGTCAAGGTCATGAGGTCAAAATTATGGTATGTGTAGAAAGGTATTGTCAAAAGGAATACACAAGAGAAATATCAAAGCCCTATCACTTGCCAATCAATAGATATAGCCAATCTTGGTTTTTTTTAAAAAGTAGGTCAAATATCTAGGTCAAGGTCATAAGGTTAAAAAATATAGTATGTGAAAAAAGGGCTTGTCACAAGAAATACACATGTGAAATATCAAAGCCCTATCACTTACCAATCAAAAGATATAGCCAATCTTAGATTTTTTGAAAAGTAGGTCAAATATCTAGGTCAAGGTCACGAGGTCAAAAAATATGGTTTGCGTAGAAAGGTCTTGTCACAAAGATTACACATGTGAAATATCAAAGCCCTATCACTTGCCAATCAAGAGATATAGCCAATATTAGATTTTTAGAAAAGTAGGTCAAATATCTAGATCAAGGTCACAAGGTCAAACATATATGTGTAGAAAGGTCTAATCACAAGGAATACACATGTGAAATATCAAAGCCCTATCACTAATCAATCAAGAGATATAGCCAATATTAGATTTTTAGAAAAGTAGGTCAAATATCTAGGTCAAGGTCAAAAGGTCAAAAATTATGATATGTGTATAAAGGTCTTGTCACAAGGAATACACATGTGAAATATCAAAGCCCTATCACTTACCAATCAAAAGTTATGGGGTGTGACACCCAAGTGTGACAGACAGACGGACAGACGGAGGGACGGATGGACGGACAGACGAACAACAGACAAAGTGATCCCTAAGTGTCGCTGTGCTTCGCAGGCGACACAAAAAGTCAACATCTTAAAAATAAATTCAGCATATATTTGATAGCGTATGTGGCCAAGTTAATTCGAAGTATGAAAATAAGTAAGCTATAGCTTGTCTTATTTAAAAAATCATTAAAAATCTAAAAGTTGATATTTTGACAAAATTCTTTCACAGTTTCATTTCTAGCGATAAATATAAAAATAAAAAGAGAAAAAAAACTGAAAAAGGGAAAAAAAATTGTTGGGGTCCCGCCAGGGTTTGAAGCTACTCCCCATGGGTCCATTTGGCATGGAAAACATACATTATACCTATGTACAATCTTAAAAAATATTCCTTAAAAATCCAAAAGTGGATATCTTGACAAAATTCTTTCACTTGTAGGGTACCATGCATGAGTACCTCATAACTACAAATTGTCATGACAATCTGAAGAGTGGTTATAGAAAAGAAGCAGAAAATGTATGAAAATCAACCCCCCCCCTTCCTTTTTACATAAGAAAAAAATTCATAAAAAATCAAAAAAATAAATTTTAAGCATAAAATACATATCAAAGCATTAAGTAAGTTAAATATGATAAATATGTAGTAAATGAGTGTGTAAAATCATACACTTATTGAGTTATTTAAAGAAATAGTGCAAAAATGTGCATTTCTGACAAAGTCCAAAAAGACGTCAAAAACGCGTCAAAAATTTGACTTCGAAGTGGAACCAAAAATAACAACACTTCTTAAGACATCTCTCTAGATCATCCTGATGCTTTCGGTTTGTCGATACATGCTTCGGTTCTGAAGAAGAAGTTTGTCAAAGGAGGGTACCCCCCGTGACCTACTTTTGGCTGTGGTGGCGCCACCTGTTGACAGATCCGGACGAAAAACAACAACACTTGTAGGGGACCATGAGTACTTCATACCTACCAAGTTTCATCAAAATCCCTTCAGCCGTTCTGGAGAAGAAGTTTAAAATGTGAAAAGTTTACGACGACGGACGATGACGACGACGACGGACGACGGACGACGGACGCAACACTATGACAATAGCTCACTTGAGCCTATGGCTCAGGTGAGCTAAAAAACAAACAAAACAAAAGATAGGAAAAAATGACCAAACCCATTTTCTTAGACCCTGGGGGCCAGGGGCTCAAACAAAATATCTGGTACACAAAAATAAAACACCGCTAAAGACGGTATGGCCGGATTGCAAAGTAAGTTTTTGTCACCAACTGGGTCTAGGTCACTAAGTCAAATATTACAGCATACATTGAGAGGTCTTGTCAGAGGCAACCTACATGTATAATATAAAGTTTCTACTGTATACAGTTCCTTAGATTTTGCTTAAACCAGGAACTTTAACCAAAGTCTTTAACTAGGTCAAAGTCCAAGGTCAAGGTCACTAGGTCCAATGTTACGGCATAAATTGAAAGGTCTCATCATGGGCAACCTAAATGTATAATATAAGGTTTCTACTGCATACAGTTCCATCGATTTTGCTTAAACCAGAAACTTTAACCAAAATCTTTAACTAGGTCAAAGTCCAAGGTCAAAGTCACTAGGTCCAATGTTACGGCATAAATTGAAAGGTCTCATCATGGGCAACCTAAATGTATAATATAAGGTTTCTACTGCATACAGTTCCTTAGATTTTGCTTAAACCAGAAACTTTAACCAAAATCTTTAACTAGGTCAAAGTTCAAGGTCAAGGTCACTGGGTCAAATGTTACGGCATAAATTGAAAGGTCTCATCATGGGCAACCTACATGTATAATATAAAGTTTCTACTGCATACAGTTCCTTAGATTTTGCTTAAACCAGAAACTTTAACCAAAATCTTAAACTAGGTCAAAGTTCAAGGTCAAGGTCACTGGGTCAAATGTTACGGTATAAATTGAAAGGTCTCATCATGGGCAACCTACATGTATAATATAAAGTTTCTACTGCATACAGTTCCTTAGATTTTGCTTAAACCAGAAACTTTAACCAAAATCTTTAACTAGGTCAAAGTCCAAGGTCAAAGTCACTAGGTCCAATGTTACGGCATAAATTGAAAGGTCTCATCATGGGCAACCTAAATGTATAATATAAGGTTTCTACTGCATACAGTTCCTTAGATTTTGCTTAAACCAGAAACTTTAACCAAAATCTTTAACTAGGTCAAAGTCCAAGGTCAAGGTCACTAGGTCCAATGTTATGGCATAAATTGAAAGGTCTTGTCATGGGCAACCTATATGTACAATATAAGGTTTCTACTGCATACAGTTCCATAGATTTTGCTTAAACCAGAAACTTTAACCAAAATCTTAAACTAGGTCAAAGTTCAAGGTCAAGGTCACTGGGTCAAATGTTACGGTATAAATTGAAAGGTCTCATCATGGGCAACCTACATGTATAATATAAAGTTTCTACTGCATACAGTTCCTTAGATTTTGCTTAAACCAGAAACTTTAACCAAAATCTTTAACTAGGTCAAAGTCCAAGGTCAAAGTCACTAGGTCCAATGTTACGGCATAAATTGAAAGGTCTCATCATGGGCAACCTAAATGTATAATATAAGGTTTCTACTGCATACAGTTCCTTAGATTTTGCTTAAACCAGAAACTTTAACCAAAATCTTTAACTAGGTCAAAGTCCAAGGTCAAGGTCACTAGGTCCAATGTTATGGCATAAATTGAAAGGTCTTGTCATGGGCAACCTATATGTACAATATAAGGTTTCTACTGCATACAGTTCCATAGATTTTGCTTAAACCAGGAACTTTAACCAAAATCTTTAACTAGGTCAAAGTCCAAGGTCAAGGTCACTAGGTCAAATGTTACGGCATAAATTGAAAGGTCTTGTCATGGGCAACCTTCATGTATAATATAAAGTTTCTACTGCATATAGTTCCTTAGATTTTGCCTCAACCAGAAACTTTAACCAAAATGTTGACGGCAGACGGACAGACGGACGGACGGACGGACATCGTCAATCTATAGACCGGAATTGCTTTGCAATCCGGCCAACAAAACCACAGGCCCGTCATTTTTTTTTTCTTTTTCATATTATCATCATCATAAATACATACAAACATAGGGTAATCAAAGATTACATACATGTAGCTCGCCTATACAGGTTTTTGTCAGAAACCAGGTTAAAGTTTTTGAAAAGTAGGTCAAAGTCCAAGGTCACTAGGTCAAAGGTCATGGTCTCAAATAAAAGGTCTCGTCACAAGGTTTCTACATGTGAAATATCAAAGCCCTACCCCTTATAGTTCAAGAGATATAGCCCAGGTTAAAGTTTTTTTTACGGAAGACGACAACGATGCCGAAGGTACGGCATTAGCTCTCCGGACTTTTTCGTCCCGGCGAGCTAAAAAGTACTATAAATAAGTCTCACTCACTCATTCTCTCACAGATCCTTACATCATTATAGCATTTATCATGATTGGCAGATTAAATGTTTACCCATCTTTTACAGTTTTATCAAACTCTGATTCTTTCATATTTTTCTTGTAAATGTAGGCCTCTATTTTTTTATGATAATTTGTTTCAAGCTAAAGTGTCAGAAATTAAACAAAATGTTTTTCATAAAAAAACAGATGTCTCCCCCCTCCCTCTAAGTTACTTTGACCTTGGGCCAAAATGCAAAATGATGTGAAACCTTTGAGTAATGGGCAACATCAAACTAAAACATGAAAGTGATTCAATACATTGTTTGAGGTAAAGCCCAAACATGATTGGCATATACAATTTCATTATAAGCATATTTAAGGAAATTGACTTTGGTCACATGACCTTGGATATAGGTGATCTGAAACCTACACTAACTGACGAGGGTTAAGTACCCGAAACATGCATATCTGGTCCATGCTGCAAACTTATCTGCTTTTAAATGATGCTATTGAATTTGAAGACGTTTAACATTGTATGGATCATGAGCAACAAAAAACTGAATTAGTGATTGGATACACGGTTCAAAATATAAAGCCTAAACATTATTAGCATAGACATTTTCTGCCTGGACATGCTTAGCATATACAATTTCATTACCAAAGTAAGAAGCTACCTTCACCATGTTACCTTGGGACAATGTGATAAGAAACATTCAGTCCTTAGAAACAACATACTAAAATATGAAAACAATTGTAAGAAGGGTTCAGGAGATATAGCCCAGACAATATTAGTACGTACAATTTCATTAAAAAGAACTAGATGATCTTGACCTTGGGCACATGACCTTGGGTCAAGATGATAATAAACCCACCAATCCTGAGCAACAGCATACTATAGTATAAGAGTGATCCAGTATATGATTCCACAGATATAGCCCAGACTCAATAGCATTTACAATTTCATTAAAAAATGTAATACTTGACCTTAGTCATATGACCTTGGATCAAGGAGGTGTGAAACCTTTGGGTCATCAGCACCATCATACTAAAATATGACGTGATCCGATCACGGTTCGAAAGATTAAGCCTGGACATAATACATGTAACAAATACAATTTCATTTAAAATATACTAACTGACCTTGACTTTGGTCACATGACCTTGAGTCAACGTGATGTGAAACCTTTACGTGATAAGCAACAACATACTAAAATATGACGGTGACCTGATAAATAGTTAAAAGAGATACAGCCCCAATGGGATAGCATGTACAATTTCATTAAAATGTACTTAGTAACTTTGACCTTGATCAAATGACCATGGGTCCAGGTGAAACCTTTTGGTCATGACTAAATACATTCTTAAACTTGAAAGCAATCCAGTATGCGGTCCAAGGGATAAAGCCTAAACAAGAATGTATCTACAATTTCATTAAAAATGTAGTAAGTGACCTTGGCCTTGGGTCAAGGTGATGTGAAACCTTCAGGTCATAAGCAACAACATACTAATATATGAAAGTTATCTGGCAAACGGTTCAAGGGATATAGCACGGACTGGAATGTATGTACAGTTTCATTAAAAATTTACTAAGTGACCTTGACCTTGGTCACATGACCTTGCGTCAAGGTGATGTGAAACCTTCGGGTCATAAGCAACAACATACTAAAATATGAAAGTGATCCGTCAAATGGTTCAAGAGATATAGACCGGATAGGAATGTATGCATAATTTCATTAAAAATGCACTAAGTGACCTTGACCTTGGTCACATGACCGTGGGTCAAGGTGATGTGAAACCTTCGGGTCTTAAGCAACAACATACTAAAATATGAAAGTGATCCTGCAAACGGTTCAAGAGATATAGCCCGGACAGGAATGTATGCATAATTTCATTAAAAATGCACTAAGTGACCTTGACCTTGGTCACATGACCTTGCGTCAAGGTGATGTGAAACCTTCGGGTCATAAGCAACAACATACTAAAATATGAAAGTGATCCGGCAAACGGTTCAAGAGATATAGCCCGGATAGGAATGTATGCATAATTTCATTAAAAATGCACTAAGTGACCTTGACCTTGGTCACATGACTGTGGGTCAAGGTGATGTGAAACCTTCGGGTCTTAAGCAACAACATACTAAAATATGAAAGTGATCCTGCAAACGGTTCAAGAGATATAGCCCGGACAGGAATGTATGCATAATTTCATTAAAAATGCACTAAGTGACCTTGACCTTGGTCACATGACCTTGCGTCAAGGTGATGTGAAACCTTCAGGTCATAAGCAACAACATACTAAAATATGAAAGTGATCCGTCAAATGGTTCAAAAGATATAGACCGGATAGGAATGTATGCATAATTTCATTAAAAATGCACTAAGTGACCTTGACCTTGGTCACATGACCGTGGGTCAAGGTGATGTGAAACCTTCGGGTCTTAAGCAACAACATACTAAAATATGAAAGTGATCCTGCAAACGGTTCAAGAGATATAGCCCGGACAGGAATGTATGCATAATTTCATTAAAAATGCACTAAGTGACCTTGACCTTGGTCACATGACCTTGGGTCAAGGTGATGTGAAACCTTCGGGTCATAAGCAACAACATACTAAAATATGAAAGTGATCGGGCAAACGGTTCAGGAGATATAGCCCGGACACGATGTGTGACAGACGGACAGACAGACAGACAGACGGACGACGAAGGCAAAACCAATATGTCTCCTCCCCGTTGGGGGGGAGACATAATGAGGGAAGAATCTTCTGATGTCTTTTTCTATATATGTGACACTTGACTAAAAGTAAAAGCAAATTTATTATTGAATAATGAGGGCGGCTCATACCAAATAATTTCTCTTCTTTTGTTATGGAGACACTTATTTCCAATACATCGATCAACCATGTTTGAAAAGCATTCCAAAGATTGCATACATAATAACAGTCAACAAATAAGTGAACAATAGTCTCCTTTTCTTTTTTACAAAAATTACATTTATCCGATTCTTCAATCCCAATTTTTGAAAGATATGAATTTGTAGCAATAATTATACTAATTATTCTATATTGCAACCACACCAGTTTAGTATCAGATGTAACAGAAAAGATCATTGAGTATTTCATTTTCCGATGGCTCTAAATCTAGGTAATTTTCCCACTTTAGTTCGTATTTAGGTTTACAGTACATATTTTTAATAAATAGATCATAAAAATCATGTGAACCTTTGTTACTTTTTGTCAGTATTTTTACTAAGTTTGATCTAATCGGTAGGATTAATTGATAATATTGATTATTCAAATAAGGATGTAAGAGCCTTCTTAAAATAGTTTGAATGCCATAAAATATTGTGAATGGGAACCGCCATATTGCAAAAAGAATTAAGTCTCCATTTATAGTGTCAGAGGAGCTACGAGCACAATATTACATAGAGTTATATAGGAGAAAATGACCATACCCATTTTCTTAAACCCTGGAAGTCAGGAACAAAATATCAGGTGCACAACTATACTGAAGGCCCTTTTTTTTTGCAAAAAAAAAGTCTCCATTATTTAAAGTGTCAGAGGAGCTGCGAGCATAAGATTACATAGAATTATATTAACAAAAATGACCATACCCATTTTCTAAAACCCTGGGAGTCAGGAACAAAATATCAGGTGCACAACTATACCACAGACCCATCATATTGTGAGAAGAATAAAGTCCCCATCATTTAGAGTGTCAGAGGAGTTGCGAGCACAAGATTACATAGAGTTATACTGTAAATTGGTTTTTATTCGTCAGGTACCAATTTTCGTCATTTTCGTCAGTGCCTCCCTTGACGAAACTACGTATCGACGAATATAAATACTCGTGATAGTTTAGAAAGGAAAAAAATAATCTTAAGTGTTAATACGACAGGTAAATGATAAATCATTGAAAACTGAATACGCACACAAAGTCGCATATAATGTACTTCTGATTACCGAATGATATGTTTTCACAACAAGCTATGTGGTATACATGTCTCTAATTGTTTGTTTAATAATAATTGTTAAACAAACAATGAAAACAAACGCATACTGCCTATACCTGAATGTTAAGTTGGCTTTTGAACAGACGAATTTATATTTTAGGGACCCTTGGATGACGAATTTACGTACTGACGAAATGGTCATTTTGAACGAATTGACGAAAATTGGTACTGACGAAAATAAAGCAATTTACAGTATAGGAGAAAATGACCATACCCATTTTCTAAGACCCTGGGGGTCATGGGCTCAAACAAAATATCAGGTGCACAACAAGACTACAGACCAAGTAGAATGCAAAAAGAATAAAGGCAACGCAAGTGTAGCATCCCCTCGCAATTGCATGTACTTTATTACTGAGCAAAATGATTTTAAGCCTAAGTCCATTAAGACCTTGACCTTTAACCCAGGACCTTGAATTCTCTCTATACATGTATAGAGAACACTTGTGGAAGGTTTGATGTTTCTATGATAATTGCTTTGTCTTCTATGTTGTTATAAAGGATTTTAAGCTTAAGTCCATATTAACCTTGACCTTGAAAATTAATGGTTCATCCTCTCTCCATGGGGAACACTTGTGGAAGGTTTGATGTTTCTGAGATGAGATGATTGATTTGTCTTCTATGTTGTTATAAAGGATTTTAAGCCTAAGTCCATATTAACCTTGACCTTGAAAATTAATGGTTCATCCTCTCTCCTTGGGGAACACTTGTGGAAGGTTTGATGTTTCTGAGATGAGATAATTGATTTGTCTTCTATGTTGTTATAAAGGATTTTAAGCTTAAGTCCACATTAACCTTGACCTTGAAAATTAATGGTTCATCCTCTCTCCATGGGGAACACTTGTGGAAGGTTTGATGTTTCTGAGATGAGATAATTGATTTGTCTTCTATGTTGTTATAAAGGATTTTAAGCTTAAGTCCACATTAACCTTGACCTTGAAAATTAATGGTTCATCCTCTCTCCATGGGGAACACTTGTGGAAGGTTTGATGTTTCTGAGATGAGATAATTGATTTGTCTTCTATGTTGTTATAAAGGATTTTAAGCCTAAGTCCATATTAACCTTGACCTTGAAAATTAATGGTTCATCCTCTCTCCATGGGGAACACTTGTGGAAGGTTTGATGTTTCTGAGATGATTGCTTTGTCTTATATGCTGTTCACAAGGATTTTAAGCCTAAGTCCACAGTGACCTTGACCAATAGGGTTCATCCTCTCCCCATAGGGAAACATTTGTGGCAGGTTTGATCTTTCTATGATCATTACTTTGTCTTCTATGCTGTTCACAAGAATCCATACACACACACAAACATACGGAGGCACCACAGCAATGCTATATCCCCTCTGCAACAGAGTTGCGAGGGGATAATTAACTTTCTATCTCCTATGGTTTCAAAGGAGTTGAGAGCACAAGAATTGTTTACGGACAGACAGACCCTAGACTCCGGGTGATGACATAAGCTTGACTGGTCAGAGACCAGTGGAGCTAAATATGAGTGCCTTAGAGAGTTTCAATATCGGTACAATTTTAAAAGCATTCTCACAAAATTTTGTTTTGTAAAATATTTTGGAACAACAACCTTCTAGTTTACAAAATCCTGCTTTGTGAAATCCACACACATAATAACCATGTAACCAATGAATTTTTACCTTCCGCAAACTTAGTCAGGAGCATCTGTATTTTCGATTTTTGTGACGCAATCGGCAATTAGAAATGATGTTGACTATGGATTTTACAAGATCATGCTGACGCAGTTCTGAGCAAGACATTATTATTTGGGACAAAAACAATGCACATGTATGTAATTGATAGGTTAATTATTTTACCGGAAGTTTTTATGTATGATAAAGGCGGAGGTTGCACGTCTCTACTTGTTGTTTTTATAACCCGTGTTTTCCCAAGGCTCTTATTACGCACTTTCTCCCACACCTCTCGGAAACCCGGATCAAATCTCCTGCAAAAATAGACGGTAATTAATAGGTTTAGAAAGCTGATATGGCATTACATATACATAAATTTATAACGTAATTATAAAATGATGATGACTCTCTCATGATTTGAAATATAAGAAGAATTTCTATTAACCCAGAGTAATTTGATACATGTATTTTGTTTTACATTTGAGTCCTTGTTTTTGAAAGGTATGGTTTGGTCAAGATAAAGATTTAACTATGTCTTTTCTCGGTGGCCTTCTAACAGATATGACCTTGGTTAAAGATTACGAAACATCCTTAGGTCTTATACAATAATTCTTTGAAATATTATTAATCAATAATGTGTGAAAAATCATATCCTAGACATGAAAGACAGATGGACTGACAGAAGGTGGGATAGATAGGTCTACAGAAGGATGGATGGACGGAAAGGACGGATGGGTGGATAGACAGACATACTGACAGACAAGTCACATACAGCATTCAATACCTACCTATGAAAGGCACAAAAAAGTGGCCTCTTCTTTTTCTCTGCTAGTTCATAACAGGCCTTTGTGGTCTCTATGTCTGCAGTGATAGGTTTTTCGCAGAACACAGCTTTCTCTTCAAAATGAAAAAAAATCATTAGAATATACATGTATAATCAATTATTTTCATAAAGTATCCTAATTTTCAAAAACATGATTTCCATGTATGCCTATGCTTATATAATGGATATCTAATTTTTGATAATTATAATGTGCTTAAACATATAATATACCTGCATTTAGTGCTTGAATGATTATAGGTTGGTGTGTGTTAGTTGGTGAACAGATCAATACTGCATTTACCCTAGTAAGGAGAAAAAAAGATTTATACGTGAATACATGTACTTACTATTAAAAGACAGCAAGTGTGAATAACAGGAGTTGGTGAATTACTTAACTGACACTTCAAATCGTGGGAAACAAAATGCTTAATTCATTGATGTCAATATGTTTTTACCTTGGGTAATTAGAAGTCGAACCTCATTTAATTATCGAAAATGTAATGTGACGTCAGGATATTTTCTCAAAATTTTTTTCAGTACCAGTACTTGATGTCTTGACATTCAATACGATTTTTAAACTTGTAACGGGGAAGTATAAAGATCAAAAGGCTACGGTCCGAGTCCTGCACAGTTTTACTAGTGCGGTTTCTGGTATCTGTGACCTTGACCTTTGACCTCTGACCTTGAACATTAAAAGATTCCTCCCTCTTACCACACTAACCCTTCCTAGAAATTAAGCAGATATTCTGGCAAGTGTTTTAGTCTCTACTTTAGGGACAAACCAGGATTTTTTTTTTCCTTGTCTTGGGGCCGAATTTCGGCCCCTTCCCAATGCCAAATTTCCTCTATTTTTCCCAAAAAATCACCCTGAAATTCCCAAAGAGGAATTATGACAAAATCACCTGAGAAAATAAGAATCAAAACCTGGAAGTCAGCACAAAATGTCCTATTTCGAAGTGCATTTTTTAAAGTTTTTTATTCATCCCTTGTTCAGTTCAACATGTTCAAGCAAATCAATAGATTATCAGTGTTAATAAATGATACTTTAGGGTTATACTTTGGTGAGAATTTGTTCCAAAATTTTCCCAATTTTAGCAAAATGTCGCAAATTTTCCCAAATGGGACAGGCACCTTCCCCAAAAAAGAAAAAAAAAACCTGCAAACAGACGGACAGATACACAAAATAGAATTGCCATACCATATGTATATCTAGAGATAGGAACTGATGGGTATTTTCCGTAACATTTATGACTCATGTGTGAAATAAAAACTATTTGAAATACAGTACAAGTGTACCTTATTTTGTATTCACCACAGACCTGACCCATTATACAGTCTTTACCCTTTGTATTTCTTCAATCAATATTATCATTCAATGAAGATCTTTTTTTCATTCTAACATTCATAAGCTCCTTATTAAAACTTCCTTATTCTTTTGTTATCTAAAATTCCAGGCCTTGTCAGATAGTAAATAGAATGAGAGACACCACTGGATGTTTAAAATTCTTATTCTGTGCAGATTCATTACGCTCCAGATAGCATGTACCCTTGCTTCAATTCATCTGACATTATTTGCAAAAATATCTTGACTGGTGGTTCTTTTTTTGCCATTTTTCCCATGATTTATACTCATAAATGTGGTAAGTGGCATAAAGGTCTTATCAGAATTACACTTTGGCTCTAATATCTTCCTCAATCAGAATTTGAGTATTTCCTCTTTGGGAGGAAGTAAAGATTTCATGGGTGGATCCAGAATTTTTTCAAGGGGGGGGGGGGTTTCAGCCAGTCGAGTGGGGTCCAGTCTGTAAGTATAATTTTGAAAAAAAAAAGTTTTATGTAAAAACATGAAAAATCTGCATTTTTAGCAAATATGGAGGAGGGGGTATGCCCTGATCCCTCTAACCTCACATCTAGATATGCACATTGATTTCATTCACAGATGTATTTCCTATTGCATTCTTCAATATTTGAATAGCATTCTTTATTTCATTGTATAAATTTGACTGGAATAATAAAACTGAGTAGGGGATTTTCAGGGTATTTCATTTTTGGTTGTCGGTCCCATGAATTAGAGAAAAGTGCTACATATCTCAATGAATCTGGAATTTTTAGCTCTCTTTAAATCTATTAGAAAATAAAGCCTGTGTTTGTGAAACACGAATGCCCCCGGTGGCATCTTTGTTAGTATGAACACTATTTTCTGTTAAGTACATGTATGTGAGGTCACTGGGTTAAAAGGTCAAAGGTCAAGGTCACGAGGTCAAAAATTTTGGTATCAATGGAAAGGTCTTGTCACAAGGAATACAAATATGAAATATGAAAGCCCTATCACTTCCCATTCAAAAGTTATGCCCAATGTTAAAGTTTTTGAAAAGTAGGTCAAAGGTCAAGGTCAAGGTCACGAGGTCAAAAATTTTGGAATCAATGGAAAGATCTTGTCACAAGGAATACACATATGAAATATGAAAGCCCTATCACTTCCCATTCAAAAGTCATGCCCAATGTTAAAGTTTTTGATAAGAATGTCAAAGGTCAAGGTCAAGTTCACGAGGTCAAAAATTTTGGAAGCAATGGACAGGTCTTGTCACAAGGAATACACATGTGAAATATGAAAGCCCTATCACTTCCCATTCAAAATTTATGCCCAATGTTAAAGTTTTTGATAAGTTGGTCAAAGGTCAAGGTCAAGTTCACGAGGTCAAAAATTTTGGAAGCAATGGACAGGTCTTGTCACAAGGAATACACATGTGAAATATGAAAGCCCTATCACTTCCCATTCAAAAGTTATGCCCAATGTTAAAGTTTTTGAAAAGTAGGTCAAAGGTCAAGGTCAAGGTCACGAGGTCAAAAATTTTGGTATCAATGGAAAGGTCTTGTCACAAGGAATACACATGTGAAATATGAAAGCCCTATCACTTCCCATTCAAAAGTTATGCCCAATGTTAAAGTTTTTGAAAAGTAGGTCACAGGTCAAGGTCAAGGTCACGGTCACAAGGTCAAAAATTTTGGTATCAATGGAAAGGTCTTGTCACAAGGAATACACATGTGAAATATGAAAGCCCTATCACTTCCCATTCAAAAGTTATGCTCAATGTTAAAGTTTTTGAAAAGTAGGTCAAAGGTCAAAGGTCAAGGTCACGAGGTCAAAAATTTTGGTATCAATGGAAAGGTCTTGTCACAAGGAGTACACATGTGAAATATGAAAGCCCTATCACTTCCCATTCAAAAGTTATGCCCAATGTTAAAGTTTTTGAAAAGTAGGTCAAAGGTCAAGGTCAAGGTCATGAGGTCAAAAATTTTGGTATCAATGGAAAGGTCTTGTCACAAGGAATACACATGTGAAATATGAAAGCCCTATTACTTCCCATTCAAAAGTTATGCCCAAAGTTAAAGTTTTTGAAAAGTAGGTCAAAGGTCAAGGTCAAGGTCACGAGGTCAAAAATTTTGGTATCAATGGAAAGGTCTTGTCACAAGGAATACGCATATGAAATATGAAAGCCCTATCACTTACCATTCAAAAGTTATGCCCAATGTTAAAGTTTTTGAAAAGTAGGTCAAAGGTCAAGGTCAAGGTCACGAGGTCAAAAATTTTGGTATCAATGGAAAGGTCTTGTCACAAGGAATACACATGTGAAATATGAAAGCCCTATCACTTCCCATTCAAAAGTTATGTCCAATGTTAAAGTTTTTCGGACAAACAGACAGACAAACAGACAAACAGATAAACAGACAAACAGACAAACAGACGGACAGGCCAAAAACTATATGCCCCCGAATCTTTGATTCCGGGGGCATAATAATAACATTCAACTAGAGCCATGATGGGCAAATTCTAGGTTTCAAATACTGTCGATGCGTAAGTCATTATATTAAGTTGAATGATTTCATTTTGACGGAAACATCTTATCTCAGAATTCCAAACTGAAGTTGAGTAAGATGAGCTTGTGAAAGTAAAATACTATTCCTCAATGACAGCTTTCCTCCATCTGTAGTCATATGTAGTCATTCACAAAGCAAGATCAAGATCAAAGCAAGGTCAAGGTCACAGGGAGGTCAAAGTCAAAGGAAGGTCAAAGTCAAAGGAAAGTCAAAGTCACAGCATGGTCCAAGTATGGTGCAGTTTTTTCATAAGATATGTGAAATCTGTATCAGTTATTATTGCATGTATGCAACTATGTAGGTTTCGACAAACAAACAGACAGACAAGACATATCATATCAAGTATTATACATTCCATTTAAAAACCTTAAGGACATGCCTTAAAAATGCTATCCTACATACATACCATGGATTACTTACTCTGGGTCATTGTACACGCTTTCTACTTGGCTGGGAGTTGTACATTTAGCCGATAGGTTGAAGTCCTTCACAAACTTTTCGGCATCTTCCTTTCTGTTCCTTACAATCCATTTCACTGCAGCTCTCGGAGATAACATGATATTCTTTACATGGGCCATACCTAGAATTGTGTAAATAGGTGATTTTCCAATAGATTCATTTGGCGGACAGACACCAGACATCACAAATATTCGCGATATTTTCATTGTGGCGTCAAAATAAAAAGCATAAATTACATCAAGATGCTTCAAGACGGTGCGATCAGATGTGACGTCACAATGGAAAATGTTGCCAAATGATGTGATGTCTGGTGTCTGTGTGTATAAAATCATGGTTAGGAATGGTCATATCTTTTATTTGGAAAATGGAATATTGGTTTTTAAGTACCAGTATAGATTTCTGCCTTTAAGGCCCATGAGAATTTCACAGCATTTTGCACAAAATTGGGAATTTGCAGCAAAGAGTAGGAGATCTATTGTACCGATGACATGTTATAAAGTTTTCCTATCCTGATGCACTCAGACCATTCTATAGTGTAATCTTACTTTTATGTTTAGCTTTTGTTTTCATGTTTGGAGCCATTTCTGATCATAAAATTCTTATAAAATTCATGATTTAACAGCATTTTTCATTAATTACATTTCATGATTATAATTTGGAATTTCTGGCAAGAAATAAGGAAAAAAGAAATGATAGATTTGAATAGGCTCAAATTTGGACCATAAAATAAGCAGAAATAAGCTCAAAATGCATCGAAGATGCAAAATGCCGAGTTGCAAAACTGGAATGTAAGTATGAATATGCAGACTAACATGAAATGTGTATGGTTTGTAACAACATTTTGTGGTCCTAAATGAAAATTTCTGGATCAAGAAATGGTCTTCTCTTTATTCTATATCAGCGTGTAATATATTTTCAAGGATACAGATTTTCAATCTCATCATACAGAATACTTTATGTCCTAATTTTTCTTGTTTACATGGTACCATTTGTAAACTCATGCTATTATGTACGAACATTTGCGATGATAAAATCATCGGTACTTGTTGGAAATGGCGAAATGTTGTGAAAATTTTAACCGAAAGTTGTCTATTAGGGTGCAGGAACCTTAAGCAAAAGAGAACTACTATAAAACAAAGAACAAAGAACTTTTATGTAGAATTGGATTTAAGTATTGAACTGTATTTGTATGTACAATATGATTTAACAAAGCATACTCTAAAGATACAGAATAAGGTACAATTCATATCTTAAATATTCATTATTTTTTCTTTGTAATTTTTTTCTTTTCTTTCTGTTTTTTTTTTTTTTTGCAATTTCTTACTTTCCTTTTTTTTCTATTTCTGTAATTCATTTTTTTTCATTTCTTTTCATATTTACATTTTTTTCTTACTTTTTTTTTATTTTTATTTTATTCTATTTTTTTTTATTTTTACTTTTTTGGGCAGACTCTTTTTTTTCTGCAATTTCTTTTTTCTCAGTGGTATATAATTTTTTTTTCATATTAATTTTTTTATATTCAATGTTTTTGCTGCATATAAGCTTTGATTAATATCGATTTGTACATATTATGTGTTCAACCATATTGTATTACATTAAAACACAGAAATATAAAGGCAATGCAAGTGTAACATCCTCTCCAATTGCACATTCTATATCATTGAGCAAAATGATTTTGAGCCTAGGTTCAAGTGACCTTGATCTTTGACCCTTTGACCCCTAAATCAAAAGTGGTCATTTTCTATTCACTGGAAACATTTCTGGCAAGTTACATGATTATAGGTGCAATACAGGCTCAAATTCAGTCGGGAAACCATTTTTAATCATCTTAGTCCTGTGACCTTGACCTTTTAACCCCAAAATTGATAGTGGTCATCCTTGATCCATGGGAAACATTTCTGGCAAGCTTCATGGTTATAATTGCAATACAGGCTGAAATATGGTCCGGAAACCACTTTCAATCATCGGAGTCATGTGACCTTGACCTTTGACCTTTTGACCCCAAAATCAATAGGGGTCATTCTTGATTCATGGGAATCATTATTGGCAAGTTTCATGACTTTAGGTGCAATACAGGCTAAAATATGGCCAGGAAACCATTTTCAATCATCAGAGTCCTGTGACCTTGACCTTTGACCTTTTGACCCCAAAATCAAAAGTGGTCATTTTCTATTCACAGGAAACATTTCTGTCAAGTTACATGATTATAGGTGCAATACAGGCTGAAATATGGTCCGAAAACCAATTTCAATCAACAGAGTCCTGTGACCTTGACCTTTGACCTTTTGACCCCAAAATCAATAGGCCTCATCCTTGATTCAAGGGAAACATTTCTGGCAAGTTTCATGATTATAGGTGCAATACAGGCTGAAATATGATCCGAAAACCAATTTCAATCAACAGAGTCCTGTGACCTTGACCTTTGGACCCCAAAATCAATAGGCCTCATCCTTGATTCAAGGGAAACATTTCTGGCAAGTTTCATGATTATAGGTGCAATACAGGCTGAAATATGGTCCGGAAACCATTTTCAATCATCTGAGTCCTGTGACCTTGACCTTTGACCTTTTGACCCCAAAATCAATAGGGCTCATCCTTGACTAATGGTGAGTAAGTGTATGAAGTTTCATTGTTATAGCCTCTTTCGTAGTTGACTTATAGTCCGGAAACCAATTGTTGACGCCCTCCCGCCCGCCCAACCGCCCGCCCAGACGCCCGCCCGCCTGCCCGCCCGTCTCACATCAAATTAAGAGCCGAGTTTTGCAACTCGGCTAAAAAAAATCCTGAGCTTTCTTATGATACAATGTACTAGATGCATAATATGATTTATGGTACAAAACCAGAGTATTTTCATTGATCAAGTAATAGTAAACACGGAGTATTCCTTCATCTTTTTCATATTTTTATCTACCGCCTTTTCAACTAACATGAAGAATTTGTGGCCAAATCTTTGGTAACTTTGGCTGACATGGGAAATATAAAGTTTTCATAGTAAAAACAAACTGGAAATAGTACATTATACATACTAATAGTTTTTACCTAAATATATGTAGTATCTTTCATTTAAATGAATTGTAATACAAAAATGTACATGCAATATGTGTCTTGAACATAGGAGAGGTGGATGTTAAATAAGAAGACAATCTTTCAAAAGAATGTTTGCAAAATAAAATTACTTTAGCAAAGATTGTCTAGCAAACATGCAATTCATTCTCCAAATCTAGCAAAGTAGGGTGGCAGAATAAAGTACCGGTAACCCCCTCCCACTAAAATTTGTCAAAAAATGCAGATCTTGCATCTGATTATTAATTTTCTGATAGTCGATTGCAAAGTTTGAGTAGACTTAACGCATTAGGAAGTATGTACAGGCTTTCTACTCTACCTTGATGAAAAAGTAGGAAAAAAGTAGGAGTAGTCAATGAAAAAAAGTAGGAGAAAAATAGGAAAAAGTAGGAATTAATAGGGGAAAAGTAGGAAATTTTCCATCACTTTTAGCGACAATTTTTAGTAAGTTATGACACACAAATCACTGAAAGCAAGTTTGTAGACTGGTAATGTTCATCTTTGAGGAAATCACAGAGAGAAATAATGACAGATTGATTTTTCATGTAAAATATATAGAATGGGCGAGCGAAGCGAGCCCGAATTTTTTTAAAAACTTTGAATCAGATGTCGATGACAAGTGAAGCAAGTAATTTTTTACTTTTGAGATGAAAAAGTAGGAATAGTAGGAGGTTTTGAAGAAAAAGTAGGAAAAAATAGGATCAAAATAAAAAATCAAATTCAAGGAATTGTGGTCCCCCGCTTTTGGGTGTTTGTCTTTAAAGAAATGCTTACAGACATCCCCCCATTCTTAAGTTTTAATAATATATCTCATATATTATCAACATTCTAAATATGAAAGATTAACTCCAAGAAAAGGTCAAAAGGTCCAAACTTGTGTTTTGTTTCCAAGGGACAGGGCTTATGAAAAGGTATGCACATGTGAAATATTTAAGAACTATGATTTAAATTACCATCAAAAACTTATGGTCGAGGTTGAAGTTTTTAAATGTGGGTCAACCTCCATGGACAAGGTCACAAGGTCAGAATGTTATTACCAACAGAAAGGTCTCGTCACAAGGAATACACATGTGAAATGTGAAAGCCCTATCATTTTCCATTAAAAAATTATGGACAAGGTTATAGTTTTTTGAAAAGTAGGTCGAACTCAAAGGTCAAGGTCAAAAATTTTGGTATCCATGCAAAGGTCTTGTCACAAGGAATACACATGTGAAATATCAAAGCCCTATCACTTTCCATTCATAAGTTATGGTCAAGGTTAAAGTTTTTAATAAGTAGGTCGAACTCAAAGGTCAAGGTCACAAGGTCAAAAATTTTGGTATTCATGGAAAGGTCTTGTCACAAGGAATACACATATGAAATATCAAAGCCCTATCACTTACCATTCAAAAGTAATGGTCAATGTTAAAGTTTTTAATAAGTAGGTCAAAGTCCAAGGTCAAGGTCACAAGGTCAAAAATTTTGGTATCCATGGAAAGGTCTTGTCACAAGGAATACACATGTGAAATATCAAAGCCCTATCACTTTCCATTCAAAAGTTATGGTCAAGGTTAAAGTTTTTAATAAGTAGGTCAAAGTCCAAGGTCAAGGTCACAAGGTCAAAACTTTTGGTATCCATGGAAAGGTCTTGTCACAAGGAATACACATGTGAAATATCAAAGCCCTATCACTTACCATTCAAAAGTTATGCACAAGGTTAAAGTTTTTGTGACTGACGGACAGACGGACAGACGAACCGGTTTTAATGTCCCCGCGCTTTCGCGAAAGCGGGGGACAAAAAGTAGGAAAAGTAGGAAAAAGTAGGAAATAGTAGGAACAGTAGAAAGCCTGTATGTAGATCTAACATGTTCACATGGGGCTGACTTGATTTGCCCAAAGCGACAGACAATAGGCATATGCTGATAATGTGACCAGTATTAAAATTAAACTTTATTTATTTTACAACGTTTAAAAAACAAGTTACACAACTTATATCAATGTCTCACGTTGGCTCAGATGTTGGCGTGAGGGTGTCCAAGGAGCAGGAGGAAACCGGAGTACACGGAGAAAAACCCCCTGCAGAGGCCTGGGTGGGGGACCACCTACCCTCCCACATAAGACCCTTCTCCGAATCTGGGATTCGAACCCGGAACCTTAGAGGTGAGAAGCGAGCGCATTACCACTGCGCTAACCCAGCCAAGTGACCAGTATGTCAGATCTGTCCAAGTCAAATTCATCCTGAATAAAGAGGAATATGACAGCAAGTACTGCCAAGTCAAGTGAGTTTGCCTGTACCAAATGTTACCAGCGTATGCTGGTATATACTTGCAAGTTTGACAAATCAAGTCAGCTCATATGAATTTAGAAGGCAACTTTGTTGTTTCACGTTAGCGGTTTGCTGACAAAACTGCTGACAAAAATTTGCGGTGTTCAAGCAGCATGATGTGGACAATGTTTCTGGTGACATGTAGATACATATGCATGTTAATCTTACCCATATTGCCAAGTCCAAACACGGCAAAACCAAACCTCGAAGCCATCTCCGTTACTTGTCAGATGTTGACCAGTCAATATTTCCAGACACCTTAACTCCCGAAATTAAAACCCTATTAATATAATGTAAATGTATGTGTTTTACATGTAAACAATCTGCCAATCATAAACTAGATACTCATACCTGTCAACTTTGAAATCTTAAAAAAGAGGGGGATCTCCCTCCTTGGCACTTGAAAAAGGGGGAGATTGTGCGTGAACCCATTTTGCTACATTTTTAATGAATTGCGACATTTTGTGCTATACCAATTTTCAAATAATTTCATTGTGTTGACATTTCAATGCAAAACATTTATAAACTATGAAACATGTATCAATAGTTTATTGCATTCTATACATGATTTTGCTTACATTTTGTCATGCAATTTCTCATGAAATGCACTGAATGTAGCTATTTAGAGTGATTTTTTTTTGGTAAATATGCCAAAAGAGGGAGAAAGAAGGAGATTGGGCCAAAAAGGAGAGATTTTGGTCTCCCTCGAGGGAGAAATGCCAAAGAGGGAGATGAGGTCAAAAAGAGGGAGTCTCCCTCCAAAAGAGGGAGAGTTGACAGGTATGGATACTTGCTAAGAATCGAGCTAACATTCTCAAGTCTTTCATGCAAATTAGTATATGATAATTCTTTTGTCCTTCACATGTACATTGCATTGACGTACATGTACAATTTTAAAGGCCGAGCAAGCTTTATTTATCTATTCCATAAAAGTATGGACACCTCGTCATGTTTAACAGTTATTAATCAAAAATTGTTTAAGATCATAATTTTATTACTGCTGTTATCTGATGAAACATAAAACATAAGAATTGGAATGAGCATGATTTAATTTACGACGCTCTAACTTAACGGTCATATACGTACATACGAATCCAATACAATGGATATACCCTGAAATTTTCATCAAAATCTATCTACCCGTTGATGAGAAATCTGAATTAAAAATCTCAACTCGGCTTTTTGTCTTTGACTCGGACTCAGCTTTTACTTATTTTAGTTCTAAAACAAAATATTGTCCATAGACCTGGGAAAATGAGGTTTCTGAGCATTCAAATATCAATTTCTAACAAATTCTGAAAGTTTGACCAAAATCCATCCGTCCATTCATGAATTATCTACGTTTTTTGATTTCTCAACTCGGACTTGGACTACCACTTTTAGTGTGGTAAAAATCGGTATATAGCCAATTTCCTCCAAGATATACAAATGTTTCAAAATTTAATAACATTCATCGATTTGTATGTATAAAATACATATATCCGGAAAATTTCATCAAATCTGAAATTAAAAATCTCAACTCTGCTTTTCCCGACTCAGACTACCACTTTTAGTTTGCACCAACATCAAAATATAACTATAGACAAAAATATCGTCAAAAACGTTTTTTGAAAACAAAGAAACTGTGGACTTTGGAAAAATCAATTGGAGATCACGGTAAATTATCCAGCACTTTTCGTAAAGGCTGTGGCTCTGGATACGAACGTTCGTATCTTTAGACCTATGTCTCGGCGTACGAACACAAATCGTAGTGAGCTACTGCATACATGTATATATTTCAATTTGGCTAAAGATACAAATGTTCGTATCCGGAGCCACTGCCTTTCGTGAACTCTGTATAAGTGGGAGAAGTTGAAATCTAAATCAAAATTATCATAAATTATTATTGTTAAAATTTTCACAAAACTGTCAGACAAAACAATGAAATGTACTACAAAGTTTGTCAGACCTAATGAATTTTTGTCTAACATTTCCTTTTCAATAACTCTGGTTATCCCCTAGCTATCCTCCTCCCACACACAGCAACTATCCTTAAGGAATCTTAAAAGATGACAATCGATATATATGTTAGAGAATGTTGCAGTATTCTGCTTTATGGTCAATTCTAATACGTTAATACAAACTCAGCGATCATCCATAAGATAAATAAACAAATTTTACGTTCGACATCCAAGTTTGAAAGTAAAAGTAAAGGTAGAATGTAGAATTCAAAACGTGATTATCGTATCCGGAAAACTTTTGAGTCGGTCTTTCGGTATTTATATAGTTGAGGAGTATATTGATATTGGAATATTGAAGAGCAGTGGCGGATCCAGAGTGGCAAGCGGGGGGGTGTTTTGTATCTACCCATAGGGTCGATTCGAGGCACGAAGTGCCGAGCGGGGGAGGGTACGGGAGGGGGCTGCCCCCTCCTGTATGTGGGGGTCGGGGGGCCTCCCCCGGAAATTTTTTTGAAAAAATGGAATGAAATGGTGCATTCTGGAGCATATTTTCTCCTTACCTTCTCGAATATTCAGACCATTTTTTCCACTCAATTTATGTGGTTAATAAAGATCTAAGTAAAATAATTTCTCCTTTACTGCTGGGAGGGGCGTGGCCAGTGTGTTTTCGATGTGGACGTCTATAAAGAAGGGTTAGACCAAGAATTTCAGCTGTCCGGGGGCACAGACACTTTTTTGGGGGATGACTTGCGAGGCCCGAAGGGTCAAGTGGGGACAGTATGGAAATATGTTACCCATCCCCTTGAAGGGGGTCCCCCGTGAAAATTTTGAAAAAAAAATGAAGCAAATTGTTGACCTCTAGAGCGTATTTGAGCTGAATTTAGATGGGATAACGCATGTGATTCGATGTCAGCAGACGATGAACCGTATCCAAGATGAAGAAAACTTGAGATGTGAACATGACATTCCCTAAATACTTATATATGTACGTCCACATAAAGTCTTTCCAATCGACCGCTCGCACTTTGTTAGTGTTATGGGTCAGAATACCCCAAAACGCCAGCAAAAATCAGACAAAGACAGAATATAAATTTACAAGTTTAATTATGTACAAAATATATATATTTCAAATGATTACAACTTACAATACAATGTCCGGATCAAAGTGTCCGTTACGGTCCACAAAGTCTATCGAATGTATGGTGTCCGGTAATCACAAACGTTCTCGAAAGATCGGTGTCCAAACGTTGTTAAATGGATTAAAGTCTCAACAAACAAAGTGTCCCAGTATATCAGAATAGATGAATGAATCGTGTCTACGAATGTGTACGAATGCCCCCTTAACACAGTTCCTCAGAGGTATTTATACTTAAGAACAATGAATTAACCAGAAGCTTCTAGAACAATGACTCATTACAAATGATTAACAATAGAGTAAATTCTAGAAATCACAGTCATGTGATGATAATGATGTAACACAGAACATACTGGAATATTCTCTAATGAAATAAAGATGACATAGTAAAATCTAGAAAGAATTATTATGAAAGCATTAAATAACATGACTAAGTACATGTGCACCTACACATAAAGTAAAACTAAAATAATACATGACCCACAACACCTCCCCCCTTAAAAAAAGTTTGAATGTCAGTGAAAACTTAGGTGGTAAATTCTGCAAAAAACACTCATGAAACTCTCGATAGTGCATCTGCAATCACATTGTCTTTGCCCTTGATATGGTTAATAATGATATTGTACTCTTGCAACAATAAACTCCACCTTGTAAGTCTTTGATTCTTGTTTGACATTTTGTGCAAAAATGTGAGAGGGTTGTGGTCAGTAAATACAAGAATGGGATGTAAAGTAACATTCAAATAAACATCAAAATGTTGTAAAGCTAACAATAATGCAAGACACTCTTTTTCAATAGTAGAGTAATTCTTTTGACATTTTGTCAATTTCTTTGAAAAATAACAAACAACTCTATCTACACCATCATCATTTTCTTGAAACAAAGCAGCCCCGATTCCTACGTCACTGGCATCAACAGTAAGCTTAAATTGCTTATCAAAATTTGGAGCTGACAGGACAGGACTATTCATAAGAACACATTTGATTTTCTTAAAAGATTCATCACAGTCATTGGTCCATGCAAAATTCACTCTCTTTTGTAACAGATTGGTAAGTGGACCAACAACTGACGAGAAATTTGGACAAAATTTTCTGTAAAATCCTGCCATTCCCAAAAATCTCATTATTTCTTTCTTATTGGTAGGAATCGGGAACTTTGAAATAGCTTCCACCTTGGCCATGATAGGAGTAACAAAACCTTGACCTACTTTGTGACCCAAATATTCTACAGTCGCATGACAAAATTCACTTTTCGCAAGGTTCACTGTGAGGTTTGCTTTCGCCAGTATGTCGAAGAAGGTACGCATGATTCGGAGATGATCATCCCAGGTGTCGCTGTAGATGATGACGTCATCGATGTACGCCTCGCATCCTTCGAGATGATTTAGGAGCGAATGAATCATCCTCTGGAATGTGGCTGGTGCGTTTTTCATACCAAAGGGCATTACTTTATATTGGTATAGCCCATCTGGAGTCGCAAATGCCGATATTTCTCTGGCTCTCTCGGTAAGCGGGACCTGCCAATAACCTTTGAGCAAGTCAAATTTACTGACAAATTTTGCACTGCCAATTTTATCTATACAGTCATCGATTCGTGGGATCGGATAAGAGTCAGTTTTGGTGACTGAATTGACTTTTCTAAAGTCCGTACACAATCGGTAAGTTCCGTCTGGCTTCGGAACCAGAATACATGGGGAACTCCAATCACTATTGCTGGGTTCAATAATGTCATTTTCGAGCATGTATTGAATTTCTTTCCGCATGTATTGAAGCTTAATCGGGTTTAACCGATAGGGATGCTGTTTGATAGGTGACGCATCACCCACAATGACGTCATGATGAGATGCATTCGTCTTTTTTGGAACGTCCGGAAAGATTGTCGTATATTCCCGCATTAATTGGTGCACTTCCTCTTTTTGATGCACGGTCAGATGTCCGAGTTTCACTTCCGGATTTGTCAGAATTTCAGAATTCTTCAAACGGACACTTTGAGCGAAGTCTTTTTCGACAGTCTCTTCATTACATTCAGGTTCAACACAATTTTCTAATGTATTTACATTGGCCAAAGTGGAAACTGGTTTTACAAAATTTCGGTCACTTCTATCAAAATACTCTTTCAACATGTTAACATGACACACTCTTTTTTCTTTTCGCCGACCTGGTGTCTTAACCACATAGTTAACATCACTAATTTTACTCTCAATCTCATAAGGACCGAAATATCTAGCTTGCAAAGGATGACCAGGGATAGGCAAAAATACAAGAACTTTATCGCCTGGTTTAAAAACTCTGTTTCTAGCATCTTTGTCATACCATGTTTTCATTTTCATTTGTGATGTTTTGAGATTTTCTTGAGCCAATTTGCAAGCATTATATAATTTCTCTTTGAAATTAGACACGTAGTCTAAGAGATTCAAATCGCTAGTCTCAGTCAACCATTTTTCCTTCAATAACTTCAATGGCCCCCTGACCGTATGCCCAAAAACTAGCTCAAAGGGACTGAACCCCAGGGACTCCTGAACCGCTTCTCGTGCCGCAAACAACACGAGGTGAACCCCTTCATCCCAGTCTTTTCCATACTGGTGACAATATGTTTTCATCATAGTTTTAAGGGTTTGATGAAAGCGTTCAAGTGCCCCCTGGGACTCAGGATGGTACGCAGAAGACTTATACTGCCTGATACCTAGCTCATGCATAACCTGTTGAAACAATCCTGACATAAAATTCGAACCCTGATCTGACTGAATAGCCTTGGGAGCACCTACGAAACTGAAAAACTTTGAAAGGGCCTTAACTATGGTCTTTGCCTTAATATTCCTAAGAGGTATGGCTTCAGGAAACCTAGTCGAAGTACACATAATTGTCAATAAGTACTGATTCCCTGACCTAGTCCTAGGCAAAGGACCTACACAATCAACTAACACCCTACTAAAAGGTTCCTCAAAGGCTGGAATGGGTTGGAGGGGAGCAGGTGGTATAACTTGATTGGGTTTACCTACCATCTGACAACTATGACAAGACTTACAAAACTCAGACACATCTTTCCTCAACTTAGGCCAGTAAAAGTGACTTAAAATCCTATTATAAGTCTTATTGACACCTAAATGACCTGCCATGGGTGTGTCGTGAGCTAAACTCATGATGTCCCCGCGATATGCTACTGGAACCACTATCTGGTGAACGACCCGCCACACGTCATTAGGGGGTGCATCGGGTGGTCTCCATTTCCGCATGAGGATGCCATCTTGTATGTAGAAGCACTCTCCGACTTTGTCCGCTTCTTCTCGGGGAAGGGCCCTCTTGCTTAGTCGGATGATCTCCGGATCTTTAGTTTGCTCGGAGAGGAGCTGCTCACGGCTTAAGGCATCTGTATCTCTGTCTAATGGCGGATGGGAATCATCACCAGGTACTGTCGGAGACTTGTCAACATGAATTGGTACTGACGTCTCAGGTACGCTGTCATCAATGGTAGACATGAATGTGTCAGAAAGGTCTATATTTTTGGAGGGATGGTCCTCGTTAAGTGCAGAAGTACTCGCAGCCTCTTTCAGTCTGTTCCTGGCCATCGCCCTGGTAACTGCGCAGGCTGGGTACAAGTCGTCGTCTTCATCATCGGACACGACATCGGACGTGATTTTCTCACAAACAATCGGATCGGCTACAACTTTGCCGCCAGCTAAATCGTTGCCAAGCAACAAGGAAACGCCTTGAACGGGAAGAGTAGGTCGAACACCTACGATAACAGGTCCAGTAATTAAGTCTGACTTCAAATAAATTTTATGAAGGGGAACATCAATGACGCCTAGCTCCACACCCTGTAGTAAAACTGACCTACCAGTAAAAGTGTGCTCAGACAAAGGCAATGAACCCTCTAACAATAAAGTCTGGGCAGCACCAGTATCTCTCAAAATCTGAACAGGCAACGCTTCGCCAGAATCACTGAGTGAAACAAATCCCTGTGACAAAAAGGGCTTATAATGATCCTCCACAAAATCATCAGAACTGGACTTAGAACCCTGAATCTCAGGAGTGTCAGGACAAGTCGAATCTAAGGCTTTCCTATCATTTCTAACAGACGCACAGGCCTGTGACTTAAGTTCTTTTTTCTTCTTAAGCTTCAAACACTCACCAATAACATGACCTTTTTTCTTACAATAATTGCATGTAGGAAGCGACCCCACCCCTGGGGATGCCTCAGAACGCTCGGACCTAGGACCGGACGTAGAACCACCTTGAGATGGTGACTGGGAACTAATGGACGACTGAGACTCTTGTAAATTTTTCTTTGGAAAATCTGACGTTTTTGCGCTATCGCTAGATTGAGTTTTGGACACGAAATTTTTCTTATGAGTGAGAGCATACGTATCAGACAAAACAGCGGCTTCTTCAAGAGTTTTAACATTTTTGTCTTCCAAATGAGTTCTTAAATCTTGATGTACACACTCTTTGAACTCTTCTATCAGAATTATTTGACGCAAATTGTCAAATGAATTGGGAATTTTCTTAGATCGAAACCACTGATCAAATAAATCTTCTTTTTCTCGAGCAAATTCAACATATGTTTGATTTTCGAACTTTTTGTACTTTCTAAACTTTTGTCTGTACGCTTCAGGTACTAACTGATATGCTCTCAAAATCGTGTCCTTGACCTTGTCATAGTCTGAACTCTCAGCAATACTGAGCGCCGAGTACACTTCAGCCGCTTTGCCAATAAGTACGCTTTGTAACAAAGTTGGCCAAAAATCACGTGGCCACTTCAGATTGGCCGCGATTTTCTCAAAATGTGGAAAATATTTGTCCACGGACTTTTCTTGAAATTTTGGTACTAATCTGATGTTTTTGGCGGCATCGAATTCAGACTTGACAGGCGAAAGAACAGGATTTTCCTTAACGCTTTTCTCTAACTTTAACTTTTCTAACTCAAACTGGAGTTCTTTCTCGTGCATACGTTCCTGTTTCTCTCTTTCTTCTTTTTCTCTTTCAAATTGTAAATGTCTTTCTTTTTCTTCTTTTTCAAATTGTCTTTCTTTTTCTTCTTTTTCAATTTGAAATTGTCTTTCTTTTTCTTCTTTTTCAATTTGAAATTGTCTTTCTTTTTCTTCTTTTTCAAATTGTAACTGTATCTTCATTTTCTCTAATTCAAACTCATATTTTGACATTTTGGTTTCGCTTGAAACAGGTTCAACAGGAAAATCGTATGACGAAAAGATTTCCTTAGCTAAAAGCTCTTTAGCCACAATATTTCTAATTTCTTGTTTTCTCATAGAAGATTTTACATCTAACTTCAAGTGAAGACCTAAACCAATCAAATCATCTTTCTTCAATGATTCGAACTCTTGTACAGTCGGCGATTTCAAAAATTCAGTGACCGAAAATACCATGATTGATTTCTGCTGGCAAAAGTTTGGAGAATTTTCCTTTTTTCAAAAAACGAACTTTTACGTAAAAATGCAAATATGCAGAGATTACTATCCCGGACGAGCCCCCAATTCTGTTATGGGTCAGAATACCCCAAAACGCCAGCAAAAATCAGACAAAGACAGAATATAAATTTACAAGTTTAATTATGTACAAAATATATATATTTCAAATGATTACAACTTACAATACAATGTCCGGATCAAAGTGTCCGTTACGGTCCACAAAGTCTATCGAATGTATGGTGTCCGGTAATCACAAACGTTCTCGAAAGATCGGTGTCCAAACGTTGTTAAATGGATTAAAGTCTCAACAAACAAAGTGTCCCAGTATATCAGAATAGATGAATGAATCGTGTCTACGAATGTGTACGAATGCCCCCTTAACACAGTTCCTCAGAGGTATTTATACTTAAGAACAATGAATTAACCAGAAGCTTCTAGAACAATGACTCATTACAAATGATTAACAATAGAGTAAATTCTAGAAATCACAGTCATGTGATGATAATGATGTAACACAGAACATACTGGAATATTCTCTAATGAAATAAAGATGACATAGTAAAATCTAGAAAGAATTATTATGAAAGCATTAAATAACATGACTAAGTACATGTGCACCTACACATAAAGTAAAACTAAAATAATACATGACCCACAACATTAGCGATCGGTGTATCATGCGCATTTTTGGTCAGAGGGGGTCCAAAATTTAAGGAAGTCTACCTATCATGTAGGTACATATACATCGGTGCACATGATGGGGAGGGGGGCAATTTTGTTAGCTTTCCTTTCACGTCTATTTTCATGAAGAATTGGCGAGCGTAGCGAGCCAGAATTTTTTTTAGATATGAAATATTACTTTGTCTTGATTTTATCGAGATGATTATTTATAACACTGAATATTTCACTCCTTATATCGGCGAGCGGAGGGAATTTCATGAGAATAAATAGATAAGAGATGTGTCATTTTCCAAATAATCAGACATCTTAAAATGACAAAACCTTGAAAAAGATGAAGGAGGTTACATCCTATGAAGTAAGGGACTGTTCAAAATATGAGTTCCTGAGACCCAAGACAATTATATAAAATTACTTAGTATGAACAATTGATAATAATTAAGGAATTTTGCAGAAAAAATAGTTTTGTATTTGTAAATGGCGAGCGAAGCGAGCTGAAATTTTAGGTTTCAAAGCCCTTTCATGCATTTTAGACCCATTTCAATTAGAAATGGGCCAAAGGTGGACCCTACCTCCGAAACTCTCAGGGGAGGGGGGGTCCAGACCCCCGGTCCCCCCTCTGGATCCGCGCATGGTTTTACTGATTTCTAATGAAACACGAGAAAATGACGAAAAATGCATTCAAATCGGTGGTTTCTGGAGTGTCTTTGATCTATTTCTGAACAGTAGTTTGCTTTAAATACTATTTCAAAAGACCCTCCCCCTTTTTTTTCGCGAGACGATGTGGACGTTTTTGCGTACAGATGTACGCCTGGCCTGTCGCAACCGGATTTGTAATAACGACCGGATTTGTAATAAACTAGATTTATTACATATTAGGTTATTACATATTAGGTTACACGTCCCAACCGGATTTGTAATAAAACCCGAAATTGTAATAAACTACGAACATAGTCGAGGTCGCTCGGAAGTTTCTTCTTTCTTTTTCTGGCTTTCGATTCTCTCCGTCCGTATGTCTTATTTTCATGACGAAGAACATACCGTCTCGTATTAATAACATTATAATATTGAAGTGTAGCACGATAAAGAATGCGATAAAATCCATAGAGATATTGAACTAGTAATCATTTTAAAGCATCAAAAGCCTCGTCTCACTGGATCAAAAGAAAGAATTCAAGACAAAAAAGGGACCAAAATTGATACTAGAGAATGTATTACATATTAGGTTATTACATATTAGGTTACACGTCCCAACCGGATTTGTAATAAAACCCGAAATTGTAATAAACTACGAACATAGTCTAAGTAGCTCGGAAGTTTCTTCTTTCTTTTTCTGGCTTTCGATTCTCTCCGTCTGTCTGTCTAATTTTCATGATGGAGAATATAATTTTAAGATTTAAAATATTGATGTGTAGCACGATAAAGAATCCGATAAAATCCTACAGATATAAAACTAGAAATCATTTTAAAGCATCAACATCCCTCTCACAGGATCAAAAGGAAGAATTTAAGACAAAAAAGGGACCAAACATGATGCTAGGGAATTTATTACATATTAGGTTATTACATATTAGGTTACACGTCCCAACCGGATTTGTAATAAAACCCGAAATTGTAATAAACTACGAACATAGTCGAGGTCGCTCGGAAGTTTCTTCTTTCTTTTTCTGGCTTTCGATTCTCTCCGTCCGTCTGTCTTATTTTCATGATGGAGAACATACCGTCTCGTATTAATAGCATTATAATATTGAGGTGTAGCACGATAAAGAATGCGATAAAAACCATAGAGATATTGAACTAGTAATCATTTTAAAGCATCAAAAGCCTCGTCTCACTGGATCAAAAGAAAGAATTCAAGACAAAAAAGGGACCAAAAATGATACTAGAGAATTTATTACATGTTAGGTTATTACATATTAGGTTACACGTCCAAACCGGATTTGTAATAAAACCCGAAATTGTTATAAACTACGAACATAGTCTAAGTAGCTCGGAAGTTTCTTCTTTCTTTTTCTGGCTTTCGATTCTCTCCGTCTGTCTGTCTAATTTTCATGATGGAGAATATAATTAAAGATTTAAAATATTAAGGTGTAGCGCGATGAAGAATCCGATAAAATCCTACAAATATAAAACTAGAAATCATTTTAAAGCATCAACATCCCTCTCACAGGATCAAAAGAAAGAATTGAAGACAAAACAGGGACCAAACATGATAGAAGAGAATTTATTACATATTAGGTTATTACATATTAGGTTACACGTCCCAATCGGATTTGTAATAAAACCCGAAATTGTAATAAACTACGAACATAGTCTAAGTAGCTCGGAAGTTTCTTCTTTCTTTTTTCTGGCTTTCAATTCTCTCCGTCTGTTTGTCTCAATTTCATGTTTGAAAATATACGGCCCGTATTAATAACATTATAATGTTGAGGTGTAGCACGATAAAGAATCAGATAAAATCCATAGATATATTGAACTAGTTATCATTTCAAAGGATCAAAAGCCTCGTCTCACTGGATCAAAAGGAAGAATTCAAGACAAAAAAGGAACAAAAATGATTCTAGATAATTTATTACATATTAGGTTATTACATATTAGTTTTCACGTCCCAACCGGATTTGTAATAAAATCCGAAATTGTTTTAACATACGAACATAGTCCAAGTAGCTCGTAAGTTTCTTCTTTCTTTTTCTGGCTTTCAATTCTCTCCGTCTGTCTGTCTCATTTTCATGATTGAGAATATACCGTCTCGTAATGATAACATTGAAGCGAATTGAAGCGACGGGTGTTGCATGCAAGCAGGAGATGCTTACTCTTCCTGGGCACCTGGTCTCACTCTCATATCGGGAATTCGCTTCTTTTCATATGGTGGAGGTTTTTGTTTTTGTTTGCTTTGGTTCCTGTTTTGTCCTGATTTTGTATGCCTTCGGTTTCTGATTTTCTGTATTATCGATTTTGTACTGTAGACAGGGATATGGTCATTATCCATATTTGTCATTACAATGTTGAGGTGTAGCACGATAAAGAATCCTATATAAAGCCATTCAGTAAAATTAACAAATAAAGTGTAGAAAATAGATAAAAAAAGAGTGTCAATCTGGCACTAATACGCTTCCGTACCACATTTATTTTTAAAACTAGCTATCATTATAAAGGGTCAAAAGTTTCGTCTCACTGGATCAAAAGGAAGAATTCAAGACAAAAAAGGGACCAAAATTATCCTAAAGAAATTATTACATATTAGGTTATTACATATAATGTTTCACGTCCCAACCGGATTTGTAATAAAAACCGAAATTGTAATAAACTACCAACATAGGTCGATTGGGAATTTCTTCTTTCTCCCTCTTTCTTTGATTTTCTCTTTCTCTCTTTCCCGATTTTTAAAATTATTTCGAATATACATGTATCTTCGCTTGTTTCGGAGAAAGAAGGATATCCAGCTGGGGCATCCTGCTCTAGGTAAGCAGAACACATTCATGAAAAAAGGTTACACAAATGACACCAGACAAAACCACCAATACTGCAAGACTCAGAAGAACGTCATTACAGATAAGAACAACAACACTGGCAATCAGAAATATCGAATGCCAAAAAGTACAACATATACCAATGTGCACTTTGTGCCAACTTTGGACAGCTATCTGCTTTAAAATAGCATATGATGTGGTTATCCGGATTTCTTGCACACAGCCCTCATTGTTATCCGGAATTTCACCAAATCTTATGAGAAGAAAGTAATTACTGTCCTTTTCCAAATTCGTGTTTTACTGTCCTTTACCAAATTCGTGTTTCAACTTCGGTTGATCGTACGTCTCTTCAACGCATTTGAAATTTTCGGTTACAAAATTTCTTGAAATTTCTAAATAGTGGGTCCTGTAGCATCATGTTACGTCTTTTGGTACATATTTGGACATAATAATTTTCATACTTTTTGGTCATATTACATAGTTTAGACTAAGGATCACTGACGAGGGTTTAGTACCCGAAACGTGCATGTTTGGTCCAAGCTGTAAATTTATCAGGTTTTAAATGATGCTATTGAATTTAAAGACGTTTAACAGTTCAATCCGATAGAAAATTCTTGATGGCCATTACAGGCTGTCCGTGTGTCAGTCCATCCGTCCGAAGTCATGTTTTCCGTTCTTTTCAAGATATTCGATGGAAACTTCGACCTATTTTTAGCAGACTTATGGCCCTTGATATGGTCCTTGAACATAGAAATTTTCAACAATTTTAAAGTTTCCGGACTATTTTTCAAAGCCTTTGCAGCTATTGAATTGAAACTTAGTATACAACTTCAAAATAATGAACTACAGATCCAGTTTTAGTTTGCGATCAATTGACTTATTTTGGCAGAGATATGGACCTTGAACTTCGAATGGCTCTAAGTTCTAGGACCGTCCCATGTGGGTAGACTTAAACACGACAAAGAACCTAATATTTCTTATTATTTTTTAAGGTCAGTAGTCAAAGGTCAAGGTCAATTTATGGCTAAAAAGCGGGGTTGTTCCCTAGATTTTTGTTTTATTTTGATTCATAATTTTTCAAACTTTGCACACCTGAACTCATGTTCTTTCATATTTCTCAACAATTTTCTTTTTTTTTTTCTCTCTCTCTCAATTATGCGTACATGTCAAGTTATTTTGGGACTTAAACTGGCATAATTGCATCCACAAATTATGAGAAATAAATTCCCTGACGAGCGTATCTTGCAGCGTTGGCGTTGCTAGTTTTACATGTTTTTACATGTTTATTGGCCGGATTGCGAAGCAAAATCCGGTCTATGAAATGGCGAAGTCCGTCTGTCCGTCCGTCCGTTCGTCCGTCAGTGCGTCAACATTTTGGTTAAAGTCTTGCGTTTAAGTCCGTTGAGAAAAAAAAACTGTTTGGAGGAGCAACTTGAAACATGACATGGTGTTAGACCGTGATGAGACGAATCAAGCACAGCAACAAAATTTGACCTATCGACCTTGACCTTGGAGTTTGACCTACTTTTGAAAAACTTTAACCTTGGCCATAGCTTTTGAATGGTAAGTGATAAGGCTTTCATATTTCACTTGTGTATTTCTTGTGTCAAGATCTTTCCATGGATACCAAAAATTTTTACATTGTGACATTGACCTTGGAGTTTGACCTACTTTTGAAAAACTTTAACGTTGGCCATAACGTTTGAATGGTAAATGATAGGGCTTTTATATTTCACATATGTATGCCTTGTCACAAGACCTCGCCATGGATACCAAAAGTTTTGACCTTGTGACCTTGACTTTGGAAATTGACCTACTTTTAAAGATAATAAATCTGGGCAATATCTCATGAACTATAGAGACGAGCATGGCTTTGAAATTTCACATGCAGAATCTTTATGACCAGATCTTTCATTTGATATCATGAGTTTTAACGTATTGACCTTGCCATTGACCTTTGACCTACTTTTGATCTATAAGAGGTAGGGTTTAGGTATTTCACATGTAGATTCCTCATGACCTGACCTTTCTTTTGATATCATGACTTTTGATCAAATAACCTTGACATTGACCTTTAAACTACTTTTAAACTATAAGAGTTAGTGTTTTGATATTTCACTTATAGATTCCTTATGACGAGATCTTTCATTTGATATCATGACTTTTGACCTTGTGACCTTACCTTGACATTGAACTTTGACCTCCTTTTAAATTATAAGAGGTAGGATTTTGATATTTCAGTTGTAGAATCCTCATGACCAGACCTTTCATTTGATATCATGACTTTTGATCAAATAACCTTGACATTGACCTTTGACCTACTTTTGAACTACAATGTATAAGGCTTTGATACATGTATTTCACATATATAAAATGCAATACACCGAATTTGAAATGTCAATATCTGGAAGATTGCTTTCTGATAGCAGCAGATTTAGAATACTTTTTTCTTCCTTATTCACATTAATTTATTCCTCTCTTTCTTTGTTGCAGCGTGGAGCTGGTAAAACAAGTGCCCCGCGACGGAGTGTTTAAAAATGTTTTTTCTGTTTATCTTGCAACGCTGATGCCGAAAAGAAGCTTTTCTTTGGCGGCAAAATAATTCAGCGCTATTTTTGAAAATCTACTTTAATCTACGCTTTCATTCCAAATAGTTATCAAAACATAGGAGATTAAGTCCCTGGCGTCATCTTTATTTTTGACGTTTGGCCACATTTTATTCAATTATGCTTTGGGATAGACACCTCACAAAATTGGAGCCACTCGCTCTAAACAAAATAAAATACCTGAAATTTAGAAATTATACAAGGGGGCTATACACTGAGAAGTATTGGCTTATTTGAATGATTTTGTATGGTGGCATACTTCTGCCTCCTAAATGCGAGATATTTTTCTTTTTCCTTATGACCATAGTTTTTTTTTCATTGCGCAATAGTATTAATGACCTTGACCTTTCTGTCTGCGCAAAAATGTATACGTCATCTAATACACACACTTCGCAATCCGGCCTTACCACCTTTAGCGGTTTATGGTTTATTTTCTTTAACATAAGTTTGACGTGAAAAAAATACATTAAAATAAATATACCGCTTTCGGCACGTATCGATATTGGTCATTGCTACGAGTGTCGATATATTCGCTCCGATACATTTGGATACACCAAACATGCTTTTCACATGGAATCTCAAGCATTTTCATGATAATGTTTGTTTGATCATAGTTAATTGTTTTATTCGTAAAAGGCAAAGATCGATCATGCTTGCCTTTTATGCTCAAAAACTATTTTATGATTCGAAGTCTACGAATAACAATGTTCAAAATAACAAGAAATAAAACCTACGCTAACGCAGCAAGATACACCCGTCGGAATTCATTTTCAAAATACCAAAAAATCTATGTCCCATAACTCCGTAACGACAAATCGGATGAATCTGAAAATTGAAAGGCGGCTTTCCCTCCATAGTCCAATAAAAGTTGATGCATACGTTGATACATACTCAAGTTATATTTGCTTTCCGGACAGACAGACGGACAGACGGACGGACGGACGGACTTCGCCATACCTTATTTTACGTCCCCTCAAATGACGGGCGTATAAAAAGCAATATCATGTCTAAAGAAACACATATATGTAGTAATTTTAGTCAATAACTCTTACAGGGATCTTTTTTTGTTTGTTTGTTTTAAATAGTTCTTTCTGCACTTCATACGAATTCTATTAATGTAAGAGAAATAGACTAAAAAAATAAGTGCCTTTGTGGGACAACTGAAAGTAACGACGCATTGAGGTACCCTACCCTTGTTTTTTTTTTTTTTTTTTTTTTTTTTGTTTTTTTTGTTTTGTTTTGTTTTATCTTAGTGTTTTAATCAAACAGGAAATGTTGATAATAAGATAAAACGATAACTGACCAAGTTAAATGTATTAATTTCCATAGCAATATAAAAATATATCGTTGATTTTTTGTGATAAATTTACTTTATATGAAATTGATTTTTTTTTCAAGAAGTACCCATTATCCTAGTTCTTGAATTATGTCTCCCCCCCCCCCCCAACGGGGAGGAGACATATTGGTTTTGCCTTCGTCGTCCGTCTGTCCGTCTGTCACACATCGTGGCCGGGCTATATCTCCTGAACCATTTGCACGATCACTTTCATATTTTAGTTTGTTGTTGCTTATGACCCGAAGGTTTCACATCAACTTGACCCAAGGTCATGTGACCAAGGTCAAGTGTATTTTTAATGAAATTATGCATACATTCCTGTACGGGCTATATCTCTTGAACCGTTTGCCGGATCACTTTCATATTTTAGTATATTGTTGCTTATGACCCGAAGGTTTCACATCAACTTGACCAAAGGTCATGTGACCAAGGTCAATGTCACTTAGTGCATTTTTAATGAAATTATGCATACATTCCTGTCCGGGCTATATCTCTTGAACCGTTTGCCGGATAACTTTCATATTTTAGTATGTTCTTGCTTATGACCCGTAGGTTTCACATCACCTTGACCCAAGGTCATGTGACCAAGGTCACTCAGTGCATTTTGAATGAAATTATGCATACATTCCTGTACGGGCTCTATCTCTAGAACCGTTTGCCGGATCACTTTCATATTTTAGTATGCTGTTGCTTATGACCCGTAGGTTTCACATCACCTTGACTCAAGGTCATGTGAACAAAGTCAAGGTCAATTAGTATATTTTGAATGAAATTGTATTTGTTACATGTATTTTGTCCAGGCTTAATCTTTTGAACCGTGATCGGATCACATCATATTTTAGTATGATGGTGCTGATGACCCAAAGGTTTCACACCACCTTGATCCAAGGTCATATGACTAAGGTCAAGTATTACATTTTTTAATGAAATTGTAAATGCTTGTAGAGTCTGTGGAATCGTATACTGGATTACTCTTATACTATAGTATGCTGTTGCTCAGGATTGGAGGGTTTCTTGTCATCTTGACCCAAGGTCATGTGCCCAAGGTCAAGATCATTTAGTTCTTTTTAATGAAATTGTACGTACTAATATTGTCTGGGCTATATCTCCTGACCCCTTCTTACAATTGTTTTCATATTTTAGTATGTTGTTTCGAAGACTAAATGTTTCTTATCACATTGTCCCAAGGTCACATGGTTAGGGTAGCTTCTTACTTTGGTAATGAAATTGTATATGCTAAGCATGTCCAGGCTGAAATTGTCTATGCTAATAATGTTTAGGCTTTATATTTTGAACAGTGTATCCAATCACTAATTCAGTTTTTTGTTGCTCATGATCCATACAATGTTAAACGTCTTCAAATTCAATAGCATCATTTAAAAGCAGATGAATTTGCAGCATGGACCAGACATGCATGTTTCGGGTAATTAACCCTCGTCAGTGAGTGTAGATTTCAGATCACCTATATCCAAGGTCATGTGACCAAAGTCAATTTCTTTAAATATGCTTATAATGAAATTGTATATGCCAATCATGTTTGGGCTTTACCTCAAACAATGTAATGAATCACTTTCATGTTTTAGTATGATGTATGACTCAAAGGTTTTTGCATTTTGGCCTAAGGTCAAAGTAACTTAGAGGGAGGGGGGGGGGGGGACATCTGTTTTTTTATGAAAAACATTTTGTTTAATTTTGCATGTATCAGACACCATTCCTCATTTTGAGGTAAGCAGTTAATGAAAGGAAGTATCTTAAAAAGCAATCCAATGAATGCTTGTGACGCCTACGAAGTGGCTTACTTTTAAAATAGAGGATAAAAAATGTAGGTCAAAGTCACTTGGCTCAAAATTATTGGTATCAATAGGAAAGTCTTAACAAATGAAATTCACATGTGAAATTATCAGACGCCTTACTTGCCGGTTAAAAGAATGGTCAATCTAAAATTGTCAGAGAGAAGGTCAATCATCTAGGTCAAAGTCACTACGTAAAAATGTTGGTAACAACACAAAACTCTCAACATAAGAAAAACATGTGTCAGATATTAAAGCCGTATCAATTAGCAATTAAAAGATTAAGCAAGTCTTTCTTTGAAAAATAGGTCAAATATCTAGGTCAAGATCACTTACAAATGTAGTCAAAAATTATGGTATTTTTAGCAATGTATTATCACAATACACATGTGAAAGATCAAAGCCATATCACTTACCAATCAACATATATATCCAATCTTCATTTTTTTAAAGTACGTCAAATTTCTAGGTTAAGGTCACTTAGTCAAAAATTATGGTATGTGTAGAAAGGTGTTGTCGCAAGAAATATCAAAGCCATATCATTTGCCAATCAAAAGATATTTCCAATCTTATTTTTTTACAATAGGTCAAATATCTAGGTCAAGGTCACTAGTTAAAAAATATGGTATGTGTAGAAAGGTCTTGTCACAAGGAATACACGTATGAAAAAGGAATATACCTGTGAAATATTAAAGCCAATTCACTTACCAATCAAATGCTATATCTTATATTATTTTAAGTAGGTCAATTATCTAGGTCAAGGTCAATAGTTCAAAAATTATGGTATGCATATAAATGCCTTGTCAAAAAGAATGCACATGTGACATATGAAAGCCTTATCACTTTCCTCCCAAAGTGTGACAGACAGACGGACGGACGAATGCATGGGCGGAGGGACAGATGGACAACGGACGAAGTGATCCCTAAGTGTCGCTATGCTTCATAGGCGACACAAAATGCACAAACTTGATAGAGTACACTGAATTCTTGCTTCCGCGAAGTTTTCCTGCAATTCCATGCAGCAATTTCAGAATAGACATTGAAAATATCTACATTGTAACAGAGCCTATGACGGCCATCATGAATGTTCTGTCGGATCGAAAAACACGAACTTTGTAAAGGACATTAATTACTTTCTCCTTGTGAGATTTAGTGAAATTCTATGCAGCCATTTCAGAAATGAAAAATGTATCCCCCCGGCTAATACGAGTCCGTGGCAGCCATCTTGGATTCATGATCGGGTAAAAAAAAAACACAAATTTTGTAGGTGTCATTCATGACTTGCTTCCCGTAAGGTTTGGTGAAACTCTTTTTTAAAATTGGTTTCGAATAAGAATATCTGAAAGAAATAATGTAAAATACATATTATTAACCACAGACGGATGTCCTGACGACGGTGTTTGCACTATGAAAATAGTTCACTCGGCTATGTCAAATGACATCATAGCTAAATCATGTATCGGTGAATGTGCCATTTTCATTGCAATACATTACAGACTTATGTTAGTTTAATAATTAATCAGCTCATTTACAGCAGTGCTAATTTCGCTAAAATATGAATCCCGCTACGATTTAATATTAGTATGAATGCAGTACAGTATACAACAACTGTGTGTCATTGAAGACCTGTGTATCCGGATAACATGGAGTGTTGTGTGCAAGAAATCCGGATGATCACTCCATATGCTATTTTAAAGCAGAAAGCTTCCAAAGTTGGCGCAAAGTGCACATGGGTACATATTGTCATTTGTGGCGTTCGATATTTCTGTGCTCTATTCTGAGTGCTGTTGAGATTGTCGTCAAGATCTTCTTTCTCTCATTTGTGTCACACTTATGCCCTTTGCCGTGTGGAGCTCGTAAAAAAGTTCCCCGAGAGGGGTTTGACAGTATGTGTTTTAAATATTCTCTCTGACAGGGTCGTCATAGCACTTTCTATATAGACATAACTTCAGATAGTGCGTGTTTCTTCTTTAACTCTTTTGTTGATATTGTTTTAATTTTCTTGCATGAATACCGACAGCGGGTGCGGCTAGCTAAACAGGAGAAACTTTAATCCACCTGGGCACCAGGTCTCATCTCTAGACCGCCAGACGTCCGTTGATGCTCAAAGAGTGCTCTTTTGTCAGTTCTGTTGAGATTATCGTTAGGATCTTCTTTATCTCTTCTGTGTGCCTTTGTTGATGTTCTTATCTGTAATGACGTTCTTCTGAGCCTTGCAGTATTGGTGGTTTTGTCTGGTGTCATTTGTGTAACCTTTTTGCATTGGTGTATTTTGCTTACCTAGAGCAGGATACTTCAGCTTGATATGCTTCTTTTCTACGGATATGTTCGAAATAATAAAATTGGGAAACACAGAGAAAATCAAAAGAAAGAAAAAGTAAAAAGAAATTTTCTATCGACCTAAAATATCTTGATAGTTTATTACAATTTCGGGTTTTATTACAAATCCGGTTGGGACGTGTAACCTAATATGTAATAACCTAATATGTAATAAATTCTCAAGTATTATTTTTTTCCTTTTTTTTTGGTCTTGAATTCTTCCTTTTGATCCAGTGAGACGAGGCTTTTGGTGCTTTGAAATGATTACTAGTTCAATATCTCTATGGATTTTATCGCATTCTTTATCGTGCTACACCTCAATATTATAATGTTATTTATACGAGACGGTATGTTCTCCATCATGAAAATAAGACAGACGGACGGAGACAATCGAAAGCCAGAAAAAGAAAGAAGAAACTTCCGAGCGACCTCGACTATGTTCGAAGTTTATTACAATTTCGGGTTTTATTACAAATCCGGTTGGAACGTGTAACCTAATATGTAATAACCTAATATGTAATAAATTCCCTAGCATCATGTCTGGTCCCTTTTTTGTCTTCAATTCTTCCTTTTGATCCTGTGAGAGGGATGTTGATGCTTTAAAATGATTTCTAGTTATATATCTGTAGGATTTTATCGGATTCTTTATCGTGCTACACATCAATATTTTAAATCTTAAAATTATATTCTCCATCATGAAAATTAGACAGACAGACGGAGAGAATCGAAAGCCAGAAAAAGAAAGAAGAAACTTCCGAGCTACTTAGACTATATTCGTAGTTTATTACAATTTCGGGTTTTATTACAAATCCGTTTGGGACGTGTAACCTAATATGTAATAACCTAATATGTAATACATTCTCTAGTATCATGTTTGGTACTTTTTTGTCTTGAATTCTTCCTTTTGATCCTGTGAGAGGGATGTTGATGCTTTAAAATGATTTCTAGTTTAATATCTGAAGGATTTTATCGGATTCTTTATCGTGCTACACATCAATATTTTAAATCTTAAAATTATATTCTCCATCATGAAAATTTGACAGACAGACGGAGAGAATCGAAAGCCAGAAAAAGAAAGACGAAACTTCCGAGCGACCTCGACTATGTTCGTAGTTTATTACAATTTCGGGTTTTATTACAAATCCGGTTGGGACGTGCAACCTAATTTGTAATAACCTAATATGTAATAAATTCTCTAGTATCATTTTTGGTCCCTTTTTTTGTCTTGAATGCTTCCTTTTGATCCAGTGAGACGAGGCTTTTGATGCTTTGAAATGATTACTAGTTCAATATCTCTATGGATTTTATCGCATTCTTATCGTGCTTCACCTCAATATTATAATGCTATTAATACGAGACGGTATGTTCTCTATCATGAAAATAAGACAGACGGACGGAGACAATCGAAAGCCAGAAAAAGAAAGAAGAAACTTCCGAGCGACCTCGACTATGTTCGTAGTTTATTACAATTTCGGGTTTTATTACAAATCCGGTTGGGACGTGTAACCTAATATGTAATAACCTAATATGTAATAAATTCTCTAGTATCATGTTTGGTCCCTTTTTTGTCTTCAATTCTTCCTTTTGATCCTGTAAGAGGGATGTTGATGCTTTAAAATGATTTCTAGTTTTATATCTGTAGGATTTTATCGGATTCTTTATCCTGCTACACATCAATATTTTAAATCTTAAAATTATATTCTCCATCATGAAAATTAGACAGACAGACGGAGAGAATCGAAAGCCAGAAAAAGAAAGACGAAACTTCCGAGCGACCTCGACTATGTTCGTAGTTTATTACAATTTCGGGTTTTATTACAAATCCGGTTGGGACGTGTAACCTAATATGTAATAACCTAATATGTAATAAATCTAGTTTTATTACAAATTCGGTCGTTATTACAAATCCGGTTGCGACACTGGCCTCGCCCCTGGCTTGTTGATTTGTCCTTGCTGTAACATGTACTTAGAATATTGGTACGGTATATATCGAGTGAAAAAATGTTGAGTATCATTGGGTTTTGACTTTGAAAAATTATATGCTTAATTATAGGCCCCCGGAGCATATTCGAGCTATATACAAATTACAATGTTAAATATTTGCCCATTTTTCCGATTATTTCAAAGTATGTTTTTAACAAAATTTGTAGATGACAAAAATACTCAAACTGGGTATTTGAGTACAGAAACGTGTAGGTTTCGATCCCCGTACCATTTACATTGATTGTTTGACACACGTACATGTTTTGCAAATTATTTGAACATGTTCATATTATAGTATTTGTTAATGTTAATTTTTGGGAATAAAATAAACAGAAAACCCCCTCTGCGACGTACATTACAAAAACTTCGCGATTGTCTGTACGAATCCACAAATACGCCGAATGATACGGTATCGAATCGATATGCGATAGAATGTATCAGAAAATTTTTGTAAATTTTGTTTCAAAATAGTGAATTCTGGTGGACATTAAGCAATTTTTTATCACTCCGTTTGCAGGGTTTTTTCCGAGTGCTAATGTTACCAAAAAAAAATAAATAAAATTGGGAAACCGGGGGGGGGGTTTCCCGAACCCCCCCAACCCCCCCCCCCCTAAATCCGCCCTTGAAGAGTATCGATAATTTGATATTTTCAATACGTATCGATACACAAATGCTGAGTATCGATACTTTCAATACATTTGATAAGAAAATAAAATCCTAACATTTTCGTTTTAGGTTCTGATTTTCATATTTCTTCTGAATCTTCTCTGATGTAAACGAGTTCAAATAAAGTTTCTATCGTAATTATATTACGATAAATCGGGTTGCTAATGTGATGTCACTTCCAAATTTTGAATTTAGGGAGAATTTGCATACGTTAGAATACTTTTGACGCTGTAATTCGCCGTGTTTGCGATGCTCGTGCAAAAATATGACGTCTAGATCTATATATAATAATATTTAGAGAAATGTAAAGAACGACTTTTTATCTTGTTTGAACCAAGGACTTATAAACTGTTTATAAGTCCTTGTTTGAACGAGTTTTTATCTTCTTTGAACGACTTTTATAAGTTGTTTGAACGAGTTTTTATCTTGTTTGAACGAGTTTTTTTTATCTTGTTTGAACGACTTTTTATCTTGTTTGAACGAGTTTTTGTCTTTTTTGACTCATTAACTCGTTAGAACGACTTTTAATTTTTTTTTCTTTCCGAAAAAAAAAAGGCACCAATAAGCTTTCGTAAACAAGTAATGAAGATTAAGAAGTTTTACATATGCTGGGTATTCCTATCATACATGTATGTAAAAAATTCTAAGGCACGGTCCATTTGATATTCTGGGGGGGGGGGGGGGGGGGCTTGGGTTTTTTTTCGAAAAAAATAATTTTGCTCTGAATTTTGATGAAAAAAATAAATTTGCTTATGGTGTGACAGAAAAAAATAATCTTGCTCTTACAAGTAATCTGAATTTGAAGAATAACCATAGCTTCGCTCGCCGCAGTTTTTACTTTCTATAAGAAAATTTTGGCTCGCTTCGCTCGCCATAGTTTTCTCCAGTAATGGCAAGTTCAAATATGAAAAATATCGAAAAGAATGTGCATGTTACTGAATTAACAATTCCAATGCTTAAATACATTATCAATAGATCTATAATTTATTACTATTAATAGATACATGTATCACCAAAGTGTCTAATTTTATATACAAGCTTGGAAGGAGAATTTAAATAAGTTTTACACTAGTTTTCATTTCTACACGTAAAAACTTGCATCAGGCCCTCTTAGTCTTACATGTTACATGACCTTATATACACTTTGTTTACTAAAAATTATATATCACATATTGTAAAAATCTTTCATCTCAGTCTCAGTTTAGAAGTGAATACAAGTTTTACATGAAAATAATGTTTGGAGTAATTTAAGTAAATATAAAGAATTTCTGCTGAAATATAAACAAACATTCACATCAATTGTTATAAAAAAATTTCCTTGCTCCAACTTTGCAAGAAAAAAATAATTTTGCCCCGGTCCGGGGCGAAAAAAATAATCTTGCTCCGACAAAAAACCCAAGCCCCCCCCCCCCCCCCCCCCCCCCCCCAGAATATCAAATGGACCGTGCCTAAGTTCGATAAAAATACTGTGCTTTGCACAAACAAAGAAAGGCCATTCGATCGATGGTGTTCGACTAACAAAATCTGATCAGTTTACATGTTATTGTATACCAGTATAGATAGATATTCATTCTCATGTCATTTCAATTACGTATTTATTTTATTTTTCTCTATGTACGTAGATATTTGGCACATTAAAATGAGTGTATGTCGGACTATGTCCTTCAATGAGCCTGATTGGAAATAAATCATCTTGTATCTTGTATTGCTTTTCAGACGCATCATCCGAAGATGTATGTTTGAATTTTTACCTGTGCATTGCACGGAGAAATGATTTTCTAATATTAGAAATTCATTTTCTAATATTTGAAAATGATTTTCTAATACATGTATTAGAAAAATATTTTCTTATATTACAAAATCATTTTCTAATATAAGAAAATAATTTTCAAATGTTAGAAAATAAACTAATATTAGAAAATATATAAACTGAATTAATTTCTTATATTAGAAAATGAATTTCTAATATTAGAAAATGATTTTCTAATATTAGAAAATGAATATTAGAAGATACCTATTTCTGTCCACATTGGCTTGCCATATGTACCAGCGCATTCTTAAGAATTGCACTATACTGACTGTGACGGCAGGAGTCCATGACAGGCCCTGTCAAAACCTCTTTAGAGAAGACAGGGCCCCGACCACCTGTCCTCTCTGAATGTCAGTCGGACTCCTCGGTTGATCACATTCATGAGCTCGCAACAGCCGGAATGGACTATAGTTCGTATGCCTTCTGTTTGTTTATGTCCATTTACATTGTACATATCCATCTGTGTGTTTCATGGGTCATGCCATCTTCATAAATCACGGGTCCGATACGTCCGTCGTCCTGACGTATCGAACCCGCGATTTATGAAGATGGAGTCATGCTGTCTGTTTGTATGTTCATCTTACAGTGAGGAAATTATTTTACACCTTAATTGTGCATTCTTCACGCCTCTGGGAAATCGGAAAAATGGGAGGGTTGTGCGCACGTAATCCTGATAACCTCTCCGTCTGCTACTAGCGTGGTGGATGACCGTTCTAAGTCGACACCGGTTGCCCATTGGTCTCGTTGGATTATGTGTTGTTGTTGTTGTTGTTGTTGTTTTTTTTTTTTCATATTGTGAGTTGGTGTTCCTTGTCCCTTTTGTGTCTCTTTCTGTGTGTGTCTGCTCTGTGTTTTTGTGTTGGGTGTTTTGGGGTTTTGCTGTGGGTGCTGCAACCTAGTGTTGTTGGGGATCCATTCCTATCTTTTATGTAGAAAATGTCCTCCGCACGTTCACATCGGCCGCTTCGGTTTGCACATGGACCTTGTTTTGCATAGAACTTTATATATATGTGATATTTCAGTCACCGGGGTAATTTAAAAGTTAAAGTGTGAGTCTCATTTGTAGAGTTTTCGTAATCATTTACAAGCAGTCACAGTGGAGGTTTAATAATTCGATCAAAAGGTTTGAAAAAAAAAAGTTTAATGGTCCATCAACTGGAATTTCAGTCTCTTCGGACTTATCTCCCACGGAGCCAATCATGTACTTGTGAAAAAATTATCAAAAGTAAGTATTTCCGCAGGCCCACAAAGCTCCCTCAAAGTTCAAATCGTGGGTATGTCAAACCCGGATGGAAAAACAGGCAGGGATTCCCTAGTCCTTGCCTATTTAAACGGATAGGTCCTACGAGTGTACGGTGCAGTCAACGCGATAGATCAGAATGAGAGTGGAAACACCAAGAAAGGAGGGAAATGTTGATCCGGAAAATTTTGATTCAGACAGTCTGATCAGCCCCAAGACTGACATGGGGAAAGGAAAGGGAAATAGTGAAAACCCCTTCAAAAGGACTACAAAAACGTCACTTCTGAAAAACTTCTTATTGATTTCCATGATTCTTAACGTACTAACATTGATGGCGATGTGTACGTTCATCGCCGAGCGATATATTGACAATATTGGGAAACAACATGGATGTGAGAGGAAGACCCCCACCACCCCGGTTAATGGGATAGAACAGTCGGCGCATCCTCACTCCACGGGGATCGCCACCGCCAGGGACTATTTTCAGTGTAATCCATGTGAACTTATGATGAGGGCTACAGCGGACATCTCATATGAAAGCGTAAACGGCACCACCATTTGTTGTCGACAAATGGACAAAGCAAAATATCAGGTCAGTAGTCTAAGATGCGAATTGATTTTCAAAGATTTAGAAATATATATTTTTATATATGTACGAGTATGTATTAAATCAGATTGCATAATGCAAGACAACTTGTTTAAAAGTTATACGAATGGCGGAAATCTTGCGCTCGCAATGATGTTCGGCTAAAACCGCACTTTAAAAACTTCTTTCTTTTTTTTAATCAAATTATTAATTAAAGTGATTTTTTTACATGTATGTTAATTTCAGGAGCCAAATCGAGGCAGCATATTATCCCAGTGTGCGGAAGCTCAAAGTAAGTATACATTCCAAAGTAGCAAAAAAAAAAATTAACTTTATTATTTTCATAATATTTCGTATCTCACTGCCCAGACGTCTATAATATAAGTCTACTGCAATCAATAATTGTCGACGATTGAAAATGGTTACGATAGCTAGGCTGACATACACGTATTTTATGATTTTTTCCATAATACATTTATTTCCTGCTTGGGATGGTATTGGACGTAAATTTATTATGACGTCATCATATTCTGTTGTAAAGTCGGAGAAAACATGCTTCAAATTCAACGTGTCTATAGAAATTTCACTACGTAATAAAGTATGTGTACACGTCAGATACGACCCCAAATAGAAAGTACGCAACTCAGTGTTTCGTTAAAACGGAATGCAGCCTCTTTAAACAAGCGCGGATCCAGAGGGGGGGTCGGGGGGGTCCGGACCCCCCCCCCCCCCGGAATTTTCGAAACATAGCATTTTTTAATTAATATACATATTTCATAAGATTAAGTCACAATTCCCCTTTTGTTGTCATAATATTTTATTATGAATTTGTTTTAGAAATCTTTCATTTTGGTAATATTTTGCCCTCAGTATTTAAAAAAAATTTCTTTGGCTCGCTACCGCTCGCCAGAATTTATTATATACATGTACGTTGTTTTCAAATGATACTGCGCTTTCATATATACAACACATACATAACAACTAGGTCAATAAACAAGGGCACTGAGAAGACGAAAAGAAACTGAAAAGGACATGAATAGTGAATTTTATTCCAATTCTCGGAAAAAAAATCGCTGGCTCGCTATCGCTCGCCATTTGTTGTAATGACATAATAGAGCTGACAATCAATAATCAAGTACTTTGATGTGAAAATTCAAGATTTTAAGCTTTCTGCTCGCATTTACTTTCCAGTCTCCTGTTTTAATAATAATCAGAAACATAACTGACCTTTATTTTCCTGCGTTTTTTTTTTTTTTGCTCTTCAAAAAATTCGGACTTTAGGACCCCCCCTGAAAAAAATTCCTGGATCCGCCCATGTTTGAATACTTTCGTGAAACTTCCGGGGATCTAATACTCTGTTTAAACTTCCACCAGTGGATCTTAAATGACGTAAAGCACACTGCAATTTCATAAAAAACATATAAGATCCCTCCTTCCTTCTTGATCAGTGACATTCTGGTTCATGGAACCGTTGCGACTAGTGTTGCATGCAAACAGGAGACGCTTACTCTCTCCGGGCACCTGCACTGTCTCACTTCGATATACTGTTTATTTCGAGTTTCGCAACTGTTCTAATTTTGCCTTGCCTTCTCGGGTATGAGATTCTTCGATGTTTATATTTAAAAAAAGACGGATGAAGTAATTTTGAACTACGTAACGTTGGTACAATAAAGACCAGGATGAAAAGAAGGGGAGGGTTACAGTAATGATGTATAAACGAAGACTTAGTAGACCAAGGTCGTACGGACACATCAACAAAGGTATTTCAATAAAAAAAAAAAGAGATCCGTTTGCCCGGTCCCTGTTTAAGTTAGAATTTTCAATAGCTTTTATCTTTAGGAATAGTACAAAACAAAATTTGTTTTATCTTAATAAGATATGTCTTATCTATTTATTAAGATCCACTGAGGGAAAGACCAGCATTACTGTTACTCTACAGCAAGGGGTGTTCAACATGCAAGGACAATAAAAGTGGTGAGATTTTATCGTTATTTTCGTACATATGAAGTCGTTTTATCGTTATTTTCGTATTTTGGAGAAAGAGACTATATTTGAGTCGTGGTTATTATCTATGAAACTTACTTTATGTTCAAGACAGAATAATACCATATCTGTCAGAAGTAGATTCAAGTGGTGGCCCGGGGGGAGGGGGGGGGGGGGGGGCTTGGAGGAACGGGGAATCCCTTGCCAGCAGAGATGGGATTATTCTGTTATATCTGTTATATTCCCTTTAATCTTTTGACATATCATGAACATTATATTAATGACATTTGTAGAAAACCTTGCATGGAAAAATCCAAATACGGTTACCAGGACGACAAGTTACAAAAGGGGGAACGTTGACGTTGACTATTGCACTGGTGAGATCACGATCAACGAGAATGGATTGTACGGAGTGTACAGCTACATTCAGTTCAATTCATACACCGTGGATACTCCAGACATGATGAAAAAGGACGCCATGGTTTATCAAATGATTTTTAACACAAGGACCAATCAAATGCTTCAATTCAGCCGATTTACCCTCGATAAAGACGCATACACAAGAGACCAAATAGGGCCAGTAATACTTCCGTTAAAAGCGTCCGACAAACTTGTTGTTAAGACAAATTATGAAAAGTACATACAACCAGAATCAACTGTGTTTGGTTTGTATAAACTCGGATGAGCTGAAGAGTTGTTATATAAGTTTGTGGCCAGTGTGTCTCCGCGTGATGTCATTGGCATTGCGTAGTTTGAAGTGAACTGATGATTGGTTCATTCTGGACTCTCGATCCGTGCCATGCGCATGTCTTTTTTACGGATTAGCATGTACATGTATCAACCGTGAAGCTGTTAAAATTTTACCCCTCGAAGGAATTCATGCAAGCTGCAATGTCTATCTAACGAGGGGCGAATGTTATCAATTGTTGGCTTTTTGTTATTTTTTTTTTTCAGTCAAAATAATAAAGAAATAAAACTTTGAAAGGACATGCAATGACTTAACGTTCTAATCATTTCTTCGATAAGGCATTGTAGAGCATCGTCAATTCATGAGGCCTAAAACGAATTTATTGTTTAGTAGTATTAAGGACCCCCCCCCCCCCCCCCTCATTTCGAAATCGACTAAAACTGTATAATCGCATTTAGTTTGTTTGGTTATAATTAATGTCTACTTTCCTCCTTAACTTATGTTTTGATACCAAACCTAAGCAGATGAATCTGCAAATGATAGTAATTTGAACGAGCTAAAGATTTTCGATAACCCCACTCAATTTTTAAGGTGTAATTAACCGTATGACCAACTTACATGTATTTGGCTTCGGATTAAAAAAAAACCGACCATGTAAACGAGATAACGCAAAACACAATCTTGAGATGTAGAAATAAAGACAAGTTCAAATAAATGGGACTTTCAAGATTATCTTGTTCTATCCCGGTATGAACACAGGGATTTATCGTGCTTCCCGGTTGCTTGATGTACTATGGGTTATGCAAATCAAACAATCGGGAGGATTCCATTACCCTTTATCCACAGGAGCTTGATGCCAACAACCCTCAATGACACCCGCCCCTTCTCGTCTCTCTAGAAAGTAGGGGGCGGATATTCTTGTGGATCGTTGGCATCGAGCTCCTGTGCCGTTACCCGAGGTAAGAGAAAATTGAGTTCAGGTAAGAAAACTGAATGTCACTTGTAAACCCGTTGGTAAGTGAAGTTAATTTTCATGGTAATAGCTAGAATGCACAATAGAATATTAACACCCTCTCTGTTTTGTTTGGGTAAGTGAGTTTCCTTGCTGGGTAAGCACATTTTTTGGTGGGCACTTAACCGTTGGTAAGAGTTTATTGAATAAATTCATAGAACACTGCATGTGCAATGAGCAGAGAAAGAAAATATTTTCTGTACACATGGTTAAGTGGGTTTACGAATTTTACATTTTTTTAAACAATCTATCAAAACAAAATTCCTTATAATCAGACCTTTGTTAATATCACATATTTGGATGAATGAAATTATAATGATAATGACACGCCTAATTCCAAGCGATCTTGAGATTATCTTCCATGACAAACTACGAAAATTACAACAGATATTTGTGAACTTTATAGCCTTTCTACATATATCTTATAATTGTGTATATAATCAGAGGTATGCCCTTAAATATTTTTTGTTCATTTTAATTAAGGTTTTGAATGCTTCAAGCATTGAAAATGTTTTAAACCTCTCAAGATACGATCTTTAATTATATACGCTGACTAGGATAGATTCAATTAATATACTATTTAACCTCTACTCCGGAAACGATTGGTTGAATTCCATCGATATATATCAGATAGTATGAATTAAATTTAGTTTATGGCAACATATAGAATTATTAATATTCCCATGACCTCTGTCCACATAGTACTTTGGGATAGACCAATAGACGGAAAATGACAGCATTTGTTCCGCGATTACGTCATACGTGTACCGCTTGTTCATTTGACACACGTACTATATTTTTCAATGGTCATATATGTCTGGCGAATGTACTTTATGACATATTGTTCTATAGTCATATGTACCATGTTCATTTGGTGAATGCTCATATTTTTCAATGTTCATATGATCTAATTGCTCATTAGGCGATCCTACTGTGTGACGGGATATTGGTCTCTTTTTGATTATATATAAATGAGGAAGAAGGTCATAGTCAAAGTTTTTTGTTGTAATTAGCAACAAAGTTGGTTAGCTTGTTATTGATTCAAGGAAGAACTCTGGCGATTTTTATGGTCAAAGACCAATTAAGTTCACATACAATTGGACGTTGTTTTTCTAAAGTTTCTACATACTCTCTATAGATAGCGCAATTTCAAGAAGAACTTCATTAAACTTGGTTTATGTAATAATTTTCTTAGGAAAAAATATTGATGTTTTAGATAAAGGACATTCTTTTACATAAGTTGGGGGGGGGGTGTCCTCCAACAGGACCCGGTAACAGTACAGTACACACAGCGAAACACCAAGATGCGAAAACACCGACAAGAACAAGAAACACAAACACCGACAAGCACAACAAGAGACTCTGGACAAGGAATACCAACACCGACAAGCACAACAAGAGACTCTGGACAAGGAATACCAACACCGACAAGCACAACAAGAGACTCTGGACAAGGAATACCAACACCGACAAACACAAGAGACTCTGGACAAGGAATACCAACACCGACAAACACAAGAGACTCTGGACAAGGAATACCAACACCGACAAGCACAGCAAGAGACTCTGGTCAAGGAATACCAACACCGACAAGCACAGCAAGAGACTCTGGACAAAGAATACCAACACCGACAAGCACAACAAGAGACTCTGGACAAGGATTACCAACACCGACAAACACAAGAGACTCTGGACAAGGAATACCAACACCGACAAGCACAGCAAGAGACTCTGGACAAGGAATACCAACACCGACAAGCACAGCAAGAGACTCTGGACAAGGAATACCAACACCGACAAGCACAGCAAGAGACTCTGGACAAAGAATACCAACACCGACAAGCACAGCAAGAGACTCTGGACAAGGAATACCAACACCGACAAGCACAACAAGAGACTCTGGACAAGGAATACAAACACCGACAAGCACAAGAGACTCTGGACAAAGAATACCGACACCGACAAGCACAACAAGAGACTCTGGACAAGGAATACCAACACCGACAAGCACAAGAGACTCTGGACAAAGAATACCGACACCGACAAGCACAAGAGACTCTGGACAAGAAATACCAACACCGACAAGCACAAGAGACTCTGGACAAGGAATACCAACACCGACAAGCACAAGAGACTCTGGACAAGGAATACCAACACCGACAAGCACAAGAGACTCTGGACAAGGAATACCAACACCGACAAACACAAGAGACTCTGGACAAGGAATACCAACACCGACAAGCACAACAAGAGACTCTGGACAAGGAATACCAACACCGACAAGCACAAGAGGCTCTGGACAAGGAATACCAACACCGACAAGCACAGCAAGAGACTCTGGACAAGGAATACCAACACCGACAAGCACAGCAAGAGACTCTGGACAAAGAATACCAACACCGATAAGCACAACAAGAGACTCTGGACAAGGATTACCAACACCGACAAACACAAGAGACTCTGGACAAGGAATACCAACACCGACAAGCACAAGAGACTCTGGACAAGGAATTCCAACACCGACAAGCACAAGAGACTCTGGAAAAGGAATACCAACACCGACAAGCACAAGAGACTCTGGACAAGGAATACCAACACCGACAAGCACAAGAGACTCTGGACAAGGAATACCAACACCGACAAGCACAAGAGACTCTGGACAAGGAATACCAACACCGACAAGCACAACAAGAGACTCTGGACAAGGAATACCAACACCGACAAGCACAAGAGACTCTGGACAAGGAATACCAACACCGACAAGCACAACAAGAGACTCTGGACAAAGAATACCAACACCGACAAGCACAAGAGACTCTGGACAAGGAATACCAACACCGACAAGCACAAGAGACTCTGGACAAGGAATACCAACACCGACAAGCACAGCAAGAGACTCTGGACAAGGAATACCAACACCGACAAGCACAAGAGACTCTGGACAAAGAATACCAACACCGACAAGCACAGCAAGAGACTCTGGACAAGGAATACCAACACCGAAAAGCACAACAAGAGACTCTGGACAAGGAATACCAACACCGACAAGCACAAGAGACTCTGGACAAGGAATACCAACACCGACAAGCACAAGAGACTCTGGACAAGGAATACAAACACCGAAATCATAACACAAAAGACTACACATTGACCATCGAGCCGGTGCCGACTTATAGTACGGCCATCTGCCACATTAGTATTTGTTATTAGGTTTGTTACTGGCCGTCTATTCAGAAAAAGGCGAGGCGAAGCCGAGCCTTCTTGGGCTTGATCGACGGTCGATAACAAACCGTGATTACGTATAACTGTTTTATTTTGTCGAGGACCGAAATTTCCGTTTTTAGCTCACGAAGCTCACGTGAGCTATTGTCATATAGCGTGGCGTCCGTCGTCCGCCCGTCCGTCGTAAACTTTTCACATTTTCGACTTCTTCTCAACCACTGAAGGGATTTTGATGAAACTTGGTAGGAAAAAAGTACTCATGGTCCCCTACAAGTGATGTTGTTTTTTTGTCCGGATCCGTCAATACGTGGCGCCACCACAGGCAAAAGTAGGTCACGAGGGTACCCTTCTTTGACAAACTTCTTCTTCAGAACCGAAGCACATATCGACAAACCGAAAGCATCTGGATGATCTAGAAGGATGTCTTAACAAGTGTTGTAGTTTATGGTTCCAGTCCGAAGTCAAATATTTGACGCGTTTTTAGCTCACCTGAGCCGAAGGCTCAAGTGAGCTATTGTCATAGCGCGTCGTCCGTCCGTCCGTCCAGCGTCCGTCGTCTGGCGTCCGTCCGGTGAAACTTTCACATTTTTGACTTCTCCTCCGAAACCACAGAACAGATTCTGACGAAACTTGACAGAAAGCAAGAACTCAACGTCCTCTACCAAGTTTGTGTTTTTTGTGCCGATCGGTCAACAAATATGGCCGCCAAGGGCTCTGATTTGCTGACACATTTTCGACACCTCCTCTGCAACCACTTCACAAAATTTCATGAAACTTCACAGGAAGGAAGTACTCAAGGTCCTCTACCAAGTTTGTGTTTTTTGTGCCGATCGGTCAACAAATATGGCCGCCGAGGGCTCTGATTGGCTGACACATTTTCGACATCTCCTTTGCAACCGCTGCACAGAATTTCATGAAACTTTACAGGAAGGAAGTACTCAAGGTCCTCTACCAAGTTTGTGTTTTTTGTGCCGATCGGTCAACAAATATGGCCGCCGAGGGCTCTGATTGGCTGACTCATTTTGGACATCTCCTCTTCAACCCCTGCACAGAATGTTATGAAACTTTACAGGAAGGAAGTACTCAAGGTCCTCTAATAAGTTTGTGTTTTTCGTGCTGATTGGTCAACAAATATGGCCGCCAAGGGCTCTGATTTGCTGACACATTTTCGACATCTCCTCTGCAACCGCTGCACAGAATTTCATGAAACTTCACAGGAAGGAAGTACTCAAGGTCCTCTACCAAGTTTGTGTTTTTTGTGCCGATCGGTCAACAAATATGGCCGCCGAGGGCTCTGATTGGCTGACACATTTTCGACATCTCCTCTGTAACCGCTGCACAGAATTTCATGAAACTTTACAGGAAGAAAGTACTCATGGTCCTCTACCGAATTTGTGTTTTTCTTGCCGATCGGTCGACAAATATGGCCGCCGAGGGCTCTGATTTGCTGACACATTTTCGACATCTCCTCTGCAACCGCTGCACAGAATTTCATGAAACTTCACAGGAAGGAAGTACTCAAGGTCCTCTACCAAGTTTGTGTTTTTTGTGCCGATCGGTCAACAAATATGGCTGCCAAGGGCTCTGATTGGCTGACACATTTTCGACATCTCCTCTGTAACCGCTGCACAGAATTTCATGAAACTTTACAGGAAGAAAGTACTCAAGGTCCTCTACCAAGTGTGTGTATTTGGTGCCGTTCGTTCAACAAATATGGCCGCCAAGGGCTCTGATTGGCTGACTCATTTTGGACATCTCCTCTTCAACCCCTGCACAGAATGTTATGAAACTTTACAGGAAGGAAGTACTCAAGGTCCTCTACCAAGTTTGTGTTTTTTGTGCCGATCGGTCAACAAATATGGCCGCCGAGGGCTCTGATTGGCTGACTCATTTTGGACATCTCCTCTTCAACCCCTGCACAGAATATTATGAAACTTTACAGGAAGGAAGTACTCAAGGTCCTCTACCGAGTTTGTGTTTTTCGTGCTGATTGGTCAACAAATATGGCTGTCGAGGGCTCTGATTGGCTGACACATTTTCGACACCTCCTCTGCTACCGCTGCACAGAATTTCATGAAACATTACAGGAAGGAAGTACTCAAGGTCCTCTACCGAATTTGTGTTTTTCTTGCCGATCGGTCGACAAATATGGCCGCCGAGGGCTCTGATTTGCTGACACATTTTCGACATCTCCTCTGCAACCGCTGCACAGAATTTCATGAAACTTCACAGGAAGGAAGTACTCAAGGTCCTCTACCAAGTTTGTGTTTTTTGTGCCGATCGGTCAACAAATATGGCCGCCGAGGGCTCTGATTGGCTGACACATTTTCGACATCTCCTCTGTAACCGCTGCACAGAATTTCATGAAACTTTACAGGAAGAAAGTACTCAAGGTCCTCTACCAAGTGTGTGTTTTTTGTGCCGATCGGTCAACAAATATGGCTGTCGAGGGCTCTGATTAGCTGACACATTTTCGACATCTCCTCTGCTACTGCTGCACAGAATTTTTATGAAACTTTACAGGAAGGAAGTATTCAAGGTCCTCCAACAAGTTTATGTTTTTTGTGCTGATTGGTCAACAAATGTGGCCGCCGAGGGCTCTGATTGGCTAACACATTTTCAACATCTTCTCTGCAAAAAAAAAAAAAAAAACGCTGCACAGAATTTCATGAAACTTTACAGGAAGAAAGTACTCAAGGTCCTCTACCAAGATTGTGTATTTTGTGCTTATCGGTCAACAAATATGGCCGCCGAGGACTCTGATTGGCTGACACATTGTCGAAATCTCCTCTGCAACTATTGCACAGAATTTCACGAAACCTTGCAGCAAGCAAGTACTCAAGGTCCTCTGCCAAGTTTGTGTTTTTCTTGTCGATAGGTCAACAAATATGGCTGTTGAGGGCTTTGATCTGTAGAAGTATTTTTGTGACTTTTAACCCTTTATCTGCAACTCAGGTGAGCGATGTGGCCCCCTTGGGCCTCTTGTTTGGACTTTGTCAGAAATTCTCATTTTTGAACTGTTTCTTTGACTAACTCTATAAATGTATGGTTTTGTGCTCTCATTATTGCATCTTTGTCATATTTAAGTTACTGTTTGATTTGACATACATTACATGCTATAATCTTCTTTTTTTGGGGGGGGGGGATTTTAATGAATTTTCTAAAATATGAATAGATATGTTTACTGTGCATATGGACCCAAGGATTGTGGGTTCAAGTCTCGGCACCACAATTTTTTTTCTTCCTTATTAATTTTTTCCCTCAATTTTGTCACCTTTTCATGCACTTTTAAATCATCTGAATACCTTTAATTTCATTTTTGACAAAAAAAAAAAAAAAAAAAAAAAAAAAATCCGTTTTGCACACTCTTTCACTGTGTAGTTGACATATTTAAGTCTCTTATAGCTGTGATATATATATTTCATGCCTAAATTTTTGATTTTTTTTTTTTTTTGAATTTTGAAAAATGGTTTATGTGTATATAGTACAAAGGTTGTGGGTTCAAATTCTGGCACTGACACTATCATAATGCAATATTAGTAGGTTAAGAGTCTGCATGGGTATCAGGTGAGCGTTTTGCGCCCTTGGGCTCTTGTTTATGGAGGCGGGGGGGGGGGGTTGCAGATAATAGGCGTTTCAAGAATCTTTTTTACACGCGAATTCATTTATACAGCAATGACAGAATAGCTGGCGGTCTATAGAAAAATGGCGTGCACGTGACGCGATTTACGCTCTCTAATTGGTTCGAACTAGTCCGTGGCAAAATAGATAATAACATATTGTGTGTTACCTTCCCACTTGTCCGATTACCCAATTATGTCACTCGTGACTTTGTGCAAAAACTGTATCAGTTGTCAGTAACCGTTATACCTTTGTTGGAAACACTCTGAATTTTTATTCTCGAGCTACGACCTTACCCACATTCCTACCCCCTTCCCCACGACATATCTTTATATTTCTCTGTTTCTGAAAGTAAAAAAAAAAAAGACGCGAGTACACGAAGAAAAAAAATCTTTCGAAAATATAAAATGAGTATAAAATGTAAGTTTACAAAATGCTATTCTTTTTTTATTGCCTAGTTGATTGTGTTTGTGTAACAGATTATATTTCCCACATTTTCCACCTGTAAACTCGTATTTGCTTAAAATTGCTTATTGTCATAATAATACCCGATTTACATTCTTCTTTGAATATAAGGAATTACACATTAAGATTTATTCTATGTATCACGATAATGACAGCAAAGTCGGGAAAAACCAGGAATTTAAAATTCTCCCTCGTGCGGAATGGGGTAATCCCCATCATGGGATCGGGGGTGGTACATAAAGTAAAATCTTTTTATCTTAACCGAACAAGCGCGGATCTACTGAGAGGGAGGCGTCAGGACCCCTGGGATTTGCAACAGAAAAATATTGGTTTTTCCTGTTTTACGTATATTTTCCTGCAATACCGTATGCTGAACACTACCGGTAGCTTGATCCCTCCCTTGGAAAAAAATATTGATCCGCACAAACCGAAAGGAAATAAATACATTTAAGTGATTTTTTATATTTAAAATTGATAAATAAAGAATGGATGAACGAGAGCAAGATATTTAAACATAATTTCATTTGAGGAATCAAAAGAGATAATAACTTTCGAAATAATAGCTGTGTTTGGAAATCTGAGCCATTTATTGCCATTATGTTCATTCCTTCTGTCTCTATACTATAATCTAACACCCACATTTAGAGTATTTGACACTATTATCATCTGGGTTACAACGGACGGATAACGTGGGAAAAAAGTAGTTACTGTATACATTTAAACAGGAAGTAAGGTCAAAGATCGAAAAACAGGAAATTTTAGATATTTAGAACATACAAGATGCATAATTATGATCGTTTGACGTACCGAATAACCAAGAAGGGTTTAAAAGTTGAAAATAAGGGTTCATTTTTTATGAAAAAAACCGACATTTTTATCTGCATTTTAAAATGTATTTGTACATACCAGTCTATAAAACAAAAGAAAAAAAAAAAAATAAGTACACAAGAGGCCAAAAGTGGCCAAATCGCTCACCTGAGTATACTGTACATCAATCAAACTTTGTATGTTAATTCAAGATTGTCATTCAAACGCAGAGGGGTTTTTTTTTATTGAGTCTACGACCTAATTAAAGAAAAATTGCTGTACATAATTTGAGAAGTGAAAAAATGTGGAGAGGTGGAAAATGTGGAGAAGTGGAAAATGTTATTCATACATCGTTGCGGACAAAGGACTGATGGTGGCCAGTTTGGTATAGGCTTTTTAGTACTTGTTTACTGTAAGGTTTCGTGAAATTCTGTGTAGCGGTTGCGGAGAAGTCGTCAAACATGTGTCCGCCAACCAGAGTCTTCGGTGACGTGTTTGCAGATCTGTCATCTCGAACAACACAAATTTGGAAGAGGACCTCGAGTACTTGCTTCATGTGAGGTTTCGTTTAATTCTGTACAGCAGTTGCGCAGGAGAAATCGAAAATACATATGCCTCGGCGACCATATTTGTTGACCGATCGGCTAGAAAAATACAAACTTGGTAGAGGACCTTGAGAACTAGCTTCGTCAAATTCATAATTAAATTAAATAGTTTTCTGTAAATATATTCATGTCTTATTTTACTTGTTGGTTTAAAATTACATTTTTTTGTAGACTGTTTGTTGACGTGGTAATTTTGTGTGATGTATCCCTGTTAACGTAATATAATAAGAATAGTCATCCTAGTTAGTAGAATATCAGTGGCGTAACTTGGGCAAAATTCATGATACAAGGAAAATGAGAACCACATAGAGGTCCCAAATCAAGGGCATTTTTATGAAGGAGGCCGAATGCGAATGACGGTTTTGCCTCCAGCAGCTCGACGAGAAATAGTTTAAATGAGGACTAAATTTTAAAAAAGGGAGGAAGAAAAATGGATGCTTTGGCATACAAGCATACAATGATGGCTACGTCGCTGAATATGAATAGCTCTGAACAGATTAATGCAAAAGATATATAGTTTGTACGTACAAATGTAGATGCAAAAAACAAACAAACAAAACAACAACCAACAGTTGTTTCTTGCACTTGGTAGAGGCAAACAGGCCAAAAATTCATACATCCGTGTGTTTTATAAAAATATTACTGGTAGAAAAGTTATTCATGTATGAATCTAGACAAAATTTCCCAGAGGGGGAGGGAGTTGAGAGTCCAGCCTAGTGTTTTAAGAAAATTACTCGTTAAAATAGGGAAAAGCCTAATAGTATACGAAAGACTACAATTAGGGGGGTACCCTGACCCTTCCCTCTAGATCCGCAGATGGCATTGATGTTTCTCTTTGTAGGTTTATGTCGGATTCTGGTTCAAATTTGAAACATGCATTATGTCTCTATTTAAAGCAATACAACCCCCCCCCCCTACCGACAGTGAAAATATTACCGAAATGTTGCTATCCAAGTTCTAGCCATCTATTCATTGCAAAAGAAAACCTCACTTTTGGATGATCATGTTTGCAATTAAAATGTTTTTCAGAAGGAAAAAAAAATGTTCCCCTCCCTCCCGCTATGTTACTTTGACCTTGATATCACATAACCTTGGACCAAGATGATGTGAAACATTTGAGTCATGAGCAACATCATATTGATCATTATATTGTTTGAGAGGTATAGCCAGAACATGATTTGCATACACAATTTCACTTTAAGCATACTGGGTGACCTTGACTTTGGTCACATGACCTTGGACCTTATGAGCACCAACAAACTAAATTAGTGATTGGATTATATATTTCAACCTGGGGATGATTAGCATAATTACACAATTTCAGCCTGGACATGATTAGCATACCGGTATACAATTTCATTACTCTAAAGTAAGAAGTGACCTTGGTCATGTGACCTTTGGACAATATGATAAGAAACATTTAGTCCTGGGGAACAACAAACTAAAATATGGAAACGATTCTAAAAAGGGTTCAAGGGACATAACCCAGACATAATTAGCATGTACAGTTTCATTCAAAAGAAAAAAGTTATCTTGACCTTGGACAATTGACCTTGGGTCAAAAGATAAGAAACCCTTCGGTCATGAACAACAGCATACTAAAGTATCAAAGTGATCCAGAACATAATTCAAGAGATATATAGTCCAAACACGATAGCATGCACAATTTCATTAAAAAAATGTATAACTTGACCTTGGTCATATGACCGTGAATAAAGGTGGTGTGAACCCTTTAGGTCACAAGCATCGTCATATTAAAACATGAAAATAATAAGGTAAAGTGTTCAAAGATAAAGCCTGGACATGATAGCATGTACAATTTCATTAAAATGTACTGTCTTTGACCTTGGGTCAAGGTAATGTGAAACCATTGGGTCATAAGCAACAGCATACTAAAATATGAATATGCTCCTGTAAACAGTTCAAGAGATATAGCCCGGACAAAATAGCATGTACAATTTCATTGAAAACGTACTAAGTGACCTTGACCTTGGTCACATGACCTTGAGTCAAAGTGGTGTGATACCTTTGAGTCATAAGCAAAAAATATACTAAAATATGAAAATGATCCAGTAAACAGTTCAAGATATTTACCCGGACAGAGCATGTACAATTTCATTAGAAATGTACTAAGTGACCTTGACCTTTGTCACATGACCTTTGGTCACTAAAATATGAAAGTGATCCGGTAAACAGTTCAAGAGATATATACATGTACGGTTGCCGTAAAGAATTATTTCTTTCCCTCGAAATAATGTTTCTTGGGAACGAAATAATATTTCGAGGGAACGAAAAAATATTTCGTGGGAACGAAATGATATTTCGTAGAAACGAAATAATATTTCGAGGGAACGAACTAATATTTCTTGGGAACGATATAATATTTCGTGGGAATGAAAAAATATTTCGAGGGAACGAACTAATATTTCGTGGGAACGAAATACTAGTAATATTTCGAGGGAACGAAATAATTCATACCTCTACGAAATATTATTTCGTGGGAACGAAATAATTTTACTTTTTACACGGCCCTTACGGCCACCGTAGAAATAGCCCGGACAGGAATGTATGTTAAATTTCATTAAAAATGTACCAAGTGACCTTGACCTTCGTCACAAGACCTTGACTTAGGTCAAGGTGATGTGAAACCTTTGGGTCATTAGCGACGAACATACTAAAATATTAAAGAGATCGGGCAAACGGTTCAGGAGATATAGCCCTGACACGATGTGCGACAGACAGACGGACGGACGCGAAGGCATAGAGAGAAACATAATTCATCAATTTGCATAACTCCGCCGAAATTTTGCCAATTATGATCAAACTCACACAAGCTCTGTAACTATCCAAGACATTTGATTATCTCAATCCAGAGAAAATCTGACAAAATAATGAGTTTATTTTCAGATTATTCTAGAAATCAAATCAGTAGACCCTAGGGAACACTGTGGTATCCATAAACAAGAGGCCCAAGGGGGCCATCTCGCTCAACTGAGGAGACTCTATGTATGTTTTCAATCAAAGTCAAGACCTGAAGGAAATCGCTTTTAGTGAAGCTTTGAGAAGGACAAGGTGAACTTACTTCCTGTAAAGTTTGGTGACATTCTGTGCAGTAGTTTAAGAGGATAAGTCAAAAATGTGTCATTCAAATAGAGCCTATAGAGGACATCTTGGATTTCCAATCGGCTCGAAAAACACAAACTTGGTAGAGGGCATTGAGTACTTGCTTCCTGTGAAGTTTCAAGAAATTCTGTGCAGCGGTTTCAGAGGAGAAGTCGAAAATGTGTCAGCCAATCAGAGCCTGTGGCGGCCATCTTGGATTTCCAATCGGCTCGAAAATTACAAACTTGGTAGAGGGCATTGAGTACTTGCTTCCTGTGAAGTTTCGTGAAATTCTGTGCAGCGGTTGCAGAGGAGATGTCGAAAATGTTAAAAGTTTACGCCGGACGGACGGACGGACGACGACGACGACGGACGGACGACGGACGGCGCGCTATGACAATAGCTCACTTGAGCTTCGCTCAGGTGAGCTAAAAGGTACACAAGGGAGTGCATGCCTGCAAAGGGGAGGGGGTCCCGCTGGTTCCTACACTAAAAGACATATGGCTCCACAAAAAGGGAGGGGTTACTAATTACCATAAAGTTCAAAAGATGAAGGAGAAGAGTCATAAATAAGCTTTACAGCTTTATCTCCATCCTTATATTTCATGATTGTAATATTATTGTTATCTCGTTATGTATATAGAAATAAATATTGTTTAAACTAATAACCATAACCAAACTCAACCTTTCTGCGTTATCCCAAACTACGTACAAATACTAACAAAATTTTATCTCATTATGTCAACTAAACAAGGCAGATCAGGACAAACGGACGGACATAAAGGTTCAGAGTAAATTAACATGCCGACAAGAGACTAATGAATAATTAGTATTGGTCTCATTCCGCATTTCATCGCAATCTTTTAGAGGCTTCTGAAAACGAAATAACAAACAAAGAAACAGAAAAGACAATCAAAGAAAAAAAAAAAGAAAAAAAAAAAGAAAAAAAAAAAAAAAAAAAAAAAAAAAAAAGATAGATAAAATAAAATAAAATAAAATAAAATAATAGATTAAAAAAGAAGGAAAAGCTATGAATATTAAATAATGACCTAAGAATTCATCGTGACAAAGATATTTACTCGTTATTGGATTAAATGACGTCATCTTTTTTTAGCATCAGGAAGTACACGTACGTAGTAAAACTGACCAATATCTGTGAAGTAGATATTACTATAGTTTCGGATATAATTTCAAATTATTCGAGGAATCATTAGATATTTCCCGAATATCATTTCAGGTTATTAATGTATATAAGTATTTCGGTAATGAGTTTGATGCTTGTATTTCTTACATTAATGTTATGATCATCATACTATACATTTCAATTGTCAGCCGTTTTTAGCTCACCCGAGCCAAAGGCTCATCCTTTCCTTTGACCCCCATTTGTCCGTCCGTCACAAAACTTTTCACATTTTGACCTCTCCGCAAATGTCAGTTGAATTCTTGTTTTCGAGCCGACCCATAAACAAACATGACCGCCAAGGGGTGCTATTGGCTGACTCCTCCGCAACCGCTGAACAGAATTTCATGAAAGCTTACAGTATGGAAGTACAAAAGGTACTCTTCTAATTCTGTCTTTCAAGAAACATAACCGTCAACTGCTCTAATAGGCTGTCGCATTTTATAACTCTCCTTAGCAAGTATTGCATATAATTTCACGACGCTTAATAGTGGAAGCAAGTACACAATGTCTCCTACAATTTTTTGTTCTTCGATCCATCGTCAAATTAAAAATACTTTACCACTGTACATGTACATATACTCTCTGATTGGCTGACGCATATTACACTCTAAATAACTGCGGCGACGGACTCCATGACGGACCTGTACAGTCCTCGAGTGAAGCGGAAAGTTCTTGTTTTTTTTTATTTGGGGGGGGGGGGTGTCTTAATTCATAAGGCCCAAAATATTTCATCCATTAGTACTCTTTTATTAATACTCCAAAGTTTCAGTTTTCTCGAAAAGAATCCGATAGTATCTAGCAAGACAGCGCTCATTACACAATTCTATCGACTAACTCTGTTGATGGTACTGTATACTTGACTTTTGATGAAGAAAAGAAATACGATACTGTGTTAATCTAATCGACTGTTCACAACATGGACGGCTTATTTATGTTATTCGAGGTATCATATTTATCGATACAGGTGTGCGTTATACGTTAATTTCCGTGGAACGTACCCCTAACTGATTTCCCTATTAATGATGTAATGATGACGAAAATTAACCCATTATAAAGAAGAAATACAATCACTCCTTCTTCATTAATTTTCTAGACCTTTCTTGATGGTGATTCGGAGTTTTCATCTCTTCATTGGAATTTTGTTTTCCTCGTCGAAAGTTTATTTTTCTATAGAAACAAGTGAGTAAGTTATGTTTTTATCATCACAAATTTATACATTTATTGTTTTTTTTCGTATTACCGGTATTTCTGGCCCAAATTCATCTTCATTAGGAACTGTTTTACATCATTTTTATTTTATTTTAAAGGGGGTTAAAACTTTGCAGAAAATAGGAGGAGATAGTCACGAATTCTTCACTTCCGGTGTGTGCTGAGTGGGCCGTATTCATATGGACGTCATAGGAACAACTCTTTTTAGGGTTGTCACCTGTATGCTAGGCGAAGCCGCCGTACGGAGTTTACCGACTTTATAAATAGATAAATAAATAAATAAATAAATAAATAAATAATAAATAAATAAATAAAAGAAACTAGTGTAAATGATATGATGTATGAATTAAAAAAACCTATAAAACGTACCTAATTAAGTCTTATCTATATTTAAAAATAGTAAATAATAAAACAATAAATAAATTCAATAGGTATATATATGTAAGCTAATTATTTTCGCAACAGATTACATAAAATCTAATACATTAATTTTTTAAAATGGAATATTTGAGTTAATTTTGGATTTAAAATTTTAAAGATGAAAAAAAACCCACCAAAACACGGTTTTTTTCTCTCCGTATCATTCGTAACCTATCACTACAGAATAAACTTTGTGCTTAACCGTTGTATTTCTCGTGGAAATTTTCGTCAAGGTCATTTATCACGCCCTCCCCACATTTCTTTTCATCAAGTTGTACATAAACATATGTATGAAATATTATAACTACCATTCTTTTCTTCAGGGCCCTAAAAAGTATGCTTGGAGCTGGTATCTTGGTCCTACTCGTGGTTCCAACAACGTTGGCAACGCCTGTAGTGCAACCGGTGGAAGTTTCACTGACGCCAACTGATGACGCATTTTACGACGATGACGCTTTGGTACCAGAATGGCCTTTTACAGAACTAAAAGCGCTCCTGGATGAAAAAGACCTCGGTGAGGATTCTGCTCTAATACAAGAAGCGTCAAATGAGACATTTTCTCCAGCAAAGCGTCAGGTCAGGAAGCGATTAAACTTTACAGCCACTCCATTTCTGATGCGTTATCTTCGACGAAGAATGAAGAATGGACGCCGCGTGCCATTCGCCAGATTCCTCAGACACCGCAATGCTTAAAATTGACAACAAAAATCAAGGACAGACGACAGACTATAATGGATCTTGATTCATTTTTGTAAAAATTACATTTCTGACATCATTTATGCTTCATTCAAATCAATTGTTGTATATATTTTCTATCATACTTGCATGCTGCTATAAAATGCGCACTAATGTACCGTCGTTTCTTTTTTTTTCATTGATATTCCAGAATCATGTGAATAGCTGATTTTCCAGTAGATTCATTGGGCGGGTAGGCACCAGGCATCACAAACTTTGGCGACATTTTCATTGTGACATCATAATAGAAAACATGACAACACAAAAAGTCAGGGCGATCAAATGTGACGTCACAATTAAAAAGTTTGCTAAATGATGTGATGTGATGTCTGTGCGTAGAAAATCAAGGTTTTTAAAAAACGGTCATGAATATTTTTTTGGAAAATGGACTATTGGTGGAAAAAATATTTCAGGTATCAAAGAATAATCTTTGGTTTACTGAAATACAAAATGGTTTCATCATCATAATACGATGATTTTAGAAAGAATTAGAATAGAATGCTAGTTTTTGGCAGTGAAATAAGTTTTCCTCAGCTTATGCATTCAGAGACATTTTTACAATGTCAATGGATTGTTGTCAAAAACTGCACCTGGAAGTTTCATCACTCGATCTATGTCAAGGGTTACTCAGTTTATTGTGAAGAAACAGTTTCTAAAACATTCCAAGTGTGACATTGACCTTTGGACACAAAAATCAATAGGGCTCCTTCTTAGGTTATTAGCAAATAGCAATGTATGTACATAAAGTTTCATTACTATAGGTCAAGAAATATTCGACTTATGATGTGGAAATGGTGTTAAATGAATGTTTTGAGCCTGGAAGGTTGTTCAGTCAATATATAAAGATAGGAAGCTTGTTCTATCGATGTACCAATTATCAAATATATATACTATGGTGTGTTCCAACATAGCCATACAGTATATTAGTCATGTCTCTCCTTGGATTACAACTCTTGGACAGACTTTATCCATATCTGCCATGTCAAAATTGCTCTACTTTAACAAGTTTTCACATCGTAAATATCAATGTCTTGATGAGAATTATGTTAACAACAGGATATGTTTAAAGAACAGTCAGATTCTCTTCTGAAAATTTACTTACTTATTTTTCAATGTCAATGTTTTGCATGGTAGAAATGGATAAAGTCAGAGAATTGTAATCCAAACATGACGGTTAATATGGAGGTATAACATCATCATGGGAACTGACTTTTTTTGAAAAAATATTTCAGTGCACCATAATTTCAACAAGTAATGATTTTCATCAGTTTTGAATACATGACAATTTTGACCTTCGACTCCAAAATCAATATCTTTGCATGAGGTTTCATCACTCTAGGCCAAGATTTATTCAAATTATGGTGCGGAAGAAAGGTCTGTGGACAGAGATGGCGAAAAATCAGCATACCCTCCCTCCCTCAACTTTGATGGTGGAGGCAACATGATTGAGCATTAAAAGCATTCAAAACAAACCACAAACCTTTGTGTATATATGTAGAAGCAAAATAATACCTCAGCAAAAGCACACTCTATCTTATTTCATTTGCCAAAGAAAATGTCTGCTGCATATGACCATTGGCACATTGAGGGGTCTGTGACATATTTTTGTCCAAAACACTGACAAAGGGGGCAGTACTGGATTCACCACTTACAAAGACATACCAAAATTGAGAAATTAAAATATATTGAATCCATTTGGTTGGTTTTCAGTAAATCTATTTTATTGTTTGTATATATATCAAAACATAGTTAATAGTCCGGCAGATTCTGGCCAAAAATGGGCCTAATTGTTCATTTCGTGATAAAAGCATGAAATTTGGTACACACACTCACTAAGACCCATCTTGAAGATTTAGCTATGGTGCCATCCAAATTTCAGTCTAAAAAGGGATATTTTGGGGTAAAAATATTATTTTGACTCAAAAATCACTAAAAATTGGGAAAAGGCTATAACTCATTCATAAATTGATATTTTTCCCCCATTTTTTCTTATTTTTGTCATAAAGACCTGTTTGAAATAGCATGATCTTGAAACATCTTGATTTCAGTGTATGAAATAATATTTTTGTGTAAAAACATTGTTTTTTGCTCAAAAATCACCGAAAAATGGAAAAAGGCAATAACTCATGAATAAATGTAGATTTTTTTCAAGTTCTTTCATGATATTATCCTAAAGTGACCTTTTGGAGAATCGGGTATAGTGCGATCTCAATTTCAATGAGGAAAGAGACATTAATTGGGGGTAAAAATGGTGTTTTTGATCAGAAATCTCTAAAAACTGGAAAAAAGGCTTTTAGTCATTGATTCTTTCATATTTCATTAATTCTTTCATCATATTTCATCCTTACAACAAATCTGAAATAGTAAGCAATGATGTTTCTTTGATTTAAAAATATAATGGATTATTTTGGGGTGAAAATGTTGAATTTTGTTCAGAAATCACAGAAAATGGAAAAAGGCAATAACTCATGAATGAATGTAGATTTTTTGGAAGTTCTTTCATAATATTATCCTGAAGTGACCTTTTGGAGAATCGGGTATAGTGCGATCTCAATTTCAATGAGGAAAGAGACATTAATTTAGGGGCAAAAATGGTGTTTTTGATCAGAAATCTCTAAATACTGGGAAAAAAGGCTTTTAGTCATTGATTCTTTATATTTTGTTAATTCTTTCATCATATTTCATCCTTACAACTAATCTGAAAAAGCAAGCAATGATGTTTCTTTGATTTCAAAGTTTTATGGATTATTTGGGGTGAAAATGTTAAATTTTGTTCAGAAATCACAGAAAAATGGAAAAAGGCAATAACTAATAAATTTGTTAATTTCTTTGGCAGTAACTTTCATACTATTATCCTGAAGTACACCTTTGGAGAATTAGTTATAGTGCCATCTTAATTTCAATGATCAAAGACACATTTTTTGGTAAAACTAGTGTTTTTGGATTCAAAATCTCTAAAAACTGGAAAGGGCTTATGTTCATTGATTCATTCATATTTTGTTAATTTTAGATCATATTTCATCCTTACAACTAATCTGAAATAATGAGCAATGATGTTACTTTGACTTCAGAGTATAACGGAATATTTTTTGGGTAAAAATGTTGTGTTTTGCTCTAAAATCCCGAGGAATTGGGAAAAGGCTATAATGCCTTAAGTGATGGTCATCTTAACAAGTTTTTTTTAACCTTTTCCTTAAGGACAAATTTTGGAGAAGTACATTGTACATTTATTATCTTAATTTCTATTTGTAAAGCCATATTAATTTTGTGTAAAATAGGTTTTTTCAGCCTCGAAGTCACTGAAATTAGGAAAAAAAGCTTTTGTAGTTATATATTAATAGATGATGTAGCCATCCCAATTTCAGTGTATCAAGGAATGTTTTTGTTAAAAAGTTCAATTTTGTTATTTGGAAACACTTGGCTATAACTCATTAATTCATTTATAATATAATTAAAAAATTAAAGTACAATAGGTTGTTTTTTTTTTACGATAATCTTTATTTCTGTCTGCAATGAAATATTTGGTCGAATTGGCTACAAAATATATATTTTTGTGAATATAATCAGGAAAAGTTTCCTATTATTTAATAGCATTTAAGTGATAAAATGGAATGAGCCAGAAGAGATTGCTTTGATTATTTCGATATTTTTTGGGGGTAATGTCTTAATTGTTCTTCAAAAATTGCTGATTTCTGGAAAAATCTTTATTACTATCAAATTCTACATCTTTATTGTAGTCACATATTCAGGTGTTCTGGGGTATATCATAGTTTGTCCTTGTACGTTAAGATACACGAATGTATTCCTTATTAATTTGAATGATATTTTGGGGCAAAACATTTTTATTTATAGAAAACAGGAAAGTATAAACATGATAAAAGAAATAATCATTTTTAAAATTCTTTATTTCTTATTAAGATGGTTTTTTTTTCTTACTTATTCATCATTTCTCTTCTGTGAAATATTGTTATATTTTGGGGTAAATACATAAACATAAGGTCATAAAGAAAGCATTTATCTTTCAAACGCTAGCAATACATAACTTCTTAATAAGTTTCATTGCATTTTCAGTTTTATTTTTACCCAAAAGATTAGAATAAAATGATGAGAACATTAAATAGGAATAAAGAATTTGATAGGAAATAAAGATAATAAAAGTGAAAATTTGACAATGATACTTTTATAGTAAAATTCTTGTTTTCAGCTATTTCTATATATAAAACATACTTTTTGCCCGAAAATATCATTCAAATTAACAAGATTTATGTAATTCACTATGGCAAACTATGATATGCCCCAGAACACTTTTGAATATAATCAGTAATGTAGCATTTCAAAGTAATAAAGATCTCCCAGAAGTCAGTGATTTACCCCCAAAATAGCAAAACAATCAAAACAATTTCTCACTCATTTCAATTGATCACTGATATGCCATTAAATTATAGGAAACCTATACTGTTTTCATTCATTAAGATAAATAAATTTTAAAAATGATTCACAAAGATATGTAATTTTTGTGAATAATTAGGGTTTGTGCTCCAAAATAGCATAGAAATTGAATTTCGGTTATTGAATGACATTCATATCCATTCATTGTAGTAAACAATAGTACTATCAAAGCTAAGATGTTTCGATTTGGCAGCTTAAAAGAAATATAAATTATTTTCTCAAAATAAGTTGTATTTGCTCAAAAATACATGTTTTACCCCAAAATGTTGACTGAAATGAGCTATTATTTTTTATTTTACTTTTATTTGATCAGATAATTTACTTTCTTTATGAAAATTGCTTTAAATCTATATATTATTAGATAAGACAATTGATTTAAAGAATTTTTTCAGAAATATGTTGTTTTTAAACGAAGAACAGGCATTTTGCTCAAAATTAAGTAACAGATATATCATGTTTGTTTCGAACAATTTTAAAATTCACGGATGAACCTAGTACATAATTTAAAGTACGTTCCTGCTATCATTTTCAAAATTCCTAGAGATTCAATAAAGAATTCTCCAGAAATAAGCGATTTTTTGTTCATTAAATTTCCCCAAAAACACTTTAATTATGAATGAAAATTTCAGCAAAACATATTTAATCTGAAAAGGTAAGAAAAAACATACCACAAAATAAACTTCAATCATTTATTTCATTATGCATAAAGGTTGTTTAAATTGATATATCTACAAAATCCTAGATTTCTAATCATGCTAATTGAAAACACAGGTTTCTGTATAAAAACGAAAATTTTGAAGATTTTGCAAAATATTAAGAATGTATGTGTGTCATTTGAAAGAGGAGACATTGAAAATGTTTTTAATTCATCATTGAACGGTCATATGCAATGCCAGGTAATTGAAAATCAGGAAAATCTAGATTTCGTCTAATTTCTATGCAATTTTGCAAAAATTCGACGTTTTTACCCCAAAACACAGAGAAGAAGTAGGATTTTGAACTTAAAACTTATAACATCTGAAAGAGCACCAATAGTTATATAATTCATATTTATCAACTTTTTAAATCATCATCCATACAAATGTTGTACATTTTTTTCCTATTTTCAGTGATTTTCGACTAAAAAACAAGATCCCCCCCAAAAGAAAAATATCTGTCCTAGCTACCTTTTATTCGTTGTAATCAAACATTTTCAAACACATATCAGAATATATGGGTATCGTTTATTCACCTTGGATGATACCAATTACCTCAAATTTGGGGGTCTGATCCAAAGAATTAAAGCCTTTTTCCGGTTTTTAGAGATTTCTGGGCCAAAAACACTATTTTTACCCAAATTAATGTGTCTTTGCTAATTGAATTAAGATGGCACTGTAGCTAATTCTTCAAAAGGGTACTTCAGGATCATATTATGAAAAAACTTCCCCAAAAAATTACATTTATTCACGAGTTATTTCCTTATTCCATTTTCCGGTGATTTCTGAGCAAAAAATGAACGTTTTTACCAAAAATAGACCTAATTTCACCAAAATCAAGTTGGTTCAATACCTTACTATTTCAAATGGGTTTAACTGATAAATGTAAGGAAAAAATTGGGAAAAAATATCAATTTATCAATGAGTTATAGGCTTTTCCCAATTTTTAGTGTTTTTTGAGTCAAAAAAACATTTTTACTCCAAAATATCCCTTTTTAGGCTAAAACTGGGATGGCACCATAGCTAAATCTTCAAGATTGGTCTTAATGAATACGTGTATCAAATTTCATGCTTTTATCAAAAAGTGAACGATTGATGCAAGAATCTGCCGGACTATAATACCTATAGATCAATTATACATTTGTAGAAAATAAAACATAATACATTGTGTATAAAGTTTGTAGAAATAACCCTCAAAGTGGAAGGGGGGATGATATGTACGTAACAAAACAAAGGTACATGGGAATGAACAAAATGTCATATATATCACCTCCCTTTGTCAAGGATAACATTGTTACAACCAATATCTATTAACTGATATGTATACATAGTGAAAAAGTATATAAATAGGTAATATCATGAGATTTTTTCATTGTACTAATTATGCTGCATAAGTATTTGTCATAGGTTAACAGATTTAATTTCTAAAAATCAAATCGATTTTCTACTCACATTGTAGGATTATTGCACACTAGAGCGATGCTGAGTGGAAGGGAAACTAATGTCACATCTTTTCTACCAGTCTAAATTTTTGATTTCTACCTTGAGTTACTTCTGAGTATTTAACAACTACCAATCTAATATGAGTTTGGAAAAAACAAACTTCAAAAATAATAAATCATCTACCAGTAATAGACTGTCATACTTCAACAGATATTAAACAAACAATATGAATGTTATTTCATAGACCTAGAAATATATGGTAGATATCCAAAGCACTATCATCATTGTATAAAATAATGTGATAATTCTTGTTAAATCTTTTCTAAAATACAAGTTCTGGAAATACTTTTTGTGTTAGTAAAGAGTGCAATTTCACTGATTAAGCAATAGCATTCAGTGCAGTCAACTTTTATTATATGCGAGTCATCTATCTTGATTTCATTCAATGTTGAAAGAATGTTACGGTTTAAATCTCTTTCAACCAATCAGATCAAAGTTTTCACTGTTTTAAAGATGTAGTCATGGTAACAAATTTGAATTGACCAATCAGATTTCTTGTCTCCATTGACTGTAAGATCTTTGTGATACAGAACTATGAGAAAAAGATTCCTGTAGAACTTGCTCTAATTCTTGTTGCGTATCCACGATATTGACCTGGAAAGGCGAGCCGGGAACGTCGACGCCTGACCATTTGATACTGATAATGTAAAGTCCCGTCTCTGTGGGGTCATATCGACAAAGAATCGTTCTGTCTTTCTGACTGTCTCTGTACATTTCAACCTGGAAACCACCTACGAAATAGAATAGTAGAATATAGATACAAATATATAGATATATCCAACTGAATAAAGTGAAAATTTCACCCCAGCATTCTTTTCGCCCTTTGCCATGAGGGCAAATTCAAGACAAGGTGAATAAAATTGTACATGAAGGATTTCTTAAGAAAATATGTAAGAGGACAAATTCATTTCTGGGTGAATAAGTACCCCATCTTCATCGGGCAAAAATAAGACTAGGCAAAATTCAAAGTTGTATACAGTATATCTAAGATATCTTTTTAATTTGACAAAATTCATACTTTATAGCTACTTCAGTGCAAAAGAAAAGAAAATTCAAATTTGAGCAGATTTTTAAAGTATCTCACCTTTTGGTCCCCGAATCCTTACAGTAAGTTGTCCAGCTCCTGCACCTCGAGTTTCCACAATAAATCGGCTCTGATAGGTTGCTAGGATACCATGCTCTACTCCTGGGCCAGTAACTCTTACTTTGCTAGCATCCGGTTGAGCAGCAACTTTCAGTACAAATGGACTTCCTGGAATTGCAAACAAAGCAATAGATATCATTTAAAGTGTACATGATAAATCATGTGATATCTATAGAGTTAAATAATTTTACGTCAAATTACGTGTACATGTACTCTCTTCAAAAATAAAATTAATTCTAGCAGCAATACTAAATGATTCCTATAACAATGAATTGAGCAGATAATAAACATATGGAATGGGGAATATTCAACTATCTGGATATTAAAGTATTCTTTTTTAAAAACATGCAAAGAAAATTTTTATTGACAGGTGCAATTTTTTTAAACCAATGATGAATTTTACAAGAAAAATTTCATACAATAGTCATGCATTTCTTAAAACAATGCATGAATTATTCCTGCCTTAGAGAATCAAGAAGGACTGAATTGTTAATACAAGTATATCTAAAAATTCCACAAGGGGGAGATATCTTTTGAAATATTAAGTAACGTACCATTGACATGTTCTCCTCCATATTTGACCTGTAGAACGTGTCTCCCGACTTCCAGTGGCTTGATGCGTAGCACGAAGGTGCCATCTTTATTGTCTATTAGCTCACAGTAGGCTGCCTTGTTCGGACCCATGCAATATGCTGTTAACTCACCTAAAATGAAAATTGAAACTGTCAAGTGAAGTAAACAAACAAAGAAATGTTGTAAAAGCTTTTCTTCAAATTGTTTGTCACAAAGTCATAAAACATGTCAAAGGAAAATTAAATGCTTCAAAATTAATCAACCAAAACAAATCATCTCTAAGATATGTAGGTTCATTTAGGAATGATTTTCCTCTAAAGGAGTATTAATAACTAATGAATACGGAAAACTTCTTTTAAGAATAAAATCTTCTTTTCTCATTTATTTTTGTTTCCCATAAGCTTTAGAAAACTTGTGTAGTAAGGAAAATCATTCTTTTTCCCATACATTCCATAACTATATAATCATTATACACATTTCGTCAACAAATTCTGAACTTTTTCTTAAAATGTGTGCAATCATTCTTCAGATACCTAAACCGTAAATTCAATTTTACACCTGAGCTATCAAACGCAAAATCATCTAACCTGGTCCAGCTTTGCGAGTGTCGATGAAAACTTCCATGCTCCTTCCCAGAATTCCTCCTCTCAGTCCTTCACCTGACACTTGTACCTTGTTCGGATAGAACGCTCCGATGACGTTAACCTTGTATGGTGATCCTCGTAGCTGACGACCGTTCCACGTTATATGTAGGAGGTACGCACCAGGCACTACGGGGATGTAGGAACAGCGATATTTACCGTTACCAATGCCAACGACCCTGACACTGATCTCAGCTCTGACCCCTGTCAAGGTCACCTCAGGTTTGCCTGTTAACAAGAAAAGTACATGTTGTGAAATAGCAATAAGGGTAACATCACCACATATTTTAAACTTATGAATTATGATCTAGTTCCCTTGTCTTTTAGTTTTCTTCTTTGATCTTTTTTTGCACAGTGCTTTTATTTACATTCACTTGCGCAACCTATTTGAGCTGATCTCAAATCTTCAATTAAATAATAGTCTAACAGACAAATGACCCTGAAAACTGAAAAATTATTAGAAAAAAAAGAATAAAAGCTAGGATGTTGCCTTATATTTTTTTTCTTATTTCCTCGTTCATGCATTCTAAAATAATACAACTTAAGACTGTACACAAAAAGGTGTGCTGCATATTGCATGTTTGACCCAAGATATTTTTGAAGTCACCAGATGAAATAAAGTTTGACTTGAATATGTTAATAGGATACCATTATGTCTAACTTTGACCTTAAAAGTCTTGTCCCTAAATTGGTTACGCGTCTCTAGTTGTAATAGACTACATGTGTAAAATGAAAAAAAATACTAGTGTAAAGTACGCCGAGTAAGCTACAGCCCTATATGTGAAACTATCATACAGATGGATGCCAGACAAAATATTCCCTATACATTTGTTCTTACATAACATGTGACATAAAAAGTTGTGAAGGTATTATAGTAATATTGCAGATAAAAATTAAGATAAATGATGAAGTTTTGAAAAAGTCATGAATAAATTCAAGTGAAAAGCTAATCAGTTGATAAACTCTGGATTGTGAAAATTGTGCAAAGTGCATTGTGGGAAGGTGGGTAAATAAATTAAAACGAAATGTGTTGGTGAAACACTGATGCTGGTAGATAGCAAATCAGTTCAAGCAGATTATCAAGTTTGAAGTTCAAGGTCATCAAATTTGAAGTTCAAGGTCGCATTATTTTGCGACCAGTGATAAGGTCTTGTCATACATGTATGTGAAATATGAATGTCCTTTTACTCTTAACATTCAAAAGTCATGCCAAAAGTTCAGTAGGTCAAAGCAAGCAAATTCTAATGTCAAGGTCAAATTCAAAGGTATTGGTACCAATAGAAAAGTCTTTCACCAAAGCTCTGTCACATACCACAAGAAAGCTATGCCCATTTCTTTAAGTTATAACCTAAGACAGATGGACAGACGGACAAAGAGATAAGCAAAACTTGAAATCCTCTGAATCTATGATTCAAGGAGAATAATATATTAAATATTTTATAACAGACAATAAAGGGAAGTGAAATGAATGGGTAAAAGTGCAATTTATTGGGAAAATCAAAAGAAAAATTCTCACTCTGTTTTCCTGTAGCTTTTAAAAGCACAAATGTTACCTTATTTGAAGTTATGTGGAGATATATAGTGACACTAGCATATATATTGCATCAAATTAGTTCAGTTTCTTCTAGAGTATTAAAGTCACACTTGTGAAGATAAACACACCCTTATTCAAGTTCACTTGAAATTTTAATGTTTATCAAAATTCTAAGTCCTTTAATAATTCCCAAAAACCAAACAGAATAAACTTAGTAATTTACGCCTCTCCAGAACTAAAGAAAGGTGAAAAATTCTAAAAATAACTTCAACAAAATAAGACTATGGAACCTGTCCAAACAGAACCAAAGTTCTTTCTAGAGAAATAAAACTATGTATATATGTCATTATTATAAACTGCATTAAAAGCCATAAGCTATAGTTCAAGTAATTTTGTTACAAAAACAGTATCCAGTTTGAAATTAACCTAGATAGGAATTCGTTCAAACTTGACATTTTTCTTAAGCAGAAAATGAAATGAAGAGAAAATTGTTGAAAAGATGACAAAATAGAAGCAGTCTCAAATTATCTGGGCTGATGGCAATTTTTTTAAGACATCAGATAAATATTTGCAATCTTAGCTAAAAAGCTAGGCAAGAGGCTCAAGCAAAATATATCTGTTTTGTATAACTATTTTTCTTCTTAAATTGGCAAAGAGGAATGCAGAATTAAATAGTTCATGTCCCGTTATCATTTGTGCAGTGGTCAAAAACCAAGCTAGTCTAGTATTATGGTGTGTACACAAATGACCTCGACAAGAGATCTACCGTTCTCTCCTTTTACTTACGATTTCCATGAAATCCTAATATTAAAGAACATGCATTCACCATAATGATTTTATATATAATATAAATATTCTATCTACATTTTAGAAAATGAACATGCAACTCTCCAGACCCTATAAAATATCTATTCTACGTTTTCATGCAATTGTAATAAATATATTTATCTATAAGACCAACAACGGAGTATCATGCAATTTGTTTGATAAAATCTTAGTATTCAAAAATGTCCAGTGGAGTAAAATTTAAATTAAGCTCGAGTTTTACAGAAAATTTTGTCCATTTTACCATTTGAGCATTATGGAAAAAGACATTGTACACCAGTGGCTGAATATTTTTACCATTTCCTATATAATGCTTTTGCGGACAAAGAAAGATAACTCTTGTACACATTCAGCTAATCAAAATTTCAGAGTTCCAGTCAAGTACCTAATTGGACAGTAAGATAAGGGAGTAAAATGCCATTAGAAAATTTCAAGTTATATATATATTTTTTTCTGTTCTACCGAGACTGAGTTTTTGTTTCATTGAACAAGAACAATTTTCTGAGGATGTACAGGATTTTTCTTCATATGTAAAATTTACAACATTTTAAAATATAAGACACTAAATGACATTAACACTTCACTGCCTCAAAGCTAAAATGACTGGACAATTTTAAATCAGCTACTATTTTCAAAATGACAGTCACAAAATAGCGGTCAGATGTTTTACAAAATCGACATACCTGGTCCAGCTTGAGAGCCGTCAATCACAAACTCCGCCTCTTCTCTGACAGTCGCCTCCTTTAAGCCCCGCCCAGTCAGAATGACCTTGTTAGAGTCGGGCTGGGCAGATATAGCATAGCCCAGGAATGGAGAGCTGGGCAGGGCAAAGTCTGACCAGAATAAGTGGATGTAGTGATTTCCTGAAATGTATAATATGGGATAAGTGTATGGAGTTGGTTTAAAATAAAATATTATATACACATGATATAGAGAATAAATGTCATATTTGTGTTTTGTTACAGGTATGCAACACACAGCAAGTGCATTTATCGTACATGTAATCATTGTAATGCGCCATAGTGCATTTCATGCGATAAATGCACTTGCTGTGTGTTGCATACCCGTAACAAAACACAAATTATGACATTTATCCTATATATTTGCACCATAGTTATCCGTTTCATTCTTATTTTCTGAAATCACATTTTCTAGGTAAAAGGGTGACGTTAAAATTCAGATCACCGCAGGTTCAGCAAGCAGGTTAGAGCAGCCGTCACAGCATGTTTCTTTAGATCTTATGCATTGTGACATCATGACTGTTAACATACCAAATGCAGCACGTTCCTTTTAATAGTTGCATCTCAGGAAATTGCATTGGTTGTGCATATATATAGAAATAGCAGAATATTTTTACAACTTCTAAACACTGCTTTTCTCTTGTACACTTTTCAGCTAACCAAAATTCCTTCATCAACAGTGGCGAAATATATTTTACAGAGTTCAAGTCGAGTAGCTATTTGGACAGTAAATTATAAAGGAATGAAATAAGCAAGTTATAGTTTTAAGGCTATGTTTTAATATGGAGTGGGTTTCAAACAATGTTAAGAAAATCAGAGAGTGGAAAAAATTGATTCCATACCACAAAATAATTAGTTGCTAATTTGAAAGAGTTTATGTAAAATGATTTTCTTTGAAATACTTGATGGCATTAGTCCTTGAAAGAATTTTCTAAGTTATAAGAAACTTCTTTGCATTCTCAAGTTTGTGACTAAAGAAATTAATACTCACCAGTTCTAAAGACTTTCATACATGTATCTAATCATCGTCGGAAACCCATGCTTGGTCACGCAAGTTCACCTCCCGTGGGTCATAACAACAGAATTATCGCTGGATAGCATTACAAAAATCTAATGCGAGTACAGGTCAGTGAATGAGCTATTCAAAGCCAATATAAACTGTCATATTGTTTTGTAACTCTTAAAATTAACAAATATGACTCACTGTCAACATTAATAAATAGAATATCTTTTGTTGATAAAAATGAAAAATAGATCATGCTTTTGCTATCGATAACACATTCACTGACTAGTACTTGCATTAGATTTTTGTAATGCTATCCAGCGAAAATTTTGCCATTATGACCCATGGGAGGTGAGCTTTGCGTGACGGAGCGTGGGTTTCCAACGATGATATCTAATATGATATGCAAGAATTTTTATTCCCTGAATTTTTTTCTTCCAATGATACATAATCATTATACAAAAACAATTTATTACTCAGAACATACCTTCCACTTCAGGTACAAATGACACCACCGTGTTTCCATAGTTATTTATTACTCAGAACATACCTTCCACTTCAGGTACAAATGACACCACCGTGTTTCCATAGTTATTTATTACTCAGAACATACCTTCCACCTCAGGTACAAATGACACCACCGTGTTTCCATAGTTATTTATTACTCAGAACATACCTTCCACTTCAGGTACAAATGACACCACCGTGTTTCCATAGTTATTTATTACTCAGAACATACCTTCCACCTCAGGTACAAATGACACCACCGTGTTTCCATAGTTATTTATTACTCAGAACATACCTTCCACCTCAGGTACAAATGACACCACCGTGTTTCCATAGTTTTCTTCCACAGCTACAGGGATGTTGGAGTTAGGACCTACGACCTCTGACCTCAGCGATCCGGGCCCGGCCTGGGAAACATCGAAAATCAGTTTCTTTTCCTCTCCGACGACCAGAGCTACTCGTTCACTGGCGTCCATGTACTGGCCCCATCCACCTGATATCTTTATTTTACGGGCGTCTAGTACCTTAGGGTGGTATGGACTCCCTGAAATGTATATTTGCTTCTTTAGTTTTTAGCAGCTGACTGCATTAATATACATGTACAACAAGGTTAGCACATAAGTATATGGTGACAAACGAAGGAGGGACTGTGCCATATCACAATGACGGGCATATGACATGCTAATCTGTTCACAATTTGGTCTTTTTTAAATAGTCCCATTTGTGTGGTAGTGCTGTCATCAAATCGTACGGAAATCTATGTAAAATCCAGTGAAATATTGCTACAAATAAGACGTTTTAAAGGAATTTAATTAATGAAAATATTGTCACATTACTTTTACAACAGATATCCTTAAGCTACAATTGAAGATAAGCCTAAAACATAGTGTAATGAATGATTAAAAAGCTCACCTCATGGCAGTATTCTATCATGGCAGCAAACAGAAAGGAGTCAACAGAGTTTTGAATTTGAAAACCTGTCCTACTGAGAACCAGCAAAAATGATACCACACAAAAAAAATTTAGAAAAGGGAAGTAGAGTATTTCATTAATTGACTCAAATTTTACATGAATGGGCGTACTCTATTGAAACCCAAATCTCCCTAACATATGCATTCAACAGAAAATATAGATTATGACCTAAATTTGAATGTAGAATTGTAATCTACTCATAAAGACGCATGAAGTGTGCAAGTTTGGCCTTCCTAGCACTTAAAATAACGAAATTAAACTTCTTAACATTGATACCTAAATCTTCCTAACATGTGCACTCAAGCGGAAAATATATGTCATGACCTACATTTGAATGTAGATTTGTGATCTACTCATTAAAACGCATCATCTGTGCAAGTTTGGTCTTCCTAGCACTTATAATACAGAAATAAAACTTCTTAACATTGATACCCAAATCTTCCTAACATGTGCACTCAAGCAGAAAATATAGGTCATGACCTACATTTGAATGTAGATTTGTTATCTTTTCTTAAGGGGTATGTACAAAAGTTTATCGGCCATATTGGATTTGACGTGAAGCATACTTGAAAATCTGCCGTCCTGCAGAATTAAGACTCCAAATTTAACCATTTTGATACTAAATTTTCTGTACATAAACATCTTCATTTTCCAATCTTTCTGAGTATAACACTGCATCAATATTTTTCACGACGACCAGATGAACTTTAAGTGCACCGAACTGCGCAGCTACAGTTCTGCAGAATTCATGATTTATACCAAAGCCTACCTTAAACGTTACTTTGATCATAATGTCTACAATCATTTGTTCTCCAATTTTGATAATACTTTCTCAAATGCCGGGTATCTTCATTTTACACATGGGGGCTAGTAGCCATATCACCATAGAAAGGAATCCGGGGCGGATCCCTTGAATGTTGCACATTTGTAATTTATCACCAATAATACACAGTCGAAATTCTAGTGAATTACCCAAGGAACTTGAAAATCTTTAATTTTTCTACTTACGTTGGGGCGGATCAGCACGTGAAAATGGCTACCAGTAAAAACTCGTGTTCGAAAGGACCCGTATTGTATAAAAACGAGGATTATAAGATTATGAGACCGTGTATTCAAAATTGAAGGACAAATGTTTGCAGATATATAATCAATGTATCGTTTAAGGTAAGTTATAGTAATATTCATGAATTCTTCTGTCAGATGCAGCTGTGCAGTTCGGTGCATGAAATCAAAAGTTTTCTAATGTTGAAATATTAGTGTAATTTTCCGTAGAAAAGATGGAATAAAGTAGGTCAAAGGTCAATGTCAAGATAAAATAAAGCCTGTGTTTGTGAAACACGAATGCCCCCGGTGGCATCTTTGTTAGTATGAACACTATTTTCTGTTAAGTAAATGCATGTGAGGTCACTGGGTTAAAAGGTCAAAGGTCAAGGTCACGAGGTCAAAAATTTTGGTATCAATGGAAAGGTCTTGTCACAAGGAATACACATATGAAATATGAAAGCCATATCACTTACCATTCAAAAGTTATACCAAATATTAACGTTTTTGAAAAGTAGGTCAAAGGTCAAGGTCAAGGTCAGGAGGTCAAAAATTTTGGTATCAATGGAAAGGTCTTGTCAGAAGGAATACACATGTGAAATATGAAAGCCCTATCACTTCCCATTCAAAAGTTATGCCCAGTGTTAAAGTTTTTGAAAAGTAGGTCAAAGGTCAAGGTCAAGAGGTCAAAAATTTTGGTATCAATGGAAAGGTCTTGTCACAAGGAATACACATGTGAAATATGAAAGCCCTATCACTTCCCATTCAAAAGTGATGTCCAATGTTAAAGTTTTTTCGGACAAACAGACAGACAAACAGACAAACAGATAAACAGACAAACAGACGGACAGGCCAAAAACTATATGCCCCCGAATCTTTGATTCTGGGGGCATAAAAATTTGGTATCAATAGAAAGGTAATACACGTGTAAAATATCAAAGCCCTATAACTTACCATTAAAAAATTATGCCCAATGTTAAAGATTTTGAAAGTTAGGTCAAAGGTCAAGGTCATGGTGTCAAAAATTTTGGTATCAATGGAAAGTTCTTGTTACAAGGAACACACATGTCAGATATGAAAGCCCTATCACTTACCATTCAAACGTTATGCCCAATGTTAAAGTTTTCGAAAAGTAGGTCAAAGGTCAAAGTCAAGGTCACAAGGTCAAAAATTTTGGTATCAATGGAAAGGTCTTGTCACAAGAAATACACATGTGAAATATGAAAGCCCTATCACTTACCTATCAAAAGTTATGCCCAATGTTAAAGTTTTTGAAAAGTTGGTCAAATGTCAAGGTCAAGGTCACAAGGTCAAAAATTTTGGTATCAATGGAAAGGTCTTACCACAAGGAATACACATGTGAAATATGAAAGCCCTATCACTTCCCATTCAAAAGTTATGTCCAATGTTAAAGTTTTTCGGACAAACAGACAGACAGACAAACAGACGGACAGGCCAAAAACTATATGCCCCCGAATCTTTGATTCCGGGGGGCATAAAAATGTAGCTATTGAGGTAGAGAATTCTTGGGGTTAAAATAGTTAAAGTTTGAGCCTTTACTCAGTGTAAGGAAACATTTTCAATAATACACTGCATAAAACCCAATATGGCGAATAACAGTTTGTCCATACCCCTTAAAGATGCATCATCTGTGTTGATTTGAACTTCCTTGCACTTATTATAGAGAAATAAAACTTCTTAACATGGATACCCAAATCTTCCTAACATGTGCACTCAAGCGGAAAATATAGGTCATGACCTACATTTGAAAGTAGATTTGAGATCTACTCTTAAAGATGCATCATCTGTGCAAGTATGAACTTCTTAGCACTTATTATAGTGAAATAAAACTTCTTAACATACTAGAGCGGACGCAGACGACAGGGTGATAGCATTAGCTCCCTCTCACTTTGTGAGGTGATCTAAAAAGACAGAAGTATAAAACCTATCCTGGTCCTAACATGCTGCATCCATTGGAAACATATTTTCAGTGTTACCATTAACTTACCAGGTATATCCCTGCCGTTCCATGTGATATTGATATCAAACAAGCCGACCTCCACCGGTACATAGGTAACCACGAACTGGTCACCCTCCCTCTCTATGGTCGTCTTAGCGATAGAGTTGGGACCTAGAACGAAGCAAGCGGGTAAAGCAGTCTACAAAGCAAGATGAAAATTCCTAACCTATCACTATCATAGTTATTGTTATAAAAGAAAATTTGTTACACCCTTCTCTTGCTCTAACCTACCATTATATTTGATATGAGAAAGCTGGTCTACATTTCTCCTACTCTATTTGCAGTTGAACTAGAGTGGATCCAAATTCAAAATTATCAAAAATATTAATCGTGTCAAACTTCTATTTTGTGTAAAATTCAATGCTAATTGCCTTGAAACTCAGACTAATACGTAATGTTTGAAGCAATTTGATCCAATATCGGTTTCGCGTACTGTATTAGCTCTTCCATGTGTACTAAAGAAACTACATAAGAGTCAAATGTTTATTATATAAATGGAAAAGTCAACATAATGAAGGTGTGCAGTCCTGTAAAAAATCTACTTTGAACAAAAGTGCAACATAAGAACAAATCAAAATGTTCTATTAATACGTGCTTATACTATCAATATTGATTTTTTTAATAAACTAAAATCGATTCTATAAAAATTAAAGTGGGTTTTGAAGAAATGTTAAAAGGACAACCTAGTGCAAATACCATCTATTCGTATCTTGAAAGTTCCCTTTGTCTACAGGATGAAAGCCTTGCCCCTATATACTCCGTCTTGATGCTCTTTTTCCCTACTAACGCTTGTCTCATCTACCTACCTATACTGAAACTATTTGTATGAGCATCATAGTTCAAGTTAAATCGACTCTTTCCACATTCTTGTAAGTTGAGACTGTCTATGTAGAAATCTAAGTCCTTCCGGCAATGATCAAACCTAATATTTTGGACAAAATTTGCAAAATGTTGCCCTTCGAGACCAAGCAATAGGGGCACTGCAACTGTTGCAACCACCCCTTTCCCTTCCATACAAAGGTCGCCCCCTGTCTCTGTCCCACGTCCATGCGGAATACATGGCCACTTTGTCCTACCCCTATGTCATAGCTGCCCCCCCCCCCTCATTACAATTACTCTTGTTGACACGTACATCCAGGTCGCCCTGCCTCTGTCCTACGTCCATGCGGGATATGGCCACTTTGTCCTACCCCCATGTCACAGTTGTCGCTCCCCTTCCCATCGTTACAATTACTTACCGTCAACACGTACATCCAGGTCGCCCTGCCTCTGTCCCACGTCCACGCAGAATGTGGCCACTTTGTCCTACCCCCATGTCACAGTTGTCGCTCCCCTTCCCATCATTACAATTACATGTACTTACCGTCGACACGGACATCCAGGTCGCCCTGCCTCTGTCCCACGTCCACGCAGAATGTGGCCACTTTGTCCTCCTCCCCACGGTGTAGACCATTGCCGTGGGCTGTGGGCATTCCTCCCTCATCAATGTTCTGGACGTACGGACATCCTAAAAGACCAAACATTACAAAGGTACAAAACGATATCTGGTTCATATGAGACGTCACACGATTAAGGTATAATCAACCAAAATCTGAAACCAGTTATTGAATATGTTCAGTTTTCATCTTTTAAGGGAAAATTTATCTAAACTACCAATCAAGGTAAGTGACAGATGTTGTACAAGGCAATTTTTAGTATGAGCCAGTTCTTAAGTAATACATTGTATGTACAAATGTACGATCAAAGTTATACAGCCAAAAAAAAAAACGACTGGCTTTCCACAGAAAGAATGTAAATATATCATGATTACATTTTTGATTCACCTTGGGGCTTAACCAAAAATGTAATCATGATAACTATCATGATTACATTTTTGGTTAAGCCCCTAGGTGAATCAAAAATGTAATCATGATAAATATATGCATAATGTTTGAAATTTCTTTCCAGAATCAATCGATAGACTGATGTAGTTCTGCAGATGTACAAACAAACAGACAAACGGGAAGACGGTCAGTTCATCCTAACTTGCCTTACTTTCCCCTGCCTTATTTCACACGCCTTCTTTCCGATTTCAACGAACTTTTCAATGAATTTCAACAAATCGGATTCAAAAATGGACCACCATCCTCTTTTCCTGATTCCTCGGCTTATATATACTTAGGGAATAAGTAGTTTCTAACGTAATGTTTGCGGACGGTAAATGCTGATTTTACAGTCGCACATTTTTTTTTCTGGCGACGCGTTAGCGGAGCCAGAAAAACGGATGTTTGCAACGTAAAATCAGCATTTGCCGTCCGCAAACATAACGTCAATATCTAGTTATTCCTATTCTAATGCAATCTATATTTTCTGTGAATATAAGGTGAAATGTGACGTTATAGCAACTTCAAAGCCTAGTATGTTCTTGTTTTACAGTCGTAAATAAAGAGCAAACAACAAATGAAAATCGACGTTATAGCGACGTTGCATTGGAATTTTTCTTTTCCCATCCTTCCCTATCCAGTTTCATTCCGCTGACGTTACTTTTCTTCCATTTTTTCTGTCACCTTTTAATATTAAACGAGTAAACGCTTTAAAAGTTCCTTAGATATCCCCCATTATATTGTTCAAAATCTCGACTTTTTTCACCACTTTTTTTAAAATTCATGATTTCCCTATTCAATTCGTCCTTTACCAAACTTTAACCCTTCATCACTTACCGCAGCATACCATAACTATACAACACAAAAGTCTCCCAATATCCAACAAAGTAGCTGATAAATACTTGTTTCAAACACTGATCATGTAAGGTGTTCGAGTAATAATTACCTGAGAAAGTGATGGGGGATTGTAATGGTCATCTTTATCTTTGTCCATCGAGGTCAAGATGTCGATTTCACCGTTTGTACCGAATGTTTTTATGAAGGGTGTTTTCCCACCCACGACAGAGGTTTTGGTTAATGAGCCATGATTAGGACACTACCGCTCGGTCCATAAATTAACGTTCTTTTTTGTAGTTTAGATTTTTTCCCGAATATTGGAATTCCAAACACTGACAAAATACATTTATGTGATTGTTTAAACTGAAGTAATATTAGATACACAATTTTAACAATTTCGATCAGTGTTCCTATGATTAATTAGTACATTTACTAAATACGTTAGGGAAAATGGAAGCTTAGAAGTTACGACGCAGAATTTTTTACTGTTTTTAAAAGAGGGCTGATCCTTTGAAACACCTAACTATGATCAAATGGTCAACGGTCATAACCACATGCCCTTGTTTTGTGATCATCTACCATTTAGTAATGGGTTTATGAGGAAGGGGGGGGGGTCACTAAACAAACGCCTGTGACCAGAATCTAAAACAACGTGGTGCATGCATATTATCAACCAGATGCGGTTTATATCTAGGAGTCGTGGCAACATTCTTAAGTTATACCACAAACTATTGTACATTGTCCTTCGAACCCCACTCCTTGACAAAACTAAGCGATTCAATTTAAAACCAGAAGTCTCTGACGAGACTGTAGCTCTCCTGGTTGTTTTGTTTAATTCACTCGTTGACAAGTGAATAAGATACATATACATGAATAACAATTTCCATTTTATTTCAAACCAAAGACATAGCGAGCAGTCGCTCTAACAAATTATAAATAGCACAACGAAATAACAAATCCATTAGCTGCTACTAGAATATCGCTCATACAATTTTTAATAGCCGAGATAAAGGATTTCAAAAAATAATGCCATACCCATTTTCCAAGATCCTAGGGGTCAGGGGCTGCTAGCTCAAATGAACTATCAATGACATAATAAGACTACAGATCGATTATATTGCATAAACAACAAAGTTTCCATCATTAATAGCTTTAGAAGAGTTGAGAGCACTATATACGAGAAAATGACCACACCCATTTTCTAAGACCCTGGGGGTCAAGGGCTCATACAAAATATCAGGTACACAACTAAACCACACATCCATCATACTGCAAAAAGAATTAAGTCTCCATCATTTATAGTGTCAAAGGAGTTGTGACCACAAGATTACATACAGTTATATAGGAGAAATTGACCACACCCATTTTCTAAGACCCTGGGGGTCAGGAGCTCAGAAAAAAATGTCAAGTGCACAACTAGACCACAGCTCCATTATATTGCAAAAAGAATTAAGTCTCCACCATTTATGGCGTCAGAGGAGTTGTGAGCACAAGATTACATAGTTACATGTATATAGTAGCAAATGACCACACCCTTTTTCTAAGACCCTGGGGGTCAGGGGCTCAAACGAAATATCAGGTGCACAACTAGACCACAGACCCATCATATTGCAAAAAGAATTACTGTAGTAAGTCTTTATCATTTATAGTGTCAGAGGAGTTGTGAGCACAAGATTACATAGAGTTATATAGGAGAAAATGACCACACCCTTTTTCTAAGACCCTGGGGGTCAGGGGCTCAAACAAAATATCAGGTGCACAACTAGACCACAGACCCATCATATTGCAAAAAGAATTAAGTCTCCATCATTTATAGTGTCAGAGGAGTTGTGAGCACAAGATTACATAGAGTTACATAGCAGAAAATGACCACACCTATTTTCTAGGACCCTGGGGGTCAGGGGATCAAACAAAATGTCAGGTGCACAACTAGACCACAGACCAAGTGTAATGCAAAAAGAGTTACATTTCTATCTCTTATAGTGTCAGAGGAGTTGTGAGCACAAGATTACATAGAGTTATATAGGAACATATATAGGAGAAAATGACCACACCCTTTTTCTAAGACCCTGGGGGTCAGGGGCTCAAACAAAATATCAGGTGCACAACTAGACCACAGACCCATCATATTGAAAAAAGAATTAAGTCTCCATCATTTATAGTGTCAGAGGAGTTGTGAGCACAAGATTACATAGAGTTACATAGCAGAAAATGACCACACCCATTTTCTAGGACCCTGGGGGTCAGGGGCTCAAACAAAATGTCAGGTGCACAACTAGACCACAGACCAAGTGTAATGCAAAAAGAGTTACATTTCTATCTCTTATAGTTTCAGAGGAGTTACGAGCACAAGAATTGTTTACGGACGGACGGACGGACAGACAGACGGACAGACGCCGGACGACGGGGTATCGCATAAGCTCGACTGGTCTATGACCAGTAGAGCTAAAAAACTCACCAGCAATTTGAATATAAGTAACATGTTTCCCATCATTTGAGGAGTACTCCACTGGGACTTTCTTAGACTTATCCTTCGAGAATCGCCTTTTAAAGAAACTGGTTTTGCTTTTCTTCTTCTCTGATTTAGGAGAAGTTTTAGATTTGGAAGACAACACTTTTTCGGTTATTTGACTAGAATATGCATGACTTGCGATCACTTTTTGTCCAGTTGATATTTGTACATGTTTCAAAGACTTTGCTGCTATGCTCAATTCTGAATCCTGTAACGAGGGGTCTGATTTCTCCAGAGTAACTTGACGATGTTTTAGCGACCTTGCCACACTCTGAATCTCATTCACATCTTTATCTTCACTACGGCTCAGCCGAGCTTCCTCTAGACTAGATCGCTGCTTAATGTTGATTTTATGTAAAGATCTCTTCAGATGATTTTCAAGATTAGCCAATAGCACCTTATTTTGCAGAATTTTACCCACAGGTTTGTCTGCCGAGATTCGTTTTCTTTCCTCGGCGTCTTCATTGCGACGTGCGTTTTTCTTTTCCTCTACTTTTGCAGCCTCGGGGTCCCTCTCCACGGCCCTCTTCTTCAAAACAGACCCCAGTTCTTTTACAAGCTGATCATGAAGCTTTGACCCGGGGTCTTTCTTGATTGAAGTCTTAAAGAATATAGGTTTGTCCAAAATCGTACTATGAGAACTGGGTGATACTGGAGGGGAGCTTGCTACCCCACTTTCTTCCATTTTCTCTTCGTCTGTCTTGTTGATACTGCCAGTCTCTGTTGCAGACGATACCCTAGCTTCCGTTTTGAGAACGTCTTTGAATGCCTCTTTGATTTCATCGTCTTCGCTGGATTCGTCATCATCCCCGAAACATTTGTCTTTCAGTATGTCCCTTAGTTCCCCAAGCACATCATCCACTTGAATCTCCTTGACCTCGTGGTCAGTTTCGTCCGGACCCTCCATCACTCGGAGGACAATTTGGTCAGTCCCTGACCACCACAATTTTCATATGAAAACAAACGCCCTTTTTGAATGCTCTCCTTAGAAATTCTCAATCAGCACCTCCTTAAGATGGTAACATTGATGCTCATGTAATCCAAAATCTTACATACCCAGGATTTTCCGACCTTAGTAATCTTGTAAATACCCGATCAGTCATTGCATGTCAGGGAGCACCTGTCAGCGTAATCATATTTTGATATGATTTTCTCTTTATGTCCTGCAATCAGCCCTGGAGATACGAGTAGATAAGGTCTTTACTGGGACATCGCTGATATTACACCGACTTACAGAACGTGAGGTCCTGTCCCAAGTTTCACCCTGGCCAATCGGGACTTAGCGTCTCCCCATGTGTAAGAAGATACGTCATGCCATCCAATGTACGCCTTATTAATTGTTGATAACTCATTTATTCGTAATAATGTATAACACAAATTCCACGTGTAACGGTTCAAGAGTCATGCAATTCTACGATTCCAATAGATTTTCAATTTGCTGACGCGATCTTTGGAAAGGTCATTACATTGTATATACATGTAGAAACTACTTTTCGCAGGGCAGCTAAAACAAAGAGTCTAACGTTCCAATGAAATCAGGTATGGGCACTTTTCCCGCTTTTACTGCATTCTAAATGCTTTTAAGGTATCAGCGATGTCATAATTTCATGCCTGATTGGTCCATCAATAATGCAAACTCTGTTTTCCCTCCTTCCACTTGAACTGTTTAAGCACTACAATCCAACTCGTCATTTTGCATAGACGAAGATTCGTAAATGTTTATATATAGCTTAACATAGAATCGGCTACAGATTAAAGCACACCGTGTAATCAATATTTGGACCAAACAAAATCATTCAGAAGCCCATTGTAGCACTCATGTCAAACATTGTAAAATCTACTTCCATTTCGCTAACTAATGCTTTTATTACGATTGATTTGCCGGTTTGGCCTTGAAAACGCTTACGACAAAGAAAAGCGGTGTAATAGAAACTTTCACTGTGGGCGCTATCCCTCTTCAATTCAATAGAAATCAAAGACGACCAAAATCCAGTTTCTCTCTTAAACTCTACTAGCTGCTAAATTAAATCTCAGTCCAAGGGTATTTAAAAATGCAAAGATTAAATAAACAGGATTATGTCTGAGGGGGTGGAAGTCAACAAATTGTTTCTACAAGTTTTAGGGTCTTGCATTCGGGGTACCTAACGCACCGAGGACCTTTACTTAGCGAGACGACGATGGTACTGGCAAAATTCTTTTTTAAATGATTCAATGTTGTGTACCCCACCTCATTATGAGATGACAAGACATTTATGTGGTATTAACAGTTTGGCGCTGTTCAAATGTTGCCGGGGGCACCCAGTACTAGTATACATATGTATATATATGTGAAAAACACTATGCTCCCTCATTGACATCATACTTTATTCCAATATCGAGGTCGTTGAGACGCTTCTGTAATGTTTACACTACATTGAAATATTCAATAGCATATCAATGAGATTTGTTGATATTTATCAAAGTATGTCAAACTAAGACGGTATTTAAATACTTCAAAATATATTCATCGATTCATTATGATTTAAATAATCTGCGAATAATGAAGATGGGTTACATCTAGATTTATAATATCATATCATTCTATAATTTAATCCCCGATCATGAAATAACGCCCAACTTAAAAGGTATTCGTCTTGTTTTCAGTTGAAGTTCTTTTCCAGTCCAGTTTTGCATTTCGAAGAGGGGAGGTGTCGATCTATAAGAGTTTATTCCCCAGTGGTGAATTCAGGGGGTGCGGCACTGACCCAAAATTTTCCAAAAAGACTATATTTCGGCCCAATTTCAGTAAAAATCGGCAAAATTCGCCCCTTGACCATTGGCCTTTCCTTCCAATCAAAAAAGTTCTCTTTAACAGGCACATGCTGGAATACTGGAGGGGTGGGGTGTCGATTATTCCATGATAGGAAGGAGGAGGGAGTACTGGAGCCGATTACATGTATGCCCCAGCATGTGCAACGGAAAATTGTTATTTTAAAAACATATTAGAAAACGACCATTTTCATTTTGTGTGTTCTTTTTTATCCCTATCATCGCTATTCTGACGGACCCAGGACAAAAAGTCAGTGCGATTCAAAATATAAAAAGATTTCAACATATTTTGTAATTTTTAAAATCTTAACTTTTAACTTTATCGATTTTAGGCGGGAGACCACACCTCCCAAAACCGCTTGTATTCTTTTTTATCGTTACAAATCCTTTACCATCCTTCCAGACAATCTGAATGTAATTTAAGACTAATATCAGCTTTGGATACATGAATCGTGACAAAATTATTTCATACAAAGACATCTTTGCACAGTTTAACTGGAATTTGTATTCAGGAATGTAGTGAACATGCTTCAATTTAATTATTATTCAAGGCCAGATAATGCTAATATTATTGGTGCTCAAGTTGACCTTTAAACCTGATAAAAAGTCGCTAGGACAAAAGTCAAGGTCAAGGTCAGAAACAACAGATCTGATCATGAGGCAACCTAAGCTACATGTATATACCTACTTGTAGTTCAAAAGATTTTGAACCAGGTCAAAGGTTTTGAAAAGTAGGTCAAACTCCAAGGTCAAGGTCACTATGTTGGTGCCATAAGATATTGGTCTTCTCATGAGGTATCCTCATGTGTTATTAAGATACATCCAAGGTTAATTTGTTTTTAAAGTAGGTCAAACTTCAAGGTCAAGGTCACTTGGTCAATAGTCAAGGCCCCAAATGAAAGGTATGGCAATTGGCAATGACCTCTATCCCCAATATAAGTAAAAACATACGGTCTTGGTCAATGTTTTTGAAAAAGCAGGTAAATTTCATGATCAAGGTGATTAGGTCAAAAGTCAAGGCCTCAAATGAAAGCTTTTTTCATGAAATATCAATATATGAAATATCAAAGCCCTACCCTAATAGTTCAGGGGATATAGCCGGGTTTTGTCAATGAAACCAATGATGATGACACTAGGTCTACGACATAATATTAGCTCCCATACATTTAAAAATCAAAAATTTAAATTTTATTTATTTTACAACATTTAACAAACAAGTTACACAACTTATATTAATGTCTCATGTTGGCCCAGATGTTGGCGTGAGGGGGTCCAGGGAGCAGGAGGAAAAACCCCCTGCAGGGGCCTGGGTGGGGGACCACCCAACCTTCCACATAAGACCCTTCGCCGAATCTGGGATTCGAACCCAAGACCTTAGAGATGAGAGGTGAGCGTGCTACTACTGCGCTTAACCCTTACATTTGTCATGGCTTGCTAAAAGTAAAAATGTTATGATCGCTGAGCGATATAGTCCCCTACCGGCGGCATATATTTATGTCCTGCAACTCTGCCTATGAATTACTCTTCAATTAAACATATATGAGTTTAAATTAAACTTACTGTCTGTGCAGCTCAGTTCTGAGGTTTTATCTGCTTTATCGATTCGAAAAAGAGGTCAAGCATGACGAAAGTTGAACTTGCTCTGTAACTATCCAAGACTAAGCGGAGTATCAAATTTCACCTGAATATCTCTATTTGTTGCAGAAAGAAGTCTGGAAAACTGACAAAAACTGAATTTTCCAAGTCATAAAGGGGCACAACTCCTCGAAAAATAGGTCAAGCGTGACATAAGTCGAACTTGCTCTGTAACTATCCAAGACCAAGCTGTGTATCAAATTTCATCTGAATATCTTCATCCGTTGCAGAAAAAAAAGTCCAGAAAACTGACAAAAACTTAATTTTCCAAGTTATAGAGGGGCATAACTCCTTGAAAAATAGGTCAAGCCTGACGAAAGTCAAACTTGCTCTGTAATTATCCAAGACCAAGCTGTGTATCAAATTTCATCTGAATATCTCCATCGGTTGCAGAAAAAAGTCCGGAAAACTGACAAAAACTGAATTTTCCAAGTCATCAAGGGGCATAACTCCTTGAAAAATGGATCAAGCGTGACGAAAGTCAAACTTGCTCTGTAACTATCCAAGACCAAACTGTGTATCAAATTTCATATGAATATCTCCATCCGTTGCAGAAAAAAGTCCTGAAAACTGACAAAAACTGAATTTTCCAAGTCATCATGGGGCATAACTCCTTGAAAAATGGGTCAAACGTGATGAAAGTCAAACTTGCTCTGTAACTATCCAAGACCAAGCTTTGTATCAAATTTCATCTGAGTATCTCCATCCGTGCAGAAAAAAGTCCGGAAAACTGACAAAAACTGAATTTTCCAAGTCATCAAGGGGCATAACTCCTTGAAAAATGGATCAAGCGTGACGAAAGTCAAACTTGCTCTGTAACTATCCAAGACCAAACTGTGTATCAAATTTCATTAGAATATCTCCATCCGTTGCAGAAAAAAGTCCGGAAAACTGACAAAAACTGAATTTTCCAAGTCATCAAGGGGCATAACTCCTTGAAAAATGGATCAAGCGTGACGAAAGTCAAACTTGCTCTGTAACTATCCAAGACCAAACTGTGTATCAAATTTCATATGAATATCTCCATCCGTTGCAGAAAAAAGTCCTGAAAACTGACAAAAACTGAATTTTCCAAGTCATCATGGGGCATAACTCCTTGAAAAATGGGTCAAACGTGATGAAAGTCAAACTTGCTCTGTAACTATCCAAGACCAAGCTTTGTATCAAATTTCATCTGAGTATCTCCATCCGTGCAGAAAAAAGTCCGGAAAACTGACAAAAACTGAATTTTCCAAGTCATCAAGGGGCATAACTCCTTGAAAAATGGATCAAGCGTGACGAAAGTCAAACTTGCTCTGTAACTATCCAAGACCAAACTGTGTATCAAATTTCATTAGAATATCTCCATCCGTTGCAGAAAAAAGTCCGGAAAACTGACAAAAACTGAATTTTCCAAGTCATCAAGGGGCATAACTCCTTGAAAAATGGGTCAAGCGTGATGAAAGTCAAACTTGCTCTGTAACTATCCAAGACCAAGCTGTGTATCAAATCTCATCTGAATATCTCCATCCATTGCAGAAAAAGGTTTGGAAAACTGACAAAAAATGGATTTTCCAAGTCATCAAGGGGCATAACTCCTTGAAACATAGTGTAATCAAAGATTACGAAGCTCACCTCGCGGCAGCAAAGTTCAATCATAACATATCTCTAAGTACATGTATATTAAGAAAATCACGCAAGTGGAAAAAAGTAGGTCAAGGTCAGTTCATGAAAGTTTGATCAAAGATATATCCAATATGCAAGTTTGGTACATGTAGCACTTATACTTTGCACAATAATGGCCTTTAAAGGCAAAATCACTCAAGTGGAAAAAGTAGGTCAAGGTCATTTTATGAAAATTTGATCAAAGATACATCCAATATGCAAGTTTGGTACATGTAGCACTTATACTTTGCACAATAATGGCCTTTAAAGGCAAAATCACTCAAGTGGAAAAAGTAGGTCAAGGTCATTTTATGAAAATTTGATCAAAGATACATCCAATATGCAAGTTTGGTACATGTAGCACTTAAACTATGCTCAATATTGGCCTTTAAAGGCAAAATCACTCAAGTGGAAAAGTAGGTCAAGGTCATTTTATGAAAGTTTGATCAAAGATACATCCAATATGCAAGTTTGGTACATGTAGCACTTATACTTTGCTCAATATTAGCCTTTAAAGGCAAAATCACTCAAGCAAAAAAAGTAGGTCAAGGTCATTTTATGAAAGTTTGATCAAAGATACAACCAATATGCAAGTTTGGTACATGTAGCATTTATTGTTTGCTCCATATTGGTCTTTAAAGGCAAAATCACTCAAGTGGAAAAAGTAGGTCAAGGTCATTTTATGAAAGTTTGATCAAAGATACAACCAATATGCAAGTTTGGTACATGTAGCACTTATACTTTGCTCAATATTGGTCTTTAAAGGCAAAATCACTCAAGTGGAAAAAGTAGGTCAAGGTCATTTTATGAAAGTTTGATCAAAGATACAACCAATATGCAAGTTTGGTACATGTAGCACTTATACTTTGCTCCATATTGGTCTTTAAAGGCAAAATCACTCAAGTGGAAAAAGTAGGTCAAGGTCATTTTATGAAAGTTTGATCAAAGATACATCCAATATGCAAGTTTGGTACATGTAGCACTTATACTTTGCTCAATATTAGCCTTTAAAGGCAAAATCACTCAAGCGAAAAAAGTAGGTCAAGGTCATTTTATGAAAGTTTGATCAAAGATAAATTCAATATGCAAGTTTGGTTCATGTAGCACTTATACTTTGCTCAATATTGGTCTTAAAAGGCAAAATCACCCAAGCGGAAAAAGTAGGTCAGATGCTGCATCCGATGCATGGGTTCACCTCAGCATCCAAAGATGAATCACTTGTGCAAGTTTGGTAACTGTAGCATTAGTACTTTGTCAGATACTGAACTACCCCAAAAACTTTAACCAGACATTGACAAAGTCATTCAACCGGAAAATGTAGGTCAGATGCTGCATCCGATGCATGGGTTCACCTCAGCATCCCAAGATGAATCACTTGTGCAAGTTTGGTTACTGTAGCATCAGTACTTTGTTAGATATTGAGTTACCCCAAAAACTTTAACCGGACGGGGACGGGGACGCGGACGCCGGGGTTATAGCATAAGCTCATCTCAACTTCGTCGAGGTGAGCTAAAAATGGGTCAAGCGTGAGATAAGTCGAACTTGCTCTGTAACTATCCAAGACCAAGCTGTGTATCAAATTTCATTTGAATATCTCCATCCGTTGCAGAAAAAGGTCCGGAAAACTGACAAAAACTGGATTTTCCAAGTCATCAAGGGGCATAACTCCTCGAAAAATGGGTCAAGCGTGACGAAATTCGAACTTGCTCTGTAACTATCCAAGACCAAGCTGTGTATCAAATTTCATCTGAATATCTCTATCCGTTGCAGAAAAAAGTCTGGAAAACTGATATTCGGACAGACGGACAGACGGAGGGACAGATGGACAGACAGACCGAGAGGAAACTAAGAATCCCCTTCGGCGTTGCCGGTAGGGGACTAAAAAGGGGTATACTTTTGAAATTTGAGCAGACAGACAAACATGTTCACTATAATATTCCTTAACTAAAATCAGCAGCCCTTGGAACTTTTCTTTGACCAAGCAAACGAGTAAGATTTCAACAATGACTCGACAGTAACATTACCTTACCAGTCTCCGTAAGTATGGCATCATCCATACAATTTTGTTGACGTAGTGATTTATAGTAAGCATGGAATGGAGATGTCCAAATTTACCTAATCTGGTCACTCTGATGTGAAGATTCAGCATCCTCTATAATGTGTTGTACTTAGCATTCAGATGCATTGCTTAGACAAATCCATGAATATATCAATTACTGCAAACCTGGGAATGGAGATGTCCCACTTTACTTAAGGCAGTAACCAAACAATATATTTTAATCAGACCCAGCATTAGTATCATGTCTTGCATGAGCCTCATCAGAATTCATTGACCAAACAAGTTTGGCTGATGTACAGCTAATAACATGCCAGGAATTGAGGTGTCCTATTATATCTAAACCGAAAATGAGGATTGACCTTGAACTTTGATCTACTGACCTCAAACGACACAGGCATCATTCTCACATAACATGAAACCCTTGTATATTTAAAATATGAAATCTATATTTTTCAAAAATATAATTTTACTTATTGTGTTACAACCTAGTTTTATGACACAAAAACTTAAGTCCAAGGTATGACCTTGACCTCAAGTGAAGATCAAAAAGATCATCCTCACATTCTAGTTGATCCATGAATGAAATATGAAAACTCTGTCCTTAAAACTATTTCATATATCACGTTACAACCAAAGTGCTGACAGATAGACCGATTGTCGGACAGACGACGAGGAAAGGTGATTCACATAGGGGTCCCGCACTTGCATGCAGGCCTTGAATATATTCTTCTGTCCAAATCCTTGAGGCAAAGAGTGTTGAACTTTGAATCTTAAAACCTTCTTTCTCAAACTATATATATCATATAATACTTGTTTTCTTGTATGCCTTTTGGAATTTTTCTTCAGGCAGACTGGCCTGAACCTTGATTCTATTCTGAACAAGGGACTCAAAAATAGTTTGGACTTCTGATATTAAACTGAATAGCAGTCACATATCAAAGTGTAGTGTGTGATGTGATGGGACCGATAAAAATAAATTATGGACTGACCTGGTAATTCAAAGGTGATATAGTTGACGTAGATTTCATGTGGTCCTGACTCCGTTGGAATGTAAGAGATCGATTTGGTTAATGAACTCAGGTCATTGGCTACATTGTGGTCCACAATCTGCCCGCCTGGGGACCGTATCAAAACATTAAAGTCGTGAAGTCCAACTTCTTTTAGGTCCACTAAAACAATAGTAATTAACAAAATATGAATTAAACAAATAAAAATTGAAATATAATCACTTTGAAAAGGGAAGACAATTATATACAAAAGCATCATGTGAATTAAATCTGAATGATAGGAAGTAAATTCTGAATGCTAAAATGTGATGTCTTCTGTTAATTTTTTTATTGAGAAACACAAAAAAAAAGTCTGAAAAAGAAATTCATTTTTAAGAAATAATTGTGGAGTATAAAACTAAAGTTGAATTCATGAAGGGAAACTAGCTTAGCTAAGATAAAAAGAGTACTCAATATATTTTAAAAATATGGCATTGACTTTGTTCACATAATCTTGGGTCAATGTCTTAGTACATATTTTGTCAAGGTTACTATTATTAATTTTCTGATGTTGAAATGATCTTATGCCTCGTTCACACGGTTGCGCAATAAATGTATTTCGCAATAACTTTATTGTGCAACAAAGGACCTGTTAAGATAAGGGCCCTATTTAGCCCTAAATCTCGTGACTTGTTTCTTCTTCATGGCGAATCGTATACAGAAAAACATTAATCATTATTAAAATATAATGTTTTTGCAGACCTTTTACATGTTTTACATTTCGTTAAAGAAACCTTAAGATTCTAAAATTAAGGTCGAAAGAGGTAGGGGTGCACGGATAGAAAAACCCATAATATCGAAAAAAAACGTAAAAATTTTAGAATATTTTACCAAAAATGGATAAATATAAGTTAAAAGACATCAAATATGTCTACATTGTGTATCAGAAATAGATTTCGAACGTTCCATCTCCTTTAATCGGTAAATAATGCAATCCGGAACTTAAAATACGGTCTCATTTTGTATTCAATGGCTACAATGTAAGCCTATTAGCGTGAAATACACATTGACGGAGAAATGAACATCATTCTTGCTTATTTCATTCCTAATTCTTGTATATGTCATTCAGTCATATTTAGGTTACATTTTTTGATGGATTAAAGAGGAAAAATAGTCAAATGTGCTATATTTTATGGTCGAAAAGGTCGATTCTTAAAATATGCACCCCCTTTCCATTTTTGGTTTTTCGTCTATGGGGTTGTGTTCCCCCTGGAGATACAGAACCCTACTTTGCCAAAAAAATTGTATCATTGATATACATCTCCAGTGAAAGTGGCTTTCTGTATATCCGGGGGGAACAATGTTCAAATCAAAGCACGAAAGGTACCGAGTGCGAATAGCCAGAATAATATCACTTACAATGTATGACAAAATATTGTGTTTTCAAAGTTATATTTGTTCCTGAACACCTTCGTAGCCCAGTTTATGGACGTATAAAGACAGAACTAAAATGCAAATGCATAATGTTGTCGTAATGAATTTGAAGATGATGTCTGACAGTGAACATGAAAATTAAATAACATCACATTAAATCTACCCTCCCCCCTAAAAAATACAACAATCCAATATGACTATCGATTGATGATTCCATATACAAGGAAAGAAGACGAATCTTATTTTCTTATTTGATCCCCACATTCTCTTTAACCTTTCATGTTCAATGTTAGGTGTATGCTAAGAATTTGAAGGAAAATTCACTTCTTTTTTAGTATACAAAAACATGATACATCCTAAACGGGAATGTTTTGATCTTTTATTTTTCATAATTGTTAATATCATATTTCATGATGGAAGTTCCAAATTTTTCCGTCTTATACAGATTTTATTTTGTGAAGCGGGGCAAAATACAAAAAATAAGCCTACTTGAAGTTAGTTTTACGTTTCAATGATTCAACTTAATATCTTTACCGATAGCACCGTTTCATTTATATATTGTCCACTAAAACAGATAATCACCTGGTAATGGAAAGGGGTTTCCAACACACAGCCTGTGTTCATCTCAGTACATACAGATGCAATTTTTCATTAGGTCATGCATGTACATAACACGACAGCTCGATTCATATAGATATAATTCATTGATTCAGACAGTGATCAGACTTTATACTGATCATGACGCTGTCACAGTCCCAAGGTACATGTAAACAGAGTAACATCGTTTATACATACTCAGTAGACGGGGCTCCCATGAGTGAAGAAATCAGGCAATCGCTATGTGCTATTCGCACAAAAAACTTTTCGTTTTCTATTGATTTCTTTGAGAAAAAGAGAAGTTTTGACCCCAAAATTAGCAGTAATATGCAAATCAGATAAAAATTTACTTCATATTTTGATGGTATGCAGTATAGGTATACATTTTACATAAAAAGTTATTGAAATTTCAATTTTCAAAATTCCACTTTTCAGGGCTGATTTTACGCCTTATCTTAACAGCTCCTTTGTTTCGCAATAAGCTTTTTGCACTCACACGAGGCCGAAACTATTGCGCAATGAAATGCCAAAGTACATGCACAAGAATTAAAAATGTACGTTTATGTATGATTCTGTTGGATTTGAAGACGTTTGACATTGTTCAAATAATTTTCGTAAAGTCTAAATTTAAGACTACTTTAAGAGGTAGCCCATATAACAAACATTCATTTATTTGTCATTTCAGTCTAGAACATGACGTCAGTCAATTGTGACATCATTCTCTATAAGGGGTCAAGACTTTATACAAATACCAAAAAATCGGAATCTCTCAACATAATCTTAAAAATAAAGACGTCGAATAGTTATATTTGTAAGTATATCAATCCTTTTATCTTGTCATGATGATGCGCATGCGTCAGATTTATTGCGCAATCTCTCAACATAATCTTAAAAATAAAGACTTTGAATAGTTATATTTGTAAGTATATCAATCTCTTTATCTTGTCATGATGATGCGCATGCGTCAGATTTATTGTGCAACAGTTTCGCTTAGCGTTTACACGGCAACATTTGTTGCGCAATTAAGTTATTGCGAAACAAACTGAAAATTTATTGCGCAATAAATTTTGTCGTGTGAACGCAAAACAAATTTATTGCACAACAAATTTACGTTTATTGCACAATAAACTCTCCGTGTAAACGAGGCATAAGATAGACATGCTAGACTTTGACTTGTAGGTATTGGAAAATTCATAATCATCATAGGTAAAAGCAATGGATCGAAAAAATATGTTCAATGGAGCGTTTTTAAGAAATTACATTCAAATGAGGCTGGTTCTCCGATTCCACTCTGTCTGAAATTCTGTATTCTGATTGTGGCCAGATCGAATACATCAACGTAAAATGGACTGCCATCCACGGCACGACCTGCGTATTGTACCTCCACCCTGTGACGACCTGTACAAAGAAAGAAACAAAACAATTATTATTAATAAAAGACTTTCTAGCACTTATTTTTTCAAGGAAATAAGAACTGAAAAAAAAATCAAAGATCCTAAAAAAATTTCTGAATGTGCCTACTTATTCGTTCAGACTTATTTACACCATGTTTAGAATATTGTGAAACTGATTCACCAAGTCTTGACTTTGCCATCATTAATTTTGCTAAATTAACAATCCATTATTTATAATTACATTTTCAAAGTCTTAAATTCACCCTCTGGTCACTGGAAAAAAAAAGAATGAGGTAAAACATTCCTTTGTATTCAGTAATTTATGGATTTAAATTACCTGGTTTGGAAGGTGTCCATTCCACTTTGAAGTTTCCATCAGATTGTGAGAGAATTCTAGCAGGAATTCTGGTTCCGTCAGGTGCTGAGAAAAAAATACGAGAGATTTTCATGTTAAATTTTACTTCATAAAACTGTAAGTAGGTATATGGTTAGATACTTTCGAGATATTTATAGTACAGTGATGTCTTATTAAGGCAAAACTTCAAATAATTGGCATAAAATTTCAAATTTTGCGTGGAAGTAATGCTTTGAACTCAACTTGAAAGCATTATATTTTTTCCTTATGTTTTTTTTTCGTTAAAAAATAAGACATCACAGTACAATAAAAATTGAAAAAGAAAATTTTTCCTGATACAACACTTAAACCATAAATCCAAGGAACAGACAACATACCAACATACGACAAGTTTTGATCTACTTTGAATTTTTTTTTTAATATTTTAAAAGATCAAAACTTATCAAATGAAAATTTTTCAATTCCTTGACCAACCAGGAGGAAAAAAGTCAAAAGAAAAATCCAGACACAGTGCAAAGTGATAAAGTATCGAGAGCCAATGCTAGCTTGCGAATTCCTCTGCTTTCTGGCCATCTAGAAAATAAATAGCGCAACATTGACATACTAGCACACTCACTTTAAACCACACCCCACCAACTTTACAACTCTCTCACAAACTCCACAATATTATTTCTTTCATACGTTAATAAATAATTTGACAAAGGTGAACCTAAAATCAAGAGTTCTAAATCAGTTAAATCGAGAATGTCCGATCCGAAAGCCTCAAGCCAGATCCATTGTTGTTGGTCCACTATATAGTTGCCAGTCTGTGCTCCCAAGGTCATTTGCTGTGACCTTGTAACTATAGATGTTTCCTTGGTAACCATGGATTCTGTGATCATTTTAGCTGTGGTTGGTCCTGTAACGTCCATGTAAAATGGAGAACCTGCAAAGAGTTAGAGGTGAAGATAATCATAAACTTGGGAATCAGAATATTCAACATTGTATAGGATCGCTAAATGTTATTTTAACTGTGTACTCTTTGTAAAGTAAATGCACAAATTTAAATTCTAAAAATAAAACCAGAGGGCGCTAGTGAAATGAATTTGGGCGGCTTATGAAAAGCACTTTGGCTGGAAGCATCGCTGATGAGAATTTAATATTCGAAACACATGTCTGGTGCATATTAAATTGGTTTGAAATTTCCTTCAAGAAGGTATAGAGTTGGGACCATATAGTTCGCATTTAACGAGGCTGTGTCTAATTAGAAAATAATGAACTTCTACCCAAGGTATTTTGACTAAATTCGGATCATATAATTGCAGTATTATAAAATTCATTTTATGGGAAAGAAAATAGAAGTTGACCGTTCAGTATTATTTAGGGGTCATCTCAAAGATAATGGCATCTTACAATGAGACCTTATGGAGTTTTACTGCAAAATAATGATTTTTCTCAAATTTTTTAATACTTCTGCACAAGAGATTTTAATTAAATTCATGTTATTCATTTGTTGCACTTCAAATATCATTTTAAGAAAAAGAAATTGAAATTTCACCGTAATCAATTTTTTCTAATTGTACTCAGCCTCGTTAAATATGCTGACCAAAATTCATAAACAGAAATGAAGTATGCCACATGTGTTACCTTACAATGTGACCTTGAATAAGAATTTGACCTTGACCCAGAATGGGTTTTGAGTTTTATATTGCTGGACCATTCCTGCAACTCTGATGGATATATGTACAATGCGTAACATTTATAGCCATAAATGTGAAAGCAAAACTGCCAAACAGACGGACAGACTGATGCGGGCTAGAGTGATCCCTATATCTCACCCTTGCATTGTAGGCAACGTAAAAATAAATGAAACTCCAAACATTACTGGGTCACAGGTTAAAGAAGAACAAATATTTCAAAAGAATCATGGTCACTTACAACAGAAAAGCTTCTTACCTATAATAGATTCCCCATTAAATGTAACATTAACACAGTACACTCCCCCTTCCTTTGGTAAGAAGGACACAAGAATCCTCCCCTCTCCATGCTGCTCTGCCTGACTAGGTATGGTGACCTCGTTGTTAGTGACAACGACCTCTATCTGACCTTCACCACACTGACCGACATCAACTACAATTGAATTCAATAATTTCATAAGAAATTTATCAATTATCTTGAAATCTATTATACATAGTACATTAAGGATAACACTCTTTCAAAGTAATTGTAGCACTACCATCAAATCAAATTTAAGTCCCTACCATTAACTTGACCTTGACCTTTGAATTTGAAACGCTTTGATGCCTATCTCTGACTTCTAGAGTCTATGATGTGTTTTCTTTCTATGTCATGAATTGCAAACAGTGATCTTGAACTTTTGTCTATGACTTTGAAAATCCAAATGTAAAATTCATCATTGTAAACTTAATTAAAATAGCAATCCAAGGAATGCTTGTGTCGCCTGCGAAGCGACTTGATTATTATTCTAGAAAGTGGATCAAAATTATTGGTAACGGTAGAAAAGCTTTGTCAAATGAAATTCATTTGAAATATCAGACCTCTTAATTACAAATTAAAAGATATGGTCATTCTCAAATTTTCAGAAACAAGAGCCCCAGGGGGCACAACGCTCACCTGATACCCATGCACGCTCTAATTGACATACTGACATTGAATACTGATAGTGCAAGTACCAGGATTTTAGCCCACAACCTTTCTAACAAGATTTTAGCCGGATGCAGACAAGTTTTTTTTCAGACAACCTTTAAAAGTACAAACAAGGGGAAATAGTCACATTTCAAAACAACAACTTTTTTACTGATTTGAGAAGATGGATTATGCGATCCAAAGTCATATGCCCAGCTAGTATAGTTCGATTATGCAGCATCAAAAATAAAATCATTTTGTAAAATTCCACATTAATGTGCAACAGAAACAGAATAAAACAATGAAATGATTTCATAAATTAAGTTTATTTAGAATTGAACACCAAACCTTTCATTATTAATAGCTAGTATGCCAGAAAATAATAAAGCCTGTGTTTGTGAAACACGAATGCCCCGCGATGGCATCTTTGTTGGTATAAACACCATTTTCTGTTAAGTATGTGAGAGGTCAGGGTCAGAGTAATGTTGGTATCAATGGAAAGATCTTGTCACAAAGAATACACGTGAAATATGAAAGCTCTATCACCTTCCATTCAAAAGTTATGCCCAATGTAAAGTTTTTCGGACAAACAGACAGACGGACAGGCCAAAAACTATATGCCCCCGTATCTTTGATTCCGGAAGCATAAAAAACAAAGACTTTTCGGTTTTGCCTTTATTCATGTTAAATTATACAGAAATCTATGAATGAGAGCTTTTGAATAGTATTGATTTCATCTTAATACATGTAACGTACAGTCAAAATCGTGTTAATCCAATTAACACAGACAAGTTGTTAGCGGACAATATTAATTCAAGTGAGTTGTGCAGAAATTGAGCCAATTTATTTTCCAAACAGCAGTGTACGGTGTATCAAACCTCATGACCCAGTGAAGCCACTTGGACAAATTATTTTCAGTAAATATGCTGAAATGCGGCGCTTGGAAATGTATTTTTAGCATATTGAACCAATAGTCGTGATAAATTTAACTTCGAACTTGATCTTGTCTTTTATGCAATCTACAGATAGGTTTGAAAATATGCAAAATTCGGAACATTTTCGATGAGGACGCAGAGTTCCTGTAAAAAAAAGTGAAATTTGCGAAAAAAGGACATGCATGACCCCCCCCCTTTTTTTCTTGACATTTTTATGCGTGCCAAAGATTCGCAATCAAAAAAGACCAATTTTACAGACTTCCGGGCATTTCAAGTCAGTCAAAATTTTTAGTGTGCACCTTTTTATTTCCTGTAGTTAACCCTACTAAAGGGGCAAGGAGGTATTGAACCAATCAAATCTGTAACACAAGATATATGGCGACTATGTTTACCATAGATACAGAAATAAGACAGAGAAAATAATCATTAAATAGGGAAATTGTTCTGAAATATGCATGTTTGAAAAAAAAAGCAATCCAAGGAATGCTTGTGTCGCCTGCGTAGCGGATTTTTTTTTTTTATTGAAATTAGGTCAAATATCAAGGGCGAGGTCACTAGGTTAAAAATTATGGAATGTTTAGAAAGGTCTTTTCATAAGGAATACAAATGTGAAATATCAAAGCCCTATCACTTACCACTCAAAAGATATAGCAAATCATAGATTTGTTGAAAAGTAGGTCAAATATATAGGGCAAGTGCACGAGGTAAAACATAGGTAATCACAGATTACAAGCTCACCTCATGACAGCAAAATTCAATTCAAACATATTTCTTAGTACATGTATATTGGCTTTTAAAGGCAAAACCACTCAAGCAGAAAAAGTAGGTCAAGGCAATTTTATGAAAGTTTGATCAAAGATACATCCAATATGCAAGTTTGGTACATGTAGCAGTTATACTTTCCTCAATATTGGCTTTAAAAGGCAAAATCACTCAAGCGGAAAAAGTAGGTCAAGGTCATTTTATGAAAGTTTGATCAAAGATACATCCAATATGCAAGTTTGGTACATGTAGCACTTAAACTCGGCTAAATATTGGCTTTTAAAGGTGAAATCACTCAAGTGGAAAAAGTAGGTCAGATGCTGCATCCGATGCATGGGTCCATCTCGGCATCCAAAGATGAATCACTTGTGCAAGTTTGGTTACTGTAGCATTAGTACTTTGTCAGATACTGAGCTACCCCAAACATCTTATCCAAATCACTCAAGCAGAAAATGTAGGTCAGATGCTGCATCTGATGCATGGGTTCACCTCAGCATCCAAAGATGAATCACTTGTGCAAGTTTGGTTACTGTAGCATCAGTACTTTGTCAGATACAGATACAGGTCTTGTCACATGGAATGCACATGTGAAATATCAAAGCCTATCACTCAGCAATCAAAAGAAATAGCCAATCTAAGATTTTTTGAAAAGTAGGTCAAATATCTAGGTCTTGGTCATGAGGTCAAAAGTTATGATATGTGTAGAAAGGCCTTGTCACAAGAAGGAATACACATATGAAATATCAAAGCTCTATCACTTACCAATCAAAAGATATAGCAAATCTTAATTTTTTTGAAAAGTAGGTCAAATATCTAGGTCAAGGTCATGAGGTCAAAATTATGGTATGTGTAGAAAGGTATTGTCAAAAGGAATACACAAGAGAAATATCAAAGCCCTATCACTTGCCAATCAATAGATATAGCCAATCTTGGTTTTTTTTAAAAAGTAGGTCAAATATCTAGGTCAAGGTCATAAGGTTAAAAAATATAGTATGTGAAAAAAGGGCTTGTCACAAGAAATACACATGTGAAATATCAAAGCCCTATCACTTACCAATCAAAAGATATAGCCAATCTTAGATTTTTTTAAAAGTAGGTCAAATATCTAGGTCAAGGTCACGAGGTCAAAAAATATGGTTTGCATAGAAAGGTCTTGTCACAAAGATTACACATGTGAAATATCAAAGCCCTATCACTTGCCAATCAAGAGATATAGCCAATATTAGATTTTTAGAAAAGTAGGTCAAATATTCAGATCAAGGTCACAAGGTCAAACATCATATGTGTAGAAAGGTCTAATCACAAGGAATACACATGTGAAATATCAAAGCCCTATCACTAATCAATCAAGAGATATAGCCAATATTAGATTTTTAGAAAAGTAGGTCAAATATCTAGGTCAAGGTCACAAGGTCAAAAATTATGATATGTGTATAAAGGTCTTGTCACAAGGAATACACATGTGAAATATCAAAGCCCTATCACTTACCAATCAAATGTTATGGGGTGTGACACCCAAGTGTGACAGACAGACGGACAGACGGAGGGACGGATGGACGGACAGACGAACAACGGACAAAGTGATCCCTAAGTGTCGCTGTGCTTCGCAGGCGACACAAAAAGTCAACATCTTAAAAATAAACTCAGAGTATATTTGATAGCGTATGTGGCCAAGTTAATTCGAAGTATGAAAATAAGTACACAAAGCCAAACTAGCTATAGCTTGTCTTATTTAAAAAATCATTAAAAATCTAAAAGTTGATATTTTGACAAAATTCTTTCACAGTTTCATTTCTAGCGATAAATATAAAAATAAAAAGAGAAAGAAAACTGAAAAAGGGAAAAAAAAAATTGTTGGGGTCCCTCCGGGGTTTGAAGCTACTCCCCATGGGTCCATCTGGCATGGAAAACATACATTATACCTATGTACAATCTTAAAAAATATTCCTTAAAAATCCAAAAGTGGATATCTTGACAAAATTCTTTCACTTGTAGGGTACCATGCATGAGTACCTCATACCTACAAATTGTCATGACAATCTGAAGAGTGGTTATAGATAAGCTTAAAATGCATCAAAGATGCAAAGTGCCGAGTTGCAAAACTTGAATAGTCTCGACAGATGGGAAGCATCACAGACACGTTTCAGGTTGATACACATTCATATACAATTCAGAAACCAAATCAATTACCCAAGTCCTATGAATTTGACCTTTGCTCTTTTGATCCCAAAATCAATAGGGGTCATCCTTGATTCATGGAAAACATTTCTGACAAGTTTCATGATTAAAGGTGCAATACATGCCCAAATATAGTCCCGAAACTATTTTCAATTATCAGAATCCTATGACCTTGACCTTTGGATGCAAAAATCACAAGGGGTCATACTTGATTCATGGGAAACATTTCCGGAACATTTCATGATCATAGATGCAATACAGGCTCAAATATTATCTGGAAACCATTTTCAATCATCAGTGATAGGGATCATCCTTGATTCATGGAAAGCATTTCTGGCAAGTTTCGTGATTATAGGTGCTACACAGGCTCTAATATGGTCTGGAAACCATTTTCAATCATCATAGTTCAGTGACCTTGACCTTTGGACCCATAAATCAATAGGGGTCATCCTTGATTCATTAGAAATATTTCTGGAAAGTTTCATGATCATAGGTGCAATACAGGCTCTAATGTGGTCCAGAAACCATTTTCAATCATCTGAGTCCTATGACCTTGACATTTGACCTTTTGACCTCAAAATCAATAGGGGTCATCATTGATTCATAAGAAACATTTCTGGCAAGTTTCATGATCATAGGTGCAATACACCCTCTTATATCATCCGGAAACAATTTTCAATTTTCAATTACCTAAGTCCTGTGACCTTGATCTTTGACCCTTTGACCCCTAAATCAAAAGTGGTCATTTTCTATTCACTGGAAACATTTCTGGCAAGTTACATGATTATAGGTGCAATACAGGCTCAAATTCAGTCGGGAAACCATTTTTAATCATCTTAGTCCTGTGACCTTGACCTTTGAACTTTTAACCCAAAAATTGATAGTGGTCATCCTTGATCCATGGGAAACATTTCTGGCAAGCTTCATGATTATAATTGCAATACAGGCTGAAATATGGTCCGGAAACCACTTTCAATCATTGGAGCCCTGTGACCTTGACCTTTGACCTTTTGACCCCAAAATCAATAGGGGTCATTCTTGATTCATGGGAATCATTATTGGCAAGTTTCATGACTTTAGGTGCAATACAGGCTAAAATATGGCCAGGAAACCATTTTCAATCATCAGAGTCCTGTGACCTTGACCTTTGACCTTTTGACCCCAAAATCAAAAGTGGTCATTTTCTATTCACAGGAAACATTTCTGGCAAGTTACATGATTATAGGTGCAATACAGGCTGAAATATGGTCCGAAAACCAATTTCAATCAACAGAGTCCTGTGACCTTGACCTTTGACCTTTTGACCCCAAAATCAATAGGCCTCATCCTTGATTCAAGGGAAACATTTCTGGCAAGTTTCATGATTATAGGTGCAATACAGGCTGAAATATGGTCCGGAAACCATTTTCAATCGTCTGAGTCCTGTGACCTTGACCTTTGACCTTTTGACCCCAAAATCAATAGGCCTCATCCTTGATTCAAGGGAAACATTTCTGGCAAGTTTCATGATTATAGGTGCAATACAGGCTGAAATATGGTCCAGAAACCATTTTCAATCATCTGAGTCCTGTGACCTTGACCTTTGACCTTTTGACCCCAAAATCAATAGGGCTCATCCTTGACTGATGGTGAGTAAGTGTATGAAGTTTCATTGTTATAGCCTCTTTCGTAGTTGACTTATAGTCCGGAAACCATTTTCAATCATCTGAGTCCTGTGACCTTGACCTTTGACCTTTTGACCCCAAAATCAATAGGGCTCATCCTTGACTAATGGTGAGTAAGTGTATGAAGTTTCATTGTTATAGCCTCTTTCGTAGTTGACTTATAGTCCGGAAACCAATTGTTGACGCCCTCCCCGCCCGCCCGCCCAACCGCCCGCCCAACCGCCCGCCCGCCCGCCCGTCTCACATCAAATTAAGAGCCGAGTTTTGCAACTCGGCTAAAAAGAAGCAGAAAATGTATGAAAATCAACCCCCCCCCCCCTTCCCTTTGACATAAGAAAAAAATTCATAAAAAATCAAAAAAATAAATTTTAAGCATAAAATACATATCAAAGCATTAAGTAAGTTAAATATGATAAATATGTAGTAAATGAGTGTGTAAAATCATACACTTATTGAGTTATTTAAAGAAATAGTGCAAAAATGTGCATTTCTGACAAAGTCCGAAAAGACGTCAAAAACGCGTCAAAAATTTGACTTCGAAGTGGAACCAAAAATAACAACACTTCTTAAGACATCTCTCTAGATCATCCTGATGCTTTCGGTTTGTCGATACATGCTTCGGTTCTGAAGAAGAAGTTTGTCAAAGGAGGGTACCCCCCGTGACCTACTTTTGGCTGTGGTGGCGCCACCTGTTGACAGATCCGGACGAAAAACAACAACACTTGTAGGGGACCATGAGTACTTCATACCTACCAAGTTTCATCAAAATCCCTTCAGCCGTTCTGGAGAAGAAGTTTAAAATGTGAAAAGTTTACGACGACGACGGACGACGGAGACAACGGACGACGGATGCAACACTATGACAATAGCTCACTTGAGCCTATGGCTCAGGTGAGCTAAAAAGTGTCAATCATCTAGGCCAAGGTTAAAATTGGTAACGAAAAAGTCTCATCATAAGAAATATTAAAGACCTATCACTTACTAATTAAAAGATATATACAACCTTAATTTCTTAGAAAAGAAGGTCAAATAGCTAGGTCAAGGTCAAAAGGTAAAAAATATGGTATGTGTAGAAATGCAATATTACAAGGAAAATACATGTGAAATAGCAAAGCCCTATCACCTACCAATCAAAAGATAAACCCAATTTGACTTTTCTTGAAAAGTAGGTCAAATATCTAGGTCAAGGTCACAAGGTCAAATACTATGGTCTGTGTATAAAGGTCTTGTCACAAGGAATACACATGTGAAATATCAAAGCCCTATCACTTACCAATCAAAAGATATATACAATCTTAATATTTTTGAAAAGTAGGTCAAGGTCAATAGGTAAAAAATTATGGTATGTGTAGAAAGGCATTGTTACAAAGAATACACATGTAAAATATCAAAGCCCTATTACTTACCAATCGAAAGATATAGTGAATCTTATCTTTTTTTCAAAAGTAGGTCAAATATCTAGGTCAAGGTCACAAGGTAAAAAATTATGGTATGTGTAGAAAGGTCTTGCCACAAGGATTGCATGTGTGAAATATCAAAGTCCTAACCCTTACAAATCAAAAGATATATCCATTCTCAATTTTTTTGAAAAGTAGGTCAAATATGTAGGTCAAGGTAACTAGGTAAAAAATTATGGCATGTGTAGAAAGGTCTTGTCACAAGGAATACACATGTGAAATATCAAAGCCCTATCACTTACCAATCAAAAGTTATGGGCTGTGACACCCAAAGTGTGACAGACAGACAGACAGACAGACAGATGGACTGACTGACGGACAGACGGACAATGGACAAAGTGATTCCCAAGTGTCGCTATGCTTCGCAGGCGACACAATAATGAAAACCATCCATAGTAATGTCCATAAGAGCTTGGCAAATCATTCAAGCAAAAAACTTACATTAAGTGAAATTGATATCTTCATGGAAACAAAGTTACATGAGGAAAGGCAATTTTTTATTTACAATTTTCTACGCCCCCGTAATCGAAGATTCAGGGGCATATAGTTTTTGGTCTGTCCGTCTGGTTTGTCTGTTTGTCCACAAAAACTTCAATCTTGGCCATAACTTTTGAATGGTAAGTGATAGGGCTTTCATATTTCACATGTGCATTCCTTGTGACAAGACTTTTCCATGGATATCAAAATTTTTGACCTTGTGACCTTGGAGTTTGACCTACATTTGAAAAACTTTAACCTTGGGCATAACTTTTGAATGGTAATTAAGTGATAGGGCTTTCATATTTCACATGTGCGTTTCTTGTGACAAGACCTTTCCATGGGTACCAAAATTTTTGACCTTGTGACCTTGACCTTGCAGTTTGACCTACTTTTGAAAAACTTTAACCTCGGGCATAACTTTTGAATGGTAAGTGAAAGGGCTTTCATATTTCACATGTGTATTCCTTGTGACAAGACCTTTCCATGGATACCAAAATTTTTGACCTTGTGACCTTGACTTTGGAGTTTGACCTAGTATCAAAAACTTAAACATTAGCCATAACTTTTGAATGGTAAGTGATAGGGCTTTCATACTTCACATATGAATTCCATGTGGCAAGACTTTTCCATGGATACTCAATTTGACCTTGTGACCTTGACCTCAAATGTGAAACTACTTTTCATCTGTTTTACTGACAAAGATGCCAACAGAGGCATTCGTATTTCACAAACACAGGTTTTATTCTATTTACCATGTAACATACAAAAATAGTGTTATTGGCAATTTTCCCATGATATACTACAATGCATAGGAACACTAGCGGATGTGACTATGCATGAACCTATCACCATAAACATGACTTGACTGCTTGTAATTCATGACCAAATATAACTCAAAAAGATGTCAACATCCATTTTCCAAAACTTACGGATCATTTCAACAGGAACATTATGGAAGCCCTTATTGCCCCCTGTGATTACTCGTACTTTGGTGGAGTCGTATACCTTCACTACATGGGGAAACCCCTTAACCAATTTCCCACAAAGGAAAACTTCTACCAGATGACTGCCAACCTCCTGCGGCACGAATTCTACGCAGTACTTTCCTGGGCTCGTCTCCTTTATCTGTGCAGGAATTTTAGTTCCTGAGGGACCTATTGGAACAAATTTATAATATGGAAGCATACACAGACTGGATAATTATAACACTGTGGTACGAAAATGTGATATTGATGTTATAGTCCTAAGTTGTTTATCGATGCAAATCTAAGATAACTGTAAAAACAATTTTCTTTCTTAATTTTTGGATTTTCAATTCAAATTTAGTCCAGTACCACCAGAATTCATACACGACCATGTTACCGAGTTTAACTGAGTGGGATTTATACTCACCAGTTCTAATTTTAGTCAGAAGTAATCTCCAAAACCCGAGGAATGGAAGCTTTTCTGCCACATGCTAACCATGATCACTATGCATCAGGTGATAAAGTGAAGGCAGGTCAAGGTCTAAGATCTGCTACTATAGCAACAGGAGAAGAGAGATATCCCAGAATACCGCATTCTTCTCATGTTTTTTTTTTTCTAACAAGCCATGCAATATGATATTCAGCAACATGCAAGATATATATTGATAGTATGAAAAGTCATTTACAAATGTAGAGGAAAATGTTTCCTTGCATCAATCATGTTTCCAAGGAAACCAAAAGAAATTCTCCAACCCTGAAAATGAAACTTATAAATTGTCAAAGTCACCATCATGCGGTAAATGTAGTAATCACTTGTGTTTCATAAGAATTTGTATCCCACGCACCACAGACACATCCAAATCAGTAATTTGATGCACTGATGTATAAGAAGATCATTCCGTAATAATTTCCCTCCAATGCAATTGATCCTGACATCCTGTTGATTTAAATTTGAATTTGGAAACACCAAGCCATTTGATAGGTTGATTTCAAAATATGCATATGATGAAATGGACACAAAAGTCTTCTGGTTGGATGCCTTGTACCTTGGATGTTGGTGCTAAATTCATGGCTAAGTCCTCTATCTCCCCAGAATGTAAATCCTGCATGTTGTCTACAGGCAAAGAACTGCTGTTTGTTGAACTCTGCTAACATAAACTCAGTCTCATCTGCATACTCCACCCAAAACGGACTTCCTGCAAAAGGATTTTATCTCTTTTGTAACAAGATATCATAGAACTACATTATTTTTAGCTCACATCAGCCAGCAGAGCACAGAGCTTTAAATTTGCTCATCATGTTTTTGATGTAACATTTACATATTTATCCATTTGTTATTTAAGTTTAAGCATAAAAAATCAAGTTGCGTAGTTATTGATACCTTGCAGTGAGAAGGCTTGCATACACTAATACACTGTTCTGTTATTTGTGGCCTCTAGGCTGCTAGTCCAGAGGGAAAGTTCTATAAGGGTACATGTTATCTAATAAACGACACCACCACGTGGGATCAAAACATATGGTGTTGTGATTCCTAAGGCAGTTTTGGGGTATTTTTTCATTGTATAAGTTAAACTTTACAAAACTGATGAGCCCTTGCAGTAGGGCAATGCCTAAAAAATCAATCCATATCCTCTAGGTATATCAAAAGTTCATAGTTTTTGCAAACACTTCAATAGTTTGTCGACGACAGAAACGTTCTTGAACAAGCGGAACTCTTAAAGTGTTGCGAAACCTATAGACTTTTCAAATATATAAATGTTATGGACTTACTTATTAAGCATTGTTCTACTGCAATGTCCAATCAGTTTTGTGCAGCATCACTTACATGATGAGAAAACAATCAAAAACCTCCGTAAGGAATCACAGCATCATACATTTCGACACCAAGTGGTAAATACCATCTGCCAATCTTATTGTGCCGTTAAAGTAGACTCATCTTGTACATAAAGTTCGTGGAAGGTTATAATGTGCCACGTATCTGATTGGTTGAGTGCCGGTAATTAAAAGTAGACTTACCAAGTACATAAAGTTTGTTGAAGGTCATATGTACCACATATCTGATTGGTTGGGTGCCGGTAAAGTAGACTTATCTGGTACATAAAGTTCATTGAAGGTCATATGTGCCATGTATCTGATTGGTTGACTGCCGGTAAAGTAAACTTACCTGGTATATAAAGGTCGTAGAAGGTCATATGTACCTCGTATCTGATTGATCGACTGCTGGTAGTAAACTTACCTGGTACATAAAGGTCGTTGAAGGTCATATGTACCCTGTATCTGATTGATCGACTGCCGGTAGTAAACTTACCTGGTACATAAAGGTCGTTGAAGGTCATATGTACCCTGTATCTGATTGGTTGGGTGCCGGTAAAGTAGACTTCATATAGTCCTTTCCCTAGATCCTCAAGGGTGTGGGGAATGTGATCCCCATCAGCCAAGATGGCCACCTCTAAAATTCCCTCCCCAGCCTCAGATGCATCAACTACAGAATGGAAGAAGTTTTATAGTAAAGTGAAAATAATCATATTCATGCAGTGAGATTATATGAATTAAGCTCTATTTTTCAAATTTCGGGTAATTTATTTTCCTGTTTCCAAACAGCGAAAATATGAATGGGCAAATTCAAAGCTTATAATAAACAGACTTATAGATGTGCTATCATTTCAGGGTAAGCCTGTTATAGGAATTTTATAGTGCCTATATCCAACATATTTAAACATTGCTTATTCTATTAATCGTCGGAAACCCATGGCATCTTCTCCGTTATACTACGTAAGATACCGTGGGACAGTCTATTGGGAAACCCTTATATTCCGAAACGATTTAAGCAGGGAATTTAAGCCAATCAGAACAAGTGATACAAAATCCCTCTAACACAGAAGAGCTAAAGATTATTTGAACAGCCTATTTCATAAGTTTCTATAAATAACCGAATGACACATTAAAACGAGAATTCCCGGACAATTGTGCCCATGGCCTATAATCATAGGGCAATAGGCTGTGGGTTTCCAACGATGATTCTATTGGGATATACAAATGTATTTCCTACTAAGATCAGTATTCATCCTACTAAGATCAGTATTCATTCTATTTTATCAAATTCCCGCAAGAGATTAATTCCTAATTGCCATACCTATAAAGTTGCACTGGTTACCAAGGAAACAGTGTGAGGGCATATTTTTGACCTTGACCTTTCTGATATTAAATGCCTGGAATTTGTGTTGGTCATTCAGTATATCCTTTCCATACCTTACTATCACTCTGTGATCTCCTGAAATACAAAATATTAATTTACAAACTTTCTTTATGTAAAATTTAGCATATGTTTCATAAATATGTATGAAGTTATGCAATGAAAAAAAATTAAACTAAAAAACAAATTTGTGTTCCTTTGTACCCTTACATTTTCAAAATTCTACACTTCTAACTTCATGCACTGCCAATGTCTACAAGATTTTCAAGATCTTTCTAAGCATCTACTGATTTTTTTTATTTTTATTAATTATCAAATCTTTGTTTCCATTACGTTCTTACCAACTTCATGGGGTCTGAATTCTACTTGTTGCCCATCAACTGTTTTCTTACATATGTACACATCTTTGAGAATTTCCCCTGAGGGTGCTGAAAAATGAAAAAAGAACATCAGTTTTTATCTAAAATATATAAAGTATAAAATAGAAACAAAACCAGTAATCACTGTGCAACGTACATATGCCCAGCTGTAACATGTAAACGTCTTCAAATTGAATAGCATCATTTAAGAACAGAAAAATTGGCAACGTGGACCAGACATGCACATTTCGGGTACTTAACCCTCATCAGTGATCCTAGATCTAAACAATGTAATATGCCAAAAAAGTATGAAAGTGACTATGTCGAAAACGTGTACCGAAAGACGTAGCAGGATCCTGTCTTATGCAAACAGCCTTCAATGAGAGGAAACATGACCTCTTGACCCTGAAATCAGTTAGGAGCCTTCCCCGAAATATGTAAAGTTTCGCATATATCAATATATACAAATTAAGTTTGGATAGGTTAAAAGAGTCTTGAGTTGTCATCTGGAAATCAATTTGTGAAGTCTGGGACCTTGACCTTTGACCTCACAATGTAAAAAGTACCTTCTTTCCCTTTTAAACAAAAGGGTCAATGCCAATAACTTTTATTAACTAGATGTTCTAAATAAAGGAAAATTGATGTGAAAATTAAAAATTGAATAGGGATTATGAATGAATTTCCTGTACTTCTTATTTTCTATTGTGTAGATTTTTCATGTATTTTCAGTTGCAGTGATGAACTTTTGCCTTTGACCTACACAAGACAATGTGAATAGCTTATCTTCTTCCTATTACCAACATTGAGGAAGATTTTATAATTCATGTACACTGTTAAGTTTACATCCAAAAGACTTTGAAATTACTGTCCATGCAACCTTGACCTTTTGACCTCTAGCTTTGATAGTCGTACAGTCAGAACATTTTCTCCTAATGGCCAATATTCGTGTAAGGTTAAAATTTGACTACTCTCCTTTATTAATATTTAGATTGTTTTTCTATCATACTCTAATAGTTCAATTCCACAAACACAGTAGGGATGCTGCATGTAATCCCTTTATATATCAAAAGCCAATTGTGCCTCATATGAAATTCTTGTGAAATTTACATGAACTTTACATAAAAGTTTATTTGAAATTTATGTGAAACGAGCACAAAAATGAAATTTACATGAATTCAATTTCGCATGAAGGTCATATAGAAAAATTCATGTGAAATAGTTTTCACATAAATCTTATGTGAAATTAATATCAATTTCACATGAACTTTCATGTGTAATTAACATGATGCTCATTTCATATGAAATTCATATGAGGCACAATTGGCTGTGTATTGAAAATGTTATTTCTAGGTATAATTAAAAACTCTTACCTTTATGAATGTCATGTCACCATGCAGTTAGCAATCCTTCCATGCCATGCCATGTCATGCCTTTTCATATCATATCTTTTCATGTAATATCCATTTTGCAAATCACAAACTTAAATATTATATCTATCCAATTTATACAATGCAATGATGATTCAATGTAATCACAATTCTCATATCCAACCCTCTGCTGCTTCATTCTCAGAACTCATACATTCACATGATCAAGGTATGAAAACCTAGCATGCACATATAAGAAAGTAGATATCAAAACATTATTTGACAAAGTGTTCATTTTCACAGCAGAGAATTCTAAATAAAGTCATCATTTTTATGTAGAAATTAAGTAAAGCAAAAAATAGTAAATTTTGAATCTGATTTTCATCAAATAAAATTAATGCATTACATATATTAAGCTTTCTAGTATGCTTAAATTGTAAGTATCTCAGTTTTGCTGTTCCTAAGGGAGGTGGTAGGGGGATTTCTCCCTCTTGATGTACAACATATATTTATGGTCTGGTCTTCGAATAAATATTTTTTTAAAATGCTTACAAATTTTCTACTGATGAAAATGAACTGTTCAAATACTAAAACCCAATAATCATGATAATGCAAGAAGAAAATATGCAATAAATCATGACAATGTACTATCATATCATAGCATCCATACAATTTGAAATAGCATTGCATCATCACTAAAAATAGATTGAAAACATGCGAAGACAATTCACATAAAAGCTTTCTCTAGTCCCAGTAATGTAGCCATAAAGTATAATGTAATGTGTGAAGTGTATGTACCTTATATCCAGAACTATAATGTCAAACCATGCATAAGGAAAAAAAAGTATAAAGGTGTTAGTAACGTATTCTGTGTCAACATTTTTATATTGAATGAAGAAACAAGAGTCGGTGAAGAATAATCATAAATGAACATGCTTAACAAATCTTGAAAAAAAAACTTCAAATATTTTTTTGTGTGATAATTTATTGTTTTTTTTTCAAAAATAAGATGTCAAACCTTCACTAATTTGACTGATACTTTAAGCATTATCTGCTGCATCGTGAAAGCGCGCATATCATATTTCGATATTTTCTAGGACCAGAATTTTGATTTTTTTCCGAAAAATGAAAAATATAAAAAAAAATAGTGTAGGAATGTATCGTACAATAAAATAATCATTTTCTCTCTCCTTGAGACTTACTTATGATATCAACCTCTGCACCGACATCTCTACCGGACGTAGAGATGGTCTCTACGGTAAACGCTGATAGAATATTAGTAGGCAGTAGTGTCTTCAAACCAGACACAGTGGCTCCAGATAGGTCAGCAGCATTACAGGTGAATGGAGAACCTGTAAAGGGAAGAGTGATCAAAAATTATTATAGCTTGTATTAAATGTATCACCTTAAAACTTTATAAAGTAAAGTTTTTGCACTTAGATTTGTACCCAATGAGTAATGAACAAGGCAACGGAAAGCATAGCATCCCCATTAAAATGCATGTTTGACACTATGGTATATATACTTTTACCTTTGACCCTGAAAATATATAGGGCTCATCCTATACCCATGACCAACATCTTAAAAGAACTTATGATTCTACAAATCGTTTTTCCTACTATGTCCACTGTGACCTTGAACTTCTGACCTTGAAAATCAATATAAATCATCCTCTCCCCATTACATGTATCAATTTTTGTGGAGGGATCCTCCCAAGTTTGTCATCTATTGTGTTCACAAGGTTCTTTATATAATGGTCACTGTGACCTTGACTTATGACCTTGAAAATCAATATAAACCATCCTCTCCCCATTACATGTATCAATTTTTGTGGAAGGATCCTCCCAAGTTTGTCATCTATTGTGTTCACAAGGTTCTTTATATAATGGTCACTGTGACCTTGACTTATGACCTTGAAAATCAATATAAATCATCCTCTCCCCATTACATGAATCAATTTTTGTGGAAGGATCCTCCCAAGTTTGTCATCTATTGTGTTCACAAGGTTCTTTATATAATGGTCACTGTGACCTTGACTTATGACCTTGAAAATCAATATAAATCATCCTCTCCCCATTACATGAATCAATTTTTGTGGAAGGATCCTCCCAAGTTTGTCATCTATTGTGTTCACTGGGTTCTTTATATAATGGTCACTGTGACCTTGACTTTTGACCTTGAAGATTAATAGGGTTCATCATATCCCTATGGCAAACATTTGTGGAAGGCTTGGTGATTAAACACCTTCCAGTTTGTATATTTATTGAGTATGCACTATGCAAAGTTTTCTGTGTAAAGTCCAAAGTGACCTTGGCAATTCACCTTGAAAAATTTGGTGAATCTTACCTCATTCACAAGGTTCCGCCGCAAAGCATAAAAACAAACACACAGACAAACAGCAGTGATGCTAATTATCCATCCAAAAACAGTTTCCATTGAACCAAAAACATATGCTGAATTTCCAAACTATCCACTTTTTCAACACATAACACATTCTTTTCTGTGACATAATCAAAGTTTTTGTCATTGTTTAGAATTCTTCCATTACCAGTAAGATAAGATAATAATATGACCTACCTGGTAGAGCCTCACTATTAAAATTGATATGTACAGTCTGAACTCCATCTTCTTCTGGTACGAAACTGATCTTGTAAACTCCAGTTGTCTCCATATCTACCGTGTTAGGCAGGTTACCATTGTTAACCATGATTTCTAGCTGTCCTTCTCCTGCCCGTGTCACATCGACTGAAAATGGTATGATTTATGTAATGTTAATGAGTATTTTGTCAAATTTTAAAATATGAACCTGTCAAGGTAAGAACTCTTATACCCAACATTAAATAGACTGTTCAAGAGCAGATGTGTAGCATGTCGTATACTTGACCTTAAATACATGTATGTAACCTTGACCTAGAGGGTTAACCTTGACCTATATTATAAGTTTGTAGAGTCTCATCATGTCTCAGACCATCTCTGCAAGTTTGATGGAAGTTATAGGATATACATGTATAAAGTATAAATGCCATATTTCTGAAAGTGTGACAACTAGAAAGGCAGACAGATGCCATGAAGCTAGATCTTTCAATTCAAGGTATCACATGTGGAATAGTAGTTTCATTATAATCCAATTTATTATTAAATTATTATTAAATCACTTGACCTCTGAACCCTAAACACATTAGGCCACATCCTCACCAAATTCAAGAAAGCTCAAGTTTACGTTCAGTTACCCTACACTTCACCATCACTGCTACAGGCTTACCATCTTCACAAGTCTCGGTGATAGATCCGTGTTTCAATCATCGCGACTTGGGAAGATGCAGGCTTACTGGCATAAGGCATGTTAAGACATAATGTTACTATTACATAATAGTGTATGTAAATTTAGGGCAGGATTCTTGGAGTCTGCAGCAGAGATTGTTTTGACGGTAAAGAGAAGACAACTCTGCTTGGAGAATGCACCCTTGCAGAGTTGCCTTCTCTTTACAGTCAAAACAATTTCTACCACACCCCTAACATCAAAATTATGAGCCAAATTTTGTAATTTAGAAAAATTCTACTCACTGGTGAAATCCACAGGGCTTCCAACCAATCCGTCCTGTAATGGAGATACCAGGATGGCAGATGTGGCGTAAGCTTTGGCCTTAAAGGGACTTCCCTCTACCTCACTCTCTCTGTACTCTACCTTTATCATGTGATCACCTGAAATTATATGATGAAATATTTCCAATAATGTTTGCTGCAGATAAAATGTGCTATGTACATATTATGACATATTAGTTCTAATGCTTTCTGTTTTGTAACACATGCTCTGAATGGTTGTGTGATAAGACATTGCAAGGGGATTCCATTTCACAGCAGTTTTTGCTACGACATCATGGGTTCCTATGGTCACATCATTAAAAGCAGGTGACAAAAATTTGAATAAGGTTACTATACTAATGTTTTAAGAAAACTGACTGAAATATCCTGAATGGGGATTTTCCAATGCCCTGTCAGCTGTTGTAATACTAATATATGGTAAACCTAAATATTTTACCACAGTAAAAGCATCTTCTTAAAGAAATTATTAAGTTGAGATGCAAAATGCCCTATGCTACTTACAAAATGCATATTTTTGTGTTATCAAAAAAGAATTTGAAATGATCAAGGTCTTGAAATTCAGCATCAATCAAGTGACTCCAATACTTTTATACGTACCAACTTCCATGGGTGTATATTCTACAATCTGCTCTCCGTTTTCTTCTCTCATGTCGTACATCACATTCTGGCCGCTGGGAGCTGAAAATGAAACATCAGCACATCATTTTGCTATCCCTCTAAATAGTGTTTCACTTCATAGCTTACAATTACATAAAATACTTTTTAATTAAAAAGATGAAATTTTGTACTAGAAGTTCAGATTAAGAGAAATTTAATGTATAATACAAAAGCAGCTAGAGTTCAGTCACCATGACTACAACTAAATATTTATACATATAAATCTATAAAATTAAAGAAAATTCTATCAACAATATACATGCAAAGCTGAAAAAGACAGATTGATAGTAAAAAAAATTCTTAAAATTTCTCCGTTATTTCTAAATGGTATAAATTGAATTTGTCTAAATAAGCGAAACATTATACAGAGCATTTTTGATAATAATCAACATTTGTTAAAATTGAATTTGTCAGTCAAGGGAAGTTACTAATAGCAAAATTAATTTTCTAAACCAAAGCACAACAAACCACATCTAAGAAATTGCTAATGCATGCCTTCTTAGGAAGATTGTATAAAGTAGGAAAAAGGGAATTAACTCCGTCTTGCCCTCTATCCCACTTTCATTTTTCACACCCACTCTAACACTCTCAGCATTCTATTACATACACTCATCCTTTATCATTACACGTTTAGTCTCTCATCTCATTTGCATAAAATCTGCCACAATTCCTCTTATGAAATACATTTTTTCTATCTCTTGGATATTCAAACATTCTTAAAATGCATTTGAATTTATGTCATCACCACTTTTAAACTTGTAACCAACAGTTTATGCTTTATGGCTGCTTATTGCAAAATTTTGATGAATTTAGTTGTGCATGGTGCTTTTGCTATGTGTGCTATAGAGGTAAATTAAGTAAACATACATTAGAGAATATCTGGGGGATATTAAAAGTGAAAATATCTAAACTTAAGGTTATAATGCTGGAAAAAGAACTAGAGATTCTGAAATCAGAAAAAAGTAAATAACAATCACTATACAGTAGATTATAATAGAAAATGCTTATTCATGCAAATTTCAAAAATTTGTACACCAATCAAAAATCATTCAAAAATGATCAAACTTTGCCAAATTCATTGAAGTGTGATATGCATCATCAAAACATTCAACAGTAAAATCACACTCATTTTGGTGTTCTATAGTGACTATAAAAGATGAGAACTAGATTAAAGACAAAATTAGCTAATTAGACTGAAAAAAGTGTGACTAAATTTACCTTACAAACATTCAATGGAACAAGAATTCAATTAGAAATGATAGTAAAAACTTAGTCAAATGACTGACATAGTCTAAGCCTTTTACCTGTTATATTAACAAATAATTCATCAGCAAATTCTTTTCCTCCTGATATTGTGAATTTGGACTTTCTGCCGACCAGGACAAAGTCAAGGCCGTCTCCCATGACGATGACACTCTTTGGATCAAACACAGGAATATTCCATGGACTGCCTGAATAAGAAAACAATTTTTATTATTTTCTGTTACTTTTGAGATACATTAACTTTGTAAGAATATATTTACAATTACATACTTGTAAATAAAATGGTGAAATACCAACTTTTAAATTTATTTAAGTCCTAACTGTCTCAAATAATTCTTACGCCACACTTGTAACTCTAAAAATTGGAAATTACCTTTCTTCAGGTCTTAAGAAGTATTGTGATAATGTGCACTTGTAGATGTTTACAACTGTTTATTGGGTTTTTATTTTTTAGAAACTTCTAATTCTTCATCGTGAATAATGACATGTAAGCCTCTTACCATGTATAGGTACGCTATTGAACTTCATTTCCACCGCATACGACTCCAGTGACTCAGGTATAAAGGAGGCGACAAACTTATAATTCCCTAGGTTTTCTACACTACAAGCTACACGACCCTGGTTTACCATTATTTCTATGTTTCCTGAACCTGCCCTTGATGCATCAACTGGAAAGGAAAACACTTTAGCATTTAACATTTGTGTGCCAATTTGGTAAAACTTTAACTGAAACAAAACAAAACAAAAACATGTGTTTGTGAAAACACGAATGCCCCCGTTAGCATCTTTGTCAGTAAAACAGCTGAAATGTCAAAATTAATAGTTCACATTTTGAGGTCAAGATCACAAGGTCAAATTTGGGATCAATGGAGAGGTCTTGTCACAAGGAATGCACATGTGAAATATGAAAGCCCTTAGGCTATCACTTACCATTCAAAAGTTATGGCCTAGGTTAAAGTTTTTCAAAAGTAGGTCAAACTCCAAGGTCATGGTCACAAGGTCACAAATTTTGGCATCCAAGGAAATGTCTTGTCATATCCCTATAACTTATCATTCAAAAGTTAAGGCCAAGGTTAAAGTTTTTGTGGACAAACATACAGACAAACAGACATACCAAAAACTATTTGTTCCCACATCTCCGATTCCGGGGCATAAAAAGTCTTTTTGTCATTTTGATAGTTCTCTCAGTAAGTTTGTCTATTCTTTGAGGTCAATCTTATTGATCATAGATATAACCAGAAAATTTCATTAATTAGGGCTGCAGACATGATTCAAATACTCTTTTCTCGTAAATTTTGCCATCTTTGACCCAATTCCCTATTTTCCAGAAGGCTAAAGTATTCCCATGTTAAATGGTGTCAAGAAGGATGGAAAGGTGAATGATGTCATTGAGGGTCAAAAGGACAGTGGTGTCATTATGGGTTATAAGGACAATGGTATAGTTATAGATTAGAAGGTCAATGATGTCAGAGGGTCAAAAGGTCAATGTCATTGAGGGTCAAAAGGACAATGGTTTCACTATGGGTCATAAGGACAATGGTACAGTTATGGATTAGAAGGTCAATGGTGTCAGGGGGTCAAAAGTTCAATGGTATCACACAAGAACAAAAGGTCAAAATAGTGTCAAAGGTATCACTTACAGACAAAAGTTCATTAGAATCATTTTAACAAGGTCATAAAGACAATGGTTTACATACAGGTCGGAATGTCAGTAGTATCAGAAGTTCAAAGGTTCAAAAAGTTAACGGTAAGGGTCAAAAGGTCAAAGGTATCAATAAATGCCAAGAGTTCAACATCATTCAAGGTCAAAAAAGGTACAATTGTTTGAAATATCTATACCATGTTCATACAACATTTTGGATGTAAGTCTTATTGTCCCTTTGGGCACACAGAAAGGAGCAACAGAGGACAACCTTGCAAATAATTGTAGTACACTGTCGGTATTACATTTATTTGTAGGTCATTTACTTGAAGTATGTAGAAATAGTACTCACTGTTGAAGGTGACAGCATTTCCTAGTATGGCATGATCTGGCATATTCGACACTAGAATTTTGCCTGCATCAAAGACTTTACAGTTGAAAGCTGTTCCATTTACTAGCTGTCCACAGTAGTAAACATATATCTGGTAGTCTCCTATAAGGTAAAATATTATTTAGGAAACGATCAATGTAAATAAGAAAAAGCTACAAAACTGATAGGTACAAATTTTTAAATAGCAAATTGTTTTGAAGAGAGGTAAATAGCAAGGTCACAAATAAGGTGCTCTAATTGACCTTGACATCGTTTGAGACATTTTAGCCCATAAGATGAGAAACATGTCAAATATGATGTCATCTCCCTAAGTGCTAAGAAAGGATGAGAAATATCAAATTTACAGTCAGACAGACATACAAACAAACTAACAGACTGAATAGACCTGTTCTGTTGATAAATGCTTCATTTCCTTAAGAAATATATACAATTCCATACCTGCTATTGAAGGGAAGTATTCAACTTCATGTTGGCCATTGCTGTTTTCTGTTATAGTTGGTGTTAGCTTATTTTTGTCTGGGCCTGAAACCGCAAGAAACTTACATACGTAGGACAAAAATTTTACAATTAGAATCAAAAATATATTTTAAACATAGGTAATCAAAGATTACAAAGCTCACCTCGTGACAGCAAAATTCAATTCAAACATATTTCTTAGTACATGTATATTGGCTTTTAAAGGCAAAACCACTCAAGCAGAAAAAGTAGGTCAAGGTCATTTTATGAAAGTTTGATCAAAGATACATCCAATATGCAAGTTTGGTACATGTAGCAGTTATACTTTGCTCAATATTGGCTTTATAGAGCAAAATCACTCAAGCGGAAAAAGTAGGTCAAGATCATTTTATGAAAGATTGATCAAAGATACATCCAATATGCAAGTTTGGTACATGTATCACTTATACTTTGCTCAATATTGGCTTTTAAAGGCAAAATCACTCAAGCGGAAAAAGTAGGTCAAGGTCATTTTATGAAAGTTTGATCAAAGATACATCCAATATGCAAGTTTGGTACATGTATCACTTATACTTTGCTCAATATTGGCTTTTAAAGGCAAAATCACTCAAGCTGAAAAAGTAGGTCGAGGTCATTTTATGAAAGTTTGATCAAAGATACATCTAATATGCAAGTTTGGAACATCTAACACTTATACTTTGCTCAATATTGGCTTTTAAAGGCAAAATCACTCAAGCAGAAAAAGTAGGTCAAGGTCATTTTATGAAAGTTTGATCAAAGATACATCCAATATGCAAGTTTGGTACATGTAGCACTTATACTTTGCTCAATATTGGCTTTTAAAAGCGAAATCACTCAAGTGGAAAAAGTAGGTCAGATGCTGCATCCGATGCATGGGTCCATCTCGGCATCCAAAGATGAATCACTTGTGCAAGTTTGGTTACTGTAGCATTAGTACTTTGTTAGATACTGAGCTACCCCAAACTTCTTATCCAAATCACTCAAGCGTAAAATGTAGGTCAGATGCTGCATCCGGTGCATGGGTTCACCTCAGCATCCAAAGATGAATCACTTATGCAAGTTTGGTTACTGAAGCATCAGTACTTTGTCAGATACTGAGCTACCCCAAACTTCTTAACCAAGTCACTCAAGCGGAAAATGTAGGTCAGATGCTGCATCCGATGCATGGGTTCACCTCAGCATCCAAAGATGAATCACTTGTGCAAGTTTGGTTACTGTAGCATCAGTACTTTGTCAGATACTGAGCTACCCCAAACTTCTTAACCAAGTCACTCAAGCGGAAAATGTAGGTCAGATGCTGCATCCGATGCATGGGTTCACCTCAGCATCCAAAGATGAATCACTTGTGCCAGTTTGGTTACTGTAGCATTAGTACTTTGTCAGATACTGAGCTACCCCAAACTTCTTAACCAAGTCACTCAAGCGGAAAATGTAGGTCAGATGCTGCATCCCATGCATGGGCTCACCTCAGCATCCAAAGATGAATCATTTGTGCCAGTTTGGTTACTGTAGCATCAGTACTTTGTCAGATACTGAGCTACCCCAAACTTCTTAACTAAGTCACTCAAGCGGAAAATGTAGGTCAGATGCTGCATACGATGCATGGGTTCACCTCAGCATCCAAAGATGAATCACTTGTGCCAGTTTTGTTACTGTAGCATTAGTACTTTGTCAGATACTGAGCTACCCCAAACTTCTTAACCGGACGCGGACGCGTGGGGTTATAGCATAAGCTCACTCAACTTCGTCGAGGTGAGCTAAAAACAGCAGTGAATTACTTCAGAAATTAAAATAAAATTCTAAAAAATTGGAAATAATAATGAAATAACATAAACAAAAGAAAATAATGTGAATGATATTTTAAGATACTATAACCCGAATCCCTGCTTTTGAATCATCCACCAAGTAAATTTGCAGACAATACAAAATTAGAATTGTTTTTATATACATATAGACCCATTATCCACTTATTCCAACTCCAACAATAATTCCCCATCCAATCAATGATAATTAAAAAAAATATTTTAGCCAATCAAACTCACCATCAGAGTTTGAAAGTATTTCAGCCAATCAAATTTATCATCAGTATTTGAAAATATTTCTGCCAATCAAATTTATCATCAGTATTTGAAAACATTTTAGCCAATCAAATTTATCATCTGTATTTGAAAAAGTATTTTAAAATATTTCAGCAAAACAAATTTCATACCTATATTTGATAATATTTCAGTCAATCATAAAGCAGTGTTTGAAAATATATCAGCCAATCAAATCTTACCTCAGTCTATATATTGGCCAATGATTATCATCAAGCTCAGTAAGTAGGGGTACAGATGTTTTAGTGCATAACTGTTGTCAGTCAGGCAAGGAACATGCTGACCTTGAGGTTAAAAATAGCTACTCCTTTCGAACGATATATCAGGAAGCTCGAAAAAATTGTGCCTTTACACTCAGCGATAGACTTGCAGAGTTAAAGACCCTAAATATGTGTTTTGTTTAATTTGTTGAGAAAATATATAATAGTGTACTTGAAAGATGAATTATGATGTTTTTAATTTGGACATGCATGTATAAATTTGATTGTATGTGTGTTATTTCTGTAGAAATGATAACAGAAAAACATGCATATTAATAGATATACATACATACATATATATCTCATGTCATATTAAAATAAAATTCCAATATGCTCAAATTCACAAAATAAACAATTCATATCCATGTCCACAACAAACAATACAGTTCAGTACATGTAATGTTATATAAAAATATCCAACAAGACCTGTCAATCAAAACATATGAGCAAAAGACATATCAAAAATGCATAAAAATATGATAAAAATTAGCATCCCAGTTCAGATTCATTCCCATTCACTCCTCATTCATTAAAATTCACTACATTCATGATACACACCTAGAAAGCTCTGTGATTTCATTCATTCTCGAGAGCCAAGATGGAGATGATTAGTCGATTCAATATTTCCGTTTTTGGTTAAAATATATGTTTTTCATCTGCATAAATACATTTATACCATGCAGTAGATTGTAACCTAATCCCACAACACATATATATTAGTAAGAAGTGGAATTTTAAAATTCTTAATGATTGAAAATCTTTTCAAAGATCAGAGACCTTCTTTTTCACATTTTTCTTGATTTTCTAGAAGTTTAGGCACCAACTGCGATGGAAAAATGGGTACAGGTGAGAGGGAAGTTCCAAGGCAACTGGGTTAAAAATTCTGCAAGGTTAGTCCAATTATTGGACTAGAAGTCATTCAAGCAGATTTGAAAAATGCATTTTATTGAAATCTGATAACCACCCTCTAACCTTCCCTTTCCATTTCATTTAATAAGTTTTACCTTAATTTTCAATATTAACAGCAAAATTTATAGTTTCCAATGGATGATTTTCTAACATTTTTGACATACGTGTATATGACCTTTGAATGGAGTGTTAAGTTTTATTCTGAACCACTTCTTACTAATATTTGCTGCTCTTTTGCTCTTTGATATTTCATAAGCAAGCTCAAAAGCCAAAAGGCATGCAAAAGCAAAGTATCTTTTTTCTTAAAAAAAAAAGAAAAAGAAAAAGAAATAATGTTTTATTCAAGTATACTTGAAACATAATGAATTGAAGATTTATACTTGTAAAAGGAGGAAATTTTCTCTGAATTAATGGTAAAAGAAAAAATAATGTTTAAAAAAAAAAGATAAATGATGAAAATTAAAATAAAAACGAAAAAAAAAAAAAGCTATGAAAAAGCATATTTCAGCATTGTGTAAATCTTACCTGTAATTTCCACCTGGACTCTCCCCTTGGATCCACCAGTCTCAACCACAAACTTAGCGACACGATTAACGGGCACAAGGGTTAAACCATCCCCTCTGACTGACACTCGGCTCGAGTCCACAATGTCCAAGGTGTAGGGAGAACCTTGATAAATCAGAAACATTTTTTGTTTATTCTATAATATTTACATTACTAGTAGATTCCCCATGTTTAACGCCCATTAGGCAACTAGAATCATATTTCAATAACTTGGGTTGCTATTGTGATGTCACGTTCAAGATTTGCATGTAGGGAGAATTTACCAACGTTCAAATACATTTGATGCTAGAACAAGCAAAATGTGCAAAGTGCATGCAAATAAAAATGACCGGTATTTAGAATAAATGTAAATATAAGTAATGACTGCTTACTTTTGGTGTTCATGATTATATAATTCTGGTTGGACACGTGCAAATTTTCTGAGAATCGCTTTTTTAAGTCAAACAATAACTTAGTATTTTTCTATTTTATAAAATTGAGCATCAATTCTAATGCAATAGACGATGCTAGAAATGAAGGGGAAGACAACTCTACTTAGGACTTGTTTTTCGTAGATAATAATCAGGAGTGTTTGAAGCACTAAGGGGGAGACAACTCTATTAAAGGCATTCATTTCAAAGGTAAATTTGAGAGAAAATGTTGAAAGCAACAAGGGGGAGACAACTCCACTAAAAAGAAATTTCTACAATACATTAGACATGATAAGGGAAAGTTCAATTTCAAGAATTTAAGGGAAAATTTACTTAACAGATGTGACAGTGAAAGTTTAAAGAAGTAAGGACGAAATTCTTTAAAACTTTAATTAAGTTTATTAACATAGAAAATTGTTCAAAGCAACAAGGGGGAGATGGTTAATAAATTCATTAGATAAAAGGATAGGATATGTCTGAAGCAACAATGGGAGACAACCTTATGAATACGCAAGATCGCAAATGCAGCATGTTCGTTCTGATTTTTCATTTAGTCACCTACCTAAACCATTGTTCAAAACTTGGGCACCTTTTCTGCCCAAGTAAATTGATGACGTCATAACAATTGAGAACAATCGAACAGTGCGCAAGATCATTCGTATAGTCTTAGTTAGAAGTATTTGCGATCTTCTGTATTTGACAGTCATTCAAATCTTACCTCTGACTTCGATGTCGTTATAATAGCAGTGGACCTTGTATGTACCAGCACCCTCTGGTGTAAAGTCAATACGATAAAGACCCGCCCTCTGAGTAGCTACGTAGGCAGGCACAGACTGACCCTCGTAAAGAACTTTCACACGCAGTTCTCCATCACCAGCTGATGAGGTATCGGCTAAAAGTAGAATTACAAATAAGTGCATACTATATTCAATTATATAGCAAGTCTGGTTTCTGATGAGCACATTCTGGTCCGCATTTGGTCTTTTTTTTAAATTTCATTTATCATAATATTATAACATTATTTTGATGACAGCTGCATGCATGGGGTAAATGAAATATCCTTAAAATTGCTGATATGCTGAAATCTAGTTTTTTTTTTAACAGACTTTAAAATAGCTAGTAAACAGAATGGGGGCTGCACAAGTTACATTTTACTCTAGCCAATAAATATCAAACTGTCCTTTTTTTGGTATTACAACGAAACTTTAATCATTCCTGTAGTTTACAATACTACTACAAACATTATTTATTAAAACTCAATAAAACATACGGCACTCTTACCGTTGAAGGCCAGTCCTGACCCAACAGTGCCTCCCTCTAGGCCGTAAACTTTGACTGCCGCAGGATCGTAAACGTGAATCTGGAAAGGACTTCCTCCGATGTGCTCCCCGTCATAATTTACGTTTATCTGCCATACACCTATGGAAATAGTAATTCACTATTTATGAAAATAGTTCAACAATTTATGACAGATTTCTGCATATTCCAATACATAAACTGTGACATTAAAGAGAAAATCTAGGAATAACCTAACAGTTTTAGCTATCTTACTAAACGTAGAATACATGTTAAATGCTGTCGTAGCAATGTCTGACATTCGGCAATCCAAAAATAGCTTAAAATATTCAGCAATCCAGAAATACTCTAAGGCTACATATACCTAATGGAACTGTGACTGAATTAGTTGAATTCGAAGAATTTAAAATTATATAATAAATAAGTTGTCAAATTTTTTAACTTAGGAATATTTTTTTAAGTTATAGTAAAGGAAATTTAAAGATCCTTGATGACATACATTTTATTAGTTTTTTTTTTTCTCAAAAGAAGTTAAAAGAAAACAGGACAGCTTTTTTTAAGTGTCCTAAACTTACAAATTACAAACTAATGATAAAATATGACTGTTCAATAAAATCTCATGCAATTTCTAGCTATAGATGGAGTCCACCATACTCTACATTAACTTCTGAAGTGGTCAATACTTGGAACATTGGGTCAATAACCTAGTTTTGTACATTCCAAGTTTTACTTTGGTTTTTAGCTATTATATAATTTTAATTAAGGTATTTAGAATTGCTGTTAAGTTCAAACGTGGTCCTGAGAAATGAAAAGATTAGAGGATACATTATTGAGTATTTGCGGAATACAGAGTTTTCTGCCCTTACAGACGGTATCAGACATAAAACCATTGTGATGTCATGAAAATGGTATTGTAACGTCAATTTTATACCATTATTTCCTAGACTTTTAGGACTGTTTCCATAGAATTTGTTGACGTCATAATCAGTATATGTCAGATACCGTCTCAAATGGGAAGTAATTCTGGTTTTTGAAAATAGCGAATAATCTCCTCTTATAGGCAAAGACTATGCGTATGGAATCTTTAGGAAACATGCCTGTACATATAAGAATCATTCGGTATTTTCAGTACAGAATGTGATAATGTTAATATGCAAGCCAACTGCTTTGCAAACGAAGATGCTGCAATGATTATAAAGTCAAAGAGTAAATATGATCTATTTCATAGTTTTTGATGCCATTCTGCATCTTAAGCAATACTAGCATATTAATAGAATGTTCTTCGTAAAAGTACATACATGTGTCTGGATATAAATACTTCTGTTGCAACAGAGTCAGAATAATACGCTATTTTTAAGAATTAAAAATGCAAAATCGGAACATTACTGTCTGCTGAACACAAGCATGACACAAAACTATAAATTGTAGAACCTAAACCTTTAGGAATATTAACACAACATTATAAATAAAGCTAATTCTATAAAAATGGTTATTTTCGCAAAACAAACATTTCAATGGTACGCATGGGGGTAATTATGGTGAAATCAGGAAAATATCCACGTTTACAGTAACTGTTTTATGTCATCTCCTGAAGGTGACCTTAAAAATGTATGACCTTGACCCTAATTGGGAGTTGAGTCTCATTATGTTTGAACAATGAACATCCCTGTAAGTTCTAATATATCTTCAGTTTTGGAAACATACACGAAACTAGACGAATGGATGCTGGACGAAGCAATCTTACATATATTCACTTAATTTGCAAGAATAATTAAAATCAATTTGATCAAAGCTGCTTTAAGCTGCATTGAGAAAATGTCAAATACTGGTCAAATGCCCCCAAATCTGAATTCTGCTAATGATCTGAATTTGAATCTGAAATATGAAAATACTTTTAAGATAGGTTTTTTGTTGAACGAATTTCCAAGATTTTATGTGTTGTGCAATGCTTGTATTGCAAAGCAAGTTCATTTGCACAACACATAAAATCTTGGAAATTCATTCAACAAAAACCTATCTTCAGTATCTTAAAAGTATTTTCATATTTTAGATTCAAATTCAGATCGTTAGCAGAATTTGGATTTGGGGGCTTTAGAGTGCTGGTTCAAACTTTGTATATATCAATCTATGTCTAATTTATCAAACAATGCATGTATCCTTACATGTATTTTTAATTTGACTAAAAATTTGATTTTTTTTTTCAAATATATACATAATATTTTGTTTTCGACAAAAGACATGCACGAAAAATAAGGTTGCAAGTTCACAAATATTGCATGTATTTTTACAAATTTACTTTTAATGTAATTTTGTAAAGGGATACTAATTTCCTTTTCAATTTCTAATTTAATAAATTATCATTTATACATATATAATCCTAATAAACCTCACGGCCCAGCAAAAAACACAAAGCACAGCTATACTAGCGCAAAGCATGCACTGCAGAAATTTTTAGTGTTGTTTCTGAAAAGATTTAATTCATTCTGACAATAATTCATTCAAATTCAATGTTAGTAAGTTACACTGGAAAACATGTTACTTGGTTCATTCAACAGATTTTGCAATTCACTTCAAAATAAGAGAAAATAAACTGTCTTTACAGCAGTAAGGAGGAAGAGTAAGTTTTCTCATGGGACTGAAAATAAACTACAGTAAGCCGAGTAAAGAAAACTGACAATATCACAAAGGGCCCTGTTGTTAAAGCTCATCAAATATGAGTTAAGATTGACCTTGACCTTTGACAAAATGAGCTCAAAGTATATCTAATCATGAGAATAAAATAATGATATTTTATTGAGGAACAGTACTAAATGGCTATAAAGTTGAAAACATTTCTATTCAGTTGTGCAGTTACAACATTATAGCCAATCAATACATTTGCGAAAACTCAACTTTGACCTGTGACCTGAAGGGATTTGACATCTCACTTTTACATCATTTTCATGACTTTCCCCCTTCAAATCTAACCTTGACATAAATTAGTGACATATTGATTAGTTAAAATATATAACATTTTTTTAACAATTCAAAATCTGCTTAATGATGTAAAAATATGTAATCAAACACTGAATTGTGACTTAATATTAGTGTTGTACATCAGAAGACTTTTAAGAATCGATTATCGGAAAATAATCGGAAAGAGTAAACCGATCGATTATCGATTTAAATCGGAAAACAAAAGTCCATGAAAAGTGGAACATAAAAGATAAAAAAATTTTATTTTTCTGCATAAAATTCAGAAAACTTTGTTGAAAACAAAATATAATGCATTTAATTTCAAAGTGTCTGCCTGTTTACATGCAAGACAACAAGTTACGGTTTATGTGACATGTGAAAAGAGAAAAATAAATACCTTTAAACAAAATACCTTTCTTTCAGCGACAATCGATTGTAAGAAAATGAAATCGATAATCGGAATCGAAAGAGTTTTAGCGATCGACAATCGATTGTCGGCGACAATTGGTTCATCACTACTTAATATGACCTTGACCTTTTACAGATTTGTCTGAGATATGAAACTTGACCTTATCGCCTTAAAAGAAATATGTGAGATGTAAATAGTAAAATATATGAACTGCAGATTCAAATTGTTGATGGACAAACAGACAGACTTACAGACGGAAACAATGATTCTAAAAGGTTCCTGCATTACAATGCAGTTTGGCAAAATAATGGAAAATTGTAGCTCTCTACAGACTCATTGCTACAGTGCTGCTCTATAACTGAATATGTAATTTTCATAGAATAATGAATAGTTCTATTATAATAAATATGTAAGGCTGGACAGTTCTATCTACGATATATCAATTACACTTACCAAACTTTTAACAAACAATATTTATCCCGCTACATAAAATACTTGGCAAACATCAGATTTATGTGTACATGTGTGCAGTGAGAGAACATATTTTTTCCATGTGCATATTACATATTAGTATGTGAATTTTTGCCTAGATTCCTTTTGTGAAGAGGATCGATTCAAGAAAACTATGTTTAGAATTTTAAAAGTAAGAGGTATAGATGCGCTAACCTGCTACATGACAACCCTATATCTTTTCTCTCATACAGTTTGGACTGCGATTATTTTTCTATAAAATAGTATGTGTTATAATGCTTTAAAATATTTCTGATTTTTTTTTCTCCAGCCCTACAAATGTACACTGATTATGTTATAACTTTTAAAACGTTTCAAAAGCATAAGTGAAAATTCCTGACACGAATTCATGAAATTCAAGTTCTCAGTTCAGTTTTAATCCTATCAGGTAGTCATTTGCTGATCTTGCTTTTTAAACAAAGTTTGTATTCAGGAGGCCTTGTTTGCATTTGAATTTGAAAGTTTATGCATAAACAAAGAGATTTTCCTTCACCAATAGGAAATAATGCCAGATGGCAACAAATCTCGTGCAAAATCATGACACAATTTCAACATTGACAGAGGACAGAAGAAGAAATAATTTCATGTAAACTCATTAGTCAATCTGCAGGTTAGCACACCTAGCTCTTAATGATCAGTGCAAATTTTGTATTGCAGAGTATGTATCATATCTAAGATATCAGCTTTAAGAATTCTGCAGCGTTAGGTAGGTGAAAACATAGAGCAGAGTGTGGAATAATCCAAGTTTCTATTTCTCCACAAACCAAGTTCTGCAAAATTCTACCGGCTATAGTTTGTACGTACCGACTTCCGATGGCGTGAAATCCATGACATAGTTTCCGTTACGATACATTGCCGACAGTCGATGGACTCTCCCGCCAGGGGCGCGCGCCTCAACCTGTACATCTCCTTGACCAGCACTCATTGAATTAACCTGCAAGATGACGTAATCAAATAAAACTTACGTTTTCTTGTTATTTTGATATATTTAGGTCCTTCCATAAATATTGATGAATTCAGTGTGAGAATTATGAGCACTGAATCCTTGTTTTTGATTTTCTAAAGCCTTCTAAATTTGAATATTTCTTCTGGTAATTACTCCTGAAGATGACGAAGTTTTCTTTGCATATGTGAAATTTACAGGGGCAGACTAAAAAACCCCACTTAGGGCAAAGCATGGAAAGTTGGAAGAGTGACCGATTTTTTTCTCCCAGCCTTTCTCTACATCTGCTCCTACATAAATTGAGACGAGAAAAGGAAGGGAAAAGGTTAGCTACTGTTGTAGCCATCAAAGCAATATACAATGTCGTAATATCTTAACTGGAGATAACTTCATGTGCCCTCAGGGGATATACAATAAATTTTACCTGAGTGTCTTGAATTGAGTTTCATTTAAGTGTGATGAACAAACTTTGAATTTCTTTACCTATATTTTATCCTAATTAAGGCTACAGAAATTTAATTCTTAGTTTTGCGGATCCGCCGACCCTAATTTTACCACAATTGGAAAAAAAATAATAAAATGAACTGATTGTACATTTTTTTCTTCTGCTCATCCGAATTACTCAGGTTATTACTTTTCATTCTCACTTAATCTTTAATCTTTATTGTGCAAGTGTTTTAGAGAATTCATCGCATGATAAATAAGCTGAATTAAGATCGTGATCATGGCACCAAACACAAAATGTTGAAATTTACTGATTTTTATTTTATTTTTATTCCCTCCTCCTACCCTATTTTGAAAATATAAAATCCGTAAAACTAAAAATTAAATTTCTGTCACCGAAAGGATCGAGCTTCATTTGAAATTATATGAAATAGAGAAAAGCATTGTGCAAATTGAGAAATTCAAGCATCTATCATCAAATCAATGGAGAGTTGAATAAAAGCCACTTTTTCGTATTTCTGAATTCATACATACTTGAAAAAAATACTGATGTAAAAATTGAGCATTAAAATCAACAGATCTGTAAATTCCAAACAGACGTAACAAATGTCTTACTGTTAATTCAGTGATGGATCCAACAGCGCACTTCTCCACTCCAGAGAATGCGATTTTACTTCTGTCTGCTAGAACTTTAAACGAGAGAGGGCAGCCGACGATCAGCTGACCCTCACAAAACACGCTAAGGCGGTGATGGCCCGTTTCAACAGGAGTAAACGTACAATGAGCAGTACGACCACTCCAGTTCAGGTGGACATGGGGCTCGGAATCTGGACCCTTTAGTTCTGCTCTGATGTCACTGGCTGAGACACTTTCATCTTCGATCCTGATGGTAAAGTTCGACTGAAATAGAATTAAATTTTTAAATTCAATTTCAAATTTAATCTATCAAATCTATAAATACATGAAAATAGATACACACCTGTCAGAAAAATATGTTAAAACACATAGGATGCTTTATCAAAATGTAAATCCCATTTCATTTCTTATATCAAAGCAAGCACTGCAAAAAATATCTAATTTAACTGCAAACTTTTTAGATAAACAATTTGCTAAAATGGTTCAACATCTGTTCCTTGAAAAAAATTTGAAGTAAATGCATCCCATAAACTAGTCATGCATGCACTTTAGACTATATCTCGTTTCTCACAAGCCAAAAAAAAAAAAATATCTGCATCAAATTACCTTTTTTCACTTGCACACACCCAAAATAATTCTCAACAAAAGTGAAGCACAATAAATCACATCAAATTTTAACCAAGATAATGCTGGAGGGTCTGCCACAGCTCAGTTTGACTCTCCAGTCCTGTATACTTAATTCTTTTAAGAGCTTTGATAAGCAAGGTTATTCGACAATTAACTGGGGGAGAAAATTTGTCTGTTTGATGGAAAATTAGCCATAGATAACTTGATGATACAAGGTAAAATTTCTTTCTACCTCTAAAGCTTTCAGCTGGCCTTTTTCACACAATTACAGCCAAATAGAATCATCATGTGGGATGTTCATTGAAAGGGAGATTTTGACAAGGATAAAGATAACATAGAGCGTCCTAAGCAAACACTAAACCAGTTTAGAGTCTGCCTTTTAGTCTGTTTAATGGACCATAAAAAGACAGGCAAAGTTATTTTTCAGTGTGTGCAAAGAGAGATAACTCTAAAATCTACATTGGCAAATTCTGCAAGAGCAGATAACTCCTGAATTACAGTAAAGACTTTTATTTTGTTCTGGTCTTTTCACCGCACTGGTTCTCTGTCTTTACAGATATGAATGGCGTTAACAACATAGAACTTACAACTGAGAAGTTAAATTTCCTTTTCATGACATATCTTAGTTAAACCATAGATGACTGAAATAATGTTTCATGTTGTAAAGACATCTACATGAAGTTAAACTTCCTTTTCATGACATATCTTAGTTAAGTTAACCCATAGATGACTGAAAGTCTTTTCAAATAATGTTTCATGTTGTAAAGACATCTACATTATAATGCCTGTAACGACTAATTCATTTAACATATTTAAGTAATGGATTTAGCAGTTACAGAATCACAGCTAAAGACAGCAAGTGTGATCAGTGATAGTGAATTGCTTTCTCCAGTGAGTGACTAATTCATTTAACATATTTAAGTAATGGATTTAGCAGTTACAGAATCACAGCTAAAGACAGCAAGTGTGATCAGTGATAGTGAATTGCTTTCTCCAGTGAGTAAAAAAAAGGTGGGTTATCTCCAACAGGCCCAGGATGCAGCACTAACAGCAAAACACTAACACTAAAAAGATAAACACAGAGTGGACAAGTACACCAGACACCAAAGGACGAGCGAAATTTTAAAAACACTAAACATCAAAGGCAATATCAAAATACACATGTACTTAACACAGAAGATTACACATCTAGATGTAAAAGACTGCGGACTGGAAACCTGTGCCAACTTGGGATGGCTAATCCGTCATGCTTTTTTTTAGGAAATGGTAAGGTTAGCCGAACTACATTTGCACAATCCACCCTCTTGTCTGATTACCCAGTGATCTCGGAGAACTTACAATTGTTGCATATAGTAATCTCCTCATTGTAAGACGACGACACAAACAGAGAGCAAAAAAAAATCACCTGAGTATTTGAGTCGGATGAAGTAATTAGATGAAAATCTACTTACATCCATGCCGATGTAACAGTCTCTGGGCTGCATGTCCATTACGACTTTTTCTGCCGATACTTTAACTGGTTTGAATCTTGAGAAATATGCAGCATAAGCCATGATTCCTATATGGTCAACTTCTGGGTCACACATCTCTTTAGCCGTTAATATGGGCTGTACACCCAAACGAATGGCTGCATCTATACCTGTGAATGGAAGGAAAAGTGTATGATTATGCTATATGTATATACTAATTTCTACATTTAATTAAGAAGAGTGCGCATAAAGACATCATAGACAGATTTAGAAAACATACCACCAGACAGACTGAGTCTTTGTAGAAGTATATTCTAATACCATCTACTGAAAGTTTGCTTTTTTGGCTTGTTCAGATTTTCAGAACAGGTCATTTTCCAGTTAATTTTTAGCTGTGATCATCATAAATTTGGATTCCATAAGTATAGAAAACAGACTTAACTAGACAAAATGTTGATTATGATGTCATGTTTGATCACTATACATCATGATGCATTATCATGTTTTCTACTGCAACGTCACAATGCAAATATTGCCTAATTCTGTGATGTCTGGTGGAAAATTATCTTTTGAAACAATTAGTTTAACGACTGAATCTCATACTGTTATCCATCATAGTGGATTACTGCAATAGAATAGATAAGGCTTACCGAGCTGTTGGTTCTCTATTGGGCCCCCTGTCAGATTGGGCCATCCAGGTACACTTGAACCGAGGGATACCGCCAAGTTACACAGCAGACGTCCATCATGCCAGTCACTCTATAAAGAAATTTATATGTTGAACATTTGTTACATACAAAATATACTGTTCTACAAAATGTATCATAAAAAATAAGGTTTTAACCGCAGAAATGTCCAGTAGTAACCGTCAAAATAGCAAAGCGTTGTTTGGCGATTATGTGGCTAATAATATTAATGCCAAAGCGTTGTTTGGCGATTCTGCAGCTAATAATATTAATGCCAAAGCGTTGTTTGGTGATTCTGCGGCTAATAATATTAATGCCAAAGCATTGTTTGGTGATTCTGCGGCTAATAATATTAATGCCAAAGCGTTGTTTGGCAATTCTGTGGCTAATAATATTAATGCTAAAGCGTTGTTTGGCGATTATGTGGCTAATAATATTAATGCCAAAACGTTGTTTGGCGATTCTGCGGCTAATAATATTAATGCCAAAGCGTTGTTTGGTGATTCTGCGGCTAATAATATTAATGCTTAAGCATTGTTTGGCAATTCTGCGGCTAATAATATTAATGCTAAAGCGTTGTTTGGCGGTTATGTGGCTAACGATATTAATGTTTGGTGATAAAGAAGTTCTCTCTCCGTTGAATTTCTGAACATGGGTCAATTAATGAACTAAGTCAAGGTCAACAGCGAGGTTAATATATTTGATAGAATATTAATGTTACAGACTTCTAGTATTTGGAAAATAACTATTTATTCAGACTGGTAGATGCATTTGAATTTTTAAATATTTTTGCAGCATACAAACTAAAGAAATCCGAATATTACCTATCAAGTCCCTAGAAAAGCAGACTTTAATACGCACATTATGAACAACTTACTGTGAAATTATTCACTGATCCGTTTTTGAGGAGTTTGCGAACCATGTTGAGGGTGGCGTGGTAACCGGGAGAGTCCACTTTCATGAAGTAGGAGAGATAGGTCATGCCAGACAATTCGTCTAAGTCAGGACTAGCCAGATCCTCTGGTCGCAAGACCAGCGGGATGTCAAAGTTCTGTTTGGCGAGCTGCATAGCATTGCGACAATTGTTCAACCTGCATCGCAAGGCAATAGAAAATTTTTATCAGCTGAATGATTACCCAGTACAAGTGTGCCTGCTTTAATTAAAAGACCTCTTTATTTTCAAAAGTTAGTCAAATGATAAATTAGTGAAAAGATTTTGATTTAAAAAAAAAAAACTTAATTTCATTTAATTTGGTACTTTAAAAGTATGCAGACTGGACAATCTTAATGATATACGTTTGATATTAAAGAAACATAGGTAATCACAGATTACGAAGCTCACCTCGTGACAGCAAAATTCAATTCAAACATATTTCTTAGTACATGTATATTGGCTTTTAAAGGCAAAACAACTCAAGCAGAAAAAGTAGGTCAAGGTCATTTTATGAAAGTTTGATCAATGATACATCCAATATGCAAGTTTGGTACATGTAGCAGTTATACTTTGCTCAATATTGGCTTTATAGAGCAAAATCACTCAAGCGGAAAAAGTAGGTCAAGGTCATTTTATGAAAGATTGATCAAAGATACATCCAATATGCAAGTTTGGTACATGTATCACTTATACTTTGCTCAATATTGGCTTTTAAAGGCAAAATCACTCAAGCGGAAAAAGTAGGTCGAGGTCATTTTATGAAAGTTTGATCAAAGATACATCCAATATGCAAGTTTGGTACATGTAGCAGTTATACTTTGCTCAATATTGGCTTCATAGAGCAAAATCACTCAAGCGGAAAAAGTAGGTCAAGGTCATTTTATGAAAGATTGATCAAAGATACATCCAATATGCAAGTTTGGTACATGTAGCAGTTATACTTTGCTCAATATTGGCTTTTAAAGGCAAAATCACTCAAGCAGAAAAAGTAGGTCGAGGTCATTTTATGAAAGTTTGATCAAAGATACATCTAATATGCAAGTTTGGAATATCTAGCACTTATACTTTGCTCAATATTGGCTTTTAAAGGCAAAATCACTCAAGCGGAACAAGTAGGTCAAGGTCATTTTATGAAAGTTTGATCAAAGATACATCCAATATGCAAGTTTGGTACATGTAGAACTTATACTTTGCTCAATATTGGCTTTTAAAAGCGAAATTACTCAAGTGGAAAAAGTAGGTCAGATGCTGCATCCGATGCATAGGTCCATCTCGGCATCCAAAGATGAATCACTTGTGCAAGTTTGGTTACTGTAGCATCAGTACTTTGTCAGATACAGAGCTACCCCAAACTTCTTAACCAAGTCACTCAAGCGGAAAATGTAGGTCAGATGCTGCATCCGATGCATGGGTTCACCTCAGCATCCAAAGATGAATCACTTGTGCCAGTTTGGTTACTGTAGCATTAGTACTTTGTCAGATACTGAGCTACCCCAAACTTCTTAACCAAGTCACTCAAGCGGAAAATGTAGGTCAGATGCTGCATCTGATGCATGGGTTCACCTCAGCATCCAAAGATGAATCACTTGTGCCAGTTTGGTTACTGTAGCATTAGTACTTTGTCAGATACTGAGCTACCCCAAACTTCTTAACCAAGTCACTCAAGCGGAAAATGTAGGTCAGATGCTGCATACGATGCATGGGTTCACCTCAGCATCCAAAGATGAATCACTTGTGCCAGTTTGGTTACTGTAGCATTAGTACTTTGTCAGATACTGAGCTACCCCAAACTTCTTAACCAAGTCACTCAAGCAGAAAATGTAGGTCAGATGCTGCATACGATGCATGGGTTCACCTCAGCATCCAAAGATGAATCACTTGTGCCAGTTTGGTTACTGTAGCATTAGTACTTTGTCAGATACTGAGCTACCCCAAACTTCTTAACCAAGTCACTCAAGCGGAAAATGTAGGTCAGATGCTGCATCTGATGCATGGGTTCACCTCAGCATCCAAAGATGAATCACTTGTGCCAGTTTGGTTACTGTAGCATTAGTACTTTGTCAGATACTGAGCTACCCCAAACTTCTTAACCAAGTCACTCAAGCGGAAAATGTAGGTCAGATGCTGCATCTGATGCATGGGTTCACCTCAGCATCCAAAGATGAATCACTTGTGCAAGTTTGGTTACTGTAGCATTAGTACTTTGTCAGATACTGAGCTACCCCAAACTTCTTAACCGGACGCGGACGCGGACACGGACGCGGACGCGGACGCGGACGCGTGGGGTTATAGCATAAGCTCACTCAACTTCGTCGAGGTGAGCTAAAAATGTTGTTGCTAATAATTATAATAGTAGAACTTTGATCATCAGCTTCTTGATTTGACAATACATGTAGTATTCTATTAGTCAGAGACATATATAATGAAAATATATTAAATTTGTTGTGAGAGAGTGAAATATGTTTTGGTAATTTCAAAATCAGAATATAGAGATTTTGCAAGATTGTCTTTGTTTTTTGGATCTATAGAATTTTTTTGATGTGTCCAAAAAATTTATATATATAATTAAGGTAATTAAGTTTGTCACCCATCACTCCTACTAAGATGTCTCCAGTCCGGACAAAGTCCTGGTCGGCAGTAGTCAACTAAGGCACTGAAAAATAAAGATCAGTTTCTCAAGTGTATATTTAAATTCTGTCTAATTGGTTCACAAGTTACGTCCCATCGGATGTAAATGCATATAATGTATATGATTATTCCTATACAATAACAAACGCTGTATTTGAAGCATATTTCCCAGAATTTCATGCTGGTTTCCATAGAATCTAATGATGAATTGTCACAATTAGTTTATTAGTGAGATCGAGATACTGCCAAAGTGGCAAATCTGTGTATCAGAAAGACCACATAATGTTATTATTGATTATTTTCAAAAGAAAGTACTTGTAATATTGAGTTGATACGTATAAATGACAGATTGCAGTCTTTTTTTTTCAAACATGTAGCTGTAAAAATATAAACTTGATGATAATAATTTATGCTCTCTTTTGGTTGAGAATGTAACATAATTGATTCCTTATTTTGTGAATAAAAATATACATATCTTTATAAATGTATGATGAAAATAGCAGTTTTTCTTAAATTAATTCTTTAAAATGCCATATATAATTTAAATATTGAAAAATAGAAAAAAATCTTATCTTTACCTGAGAGCAACACCGTCATTCCAGTCGTGCGTAAAGTTACCGATTCCACATTCTGGTATCACAGCCTGTAACCATGCCAACATTAACTTTTTGGTTGGGAATTTGGTTTTTCCGATCTGGTATCTCAGAATAAGATGCCATATCAGTCCAAGAATCAGCTTCAAGTTACCATTCACAATATCCTCTGGACCTATACAAAAAATATCAAATTGAATTTAATACAACTGAATAATAAGGTATTTTCTATGATTCTAGCATATTTAGACTTTGCTGAATTTTGATAGTCTAACTTTCAAAGTGTGACATTTATCATGTTTATCCTTGCTAAGAGGTCATATGGCTCAGACATATGCTACATGTAGACAATTATGTTGCCTTGACCTTGTATACAGATATGACCTTTATTCAAGGTCACGAGAGTCACCCTTAAGTCCTTGGTAACAATTCTGTGAACAACATTCAACTCTATGCATCATGTACCTATAAACTTGCAGATATGACCATAGTTCAATTTCTTGAAGCAATTCTAAGGACATCACCTCGGCAACAATCCGAAAGTTATGCAAAAAGTATGACTAAAGAAAGAAAGATAGGACAATTAAGACAGACAGAATGAGACCTGGTGATTCATGTATATAATATCTGCAAGGAAACCGAATACAACTAATAATACAGCATTCATATGAAAACTGGTGCATAATCATTTCCTTTTAATACTCAAATTGAATCTACAAGTTTCAAAATGTACCACCTCATTCATCAATGGTCATTTTAATAATAGTGTATTATGAGCTCTCTCAGCATGAACAATCTGTCCACTTGTGGTGCTCGGCTTTAATAATGACATACAAAGATTGTTTGCAGACCAAAACTTTTAAACCCTGAGAAAACAGGTTCTTCTAGTTATTACTCAGTGCTATAGATTCATACCAGTAGATCTGTATGTAATTTTTAACCAAAATTAAAGGTAAAATTAATAAGATATCGTAGCATCCCCTCGCAGGGCATGAGAATCAATGTACCCCTAATCTGATACAAGGAATTTTGATTCTCATGTTCTCATGTGAGATGTTGACCTTTGACCTATGACCTTGAAAATCAATAGGGTTCTTCCTCTTGTCACAAACAAGGAGTTAAATGAAGTCTCTTTGAGCTCCAATCAAAACAATCCCTTTCTAGATTGCATACAAGGATTTTGACCATTTTCAATTTGTGGCCTTGACCTTTGGTCTATGAACATGAAAATCAGTAGGGTTCTTCTTCTTCTCATAAGCAGTAAGTGAATGAAGTTGGGTTGCTGTATCCTCTATGCTGTATACAAGGAGTTTGGCCATTTGCAATCTCTGACCTTGACCTTTGACCTCTAAAATCAGTAAGGTTCTTCCTTTAAGGAATACCTGTATGAAGTATGGTTAGTTCAGTTCCAATCAAAATCAAGTCTTCCAGGCTGTATACAAAAGTGTGACGTGCACACGCACGCACTTACACAACGGCGTTACAATATCCCCCTGCAACTATGTTGCGAAATGATAATAAGTGTATGAAGTTTGGTCAAGATCTTATCAAAACTGTTTCCTCCAGGCTGCATACAAGGACTTTAGCCATTTTTAATCTGTGACCTTGACCTTTGACCTTGAAAATCAATAGGATTCTTCCTCTTACCATATGAAATAAGGGTTATACCTGTTGCTATGACGAATTAGTGTATGAAGTTTGGTCAAGATCAAAGCAAAATTGTGCCCCATAGGCTGTATACGGATGTATAAGGATTTTTTCCAATCAAAAGGGTTCTTCCTCTTGTTATAAGGAATAAGTGTGACTTTTGGTCAAGATCTGATAGAAACTGTGTTCTCTAGGTTGTATACAAGCACATTAACCATTTGTCTGTGACATTGACCTTTGAACTATGATATTGAAAATCAATCTTCTTGCCATAAGGAATAGGTGTACGAACTTTGGTCACTGTGTCCTCTAGGCTGTATGCAAAAGAAGCGTGACGTACACACGTACACATACACAAATGTATCCTCCCTGCAACTATGTTGCAAGGGGATAAAGATCGTCGCATGGGTCGGTGTGATACGAGATACAAACATATGATTGGTGGCATATTTGCTCCATCTTAATTTTCGTGCGCACTGAATAGCGCCCCTCCCCCTAAAAAAATCGCCGATAGGAAAGGAATGTTAAGCCGATGTACTCCAATCACAGGGCTACAGTACACAATACCCCCACCTATAATACTGTTCAGCCCCTGTGCTCCAATCCAAAAATGGCTATCTATATAACACATCTATACCTCCTTATATATCCCTTCTCTCCAAAGACATCTGTTAGACATAAATTTAAAGCTACTAGAATGCTTCTTGAGTCGAACTCAAATTTTACATGTTCAAATGTATCTTAAGAGTCCTATAAAAATCAATCTTGTTATTTTCAATTCTTGGATAATACAATATTTTCATACAATTTCTCACTTGTAATTAGAAAGTCGGTTTACTTCAAAGGTGTCCAGATGCTGAATATTTAATGATCTTTGTCGACTCTGGACCAATAATCAATATAGGAAAAAGTCATATATAACCTTAAAGCATGTCCGGACGTACAAGAATCAAGAGACTCAGGTGTGTGCAGATTTGCGAAAGACCCCAAAGCAAACAAAACAAACACCATGAACAAAGTTGTTGACAGTGAATTGAATCATGTACCAAGAGTCAAAACGTACCCTTTACATGGGTCTCATATCATCAGGGATTTCATCTTGAGTTTATGTGTTGAATATAAATATAGGTCCTTTATTAATTTCGGAAAGAACCTCTTTGGTCTTGATATTCAACTCTCGTAAATTTTCTTTTTATTCTTCGAAATTTTCCCCTATATGTGTGAACGACTCTAATTCTTTCTAAATGTAAACAAAATATCCATAATGCGATGAATATTACAATTGCATAAAATTCTCATTCTCGAAAGCGGCAGATTGAAATTTAACACTGTTTGTATGTAAGCATTTTAGCGTATGTGATACTTTAAAATTCAATCAAATTCAGTTTGTAAAACGTAGACAGAATTTCAAACTTCTCCTTCGCATGTTGGTTACCCAAACAAAAGTATTTAATCCTAAGGTCACTCCTATACTCTGCTTCAAAAAGTTATGGAGGTGGAAGATGGGGGGGGGGGGGGGGGGTCTGCAATTTCCCGCATAAGATTTTTGTACTCTTGATATATGACCAATGACCTTGAAAATCGTTATTTTAAACATACAGTTATTCAAGGAAAGGAATGTTGAAAATATTAGCGTCTTTTAATGCCAAAAAAGTTGAAATAAAACTATATAGTTTATAATACTAGTATACAGTGAATCTAAGGTCTTGAATAGACCCCCCAACCAACTTTTTTTTAGTAGAATGCTTCACTGCAGATATTTATAATTTTAATGTAAAATCCTGAACTACGATGCATTAAAGCATCAAGTTTGTCTTCTTCCGTGACCTTGGTTTTGTACCTGAGTTTTTAAACATCAACAGTTGATGTTTAAAAATTCAGATACAAAACGTACACAATTTTGCAATTTCTCTCTATACCTGTATACCTGCAGCCTCAGGTATCCAGTGGCGGAGTCATTTGGTGGTGCACTCGGTCGGCGGCATTTCATACACTGCTTACTACATTTTCATAAATCATTCAAATATCATATAACAAATTTATAAAAAAAAAATCAAATGCCTCCTCCGCCCCTGTGTCTCATCAATTCTATTTATTTCATTCCATTCAATAAGAACAGCCAAAAAGAAAATCTTTTTCCAAATTCTAGATTTATCTCGTATGTTTCTCGTGATATAAGACGGAATTCATGTCACATTTAAAATAAAATTTGCGAGCGAACTTTGTGGGCGGGTCTGGATTTTACCCCCACCCACCCCCCTTCCCCCCGGAAATTCGGGAATTATCAACTTGGTGTGTATGAGAAGTATAAAAAATAACGACTTATAAGTCTTAAAGTTATAAACCATGTTATTGAAATAAGTAGACTCTAAATCAGCCCTCATAAAATGTATCAGGAGACAAAAATGTGACAATCAGAAAGAAGATATATATATACATATATATATAAATGCAATGAGAGCATGTCAGCATGCGCCTTGGGGCGTTGTCTATTAACAAATGAGGACACACGCTGGGACAAGTACTTGTTAGAAATGGGACTGCGATTGAAGGGTGTGGTCATAGCGAAAAATGGGCATTTGGGTCATTATAGGATTAAAAGGGATTAAAAAGTATAAGTGTGAAAATGGGGGATTTCTACCGGTTTTCGGACTGTAGTCCACCCTAGCAAACATCTCTTTATGCATTGTAACTCTGCCGTATTTTGACTCAAACTTGGATCCATAAATTCGCGATCTAACCATGCTAACAAGACATGATTCATTGCAAATTGAAGAAATTTTCATCATTAAAAAAGAAAGTAGGTTCTTGTAGGACCATATATAGGGTTCGAAATGGATACGTTCAATATATATTGCACCCCAAAGGTTAAACATATTTGGTCATAAAACCTGCATTTCAACTTATACAAAAATCAATTTTATTATATCGTTGAGGACTGAATCAATTTTTTTTATAATTAAATTTCCCTAAAAAATCAGTTATAAACGATAACGTCTGATATTTTTTTTATGATCAAATGTCCCTCATATAAATGATTAAGTCAAACGGTCCAAAACAAAATGTCCCTGTCGGTCTGTTTCAATTTACAACCACCTGTCACCTTTCTCATATTTCTGCTTTTTTTCCAGTTTATTACTTCCCTGTATAATGTGCATATACGGTCTATTTGTCTCTAGTTTAATATTTTCTGTACACAGATAGAAATCGTCCTCATGTTGACACACATTTGAAGGTGAATTGTGAAATGAACATGGGAGGGACAAAATACGACGCCTCGTCAGTATAGGTTCATGTGAATCATGTGCACAAGTCAGTAATCTTATTCGTCCATTTTAGTTATCTTTTGTCCATTTTTGAACCCTTATGCTGACCATTCGGAGTCAGCTTTGAGAACGACAAGGGGGTGCATGGGGTGGGGTAGGGTGGGGAGGTAAGGGAGAGGGGGTAATTCAGTGGCTGATGTAGAGGGGGTCAAGACGGGACCCTACCCCCTTCCTTTTTTTCAGTTTGCAGTCAACAATTTTAATGTATCAAAATTAGCAACGTTGAACTGTTGAAAAGTTGGAAACCATCCCCATCCTCACGCACAAAGGGTTTTAATTGATTTTGCAAGGTATTGGTTAATGTTTTACTACTAGTACTTATCATTCATAATCATGGCGAAGAATATTTATCTAATTCTTAACCCCCCCCCCCCTCTCTTTGACACCATTGCATCAACTCATTGACGAATGCATGGACACCCCCCCCTGGTTTTTTTTTTCTGTTCTTACCTATATTGACCAGTCTGACGTTGTCATTGGCTATGGCGTTTAGGGCCAAAGTCACATTTTCCAGTTGCTGATGGTGATTCAGGGGCTTTTTGATCACTCGAATCCTCTTTCCCTGTAAAGATTCTACCAATCTACACAGCTTTACTCCACTTTCAAAATCGGTACCCAGTTCCTCAACAAACTCCGTATGCTCAATCCCAGAGCTCCGTAGTTGTTCGTTCACCCAGTTTGTGAATGTATTTTTCTGAATCAAAATCCATCGGTCCTGATCGCCTCGCATGCTCATAGCTGCATGTCCCTCTCTAGAAACCGCGCGAAATGAAGCCATCCTTCTTCAATGTTTATATTTTCCTTCTACACGGGAATTTCAAGCGCCCTAGGGTGCGCGACTGAAGTGAGCACAGTTAATGAATACACACCTTGGCCTCTCTGACACAACCAATCAATTATCTCCTAGTCCCAAAGTCAATTAACTACCTGCTGCTGGCCAGTTGCAGCGGCAATCGTAAGTACACCTGATTTTTTGCGTAAAGAACTGTTACACCTTTAAAATATGTATAAGAATTTCATTCACTGCACCTAAATGTACAGAAGAACATTGGGTGTTGTCTTGCGAAAACTTTAACACCGTTCTTACATTCATATTTAAATTGCAAACCGGTTTTCTTTGCGGTCTGTCGATTCATACCTATGCAGATTTCCCCTATCTATAAATAGGACCAAACATGCTTTGTAGACAAAGAAGGATAACTCCAATGAGTTAAAGAAGATCAACAGCATCGACGGACCCCTAGCAAGCTAGAGGTGGGACCAGGTGCCCGGGAAGAGAAGCATCCCCTGTTGGCTAGCCGCACCCGCCGTCGATGTTAACGCACAAAAATGAAAATATATTTTAAATACATGCACTATCTGTGGTTCTGTCTGTATTGAAAGTCCTATGGCGACAATGTCAGGGAAATATATACACTTACTCAGTTACTGTACGTTTCGTACGTGTCTACGTTTTTGCAACTTTTTTTTTCCAATAATAAACACAAATCAAGTGTGAAAACGACGATCGTATTTGTATCATCCCTTCCCTCTGGAAGAAATATTTTGAATCTACTAGGGTTTTTTTTATAAATGCTTCACGGTGGGCGGGGACGTATATAGAAATTTAGACGGCGTGCACGTGACGCGATTTGAGGTTTCACGGCACCAAATATTGTGACAGGCGGAAAAATCACAGTAAAACTGATCATGCAGATAAAATATAACTTACTCACCATCTTTTACCTTCAGGTTTCAAGCGCGGATCCAGAGGGGGGGTTTGGGGGGGGGGGTCCGGACCCCCCCCCCCTGGAATTTTCGAAGCAAAGATAATTTTTGTTATTAATATACATATTTCATAAGATTAAGTCCAAATTCCCTTTTGTTGTCATAATATTTGAAAAATATATGATGAATTTGTATTAGAAATGTTTCATTTATATAATATTTTGCCGTCAGCATTTCAAAAAATTTTCTCAGGCTCGCTTCCGCTCGGTACATATACGTTATATTTTCAAATGATGCTGCGCTTTCCTATATACAACACATATACATTACACCTAGGTCAATAAACCAGGGCACTAAGCAAACGAAAAGAAACTGAAAATGACACGAATTGTGGATTTTATTCCAATTTTCGGAAAAAAAAATTTGCTGGCTCGCTTTCGTTTGCCATTTGTTGTATTTACATATTACAACTGACAATCAATAATCGAGTACTATGATGTTAAAATTCAAGATTTTAAGCTTTATGATCGCCATTGCTCTCCAGTTGCCTGTTTTATTAATACATGTAATTAGAAACAGAACTAACAAAAACTTTATTTTCTTGCGTTTTTGTTTTTGTTTTTGTTTTGTTTTTTTTTGGTTTTTGTTTTTGTTTTTTTTTTTTGCTCTTCAGAAGATTCGGACTTTAGGACCCCCTGAAAAAAATTCCTGGATCCGCCCATGGGTTTGGCCTTGATTGAAGATAATTTTGAAGTAAAACTACTTTGGGTGGATATTAGTGTTGTGCCGATTATCGCCGACGCCCTTCCGATTAAAAGATAAACGGGAAATTTAAAACATTATAAGAATGAAATATTTGCATCATTAAACCGTAACAGTTCATACGTATACGTGTCGTCGTACTAATAATTTAAGTCAACTGATATATCTTTGACTTAGGTCAGTATGCATACTCGTATGAAACATTTTTGCAGAGTTTCCGTAAAATTTGCTATTAATAAAAAGTAAGCTATGGACAAATCGTGAAATATTTTACAGTTTTGCAGGGTATTATAAGAATCCAAATATATTCGATAATCAATCAAAAGGCTTATCCGATTAATCGATTTTGATTACACCATCCGATTCCCAAGACTAGTGAATATCATAGGAAACATTGAGAACTTGACAAGTGGACTTTATAGATATCAGTTATTGGCCTATACCTTGAAGTTTGACCTTGACGCTGAATAAAGCTGTATTGTAGCTTTCATACGAAGTACTGTATCAAATCAACACTTCAAATGGATTTAAAACTTTTTTTTAAAAGTGTACTTTGTTTCAAGATTGACCTTAATGTTTGACCTTGACCTTGAAAGCATTTTTAAAATAAGGCTATATTGCACCTATGCTCTAACTGAATAGGAACTGACCTTGACAAGTTGACATTGAGTTAGTGTTATATAATAAGACAAATTTCATAATCGATTATCGGTTTATAATCGGAAAGGATTTTAATCGATTATTTCGATTTAATCGGAAATATGTTTTTTTTTTTGTTTTTACAGAAAAGAATATGAAAAGTAATGATTAAATATCATTAAATCATCATGCTTATAATATACTAGTACATGGCAAAATGTCTAGAAGAACTCCAAGCATAGAATGATGAAATCCTGTCTAGTAAATGAAACATTTTGTCAAGATCACAGCAGAAATGGAGCCAAAACAAAGATGTGAATGTAATCATGCCAAGAAATTCTTTTCAAATCTACCGGTCGTCTCGATACGGTAGCTTATTAAAACAACTGGTATCATAATAGATGATAATTTATAACGGTTAACTCTGTAGAAACTAAATCGCTAAGGATTTCTTGGCATGAGGCTGCAACTTTATATGGCAGATGCAGGGATTTAAGGGGGGGGGGTTCCATTCGACCCAAGTGGTAAGTTTTTGCTAGTTCAATGAGGAATCAAGCAATTTCTTCTAGGAGTTTAAGCTAACTGACCTTGTCATTCTTACAAATCTCTGACCTTCGGCATAAACATTTTTCTTTTAAGACGTGTAGATATCTGACGTCCGATGAAGTTTTCTAGTTTAGAGTACTTGTCATAACTATTAAATTCAAGGAGAATCCTGATTCCACCCATTGTATACCTTAGAAAGTGCATCCTTTTCGGATTATTTACGCTACGTCTGAACCTAAAAAGTTACTATTGGAAACGATCGTTGATCTACTTTCGTTAAATATTCGTACTTGTCATACGCATATTCCACCGAAAACTATTTGATTCTACGCTGTATGTTTCCGACTATAATCGATTCTTAAAAACAATCGATTAATCGAAATGTATTAGTGATGATGTCGCCCATGTCGGCAATAATCGTTACAACACTACGATTTTGAATTAGACTAAAATGAACTTACGACCAGAGCCTCCTTCTCTGACCTTGACCTTGTGATCCTGACCTACGTTTTTTGTCTGAAAAGATTAAGTTTTGCACGACCGAAGCCATACTTGACCATAGTCTGATGTTACGGAGTATATCTCCAGAAAGACCGCCTTGCATTTATTACCAGCGGCACATACCCGCATGATTGACATCAGACATTATCACCTCTCGTACTCATTATAAAAAGCCAATGACGTCGCAGTATTACGGTCACGTGGTGTCCTACCTTGACGCCGAGGTAGGTCACTTAATTTTCAAACGTCAAAAATTACACAGAAAACGTTACGAAATGGTTCTCGGCGTGATAAATTCGTAATATGGTAAGTTCCCGCCATACTTCCTTCTCAAAGTAGGTGTGTAAAAATGTAGGGAGTTCGGTCTTCGGCCTCAAACACCCCCCCCCCCCCCCGCATTTTACACACCTACTTTGAGTAGGAATAATGACAGGAACTAACCCCATAACTAATAAAATAGGCTTCATCAAATAACAAGGTACAACAGTGGCGGATCCAGCGCCCCCTTTGCCGGGGGGTCAAGGGGCGAATTTTGCCGATTTTGACTGAAAATGGGCCAAAATATACCTGTTTTTGGAAAAATTTGGGTCAGTGCCTGGGGGCGGGCGCCCCCTCCGCACCCCCCTGAATCCGCCACTGTACAACGAGACACGATATAGAAACACCAAGTGGATCAACCGAAAGCAGGACACACCGAAACGTAAAACACGAATGACAATTAACAGTGATCACATTTTAGGGAGACCAGCTCTGGATCTGAACGGCCACCTTCTACATACGTGTGATAGAAAATTGTGTAGTTATGCATTAGGGGTACTCGGTGAAACGCAATCTATGTTGAATATCGGCCGGTTAGCACTTGATTTACGCAAGGACTTATAAACAGTTTATAAGTCCTTGATTTACGTGAGTAATGATTTGCATGGTCAAACTGCATTTGGTGGACAGACAGATAGCCAGCCAGCCAGACAGACAGACAAAGGTCTTTTCATTTCATTTTTGCTTTATATAAGTGCTTGCTATAATCAAGGACTTATAAACAGTCCTTATTAACTTGCTATAATAATAAGACGAGAGATTTCGAGTCATTCCGTTTCCGGAAAAGTTTGATTAAATAGTATCACCTCAGGTTAATCCAAGTCCGTGTCGGATTCTTCACTCTGTTGATCGACTGTAAACACAAACAAAAACTGTCAATTCGAGTGCTCAATAGGTATGTATGTGATGCTATGTAGAATATTTTTATCCATTATGAAGATTGAATGAATATTTAAAGAGAAATACCTATCTCTGGGCCACGCCCATCTTCTAAGTAATCTCTACTGTACCGGACAGAGGCATTTCTTGCCAGTTCAACTAGTGGGCGGGTCTGCTAATGCTGTTTAATGTAACTTTCCAGATTACATGCATCACAATAACAAAAAATAGTTTTATCATTCTATATGGTCAAATGAAACAATTCATAACCCTGAGAATGCAGGGGGGGGGGGGGGGGCAGTCCGGGTAAACTCGGCAACGTTGTCAAATTCAACCTCTCATTGCTGAATTTGGTAACTCATATGGAGAAATACCGCCACTTCTCTCTGTCACGTGACGTAGTTAGGCGCAACTCCTATTAAAATCACCTACTAGCTTTTTTCCATTAAAGCTTTGTTTTAATTAATTTCTGTTTTACATATTCAGACAATCCGAAAGTCACCAGACTTACCCTGTTACAAGACAAACCTGGTAAAATTTGCTTCGGTCAGGTAATATATTTTAACTTTTCCTCAATAAATATGTTTGAATTTCTACAAAAACTGAAAAATGTCTGGTAAGTTGTAATAACTTCCCCGATCAGGGATTTTTCAGGGTATTTTACTTTGGGTCCAGGGTCCGTTAAAATTGGGAAAAATCGCGGCGTTTCAATGAAATTGGGAATTTCCAACGGTTTAATTGATTCTTAATGGAATAAATCATTACACAGAGATATAACTCCTTCTTATACAAAATGTCTTCAATAAAAGAAACACTACTAGTAAAGCCATCTATACTTTAGATTGTGCTTCAAAGGACATCAACTTCTAGGATCTGGAACAGGCATCTGTTCAGAGTCAGAGGGGCTACTTTTGATCATGATCAATCAGGATTCAGATTCAAAGGGGACATATTCCCACTGTCCAATTCGCCCCCATTCTGTTTACTGAACATGAAATACTTTCTGTTGTTTCTTTTATAGTCACTATCCAAAATTTTATTTTGAAGAACGTATATATCCTCTACAAAGAAGAGGAGAAACTCCCTTTTGTAATTTTTGGTATCAGATTTGCTGTTGTGATACGACATGGTCCTGGGGGGTTCCCAATACTGGAGATACAATTTGATGACTAAAACGTAAACCTATACCGGATATAAGATTTATGACCAGTTAACATATCGATCGTTAATGTCGTATTTCTGCTAGGTATTTCAGTCGTCATCATTTTGCTCTTTATTGAAGAACACTTTAACAAAAAATTAAGAGGTTCAAATTGAGAAATTTCAATCATAAATTGGGAAAATACAGGTCATTTTGGCGTTGGGAATGGATCTGATAATCGGACCCAAAAACGGACTTGAAAAATCCCTGCCGATGTCTGCATATTACTTTCTATTTGTTATGTAACGATGATTCATGGCCGATTTTCAATTCTATGCGAAAATATTATGACTTTATACTCAAAAAGTCAAATATAGAGAAAATTTGTAGAAAATACGGAATTTTAAAGATACATGGGAACAGTCATTGGAAACACTGAAGGTGCCTGACATCAAGTACATGTATATGTTATAACCTTTCAGTTGTGATGCCCGGAACATGAATTATTACACTAGAAACCTTAGAAAACGGACATGAAGTTGCCGAATTCAGCAACTTTTCAATGAAAAATAAAACAGCATTAGACTTGAAAAATCGGCATGTATATGCTGCCAGTTTCTTGAATAATTCACCATTAGACATGTTTTTGAGCAGTTGAGAAAAAAATCTGTAGAGCAATTAGAAAGTTGCCCATTACAACCAATGTTTAATCAGACACTGTATTTTCAGTCTTGATTTTTTGCTGAAAGGTTGCCAAATTTGGCTATATGTTGCCAAATTTGACAACGTTGTCGAATTTTGAGTTTTCCCGAACTGGGGGGGGGGGGGGGGGGGGGGCAGGGGGTGCAAAGTCATAAGTTTAAAACTTGGCTATATCTCTTGAGCTAAAAGTAGTACAGGTAGGGCTTAGATATACTTATGGCAAGACCATTCAATGTAGACCATGACCTATGACAATGTGACCTTGACTTTGAAATTTGACCTACTTTTCTTAAACTTTAGGCTATATCTCTTGAACTATACGTTGTAGGGCTTACACTCATATGTAAATTACTTATGCCAAGACCATTCATCTTAAACCATGACTTTTCACTTTGTGACCTTGAATTTGAAATTTGACCTACTCTTGCCTTTTAAACTAGACTTTTGACATTGTGACCTTCACTTTGAAATTTGACCTACTCTTTCCTTTTAAAACTAGACTTTTGACATTGTGACCTTGACTTTGAAATTTGACCTACATGTTGTACTCTTCTTACTCTTTAAACCAGACTATGTCTGTTGAATTGTAAGTGGTAGGTCTTTAAAAATATTTCACATTCAATGTAGACCATGACCTATGACAATGTGACCTTGACTTTGAATTTTGCCCGACCTTTCTTTAACTTTAAACTAGGCTATATCTCTTGAACTATGACTTTTGACATTGTGACCTTGACTTTGAAATTTTACCTACTCTTCTTACCTTTCAAACTAGACTATGCCTCTTAGTAGGTGAACCGTAGGTCTTTGAAATATTTCACATGAAGATTACATATGGCATGACCATTCTTTCAGACCATGATGGCTTTTTACAATTTGACCTTGACCTTGCAATTTTACCTACTTTTCTTTGGTCTTAACTCTTGAATGGTAAGTGATAGGGCCTTTTTATTTCATAGATGCATTTATTTCATATATACCTTGCCATATTTATCAAAAGTTTGACCTGTGACTTTGACATATGATTTTGACCTTCTGTTCGGATAACACGGTTAACACCTTTATATTCTCTACCTTATACTAGTATTCAGCATATGGTTTGAAAAAAAAAACCGGGGAATTCAGCATTTTTAGCTAATTCCAAGGGGGGGGGGCTGTTCCTGACCCCTCTCTAGATCTGCACTGACTCCCCATCCGTTTGTGTGTAAATAAGGCAGGGTATGGTAACATTGCAATAAACAATGCCGATGCATGCCGCTAAGATAGCTTCAATATTTCGCCCGTCTCTTACGTTATTTCTATTCGGTTATTTTTGACACACACAAATAAAAACCCCATGTGAGACGGGCGAAATATTGACGCCCCTAGCCGCTAAAATAGAGAAGGTGTGGTGGAAAACATGGGGGAGGGCATTTTTCGCAGACCAGCTTTTCTTTTTGACTGGTCAAAATCCGTGTTAGAAAATGACCTGTAGAGTCAAAGTATGGAAAGGTAACTTTACATATAAACACCATAGCCAAATATTGACAAGTAGCTAAGCGATTGAAAGGAAGATTTGCATAAAGGACACTCTTCCCCGTACAAAGAATATTGCTGGACATTTAAAAATCGACAACAACTGCATACATCATGTGTATAATAAGAATCCAATCGATCGTGATTTCAAATAAATATCGGTGAATTACACTGAAATAAACCATTGTTCACGTCATACCAATTTTTTATATCAATATACATGTATGTCATGTGAAGGAATTTTAAATTGAAAGTTAGAACGTATTTTAATTGAATATTTTTCCGAGGGTCGTAAGGATAAGAAAGTGTCATATTTTGAAGTAAGTATATTGTAGCATATCGAAATTTGATATACATGTATATTTTAAATATATGAGGCGATGGGATGGTACGATTTCAAAATCGGGTAGATTTAGCGTATGTAATTACATTTAAAAAACCGGTCTTCATGCATGTATGTTTTTAATTTTGAACTGAAGGAGGAAGGTAAACTACTTTCGCATTGTGCACAAGAAATTGCGGTAAAAGTTGTTTTCTTTAATGATATTTTCTGCAACATTCAACTGTTCAAGTTTACGATGTAGAGAGTAGGAACTTTGAAATCATATGCGTATCACTGTTATGGTAGTGAAGCGATTTGAAGAAAAAGCGATGTCGTGTTCAGAAAACTAGTTTATATTTGGTTTTCTGTATTTGCAAAATTTGAAATGAAACATTTACATATACTACTTTGCTTTTTGCTAACGAGAGATTTATATAAAGTGTGTGTGTGTGTGTGGGGGGGGGGGGGGTGTATGATCAGGGGGTTCTTAAGGGGATCGGGGACAGTTTAGCAAGGCAGGTTAGCTGTACATTATTGATTAAAGACTGACGAGGGGATGATTTCCTAATCTCCAATATTCTATCAACTACACTTAAGTGTATCTACATTCTAATCCATGGATGCGTCCCCCTGTGACAAATTGTATCAAAATCAATAGTGGTATAGCAATGAGAGCGCTGGAATGGTCGGGAAACATTGGCAGTTCGATCCCTTAATGCATCTCTCACATAGTTTTTCCTCTGTTTTCACCAGGAAGTAGTCTGTCTTTAGATGATTATTTTGTCCACATATATAATATGAGTACTGGGTAAAAAATTGGACGAAAAAGACTATGTAGAAAGTGACCTAAATTTATAGTTCTTGAATTTCGAACATTAACCAAGGTCAACTCTTTACCCAGGTGACCCTAAATTTACAGATAATGCCATATCTTGATAATGAAAATGGAGTATGCATTTTATATTCCATAGGATACCTGCTGGTGACGTAGTGGAGAAAAATGGCTTCGTATCCTAAAGGTGAAGGTCAACAGGCTCCTCCTCCAGGTCAACCTGTAATCACCCAGCCTGCAGGTAAGTGGTTATCCTAAAGCTGAAGGTCAACCTGTGATTACCCAGCCTGCAGGTAAGTGTTGAATTAAGGGCTCCTCCTCTAGGTCAACATGTAATCAACCAGCCTGCAGGTAAGTGGTTATCTTAAAGCTGAAGGTCAACCTGTAGTCATCCAGCCTGCAGGTAAGTTGATATCCTAAAGCTGAAGGTCAACCTGTAGTCATCCAGCCTGCAGGTAAGAATTGCCATGGTAGCCTTTAAGTTACCCAGCCGTAGGTACAGTAAGTGGTTATCTTAAAGGAGAAGGTCAACAGGCTCCTCCCTTAGTTCAACCTGTAGTCACACAGCCTGTATGTTAGTGTTTATTTTAAATTTGAAGGTCAACAGGCTCCTCCAGGTCAACCTGTATCACCAAGCCTCTAGATAACTTAAGTAGTTATCCTAAAGGTGAAGGTCAACAGGTTCCTCATCTAGGTTAACCTGTAGTCACCCAGCTTGTAGGGAAATGGTTATCCTAAAGGTGAAGGTCAACAGGCTCCTCATCTAGGTTAACCTGTGTAGTGACCCAGCCAATAGGTAAATGATTATCCTAAAGGTAAAGGTCAACAGACTCCTCTTCTAGGTCAACCTGTGTAGTGACCCAGCCTGTAGTTTAATGTTTTTCCTAAAGATGAAGGTCAACAGGCCCCTCCTCCAGGTCAACCTGTAGTCACACAGCCTGTAGGTAAGTGTTGCCATGGAAACTGCACTTTTTAATTAATCAGGGACAGCATATATAGCAAAATTGTCATATAAGAGTCGGTTAGAGAAGCTTTAATTTTACCCTATCCGACCATAATGGATATGTCTTGGGGCAGTTTTATAACACATATTGTATTTTCATGTACTTACTATATGGTGAATAATGCTTTGATGTTTTATATACAATAGGCCCAGGTGCCCCACCAGGAGCAGGGGGATGGGCCCAGGCTCCCAGCAATGTGCCTAAGGACTGCCCAAAGGGCTTGGAGTATCTGGCCCAAGTGGACCAGCTCCTTGTCAAACAGAAAGTTGAAGGCCTAGAGGGTAAGTATACATGTATTATGAAAGATTAAACATGATATTCAGTCAAAATTGAAAAGTCAGAAAATGCAAATTGCTTATCTTTTTATTTAACTTTGATTGTCTTAAGACATGATAGGATTTAGGAAAGTTGAGGCAGTATAATTCGAATAAGCTATTTCTGCATGTGTTCCTTGTCAGTTAGAATATGATTCATACTACTTGTATTATATTAGGCCTTGCAGATTGTATTCTATTTATATATTGATTAATGCCGTTGCATTGATTTATTTTAAAGCTTTTACCGGGTATGAAACAAACAACAAATATGAGATTCTGAACTCTCTAGGACAGAGGGTCTACCATGCTGTGGAAGGTATGTACTGAAGATAGATAGGCATTGTTGAAGAGCAGATGTGCATGATACATATATTAAGGATTTATATGTATGATATAATTTGTATTTTCACTTTTTAGATTAAGTGTAGTGTTTTATTTCAAAATTATGTACCTGACTATAAGAACTTCATGCCTTCATCAGGTCTATAAATACCTGTCAGTTACACATAACTATCAAGATGAATGTGATGAAATCTAGTGACATCATCCCAAGGTGAACTGATCACTTTTTGCGTTCAAACAAATACTTTCAATTTTCAAGACTTTTTAAAAATTTTGGTTAAAACATTGAAGGTATAAAATTTGTACATTATATTTGAAATTTGAGCATACTATTCAACTTGCGTACAATTTCAGATACATGTTGCTGCACAAGGAACTGTTGTGGATCAGCACGTCCTTTCGACATTAAGATCTTGGACAACCAGAACAGGGAGATCATCCACTTATCACGACCCCTACGGTGCAGCTCGTGCTGGTTCCCATGTTGTTTACAGGTAAATTGCTCCTAGAGAATTGTCTCTTGTATTGTAAGGTTAAGATCAAAGATAAATTTCTGATTTTAATCTCATATAGCTTCAAGGCTTCATTTTCTTTGTGACCAAGAAGTATTTCCTTGGAAATGTCAGACCTTTGGAATTTGCTGATCTCGGGATTTTCTCATTTGATGCCCCAGCATTCCCTTTTGATATAGAATATGATTATACATGTATTTAAAAATGGTGTCCCATTTCGAACCAATGAAGATAATTTAACTCTTTCTGTCCATCCATTCTTCCTTCTATCAATCTGACCATATCCATTATTAGTCCACCATAATTCAGAAAGATGGTGAAACTGGTAACATTATAAGATAAAGTTAAATTTCTAGGGGCTTAAATTACAATTTTGAATTGTTTTTGTCAGTCAGAATTTTGGAGTTCATTTGTATGCAGCATGAAAATCAGGTATATGTATAATGTGTTAGATTTTAAATTAATCAAAATGTTTGAGAGTTTTAATTTCTAAGTACTTTATTCATTAAGATCTGAAATTTTTGCAGTAGCTTTACTCATATTATTTATGATTTTATCGGGTTTATTTATACTACAGAGTGAATCCTAACACATGAAGTCTCAGATTTGCTTACTCATGGCATACTTATATTTCTCCAAGAATATTTTTTTGCATTCAAAGTCTACTTCCTCCAATTAAAGAGGTAAAAAATGAAGAAACATTGATGTCACATAAAGTCTGTCAAGGTAGAAGTGTTAAGTTAGTCTGTCAAGGTAGAAGTGTTAAGTTAATACCATTGGAGATTTAGTGACTGAAAATGACCAATATTTGATTTGAGATCTGATACAGTGATAGCAAAAGCAAAAGGATATTTTATAATTTCAAAGAAACTTTAGGTTTCCTTAGTTTCCAAGATTTACCGAACACAACTGCACAAATTTTAAAAGAGTTTTGTGAAAACCTAATCTTGCAGTTCTTATACTTACATGTACATGTACTTTGCTATTTGTGTACTTTTAACATGGTTGATTTTTGACGATGTGCGTATGCCAGAATTGGGCAACTATCATCAACTTTTCTAAAAAGTAAGAGTGAAGTGCAGCTCAACACAAACAATTCTAAAATTAACGCACTCTTTTCCATTTCATACTTTTACCGTAATAAAGGTAAAGTAGAGTCGGATATAATGGATAGTTGTTGGCAATTTTCTTTAAACTATTAATGGCAAAAAAGTAAAATGAATTTCTGAGACATGAGATATTATATACATGTATGTAGTGTAACATTTTATCAGTGAACTGTATTTGCATTCAATGAACATTAGTACTCAGTCGGCACAAATATTTCCAAAAAATGAAAGGTGATATTCAAAAATGCGTTAATCTTTTTGTGGAAAAAATCTCCAAGTATAAAATGGAAAGAGAGAGTTGTGAAGTTGTACTTTGAAATTTTTTTTAATTTCAGAAAGTAACAGTTGAAGCTCCCCCTGGCCGAGTGGCAGGATACATCAAACAGGCGTGGAGTTTATGTAAACCCCGATTTAAGATCCAGAACTCTAACGAGGAGACGGTACTGAGGATGAAGGGCCCCTGCTGTACATGGAACCTATGTGGAGAGATAGAATTTGATGTAGGTTTGAATATACAATTTAAACATTACTGCAGTAGACTTGAATTTTATATGTGCCAATACCTGGTATCCAAGATTCGATGTTACTTTTGATTGTGATGTCGAAACATATTCAAGACGACAAAATAAGAAATATCATCAAAAGTTAAGACGTCGGGTCTGGGCGTGTCAATTATACAAGAAATAATAATCATTTAATTTCCATTGATATCATTAAGAAACGACGATTCTGATTGGCCGAGAAATTTTGTTGATACCTGTATCAACACAAAACGGAAGTACGCGCCTAGCAACGTCATAAGCAACGTCGTTAGCAACACGATTTCAAAGCTGCAAATAAACGTTAAAAAGCGACGAAATGAAATGATAAGTAATCAATATAATATTTTTTTGGTTGATCGAGGTATCAACACCAAAAATTGAGGGAAAACTTATGCATCTTGCGCTACGCGCACGATGCAGTTTTCCCTCAATTTTTGGTGTTGATACCTCGATCAACCAAAAAAATATTACAATGATTCCTTAATGAAAATGGTCTATTCTTTATCACTTTATTATGCCCCCCTTCGAAGAAGAGGGGACATATAGGTTTGCCGCTGTCGGTCGGTCGGTCGGTCGGTCTGCTGGTCGGTCTGTCGGTCGGTCTGTCGGTCTGTCGGTCGATCCACGACATCAGTTTCCGTTCAATATCTCTGGAATGGATTCACATATTGAAATGAAATTTTGTATGCAGACACATCAAACAAAAATCTAGGTCAAGTTCATATTTGGGTCCGATCAAAAAAATTTTGACAGAGTTATGCCCCTTGCATTTCGAAAAATACCAAGATTTCAGGGTTTCCGTTCAATATCTCTTGAATGGAGTTACATATTGAAATGAAATTTTGTATACAGACACATCAAACAAAAATCTAGGTCAAGTTCATATTTGGGTCCGATTGAAAAAATTTTGACAGAGGTATGCCCCTTGCATTTCGAAAAATACCAAAATTTCAGGGTTTCCGTTCAATATCTCTTGAATGGAGTTACATATTGAAATGAAATTTTGTATACAGACACATCAAACAAAAATCTAGGTCAAGTTCATATTTGGGTCCGATCAAAAAAATTTTGACAGAGTTATGCCCCTTGCATTTCGAAAAATACCAAAATTTCAGGGTTTCTGTTCAATAACTCTTGAATGGAGTTACATATTGAAATGAAATTTTGTATATAGACACATCAAATAAAAATCCAGGTCAAGTTCGTATTAAGGTCCGATCGAAAAAAATTTGACAGAGTTATGCCCCTTGCACTTAGAAAAATACCAAAATTTCAGGGTTTCTGTTCAATATCTCTTGAATGGAGTTACATATTGAAATGAAATTTTGTATACAGACACATCAAACAAAAATCTAGGTCGAGTTCATATTTGGGTCCGATCAAAAAAATTTTGACAGAGTTATGCCCCTTGCATTTCGAAAAATACCAAAATTTCAGGGTTTCCGTTCAATATCTCTTGAATGGAGTTACATATTGAAATGAAATTTTGTATACAGACACATCAAACAAAAATCTAGGTCAAGTTCATATTTGGGTCCGATCAAAAAAATTTTGACAGAGTTATGCCCCTTGCATTTCGAAAAATACCAAAATTTTAGGGTTTCCGTTCAATATCTCTTGAATGGAGTTTCATATTGAAATGAAGTTTTGTATACAGACACGTCAAATGAAAATCCAGGTCAAGTTCGTATGAAGGTCCGATCAAAAAAATTTTGACAGAGTTATGCCCCTTGCACTTCGAAAAATACCAAAATTTCAGGGTTTCTGTTCAATATCTCTTGAGTGGAGTTACATATTGAAATGAAATTTTGTATACAGACACATCAAATGAAAATCTAGGTCAAGTGTATATTTGGGTCCAATCAACAAAATTTTGACAGTTATGCCCCTTGCACTTCGAAAAAAACCAAATTTTCAGGGTTTCCGTTCAATATCTCTTGAGTGGAGTTACATATTGAAATGAAATTTTGTATACGGATACATCAAATGACAATCTAGGTCAAGTTCATATTTGGGTCCGATCAAAAAAAAATTGGACAGAGTTATGCCCCTTGCACTTTGAAAAATACCAAAACTTCAGGGTTTCTGTTCAGTATCTCTTGAGTGGAGTTACATATTGAAATGAAATTTTGTATACGGACACATCAATTTAAGATCTACTAGGTCAAGTTCATATTTAGGTCCGATGAACAAAATTTTGACAGAGTAATGCCCCTTGCACTTCGAAAAATACCAAAATTTCAGGGTTTCCGTTCAATATCTCTTGAGTGGAGTTACATATTGAAATGAAATTTTGTATTCAGACACATCAAATAAAAATCTAGGTCAAGTTCATATTTGGGTTCAATCAAAAATTTTTATGCCCCCCTTTGAAGAAGAGGGGACATATTGCTTTGCCGCTGTCTGACTTTCTGTCTGTCGGTCCGTCGGTCGCCCATGACATCAGTTTCCGTTCAATACCTCTGGAGTGGATTCACATATATTGGAATGAAATTTTGTGTACAGACATATCAAATGAAAATCTAGGTCAAGTTCATATTAATTACCTTGTAGAAGTTTATTAGAAGAAGAACTTTAACAAAGCATAAATGCTGTACATACAGGTCCTCCTGACAGTTATACTTCTTTGACTTTTTTTTATTACACTGTTACTTTATACCCCCAAAGATTTTATCAATGCAAGTATAAAGTTGTGACAGACTTTAATCACAGAAGGGGTAGGGGGGCATTAATGTTTTACAAACATGACTTTTAACTTGTTTATTTAGGGTTGCATAGGGGAACTTCATATGCTGTCATTTTCTAAGGTTTTAGTTCCAGTTTTCATGTGCAGATATAGAAAATTTTCCCTTGAGGTTAAAACCAAGTCAGGGGGGTTTGGGAGGGTCCCTATGCTTTTTGGAAAATTATAAAACTAGGAAAAGCTTGTATTTTTGATGAAGTCCTGTTGAGGGACCTGTCCCTCCCAACCCCCCTCTAAATAATGTGAAAATTGTAGAAATTGAGTTAGAATCATGATCAAGGTCATATCAATACGCAAGATCGAAAATACAGTGCGTGGAGCATGTCCGTTCTGATTTTTAGCTCACCTCGACGAAGTTGAGTGAGCTTATGCTATACCCCCGCGCGTCAGTGTCCGCGTCCCCGTCTGCGTCCCCGTCCGGTTAAGAAGTTTGGGGTAGCTCAGTATTTGGAAAAGTATTGATGCTACAGTAACCAAACTTGCACAAGTGATTCATCTTTGGATGCTGAGGTGAACCCATGCATTGGATGCTGCATCTGACCTATATTTTCCGCTTGAGTGACTTGAATAAGAAGTTTCGGGTAGCTCAGAGTGGCTTGGTTAAGAAGTTTGGGGTAGCTCAGTATCTGACAAAGTACTGATGCTACAGTAACCAAACTTGCACAAGTGATTCATCTTTGGATGCTGAGGTGAACCCATGCATCGGATGCTGCATCTGACCTTCATTTTCTGCTTGAGTGACCTGGTTAAGAAGGTTGGGGTATCTCAGAGTGGCTTGGTTAAGAAGTTTGGGGTAGCTCAGTATCTGACAAAGTACTGATGCTACAGTAACCAAACTTGCACAAGTGATTCATCTTTGGATGCCAAGATGGACCCATGCATCGGATGCAGCATCTGACCTACATTTTCCGCTTGAGTGACTTGGTTAAGAAGTTTGGGGTAGCTCAGTATCTGACAAAGTACTAATGCTACAGTAACCAAACTTGCACAAGTGATTCATCTTTGGACCCCAAGATGGACCCATGCATCGGATGCAGCATCTGACCTACTTTTTCCACTTGAGTGATTTTGCCTTTAAAAGCCAATATTAGCAAAGTATAAGTGCTACATGTACCAAACTTGCATATTGGATGTATCTTTGATCAAACTTTCATAAAATGACCTTGACCTATTTTTTCCGCTTGAGTGATTTTGCCTTTAAAAGCCAATATTGAGCAAAGTATAAGTGCTACATGTACCAAACTTGCATATTGGATGTATCTTTGATCAGACTTTCATAAAATGACCTTGACCTACTTTTTCTGCTTGAGTGATTTTGCCTTTAAAAGCCAATATTGAGTAAAGTATAAGTGCTACATGTACCAAACTTGCATATTGATGTATCTTCGATCATACTTTCATAAAATAACCTTGACCTACTTTTTCTGCTTGAGTGATTTTGCCTTTAAAAGCCAATATTGAGCAAAGTATAAGTGCTACATGTACCAAACTTGCATATTGGATGTATCTTTGATCAAACTTTCATAAAATGACCTTGACCTACCTTTTCCACTTGAATGATTTGCCTTTAAAAGCCAGATACATGTACTTAGAAATATGTTTGAATTGAATTTTGCTGCCACGAGGTGAGCTTCGTAATCTGTGATTACCTATGTTTCATTTAGTCACCTAACTAAACCATTGTTCAAAACTTGGGCACCTTTTCTACCCAAGTAAATTGATGACATCATAACAATGGAAAACAATCGAAGAGTGTGCGAAAATATTTGTATAGTCTTGTTAAGAAGTATTTGCGATCTTTCGTATTAGCAGCTACTTATGTGCAAATTCCTGAAATACTGTACTGACATTTCTTATTATGTCTTTGTTTTTCTTAAAGGTGAACACCCCAGATGATGAGCACTTCGTTGGCCGTGTAACAAAGCAGTGGTCCGGTCTAGGCAAGGAAATATTCACAGATGCTGATAATTTTGGAATTTCTTTCCCATTAGACCTGGATGTGAACATTAAAGCCGTTATGCTTGGAGCAGTTTTCCTCATTGTGAGTTTCATTCTTTGAAATATATTAATGGAAAAAAAAATATTGTCAATTATAAGATTTGTCATAAGATGGAAATATTTGCTTGCTGGTACATTATGGGTTGAAAGAGATGAGAAATTATGACAACATTCGCATGAAGTTTTTTCATTTAAATACGAGAAGAATAAAAAAGTTCACTCAAGATTTATACTGGTATATATATTTATTTTAGGGAATTCATATTCTAGTGGAATTAGTGTTGTCAAAAGTGTACTAATTGAAGACTAAGTTAAATCCATGTTCTATAATAAAGCATAATGGAAAATAAGTCAACTATACTAATTCATGATTATGCTTTCCGTTTTAGCTCACCTGAGCGAAGCTCAAGTGAGCTATTGTCATAGCATGGCATCTGTCCGTCCGTCGTAAACTTTCCACATTTTTGACTTCTTTACAAGAACCACTGAAGGGATTTTGATGAAACTTGGTAGGAACAAAGTACTCATGGTCCCCTACAAGTTGTGTTGATATATATTTCATGCCTAAATTTTATATTTTTGAATTTTTTTGAATTTTGAAAAATGGTTTATGTATATATGGTACAAAGGTTGTGGGTTCTAATTCTGGCACTGACACTATCAAAATGCAATATTAGTAGGTTCAGAGTGTGCATTGGTATCTGGTGAGCGTTGTGCCCCCTTGGGCTCTTGTTACCTAAAATATGATTGCACTGAAATAAGTACATGTACAGTATTCATCTCTGTTCCATGTATCATTCTAAGTTGAAATTTAAACACCCATTTTATTTTACAGGACTTCATGTACTTTGAAGATAACAACAAAAAGGATGATAAGAATAAGGTATAGTATTTAGTTAAGAATTAATTTTTTTTACTGTAGTGCATGTTAACATTGAAAATGGCATCATAAATGAAAGACACATTTGGTTAATTCAGTCTGGATCAAAACATGGCAGAAACATGTACAATTATTATTTCAGAATTTTTTCAGATATAGGGAAGTTAATAATGAAACACCGGTTGTGATCATTGATGAGGAAATCCAAGTGAAATCTGTGTCTGTGTCCGTGACTTGTCAAGCCTTGTCATGGTTCAAGCAAATTTCTGGACACTCTCCTTTTTTTTCTGATCACTCCTAGTGAAAGATTCTATTTTTCTTCTCCAGTTTTGCTCGCACCCTTTGAGACAGCGTATGTGAGACATGTAAGTTGTCTCAAAGGCTCCAATTGACCAATAATAAAAGATAATCTTATTGTGACGTCACAGTAACGTTGTCAGAAAACATGGCGTTAGATGACATAAAACATTGTTTGAATTCCCTTTTTTCTTATGTTTCATGGAAGAAGAAATAGATTCCATCACTTTCTACTGAGTGAGACATAAAAATTTACACTGGTGACGGAAATTTTTCATCTTTTCCCTCGTTCCACTCCACTCAGGAAAAAGACGAAAGTTCCGTCACTTAGTAGATCGTGATAGAACCAATTTTTCTATTATTATCAGGAATGTATCGTAATAATTTTTTGCTTTTCTGATGCACTTTAAATTGTATATTTGTATATATAGAGGAGAATTCCACAACTTTTTTTTCGGTTTCAGATTCATTAGACCATGACTACACAAAAACCACACTCTGGGTACTTGATTATAGATCTGAAGTAACTAGTAAACCCAAAGACGGGATTTCAGTATTTATTTATATGACTTTGTCCTATTATATAATCGTATCGTTACCATGGTGATGAGGGAAACATACATGTATTAATCCCATTGCTTGGACTTATATTATTCTAACATTGTGTAGAAGCTAAACTTTTGTGCAATTTTTTGTTACACATTTAAAAAAAAAGGTTTTTTGTGGTCATTATTGTTTTTGAAAGGGTACATATATTTTTTGTTCAGAAATAAGAAAAAAACTCTGCTTTCCCACTGTGATAGTGTATGCATTTGGCTGTATTTTGCGTCATTTCTGTTATTGAAAATACACACATGTACCAAAAAAATGGTTATGTCTTGTGTTGAATATTCGTCAATTTTTCTTTTAGTACTCAAAATCATTTTACATGCCATATTACGTAGGGGTAAAATGCTTATTTCATTTAATTAAGTGCCTTTTTTAAACGTGTCTTTTAAGAGAACAAGTAATAAGAATTCGTAGTAAATGTTTAGTAGAAACAAAGTGTGGATTTTTATACAATAAGTTATATATAGATCTGACTATTTCACTACAACTATTTTTAGACTTTATTATTAGTCAAATCAGTGTTTTATATCCACCAATTTTTCATCTTTACCCCATAAGTTCATATTTATATGATTTTATTAGCATCCTCCACAATTTTGTAGAAATTATTTTCTGAATTTTAACTTTGAATCCATGTTTTTGTAGTTTTACAATATGTTAAGTTTCACTTTTACCAGCAATTTCAATCTATTTTTAGCGTCATCATTTGTATTTATATTCTTAATCTATCTTAAAATATGTACATATATAACCTGTACATCTTAATATTGGGGGTCATACGTAGGTAAACTTGTACGTCTGATTGTGAATCTTTGTTTCTAATGAAGGTCTTTTTTCATAGAAATATGTTTATAATATTTACACATTGTAAGTTCTTGACGCAATGATTTTACTGAAGAAAGTTCTTCTTTTAAACCAGTTGTATCAAAGGTAATTATTTTGATACTCACTTGTTATTTTAAAAGAGATTATATATTTATGATCAGTGTTGTTTGTTTGACAGATAGAAAAGAAATCCATATTCCTGATGTTTTCAATATATTATATTAAAAGAATCATACATCTAACATACTTAAAGAGAAGCAATATCTTAAATTTCAGAAAATGAATATTTACAGTGAAAAGACAGCATATGTGAGCAGCAGTGATTGATGAGTTTTTTTCTTTAGTTCATTACCTGTATTGATAAATTGATAAGAGCTCCATGCTTTGAAGAATCCACTCGGAATAGTTTAAGCATTATAAGAGTTGACCAACAGTATAATAGAGTTGACTCTTGAGATAAAATTTGTGCTATGTGTACTCTGTATGACTTAAGTGAAGTGTCTTTATGAAGATAATTCAGATGTACCATTTCTCTTAACATTAGAAAACACCATCAAAAAGCAGTAAAAAATTAATGTGACTCTTAAGAAATACATGTATATTAACTGTGAGAAGGGAACTGTCATATCAACAGCAGACAGCAATTAATCAACTACTTCTGTTACACTTGCTGTCTTTTGACTGTAATGTCTTATGATGAATGGTTGATTAATTCCCATTCTGAAGACAAAATAGTATATGCTGTACAGAAAATTTAACCTCCGTAATACTACCCCTTGCTTAATAAAAATTTAGTAAACAATGTATATGTATAGTTATACATGTATTATTATTTTACCTCATTAATGTATTGATAGCAAATGGTAATAAAATCTTAATTGTAATTATTGTCCTAGAATTCATATCCTATTCTTTGGAGATTTCCTAGAATCTAAGGAATAATTATCAAATTTTTAGACTGTGCATTTATATTTTTGGGGTTAGGGTTAGGGTTTACACTCATAATTTTTTCATACACAGTTTTAAAAGTGAAAAAGTAGCGATTAACAGACCAAAGAGCAATTCAAACAAAGAATTTCATATTCATAGTAATTTTTGGGAAAAGAAAACTTTTTATTAATTAATTTTGAACATGTTGATTTTTTTTAGCTGATTTTTCAGATGATTTATTTATTCAAGGTCCAGTGTTGTATGTTTACTTTGAACTTTTGTATTTTCTTGATTATGTGATAATTCACATGTGATAATAACATGTATACTACTACTTAGTTATCTTTTTCTATTTTTGTAGACTGGGCATTATGGATTCTGAATGACTAGTAATTATTGGTTCTCAATCGATAGTTAATAGAGAGGTTTAGTTACAAGTTTCAGCGCGACGTGTACGTATGACGTTATCACTTCCTGTGATCTTTGATCAAATGACATCATGACGTGATGTATAGCTACACGTTATGGACATGTAAACGACGCTCTACACGTAACAACTGAATGGGCACATCTAGGATTTTAACTTTCCTTACGTTTAAGTTTTATGAATCTCAATGAGCATTTCTCGCAGATTAAACTGATTGAAAAGAAGCTAGCTACACGTACACCTTCCTACATACTTATACTTAGACCTTCTCTGGTTTGTACGTGTTACTAAACGACGACTTTGGATTGTGACTTCAAAAGGTGACGTGTACATGTATGTCATACGTACACGTGGAAAGCACGTGTAACTTAACCTCTCTATTATTGATTTTGAATGACTAGAACATATTGGTTCTGAATTACTAGTAACTATTGGTTCTGAATAACTAGAAATTTTTGATTCAGTAAATCTATCAATTATTGATTCTGAATTAAAAGTTATTTCTTATACTGAATATCTAGTAATTATTGATTCGGAAGAATTTGGAATTATTGATTGTGAATCACGAATTATTAATTGTGTAATACTTTTATATCACCAGTAGTTAACGTAAATTTCTAGTAATTATTATTGAGTCTGAATTTCTAGTAATTAGAAAGGGAAGAATCTGATTATTTCTGCAGTTTTTGAAATAAATTATGCCTCAACCTTTGATCTTTTTTATGTTTATATGCTTATTCTCATATTCTTCTGAATTTATCCTTCGAATTACAGAAATCAAAGCAATAGATTTTGTGAAGTATCAATCTTTTAACATCCCACAAACAAGCTTCAAACCTCAGTCAGATTTCAAACCTGCGTTGTGATGTCATAACTTTTCTCATAACCTCTGTGTATACGCAGCCAATTGTGCCTCACATGAAATTCATATGAAATGAGCATCATGTAAATTTCACATGAAAGTTCATAAGAAATTCATATAAATTTTACATAAGATTTATGTGAAAAATATTTTACATGAATTTCACACAAATTTCTTCACATGAATTTCACATGAATTTTCTTTGTGACCTTCATGCGAAATTGAACTCGCATAAATTTAATGTTTGTGCTCGTTTCACATAAATTTCATGTGAACTTTCACATGGATTTCATATGAGGCACAATTGGCTGTGTAATACATGAAGATGATATTCACATTACCATGCATTAGACTGGAATTTATATGGGCCAAGACCTGACATCACAATTTTTAGCTCGCCGGGACGAATGTCCGGAGAGCTATTGTCATACCCCCGGTGTCGGCGTCTGCGTTGGCGTTGGCGTGCGCGTGCACAAAAACTTTAACCTTGCTTATAGCTTTTAAACCAATACAGATTGGGCTTTCACATTTCACATGTGCATTCCTTGTGACAAGACCTTTCCATGGATACCAAAATTTTTGACCTTGTGACCTTGACCTTGGAGATTGACCTACTTTTGAAAAACTTTAACCTTTTGCCATATTTTTTGAATGGTAAGTGATAGGGCTTTGATATTTCACATGTGTATTCCTTGTGACAAGACCTTTCCATGGATACCAAAATTTTTGACCTTGTGACCTTGACCTTGGAGATTGACCTAAATTTGAAAAACTTTAACCTTGGCCATATTTTTTGAATGGTAAGTGATAGGGCTTTGATATTTCACATGTGTATTCCTTGTGACAAGACCTTTCCATGGATACCAAAATTTTTGACCTTGTGACCTTGACCTTGGAGATTGACCTACTTTTGAAAAAACTTTAACCTTGGCCATATTTTTTGAATGGTAAGTGATAGGGCTTTGATATTTCACATGTGTATTCCTTGTGACAAGACCTTTCCATGGATACCAAAATTTTTGACCTTGTGACCTTGACCTTGGAGATTGACCTACTTTTGAAAAACTTTAACCTTGGCCATATTTTTTGAATGGTAAGTGATAGGGCTTTGATATTTCACATGTGTATTCCTTGTGACAAGACCTTTCCATGGATACCAAAATTTTTGACCTTGACCTTGGAGATTGACCTACTTTTGAAAAACTTTAACCTTGGCCATATTTTTTGAATGGTAAGTGATAGGGCTTTGATATTTTATATGTGTATTCCTTGTGACAAGACATTTCCATGGATACCAAAATTTTTGACCTTGTGACCTTGACCTTGGAGATGATTGACCTACTTTTGAAAAACTTTAACCTTGGCCATATTTTTTGATTGGTAAGTGATAGGGCTTTGATATTTCACATGTGCATTCCTTGTGATAAGACCTTTCATGCCGTACCATAAATTTTGACCTAGTGACCTTGACCTTGAAATTTTACCTACTTTTCAAAAACTTTAACTTGTTAATCAGAGGAGTTATTTATTGTTGTTGTTGCAATTTACATATGGTTGCCATCGGCGAGCTATGTTGTCATTCTGACAAGTCTGGTTTTATTTAACTTTTATCTGTGACATCAAAACAGATCTGTGACGTCGTAATGAAAAATAACGTCAAAAGCTGTGATGTTGGGTCTTGGCCTTAATTTTCTCTTTAAAAAACAAATATCATCTCAAAAATACACACCTCTCAATCAGCTTTCATTCACCTTTACATACAAGGTAATTTTTTTATCAAAGACCTGCACCAGATATCAAGTTCACTTCACTAATGAACTTTTACTTTGATCCGTTTGAAAAAGTCTCTGAATAAATAGATTATGATTTTAGTTTTAGAGCTTCTTAACATTGAAGGAATCTTATTTTTCTTTTCATTGAAAGTACTAGCCATCCTGGGTATTTATAAACATGCTGAACAAAAACAGCACTCTTAGTCGATTCAAGAAATATGGATTCAATCATTTTCCCATTTCTCGACTGTTTTTTACCAACTGAAAAGGGGGTGCACCCCATTTGTACCTGCTACTGCACACTAATGGGAATCTATTCGTATAGTCATTCTAGCGATTTCTTCAAAAAAAAACTTTTGGATAGACAAGTTCCATCCAGTGCATCTAAGCCCCAGAGCTCATGTATTCATTGCTGATGATTAAAGCCAACTTTGTATCATTCACTTCTTGGTATGAAGAGAGATGCAATGCAGAAATAAGCGATTGGGTCAAGGTCATTATGTTAACTCTAAAATAGGCAAAAATAAGAATATGACCTTTCATGAACCCTTGTTCACATTTCATCAGTGCTATCAATTACTCCATCACATTTTTCATAAATACAAATGTAATGCGTTTTCTAACTATCAAACTGACCTTCCAATAGACCATTTTCATATTACCGCTACACTTGCATTTTAGACACTCCATATTGTTTTCATTTTCGTGAATCACAAAAGGTGAGGGAGGAGGCTCTCAAACTTTTGGAAGGGGGGGGGGGGGGGGGGTGATTTGACTGCTTGTCTGCAGTTAAGTTGGCGACGCTGTTTGATCTCTCACAAAATTGGGGTGAATAAAACAGAGGTCGCCTTTAACAAGGATTTTGAACGGTGTAATAGACTTTAAAGTAATTTAAGCTACATGAAATACCATTCAATGTAAAGGTTACTCAACTCCTCGCAGACTTTAAAAGAATCGAGGATTTAAATATAGTCATAATCTTTTCGTCCTATGTTTAGGTACATGTAATCCAATTGTTTGAATTTTCGTCGAGGAATCTTTTGATTACAACCGTAGTTCGATTTTTTTGTAAATATATTTCAGAAAGGTAAGCAAAGGAGTCTTGAATTTACATATATCTTGGAATTATTGAAAAATATTTGTCAAGCATCTTTAAGTTTCTGATCATATTCTTTTAATAAGGTAATTAAGTGTTAGCCATTTCGAAATGGACGAAGTGTAAATGTTTTCTTTCTTCTATGACAACATAGCTGCACATTGAAGAATATGCATGAGATTTAAACGCAAAGCTAGAAGAGGAGGGATGTTGCTGAGTGTATGAATGCATCAATGTTAAAGATAATTTTAAGAAAATTTAACAAAAGCGTACCAATGTGATACCAGAAAAAAGGAGGTTCATATCCCCGCTATGTAAATGTATCTCATAGACGAAGTTCATGCCTGTAATCCACATCGGACTCAGTAACACCATCTGCTTTTACCCCCTTATGTCTATATAGTTTTTGTAATTGATGTCGGTCCATCAGTGTTATATAATAAATTATATATTTTCATCAAGGACAGCTTTAGATTTAGAAATTTGTATGCCATAGAGGATGGCGTCGTATCCAAAATCAGAAGGCCAAGAGAACACCGCTCCCGGTCAGCCAGTAGTAGCACAACCTGCAGGTAAGTTTTCCTTTCTCTATATCGGTGATGCTGAAAACAGCCAGTCCGAAGAATTTGACGGCAAAATTTCAATCGGACTAGCAAAATGTTTAAAGTTTTGCTACACAATTCGTTATTCGGACTGGCATAATTTCAAAATGACTGACATGCCTCAAAAGTTTTCAGCATCTCTGCTCTATGTCTACAACCCCCCCCCCCCCCCCCCCCCCCAAGTTCAATAGAGCTTCACGTAGAGAAATACTTTCTTTAGAGCAATGAGAAAGTAAAAGTACATGTACTTCTCAAAAGGAATTTGCACTACTTAAAGCTTTACGAAAAGGACACTTCACTCAGAAGTACACTTCCAATGTCAGTGGCGGATTCAGCGGGGTGCTGAGGGGGCGTCCACCCCCACCCCCTCCCCCGGCACTGACCCATAACCCCAAAACCCTATATTCTGGCCCATTTTCAGTAAATTCGGCCCCTTGAATCCCCGGCAAAGGGGCCACTGAATGTAGTATTTATTCAGTAAAACAATGTAATGGTTAACAACGCATATATATAGTTAAAATAATGCAACGTCGTAGCTCTGTCTGAAAAAAATGGAGGGCACAACATCCCAGAGATTAAAAAAATATGAGGGCTTCATGTTCTGTATGCACAAATTTTAACATTTCTGGTGGAATTCTAAATTACATGAATTTGAAGTACAAGTCTGGCGAGCGGTAGCGGGCCAGGAATTTTTTTTTTAACAAAATATTGACTTATAAGAAAATATTGACTTATCAGAAAACACTATACTAGTAGTTCACTGAAATACTTCGTAGAGAACAAAAATTGCAACCAGATATATCTCGCTATTAAGTTACATGCATTTACTCCAGGTGGAGCGCCCGCACCAGGAGGGGGATGGGCCCAGGCACCTGGTAATGTACCCGAAAACTGCCCAAAGGGCTTAGAGTATCTGGCACAAGTAGATCAACTCCTTGTCAAACAAAAAGTGGAGGGTTTTGAGGGTAAGTAAATCAGAAAATGTGTTTATAATTTTAATTTGGAAACGATTTGGATAGTTTCAGTTGGCATGACATACTTAGTAGTTATTGAACGGTATGCAAAAAAAAAAAAAAAAAAAAAAAAAAAAAATAAATAAATAGAATAAATACATCATGAACTATTTCGTTACAAAATATTATATTTTCTTTTCCAGCTTTCACCGGATATGAAACCAACAACAAATATGAGATTTTGAACTCCCTGGGGCAGAGGGTCTATCACGCTGTTGAGGGTGGGTATCAATCTTGGTCTTTAGCCTTAAGAATGGATCTAAAAGGGGATTCCTATTTGATCTTATGTTTGACAGCTTTTCCGATCATCATATACATGTATTAAAAGAAAACTTGTGACTTGAATGGCAATCGTCTAAGAAAAGAACAAAATAATTTTAATCATGCATTTAGAGCACACATTTTGGAAAAAAAACCTATCATATTTCAGATACCTGTTGCTGCACCAGAAACTGTTGTGGGGCTGTCCGTCCGTTTGATATCAAGATTCTGGACAATCAGAACAGGGAGATAATTCATCTTTCAAGACCCCTACGCTGCTCCAGGAACTGGCTATGCTGCTGTCAACAGGTAACATTTTGAAGCCGCCTTTGTCCCCTTTCTTCCAATCCAAAAAAACAAAACAAAACAAAACAAAAAACAAAAAACAAAAAACAAAAAAACAGACCGGGTGCGAATCCAGGATATGATCTTGGGGGGGGGGGGGGGGGGGCAAACATTCTTTTTTTGATATTTTACATTTTAGGCTTATTAAGGTGCCCTTGTCAGTCCAGAATCACTTCCCTTTTGTCATCGTCGGAAGTCCACGGTACGGCCCTTTCTCCGCTGCGCTGCGTAAGAGCTTTATTAGCCTGTAATCGCAACTTGCAATAGATTTTGGGTTTCCGACGATGCTCTTTGGCACAATAGAGCGTTTTCATAGAATGTAATTATTGATTTCTTGAGAAATTCTTTGAATAAAGAAAGTAGCTGTTAAACTAGGAAGGGGGGGGGGGGGGGTTGCAACGCGTATAGTCCACCATTTCGTTAGCAAAAGTCAATGTATTGTTCTGGGATATCAAGATCAATAAGCTGAATTTTATAACCATTAGTTGCATACAAACATCGGAATGCTCTGCTTTTCGAAACTATTTCAGTAATCACTGAAGTAGAAAATAGATCTCCATACTTTGATAAACATTATATGTCAAAATGTTTTAAATAGGTAACTAGTACATGTATCTATATTTCTTATGTGGTGAAAATTTTACTAGTTTGTTTTTATATTCCAGAAAGTGACGGTAGAGGCACCGCCTGGTAAAGTGGCGGGATATGTTAAGCAGGCCATCAGCTTATGCAAGCCTCGTTTCAAGATTCAGAATGCCGAAGGGGAGACGGTACTGAGGATGAAAGGACCATGCTGTACATGGAACATGTGTGGAGAGATAGAATTTGATGTAGGGCTTTGTTTTTATCTACGAGAGTTGATATCATTATTAGATTGTACTGTTCGTTAACAAACTTGATATATAGCTTAACATTGACTTTACTTCGAATTTCAAACAAATCAAGTAATTGTTTCAAAACTATTTTCTCACCATTTGTGATGCATCAGATAATTCTCCATGTGAATTATGTATGTCTGGTGAACGACAATTGGCTTATTTTTTGTAATGAATGTTGCCCTCCGGTCACAGTTTTTTTTTCTTCATAGTGCTAGATTCATATTATTGATATTTTGTTTTCGTAATCTGTATTTTTTCTTCGTATGTCTTCGTCGATGGAACTTTACATATGATTTAGAAGTTTTTGAGCATTTCACATCTTGTGTAACCATGGTAACCCACAGGGTACCTAGCCAATGAGAAGCGATCTGACCGAGTTACATGAGTATGATTTTTCCTCTGAATCTACATTTCTGTATTAATAGGTGAACACGCCAGATGATGAACATTTTGTTGGACGTGTAACCAAACAATGGTCCGGTCTGGGAAAGGAGCTGTTCACAGATGCGGACAATTTTGGAATTTCTTTCCCATTGGATCTGGATGTCAACATAAAAGCTGTTATGCTTGGAGCAGTTTTCCTTCTCGTAAGTATAGAACTGTTAGCTGAAAGTACCACATCAGTTTTAGCGACCCCCCCCCCTAAAAAAGAGGGAAAAAAACCACACTAAAACAACACAATTACATACAACACAACCCAAAAGTCACATTCACTCAGTTCCTGATACTAATATTAGTATTTTACCTTATTTCAGTGTCGCCACCTTCTATGAATTTCTTTTGTCATTTGCGGGCCATGTTCACTTACGGTCCGGGCCGATACCAGTATTTTGTCTCAGTTTCGCCACCTACAATGCGACTCTTTTATCATTTGCAGGGCATGTTGACTCTCTCGGTCCCTGATACTAGTATTTTGTTTCAGTGTCGCCACCTACAATGCGACTCTTTTAACATTTGCGGGGCATGTTGACTCTTCCGGTCCCTGATACTAGTATTTTGTTTCAGTGTCGCTATCTACGATTAGTTCCATTAATCAGTTGTCTCGTATTTTCAATTTATTTGTTTGTGTGGTTGTTTCTTGTGTCTGTTGCATTGTTTTGATCTCTCGGTACTTGCAGGTTTATCTTTGGTCGTTGCAATCTCTTTTTGTGTGTGTGTGTGTATTACTTGAGATCTTGTCCTCTGATATTTTTCATGAAAAAAAAAAAAACATATTTGAGATTCTGTGAACTTCGAAAAATTTTATATACAGTATATATATATACCACCGTCAAAAGTTCAGTTGCTTCCTGTCAACATTCAAACGTCATTGATATCGTTGATTCCAATGAAGCAACTGAGATACTAAATGTAGAGGACTCAATTTGTAAAATAGTGTTGGGGTTGATAGAGATGGCACAAATTAGAAACCAAGACTGGAAAAAGAAATAAGAAGGAATTCTATAAGAAACGTTTACGAGATAGCTTCATCTCAGCCTCTCAGCCAATAATTGTAGCTCAATGACAAATATGACAATGACGGTGACCATATCCCAATACACAGTGCAAAATCCATAATTCAGGAAATCAAAAACCAAAGGCATACGAAATCAGGATAAAACAAGAACCAAAGCAAACAAACAAACATCTCCACCAATGATTACAGATGTTTCATGCTTATTTGTAGGATTTTATGTACTTTGAGGACAACAACAAGGACGACGACAAAGACAAAAACAAAGTGAGTTCTTTTTGTTTTGCTTAGAATGATTCCTCATCTCAAACATTTTTAAATGATTGAAAATTGATTAAATAAAAATAGTGTATCGCTCCGACGTCTAATTTTGTTTTGGTCAATGGTGAGCTGTTTGTGTAAGATGCATGTTTTCAAAAACGAAAAGCACTGCATAGATGATATAAGGTAGTGCGAAAAACCTGACCCAAACCATGCAGCCTTTGATGGTTATTTGGACAGCCCCCAACTGTCCAAATAACCATCCAAGGCTGGGTTGGGTCAGGTTTTTCGGACTAGATACAAGGTTGCTAACCTCCGATATTTTGATAATCAAGTATGAATTAGACGAACAAGTTACATCAATATTAAATATTTGTTCTGTGAACGTTAGAGCGAAGACATAGCTTTTTATAGAGATATAAGTCCTTTCGACAATTTTTTTTCTTTCTGGGGGATGTATAGAAGATATCATTCAGACAAAAGGCTTGGAGTATCCAATTTAGGAAGCTTTTAAAAAATACTAGATCTATTGTAGAAAAGAAATTTTCATTTAAGCAAATTCTGCTGTAATTTGAACCTGTTTTGTCTTCTTTTCAGATACGATAATGTTTGAAAGATTGAACCGTAAAGGAAAGGAAAGGGAAAAAAGAAAAAGGAATTGACTGTGATCACATTATATGTAACAGTGGATGGTTTTATAAATGATTATTTATACATTGATCTATTTTCTCTCTTTGACAATAATTTTATGGTTGAGCAGTGTATACAAAAATACCTGCAACACCTAGTGAGGAAAATCCTAAATATTGAATATTTTGAATTCTACGTCACAATAAAAATGTACTACACTTTTTTCATACTACATAGATGGCAGTAAAATTGGCACAGACATTTTCTCATAATAGTATTATTTAAAATGGAGAAACATTTGTTCTACAATTCTACTGCCAATATGTAGTGCTCCAAGATTTTTTTATATATAGATTTATTAAAACATTACGATGTAGGATGAATGTATATTTTTTTTTCTTCAATCGGCAGTCTTGTTTCAAACGAGACTCTCAACATGTAGGAAAAAGGTTTGTTAGTCCAGCGCTTTTGGCTTTAATCTCTTTTTAAATCTTATTTATTTCTTCACTTTTACACTACAAAATAAAACTAGAGGGCGCTTATAAAATACTTTTTGGCTGAGTCTGAAAATCACTTCGGCATTATTGAGTACCACTGATGAGGATTTACTAACCGAAACACGAGTCTGGTGCATTAAAATTGGTTTGAAATTGTCTTCAGAAGGTATTTAAAAAAAAAAGAGTTTGAACAATTCCATATTATTTAAAAAATGATTTATTGTACGCGTATGTTTATGTCACAAATGATCAATATCGATCTGAAGAATAAAAAAAAGTTCAAATTTTCAATTTTATTTCATTTGGTAAATTGCATAACAGCTTTATAGACATCACTTCAAACCAACACCATTGAAAAAATAAATCCGGATTTTTAGCTCAAAAATAATTCCATTGTATACATATGTGTATCTATTTTGTCAGAAATGATTCACATCGGTTGGAGTAATAAAAAAGAAATCTTCATTCGATCGATTTGATTTCAATTGGTAAATACCTTAACAGCTGTATAGGCAGAATTTTTAATTTTATTACTTTAAAAAAATCCGTATCTCTAACCCAAAATAATCCTTTTTATTGGTATTTAGTGTCCGTTGGAATAATATAAAAATGTTGATATTTTCAATTTTATTTAATTTTGTTAAATGTCTAAACAGCCTAACATCAGTGAATGGAAAAAAACACAAAGCCGAAATAATTAAGATTCCAAAACTCACAAAATTTAGATAAGCTCACAAATTCTTGAAAAATTATAAAACAGAACTTTCTCACGTGAAAAGAAATATCGGACAAACAGACGGAGACAATGACACAGCTCCATAGAAACACGAAGGACATCAATCTCCAGAGTCCAGAGCGCATTTAAGGTGATTTCGCACGTTTCGTGCTTAAACATCGACGGCGGGTGTTGCTAGCCAACAAGGGATGCTTACTCCTCCCGAACACCTGGTCCCACCTCTAGCTTGCTAGGGGTCCGTCGATGCTTAATTAATTTTGTGCTCTATTGTGAGTGATGTTGAGATTATCGTCAGGATCTTCTTTAACTCATTATGATGAATCTTTTATGGAAAAACGTATTATCATTGTTTTCTAAAATAATAAAAGATAAAAAAGATATCAGAGACAATACAAGGAAGTCAGTGTCACCGTCCAAAATTTTGAGAATTTGGAAGTGATCGGATTTTGCAGCCATCCATGAATTATACATGATCATGCATGTTGATAGTCACAAAGGTATAGTGCAAAAAAGAAAAAGCACAAATGAAACACGAAAACTTCGCCTGTCCTGCAGACTCGAAGTAAAGCCATCCCGCTTCCTAGACAAGAGCTCTACCTTTGAGCTACATGTATTGGATCAACTTACCGATAAGGCTCTTCTTATCAAGACACTTGATCGGAAATATTCAGCGTGGAGATTTCTTAAAAAATTCTCGTCTAAGGGAGGCTACTGAAACGCGTGTGCTATTCCGTTAAAACGCGCCGTTCTTTGCAAAGTCTAAACATATTCGAATATCTCGTCAATTACGAGGGCTGTCCTAAAGTTCGTGGACAAGTCTTAAATGAAGGAAAAGTGGCGTCGCAGATATTCATTTTTAGTATATTTATTATCATATACTATTTGCGAATTACGAAATGTAAACAATAATGAAAAAAATATCATATTTTGATTCCATTATTTCAACTATGACCTCGTAATTAAACATAGGGTGGTGACCCGGGGCACGGTGAATTTTCATCGAAATATGTTGTTTATCATTTTATTAATTTCATTTGCATTTTGTAAAATCCCGCGGATAAAAAACCCGATAATTTTTGCATTCTGCTTTTTACAATAGGAATGACATAACACATGTAAAATTTGAAAGTTCAAAGTTTCAAGATGACATAGAAAACCGGATCTGAAGGAAAAAAGACATGATCGTCATTGTTCGAAAAAATGACGTTTCTTCGAAAGGCGGAGCAGAAAACAATGATAAAATTTTGCGTAGGCTTCCGTAAAACACCGACATTCCATAAACGGTCCGCAAAAAAAAAAAAAAAAAAAAAAAAAAAACAACCCATGATAAAACTAGTTGTTTGCAAGTCTTGAAGTGGCAAAGAGGATTTTTGGACGTTAGGGACAGTTTACAGGATTGTGTGCGCTAGAGAAGATTTTCTGTCAAAGAACGAAGTGCTTTTAAATGAAGAACGTGACGTAATTCACGGTTATCGACGACTAACAATTCGAGAATCGACGACTAACAATTCGCAGGCAACTGTGAAATTTAAACAAAAACCGTACATAAGATCTTATCTCATGATCCTTCAACGTTTTTGGTTTGCAAAGACAAAGTCTGTCGCTCACAATTGTATACTACGTTAATTGTTTTTCGCTTATCCTTGCTCTAAGAAGCTTGAGCTTGCTCTCAAATACAGTATGAATTGCGATATAAATACTCAAAAGGAAAAGAACGAAGGAATGTTACTACTTAGGAAAGGGAATTTCGTAATTTTGAAGTTGACGTTGTCATGTTTGTCATATTGAAATATCTATGTGACCATTTTCTTCAAAAGATAATTTGAGATCTAATTATGATGAAGCAAAGTTAATGTTCACACTGATAGATTGTGCTCCTAAAGGTAATCAGTAAACTGTTGATTATTAATTGAGAGCACGTTATCAAAATATGAATATGAGTGCTAGGCGTTTCTGTCCGTGAGAGAGCAAAGACGGAACAAATAGCTTTCCAAATATTCAGGATTTTTACCAAATAATTTAATTTTACATGTAACAAGGACGCGAATTATACCGTTTGTACATCGGCTTTTTGAGGTTATTTCCCATAACCAAAAAGAATTTTAGAAACATTCCTTAAATAATGGGCATTTTCCGCCCCCGAAATAACCATTTTCCCCATTCCGATTTCGGGTAAATAGACAATAGTTGGTTGCCCTTTGATTAAAGAATCAATCTCGTCCAAAACAATTTTAAGTTGCAATAAGTTACAGGTTAAGCCCTGTTGCACTTTATACCTTTCAGTGGTGGATCTGGGGTTTCACAAAAGAGGGGGACCGAAATCGTGCCATGAAAAGCAACAAGAAAAAAAAAATTACTGAAAAAAAATGTAATATGTACTTAGAGCAAAAAAAAAAAAAAAAAAAAAAAAAAAAAAAAAATATATAGAGGTCGTATAATATGTATAATTATAAAAGTACCTGAATATTGACATTGTTGGAACCAAAGAAGTAATGCGTTACAATCTACATGTAGGATGAAAAAATTGACTGATTTTTTTTTCAAGTATGTTGATCGAAAGGAGGGGGGGGGGGGTTAAACCATGGTTGTGTTCCCGCCTTTCAAAGTATTCAATTAGATAAGCAAATGTATTAAATATACAAATACATATGAAAGAATTGAAACTGCATAATTAAGGGATTCGAAATTATTATGGGATTAATAATAGTCAAGGCGAGCGAAGCGAGCCGGAAAACAGGTTTCTTTCACGCAAGTTACTGTAACACAGGAGCTCGATGCCAACAACCTTCAATAACACCCGCCCCTTCCCATCTCTAGTCAAAGTTCATATATATAGGAAAGTGGAGGCGGATATTCTTGTTGATCGTTTGCATCGAGCTCCTGTGATATCATGCACACAAATATAAGAGCATGGGCGGATCCAGAATTTTTTTTCAGAGGGGGTCCGAATTTTTTTGAAGAGCAAAAAACAAAAAAAAAAAAACAAACAAACAAACAAACAAACAAAAAAAAAAAAAAAAAAAAACCGCAAACGCAAGAAAGGAAAGTTATTGATTGATGATGGTCAGTTCTGTCTCTAATTATTAATAAAACAGTTGACTGGAGAGCAATGGCGAGCTAACAGCTTAAAAACTTTTAAATTTTCACATCATAGTAATTGATTAAATTGATCGTCAGTTCTAATATGTAAATACAACAAACGGCGATTCCAAGGACTGGAATAAAATTCACTATTCGTGTCTTTTTCAGTTTCTGTTCGTTTCCTTAGTGCCCTTGTTTATTGACCAAGGTGTAATATATATGTGTTGTATATCGGAAAGCGCAGCATCATTTGAAAATAACGTACAAGTATGTAATAAATTCTGGCGAGCGGACTGAGCGAGCAAGAAAATTTTTGAAAACCTGACGGCAAAATATTATCAAAATGAAAGATTTCTAATACAAATTCATGATATATTTTTCAAATATTATAACAACAAAAGGGGAATTGGGACTTAATCTTATAAAATATGCATATTAATAACAAAAATTTAGCAACGTTTCGAAAATTCCAGGGGGGGGGGTCCGGACCCCCCCCCCCCCCCGATCCCCTCTGGATCCGCGCTTGAAGAGTATTGCATAACTTTGGGCGGAAAGGGAGGGGCCTCTGCTCCCCTCTAAATCCGCCACTGCCTTTGATGTTAATAACTTGGGAAATGATAGCAAATTTATTTTGCGTTCTACAACGACTAAGGGATATTTATAGCTGCACGCATAAAGGTATTTTTAGGCTGAGGGATTCCCTACATGTACTCTGAAGAACAGCCGTATAGAAAGGGAAGGTTGGCCATGTTTATTTTGTTTTTAAGTATACTGACTGTGATAGAAGCCAGTAAACTGACCAAAGGTAAGTGAACATTTTACAACGTTTAACAAACTTATACTAATGTCACACGTTGGCTCAGATGTTGGCGTGAGGGGTCCCAAGGAGCAGGAGGAAACCGGAGAACCAGGAGAAAAGAACCCTGTCGAGGCCAGGGTGGGGGACCACCTATCCTCCCACATAAGACCCTTTGCCGAATCTGAGATTCGAACTCGGCACCTTAGAGGTGAAAAGCGACCGCGCTACCAGTGTGCTAACCCGGACCTGAAGTGAACATTTACTTTGAGCTTAAACTTTAAATAATGAGCCGACGAGGGGTACCTCTCCCCCCTCCCGCCCCTTTTCCCTCCTTCCTCCCCTCCCTTTCACCCTTCCCTCCTCCCCCTCCATCGAGGCCTCCTCCTGCCTCGGGTCCCCCTTCCTCCCACTTTCTTCCCTTCCCTCCCTCCCCCACTATCCCTCCCGCCACCCCCTTGTCCCCTCCCTTTCACCCTGTCCACCCCTTCAAGTAAGGCAGGGTTAAATATCTATAAGATTCTATACTGCAGTATGTATAGTAGAGATTGAATGAAATTACAAGTAGATATGAAGTAGATATGAATGAAATTACATCTTTTAGGACACTCTACAAACCAAAAATGATTGCCCTAACTACTGCCTGGGAGCAAAAATAAATAAATAAATAAATAAATACATGAATGAATGAATGAATGAATGAATGAATGGATGAATGAATAAATAAATAAATAAATAAATAAATGAATGAATAAATAATATAAATAAATAAATAAATATAGTAAAAATACAAAAAAAAAAAGATAAACAAGAGGCCCAAGGGGGCCATAAACAAGAGGCCCAAGGGGGCCACATCGCTCCGAGGAGACTGTATGTATGATTTCAATCAAAATCAGTATAAGACCTAAGGAAAATCACTTTTAGTGAAGCTTTGTGAAGGACAATGTGTTCTTACTTCCTGTAAAGTTTGGTGACATTCTGTGCAGTAGTTTCAGAGGATAAGTCAAAAATGGGTCATCCTATTAGAGCCTATGGAGGACATCTTGGGTTTCCGATCGGCTCGAAAAACACAAACTTGGTAGACTTAGAGGGCAATGAGTACTTGCTTCCTGTGAAGTTTCAAGAAATTCTGTGAAGCAGTTTCAGAGGAGAAGTCGAAAATGTGTCAGACAATCAGAGCCTGTAGCTGCCATCTTGGATTTCCGATCGGCTCGAAAAACACAACCCTTGGTAGAGGGCATTGAGTTCTTGCATCCTGTGAAGTTTCGAGAGATTCTGTGCAGCGGTTTCATAGGAGCAGTCGAAAACGTGTAAGCCAATCAGAGCTTGTGGCAGCCATCTTGGATTTCCCATCAGCTCGAAAAACACAAATTTGGTGGAGGACATCGAGTTCATGCTTCCTGTGAAGTTTAATTAAATTCTGTGTAACGGTTTCAGAGGAGAAGTCGAAAATGTGTCAGCCAATCAGAGCCTGTGGCAGCCATCTTGGATTTCCAATCGGCTCGAAAAACACAACCCTTAGTAGAGGGCATTGAGTTCTTGCATCCTGTGAAGTTTCGAGATATTCTGTGCAGCGGTTTCATAGGAGAAGTCGAAAATGTGTAAGCTAATCAGAGCCTGTGGCGGCCATCTTGGATTTCCCATCAGCTCGAAAAACACAAACTTGGTAGAGGGCATTGAATATTTGCTTCCTGTGAAGTTTCCAGAAATTCTGTGTAACGGTTTCAGAGGAGAAGTCGAAAATGTGTCAGCCAATCAGAGCCTGTGGCGGCCATCTTGGATTTCAGATCGGCTCAAAAAACACAAACTTGGTAGAGGGCATTGAGTACTTGCTTCCTGTGAAGTTTCATGAAATTCTGTGCAGCGGTTTCAGAGGAGTAGTCGAAAATGTGTCAGCCAATCAGAGCTTGTGGCGGTCATCTTGGATTTGCGATTGGCTCGAAAAACACAAACTTGGTAGAGGGCATTGAGTTCTTGCTTCCTGTGAAGTTTCGAGATATTCTGTGCAGCGGTTTCAGAGGAGAAGTCCGAAATGTGTCAGCCAATCAGAGCCTGTGGCGGCCATCTTGGATTTCCGATCGGCTCGAAAAACACAAACTTAGTAGAAGGATTGAGTTCTTGCTTCGTGTGAAGTTTCGAGATATTCTGTGAAGCGGTTTCAGAGGAGAAGTCGAAAATGTGCCAGCCAATCAGAGCCTGTGGCGGCCATCTTGGATTTCAGATCGGCTCAAAAAACACAAACTTGGTAGAGGGCATTGAGTACTTGCTTCCTGTGAAGTTTCGTGAAATTCTGTGCAGCGGTTGCAGAGGAGATGTCGAAAATGTTAAAAGTTTACACCGGACGGACGACGGACGGCGCGCTATGACAATAGCTCACTTGAGCTTTGCCCAGGTGAGCTAAAAATGATAAATGAAAATAAAGAAATAAATAAAATGAATTGAAGTAAAAAAGAATCGGTCAAAATAAGGTGCGACCAGTCATTTATGTTTCGGATATTTTTTTTTTAATTCTTAATCTTTTGTTTTAGCGGAGTTGAATTGCAAAACTCGGCCTTGAATTTGATGTGAGACGGACAGGCGGTGGGCGCGCGGGCGTCAACATTTGGATTCCGAACTATAAGTCAACTATGATTGATGCTAGGGAAATGGAACCTCATACACTTACTCACCATGAGTCAAGAATGGCACTTATCCATTTTTGGGTCAAAGGTCAAGGTCACAGGACTATGCTGATTGAAAATGGTTTCTGAATCAGATATGAATGTGTATCAACCTGAAACGTGCCAGTAATGTTTCCCATCTGTCGAGACCATCTTCATGTACATGTATATATTTAATACGTTGAAGTTTTACAACTCGCACTTTGCATCTTTGCTTATTTCTTAATGCGTTGCCAATGTTGAGGAAGGGGAAGTGAGTATATTACTTTTTATGTTTCTTCCTTAATTGATAAGCAGCTGTAGATAAATAGTTTTCAGGGGGATATCCAGCCTATCAGAAAGGGGATGTCAAGCCTATGATTTGTGAAAAAAATATTCTAATAAATTAGGATTTTTGGTCAATTCCATGGGGGTCCTACTATCTAGATCCCCGCTTGAACTTCATACAAGAGACCTGGGCGGATCTAGATTGTTTTTGCGGAATATGTAGGAGTTTTTCTCTATCACGAATCGTTCTTGTTGTGCTTGGGTACTCTGTTTTTTTCAACCGAGTCCTCTTAGAGATGAAGGGAAGAATCATTACAAATCTGTGTGTAATTTTAGTTAAGGTAACAGCGAATTTCCCCACTGCTATAAATAACCCAGAGATATATATATATTTGTTAAAAATAGGTCATACATCAGGCTAAAGTATGATACTAAGTATTTTAAAAACTTATGCATTGGCGTGGGGGCTCTCTGAAATCGATCGCTGGCTTGCTACCGCCCGCCACCTAGTGGATAAATCATTCCATGTTAAGGCACGGTCCATTTGATATTATGGGGAGGGGGGGGGGGGGGGGGGGGGGCTAGGGTTTTTTGTTGGAGCAAGATTATTTTTTTCGCCCCGGACCGGGGCAAAATTAGTTTTTTCTTGCAAAGTTGGAGCAAGGAAATTTTTTTATGACAATTGATGTGTATATTAAGAATGTTTGTGTTTTTTTTTCAATAGAAATTCTTTATTTTACTTGAATTACTCTAAACATTACCTTATTTTTATGTAAAACTTGTATTCACTTCTAAACTGAGAGAGATAAAAGATTTTTACAATATGATATATAATTTTCAGTAAACAAAATGTATATAAGGTCACGTTACATGTAAGAGGACATGAGGGGAGGGTCTTCTAGACAAATTTTTACATGTAGAAATGAAAACTCTAGTGAAAAACTTGATTACAGTATTAATAAATTCTCCTTCCAAGCTTGTATATAAAATAAGACGCTACCTTTTATTATAATAATTATAAATTATATATTGATAATGTATTAAAACATTTAAGGAAACCCTTTGTTTCAATCACATGCATACTTCTGATATTTCCGATTATGAACTTGTCATTACAGAAGAAAACTACGGCGAGTGAAGAAAACTATGGCGAGCGAAGCGAGCCAAAAAATATTATATGAAGTAAAAACTGCGGTGAGCGAAGATAGCCGAAAAAATTTCAGGAATTTTAAGCGAAGTGTATGGTATTCTTCAAATTCAGATTACTTGTAAGAGCAAGATTATTTTTTTCTGTCACACCATAAGCAAATTAATTTTTAAGCCCCCGTAATCGAAGATTCGGGGGCATATAGTTTTTGGTCTGTCCGTCCGTCTGTCTGTCTGCAAAAACTTTAACCTCGGCCACAACTTTTGATTTGTAAATGATAGGACTTTCATATTTCACATGTGTATTCCATATGACGGGACAAGACCTTTCCATGGATACCAAAATTTTTGACCTTGTGACCTTGACCTTGGAGTTTGACCTACTTTTAAAAAAGATTTTGAATGGTTAGTGATAAGGATTTCATATTTCACATGTGTTTTCCTTGTGACAATTAAGACCTTTCTATGGATACCAAAATTTTTGACCTTGTGACCTTGACATTGGAGTTTTACTTACTTTTGAAAAAAAACTTTAACCTTGGCCATAACTTTTGAATGGTTAATGATAGGGCTTTCATATTTTGCATGTGTATTCCTTGTGATAAGACCTTTAAGCCGGGCTTCCACTGTCGCGAATGTAGAGGAGAATGGGCTACGATCAGAGGCGAATGGACAATCGTGTCACATTCTTGTCTGTTCTCATGAAGTATTTCTTGGCGCGATAGGCACACGATAGCGCCGCGAATGCAACTAGAATATGCTACGCGTCCGCCACGATGATGAGGCGAGAGTGATAAGAATAGAAAAGAATGCGACACGAATGTGCCGCGATAAAAAGACACTTAGGCGAATGAGAGGCGAATGCAGGAGATTGAGACACGACTTTAACCCGATAGCGCTGCGATGCAGGAGATTGAGACACGACTTTAACCCGATAGCGCTGCGATCATGACAAGAATGTGACATGAGAAAAATCAAAATCATTTGACAAATCCAGGAGCGTCAATACCCTTTGTTGACTTTGACCTCTTTCCAGGTTATTTTCTCTTGAAAGAAATTGTCAAAGTTTTCAAAATATTGATCCGCACACTTTTACAACAACTCTGAGATAATTATTATTGTCATTGTCGTGTGTGTATGTAGTACTATCGTGGCAATATCGTGTCACTGTCGTGTCAAGATTGTGGCTGATTCGCGTTGATTTTTTTCATTCGCGTCACATTCTCGGCGCATTCGCATCACTATCGTGTCAGATTCTTTCTTGTCGGGGCTCTATCGTGGCTCTATCGTGGTTCATTCTCTTCCACCTTGGGAACAAGAATGCACGCGAATGTGAGGAGAACGCGCTGCAAATGGAGGAGAATGCAAGGCGAATGCGCTGCGCATGTGCCAAGAGTGTGAGGCGAATAAGAATTCAGACACGAATGTTTTAAACAGTTTGAAGCATTCGCGTCGGTGCCTTGAACATAGGAGAATGCAGGAGTTCATGACACGATAGTGACACGATGAGACGAGAATGCCCGCGATTGAGAGGAGAATGCGCTACGATTAAACAAAATCGCCTTATCGTAGCTCTATCGCCTCTGCATTCGCGACAGTGGAAGCCCGGCTTTACATGGATACCAAATTTTTTGTCCTTGTGACATTGAGCGTGGAGTTTGACCTACTTTTGAAAAACTGTAATCTTGGCCATAGCTTTTGAATGGTAAATGATAAGGCTTGCATATTTCACATGTGTATTCCTTGTGACAAGACCTTTCCTTCATACTAAAATTTTTGACCTTGTGACCTTGACCTTGGAGTTTGACCTACTTTTGAAAAACTTTCACCTTGTCCATAACTTTTGAATAGTAAGTAATAGGGCTTTCATATATATCACATGTGTATTCCTCGTGGCAAGACCTTTCCGTGGAATCCATTTGATCTCGTTACCTTGACCTTTGACCTACTTTTGTAAAACTAACATATGGCATAATTTTTGAATGGTAAGTGATAGGGCTTTCATACTTCACATGTGTTTTTCTTGTGACATTTCCATTGATACCAAAAATTTTGACCTTATGACATTGACCTTGTGATTTGACCTAGTTTTGAAAATCTAAATATTAGCCATGGCTTTTGAATGGTAAGTGATAGGGCTTTCATATTTCACATATGACTTTCTTGTGGCTTTCATATTTCACATATGATTTTCTTGTGGCAGGACCTTTCCATGGATTCCAAATTTGACCTTGTGACCTTGACCTCAAAATGTGAACTACTTTTCAGCTGTTTTACCGACAAAGATGCCAACGGGGACATTCGTGTTTCACAAACACATGTTTTTTATTTTCAGAACAAAATCAATTTTTTTTGGGAAAAAAAACCAAAGCCCCCCCCCCCTCCCGAATATCAAATGGACCGTGCCTAAATAGCCAGTATTATGACGCCTTCTACATTTTAATCTTACTTTTTATATTTTTTGATCGGTATGTACTGAGAAAGTCGACGTACCCTTACAACAAAGTTAAAAACATCGCGGGTTCGTTCACTCGACATATCATTCTGTATCATAGTTTCTATAAAAACAATTTTCAGTCGGGGAAGGGGTTGTTAGGCGGCCCAATATCTTTTAATTTTTGATATTTATCACGTCCCCCTCTTTCTTCAACTCATATCCTGTATCTGCCCCAGGTATATGAAACTATAAACAACCTTATCACCAAAGCAAAATGTCCATGGTTATTCTGGAGAAAATGGGAAGGGGGATTGACATTGGCATTTGGATTTACGTCATGCAAGAATTCTTTTCTGCTAGAACAAGAATGACTTTACCTCTTTACTTCTTTTCAAAGCTAGAACAAAAGACTTTTTGTGACAAAATGATGTTTTATAAAATCATCAACAACAGAACGTCTGCTTTATAAATCAAAGTTCTTGATGTGAACTTAATTAATGACAGTGCTCCGAAAATATAAGAAGAATGTTTTAAGTCAATAGGGGCAATAGGTATCTTTTTCATAAATCAAATTTTTAAAATACTTGAAAAAAAAAGACTTTCGCCTCTTAGATTAGCCTGTGAGATGGGCAGGCATCCGGGCGGGCGGGCGTCAACAATTGGTTTCCGGATTATAAGTCAAGTATGGTACATGCTAGTGCAATGAAACTTCATACACTTACTCACCATGAGTCAAGAATGACCCCTATTGATTTTGGGGTAAATAAATAGCAAAAGTCAAGGTCACAGGACTATGATTATTGAAAATGGTTTCCGAACCATATTTGAGCATCTATTGCAGCTATGATCAAGAAACATGCCAGAAATATTTCCCTCGAATCAAGGATGACCCCATTGATTTTGGGGTCAAAAGGTCAAGGTCATAGGACTCAGGTATGAAAATGTCATGTCAGGTGACTGAAAATGGTTTCAAGACCATATTAGAGCCTGTATTACAAATGCAACTGTGATCATGAAACGTGCCAGAAATGTTATTTCCATGAATCAAAGATGACCCATTACATCATGGGGTCAAAAGGTCGAAGGTCAGAGGATTGATAAAATGTTGAATCGTTTCCGGACCATATTTGAGCTTATGTTGCATATTGCACCTCAAGTAGCTTTAGATGATATAATACATCGCTTTTGCATCTGAAGCTAATATCACCTATGATTATGAATCGTGCCATAAATGTTTCCCATGAATCAAGGATGACCCCTATCAATTTTTGGTTCAAAAGGTCAGAGTCTGAGGACTCTGATGATTAAAAATGGTTTCTGGACCATATTTGAGCCTATAATTCACTTATAATCATCAAACTTGCCAAAAATGTCTTCCATGAATCAAGGATGACCCCTAATAATTTTGGAATCAATAGGTTTAAGGTCATATGGCTCTGATGATTGAAAATGGTTTCTGGATCGTATGTTTTTATCATCTATAATTATGAAACGTGCCAGAAATGTTTCCCATGAGTCAAGGTTTATTCCTATTGATTTTGGGGTCAAAAGATCAAAGGTCAAATTCATATGACTCAGGTAATTGAAAATGGTTTCTGAATAATATGAAAGTGTATCAGCCATAACGTAATTTATGTCTTTTCACCATAGTAAATACATTACTTAGCATATAGATAAATGGATTTATTAACTTTATCCGGCGTCCTTTTATCTATCCGTATTACTAGTAGTCACACTTTCACATATTTGGATCTAACTTTATTGATATATATCAGGCATGATGAGACTCAGCATTCAATGTAGGTCAAGGTGACTATCAGGAAAGGAGGGGAACTCCAACAGCATCCGGTTGCAGCACCCACAGCAAATCCCCAAGACACCCACAGCAAAACACAGAGCAGACACGCACAGAAAGAGACGCAAAAGGTACAAGGGAAACCAAATCACATCATAGAAACATCAAACAAAAATGACTACACATAAACCAACTAGACCAATAGGCAATCGGTTTCGACTTAGGACGGTCATCTGCCACGCGCCAGTAGCAGACGATGTGTTTATGCAGATTATGTGCGCACAACCCTTTCACTTTTCCGATCACTCAGATGTCTCGAAGAACGCACAATTGTGGTGTAAATTAACCTCCTCATTGTAAGATGACCATACAAACAGACAGCATGACACAGGGGCCCAAGAAACACACATATGTAATTATGTATATGTAAATTGATATGAAAACAGAAGGCGTACGAAATACAGCCGTACTCTGCCGGAATCCGTCTGAGATTCAGAGAGGACAGGTGTTCGAGGCCTTGTCTTCTTTAAAGAGGTTTGGACAGGGCCCGTCACGGAGTCCTGTCGTCACAGTCAGCCGGAATGCAATTCTTAGAACGCGCTGCTACAAGGCTGTAGATTGGCCCAGTACAAAGCGAAATGTGCGTCTGGTGACAGAAAAATTATAATATAATCCTTCTGTCACCAGACGTACACATAATTATCTTGGTATTGGAAGAGCTTTAATTGAGTCTCACTGAAGAAATTTCTTAGGCACGGTCCATTTGATATTCTGGGGGGGGGGGGGGGGGGGGGCTTGGGTTTATTTCGAAAAAAATAATTTTGCTCTCAATTTTGATCAAAAAACTAAATTTGCTTATGATGTGACAGAAAAAAATAATCTTGCTCTTACAAATAAACTGAATTTGAAGAATTACCATAAAATTTCGCTAAAATTCTCGAAAATTTTCCGGCTCGCTTCGCTCGCCGCAGTTATCAAATTGTCTCAAAAAATTTTTAGCTCGCTTCGCTCGCCATTGTTTTCTATCAAAATATTATATTTCCTTATGGCAAAGTTCATATATTTTAAGATATCAAAAGTTATACATAAAAGCTTAAATATATTATCAATATTTATGTATTGCTATCAATACATGTTGCATGTATCCCATAGAGTCTAATTTTATGTTCTTGTAAGCTTGGAAGGAGAACTTCAGTTATTCACCAATTTACAATTCTTAGTAACATTTAAAAATTTGTCTAGGAGTCCTTCCCCTCAGACCCTCTTATATATGTTATATACATGATGTACCTTATATAAAATATTGAGAATGAATTGAATTGTAAAAATCTTTTATCTCTTTGTTTAAAAGTGAATTGAATACTTGCATAAAAATAAACTTATAAATTAATATTAAGAGTTTTGAGTAAAAATATAAATAATTTCTATTGATAAAACACAAACATTCTTAATATGTGCATCAATTTGTTAAAAAAAATTCCTTGCTCCAACTGTGCAAGAAAAAAATAATTTTGCCCCGGTCCGGAACGGAAAAAAATAATCTTGCTCCGACAAAAAACCCAAGCCCCCCCCCCCCCCCTGAATATCAAATGGACCGTGCCTTACTCAGATAACATATTTGAAAATGAAAAGAGACATAGATAAGCTAGAGTTATTTGAACAGAGAATGAAGAAGTTTAGACATGAATTTATTGTCCTAAAATTTTCTGGTTTGCTTCGCTTGCCAGTAATATTTACTTAAATATCAACATTTTATTACACTTTGGGATTTTCAGTTAAATCATGCTAGCCTAATACTTAGCAGAAATAACGAGTTTTGTTCCTTAAAAACCTTCCAGGTCCTCACAGTTCCTCCTATGAACAATGCCTCAAAATATGCTACCTAAGTAGATTAGTATAATTATAATTTCCCCTCTTATCTGAGTCAGTGAACGAATGAAAAAACTCTGATAACAAAGTACACAATTTTCTAGACTTGAGTAATTTCATCATAGTTAAAATTAGTTCAATATTTGAAAAAAACCCAGTGTAAAATGGTACTGTTTTTGTGTGCTTTTTGTCAGGGAAAATCTTGAATGAGTGAGGGAAAATCATGGAATTTTCAGGTACATGTAATTTCATTTCCCAAAATCTGTAGCCACCCTGTATATCCACGGTATAACATCAGACAGTGCATGTATTTTATATATTGTTTTCGTTTCCGTGCGTGAACATCGACGGCGGGTGCGGCTAGCCAACAGGGGATGCTTACTCCTCCCGGGCGCCTGGTCCCACCTCTGGCTTGCTGGGGTCCGTCGATACTCAAATTGGTGCTCTGTTGTGAGTGCTGTTCAGATTATCGTCAGGATCTTCTTTAACTAAGTTGATGAAAGCGAAATCCTTGACCTAAAAGTTTCTTCGTAATTTGTAAATTTCTACTATGAAAATCCAAATCACCAGAACATGCTCTAGCATACTGGATGAGCTGTGAAATGTAAATATCGTATGACGTTAATGTAGGGACATCACCGTTAAATCAGGGAAAATTCGTATGAATCTCCCCATTAATGGAAAAATCTTTCACTTTGTGATACAAGCACCAAATTTGGTATGAAGGTAAAAGAAGTACTTCTTATACAAAAGCAGCTGTTAGCCACTTAAAAACTCAAAATGGCCGCCATTTTTTCAAGATGGCGGCCAAATTGGTCAGTTTTTGTATTATTCTTTAGATAATCCTGTATTTAATCACCTTAAAGCAGCCAAGTACCGGAAAGATTGACTTTAGTTACATGGTCTTCATACCCTTTAGTTTCATATTATAAGAAATCATATGAATGGCAGCCATTTTGTCAAAATGGCCGCCATAAAACGCAAAGAACCTTGTTTCCTAGAAAAATCTCAAATCTTTCCTATATTTTTCTTTTTTGAGTGGTAATTAAGATTTCAAATACGTTTTCGAAATGCCATTTAGCATCAAATCTCTGGAAAATAACACATTTTAGAAATACTTCAATAGTGCAGGTTGTACTAGAATTCAAAGGAGAGATTTAAAAGAGTGTATGTCTTAGCATTACCAGGGCACACTGGTGACATCACTGCTGTAAAACTCAGCATGGGGCTCAGTTTCAGCTAATTGGTCCATTTTGGTAATTTAGTATCCAAAATGCTACCTAACTATATATCCACGAAAATAGTCGCATATATCAACAAAAAAGAGATAAAGAAGATCCTGACGACAATCTCAACAGCATTTACGATCGAGCACGAAATTGATAATCGACAGACCCTAGCAAGCTAGAGGTAGGATCAGGTGCCAGAGGATCAGAGGAGTAAGTATCCTCTGTTTGGCTAGCCGCTCCCACCGTGGATGTCCACTTACGAAAATGAAAATAATATCTCAAAAACATGCACTGTCTAAGGTAATGTCTATATATAGAAAGTGCTATGGCGACTATGTCAGGGAAGGACATTTAAAACACTGTCAAAAGCACTATTCAAAGAAGGGAGGAGATCTCCAACAAGACCCCGTTGCAGCATCAACAGTAAAACACCAAAACACCCGATGCAAAACCACAAAAGACGAGTACAGCATGAGACGGGAAAGAGACACACGACATGTAAACATCAAACACTACACATAAACCGACGAGACCAATGGATAACCGGTGCCGACTTTGGACGGCCATCTGTCACGCAAGTAGCAAATGGTGTGGTTATCCTGGATTACGTGCGCACAACCCTCTCACTTCTCCAATTACCCAGAGGTCTCGAAGAACGTACAATTGTGGTGTAAAACAACCTCCTCACTGTAAGATAACATCACACAAACAAGACCGCGAAACGCAGAGGCCCCATAGACACAGATGAATATGTAAATGGATATAAAAAGAGGGCATGCGTAATACAGTCCGTGCTCTGCCGGCTGTAGCGAGCTCATGTATGTAATCACCCGAGGAGTCCGACTGACATTCAGAGAGGACAGGTGGTCGGGGCCCTGTCTTCTCTAAAGAGGTTTGGACAGGGCCCGTCATGGAGTCCCGTCGTCACAGTCAGTCAGAGTGCAAGTCTCAAGGATGCGCTTGTACAAGACTGTAGATTGGTCAAGTACCAAGCCTAGTGTCCGTCTGGTGACATTAGGATCATACCCACGGTATAAAAGGCGTTTGATGATTCTGACGCATTTTCGATGGTTATGCTGCCTACCTTTGATCCTTTTTATTTTGTTTATCATATCACCATAAAAGACAGGTTGTGTAATACCCATAGTAATGTACTCTGTTGCATGTATAGATCCGAATTTTAAAAGAAGATGACTGTAATTTTTGTAAAATTTCCAGAAAGTCTTAGCTAGTTTATGAAAGCGGAAACCTTGACCTAAAAGTTTTTTGGTAATTTGTAAATTTCTACTGTGAAAATCCAAAATATCAGTACATGCTCTAGCGTACCGGATGAGCTGTGATATGTAAATGCCGTATGACGGTAATCTTGGAACATCACCGTCAAGCCAAGGGAAATTTACAATGTTGAATCCAAAATCATCCCTTTTGTCATATACACTTGTATGAATCTTTCCGTTTACAATTTTGATTTTTAGGTCCAAAAGGGTGTTTCTGTATTTGAAAGGTTTGCCTTGTTAAGAGTTAATTCTTGTGGATAAATTTCATTCTTATATAATTCAAAAGCAGGATTGTCAATGGTTAAAATATCATCCAGATACCTAGAAGTATTATTGAAACATTTCAGCTCATCAAATTTTCTTTGCTTTTGAAGATTTGGATAAATTCTTTTTCATAAGTGTATAAAAATAAATCTGCAACAAGAGGCGCACAGTTAGTACCCATAGGAATTCCTACAACCTGCTTGTATAGATCCTCACCAAATCTAACATAAATATTGTCCAAGAGGAAGGACAAGGCATTACACAGGTCACTACATGTCCATGATTTGTATGATTTGTACTCTGTCGAGGAAAAGAAACCCTTCGATTCAGATGTACAAACGTAAGTTTTTCGCCCTCGACCAAAACACCATCCAATGAGATTAGACAATCGATCACCAATTCCGCCATGAGGAAGCGTGGTGTACACATCAGAGAAGTCGTATGAAGAAATCGTATTGGCTTGGAAATTTCCAGATTTCACTCCTCCAATCACATCCCCCGAACCCCTAATAGACCAAAATAAATTTACATCGTTCCTGCCCAGAACCGTTTCACAATATCCAGTTATGTGTTCTTTAACAGCAGCGAGTGCCGACGTCAGACCTCCAGACAAAACTGTAGTGGAGCAGCTACTAGAATTAGCAATAAATCGAAACCTGCAAGGAGACCCGTGCAGTTTCGGTACGCAATACAGTGCTGGGAGATCCAATTTAGAAATAGAGATATTGAATGAAGACAGTTCACTGTTATGCTTGCCTAAAATGCTAGATGCACTCCCACTGCCCCCGACATATGCATCTGCAGACGAAAGCTCCGAAATCAAAGTCGACATGTAGTAACGTTTTCAAACGATAATGGCGCCGCCGGCCGCCTTATCAGCCGGCGCAAAGACACATTTTTCATGTAATTTACTTAGTTTGGATTTGAAATATCTCTCTGATTTGGAACGTGGATTTTGAAAAAGAGCACTACACGAAGTGAGTCTATGCTTCTGTGCAAACAGCAACATCAATTATGCAAAGTGACTTCCTGTTCATTCCAGAAACATGCTTTTACTGAAAGACATCTACCCAAATATTGCTAGGGAATTTCAGAAAGAAAATATTTTGTGGTGCATAAAACTAACAGGGAATTTTCAAAGCAATTGATCAAGCTCATGAGCAAATAAAAATGAATGTAAAAGACGTAGGCGGAGCCATGGGTGTAATAGAGGATCCCGCAGCACTAAGGAATGGATGGTTGCAGGTCATGAAGTCAGTTAGCTTGTCTCTCAGTATGGGAAACTATGTGGAGCAAAAGACATGCATAGAAATCAATTTATAAGCACCATAAGCAGACTGGGAGGGTTAAGAAAATATTTAAAGAAAGGGTGCAGAAATTGTACTGAGTTTTGAAAGAAATAGCAAATCCTTTTATGGAAGAAACAAATGAGCTGGTTGCTTTGGATACTGTTTGAACACCCATGCTGCCCATCCAAGTGCTGCTGAAAAGGTGATTCTACATCTAAAGACTGGAAGTTCAGGGTACGTTGATTTTACAAGGATTTGAAGGAAGGACAGGAAGGCAAATTCTACGAAGCAATCGAGAAGAATAAAACAACGAGCAGAATTATCTTCAAAAGATCTGAAACATAAAGTCGCAAAAGATAACAGTATGTTGTTCTCTCAGCTTTTTATTTCTTGCCTGGATAGAGAATGTGATCTGCAGGAATTCTTCAAACATGGATTTTAAATCGGAATCCCCGTGCTGCTCTCAGTGATAATGGAAAACTTCACGCTTGTAAAAATCTAAACTTGTGTCAGTTTTTGATAATCAAGTTGTTCTTCCTGGCTCTATTCCAGGTGTGAAAATTATTGAAATGGTTATATCCTGGTAAATGCATGTTCTTAAGATACAAAAGGGTCGACTTAATTTTTGATGTTTACAAACCTGACAGCTTAAAGGCTGAAACAAGATCGAAAAGAGGATTTGGGTCCCGCAGAGGGGTTACAGAGAGTAGAAAAAAAAATCCTCAAAACTGGTATTTTTTCATGAGAAATGATGCAAACAAATCTGAGCTGTTCGCTTTTTTAGCTGACAAAATAGCAAAATTCTGTTCAGATGGTATTTTTTATAACTGGACAGGGATTAGTTGTTTGCAGTCAACAGCATAGTCTCCAAGGTATTTCTACATGAAATTACGAGGAAGCAGATACAAGATTATTCTCCATGCTAGACATGCTGCTTCTGTAGGTTATAAAATCGTTAAGATAAGGCAAATGTCACAGATATTGTCTTTTTTATGCCCCCCTTCGAAGAAGAGGGGACATATAGGTTTGCCGCTGTCGGTCGGTCGGTCGGTCGGTCTGTCGGTCGGTCCGCGACATCAGTTTCCGTTCAATATCTCTGGAATGGATTCACATATTGAAATGAAATTTTGTATACAGACACATCAAACAAAAATCTAGGTCAAGTTCATATTTGGGTCCGATCAAAAAAAATTTGACAGAGTTATGCCCCTTGCATTTCGAAAAATACCAAAATTTCAGGGTTTCCGTTCAATATCTCTTGAATGGAGTTACATATTGAAATGAAATTTTGTATACAGACACATCAAATGAAAATCTAGGTCAAGTTCATATTTGGGTCCGATCAACAAAATTTTGACAGAGTTATGCCCCTTGCATTTCGAAAAATACCAAAATTTCAGGGTTTCCGTTCAATATCTCTTGAGTGGAGTTACATATTGAAATGAAATTTTGTATACAGACACATCAAATGAAAATACAGGTCAAGTTCGTATTAAGGTCTGATCAAAAAAAAATTTTGACAGAGTTATGCCCCTTGCACTTAAAAAAACCCCAAAATTTCAGGGTTTCCGTTCAATATCTCTTGAGTGGATTCACATATTGAAATGAAATTTTGTATACAGACACATCAAACAAAAATCTAGGTCAAGTTCATATTTGGGTCCGATCAAAAAAATTTTGACAGAGTTATGCCCCTTGCATTTCGAAAAATACCAAAATTTCAGGGTTTCCGTTCAATATCTCTGAAATGGAGTTACATATTGAAATGAAATTTTGTATACAGACACATCAAATGAAAATCTAGGTCAAGATCTTATTTGGGTCCAATCAACAAAATTTTGACAGAGTTATGCCCCTTGCATTTCGAAAAAAACCAAAATTTCAGGGTTTCCGTTCAATATCTCTTGAGTGGAGTTACATATTGAAATGAAATTTTGTATATGGATACATCAAATGACAATCTAGGTCAAGTTCTTATTTGGGTCCAATCAACAAAATTTTGACAGAGTAATGCCCCTTGCACTTCGAGAAATACCAAAATTTCAGGGTTTCCGTTCAATATCTCTTGAGTGGAGTTACATATAAAAATGAAATTTTGTATACAGATACATCAAATGAAAATCTAGGTCAAGTTCATATTTGGGTCCGATCAAAAAAAATTTGACAGAGTTATGCCCCTTGCACTTTGAAAAATACCAAAACTTCAGGGTTTCTGTTCAATATCTCTTGAGTGGAGTTACATATTGAAATGAAACTGTTACTTTATACCCCCATAGGTTGTATCAATGCAAGTATAAAGTTGTGACAGACTTTAATCACAGAAGGGGTAGGGGGGCATTAATGTTTTACAAACATGACTTTTAACTTGTTGTTGTCAGTTTTGTGCATTTCTGATGGGTCTTGGACTAGAACAGCTTTGGGTTGAATTTGGACAAAGAAAATATATGAGATAGCTTCCAATTCATGAAATCGACAATATAAATGGCCAAGAAAAATCAAATGCCATTCGTTTCTTTCATGCATTTAGCGGCTGTGATACTGTGTCTGACTTCCGATGGAAATTAGGTAAGAAAGCTGCATGGCAAACATGGAGTGTATTTCCCAGAGTATCTGAAACATTTTCAAAACTAAGTAAGTACCCTGCAATCATCACAGAGAACGGCCAGGAGGTTGTTCAATCATTTGTCATTGCGATATTCGACAGATCAAGTAATGCGTTTTCAGTCGACAAAGCTAGGCTTGACTTATTTGCAAGGAAACAAAGATCTTACGAATTCATTCCACCTACTCATGTAGCTTGACAGGAATATATGAAAAGGGCAACATTTCAAGCAATTTTAAGCTGCATATAGGGAAAGGCGCTGGTATGTAATATGGAAAATGAGAACCCAAACAATTGGGGATGGATGAAATAAAATGATGTTTGGGCAGTTGTATGGACAAGCCATGCATCGATTGTACAAAGCTGCTTACAACTTACAAAATGTGACTGTCGGACTGATTGTCATGGTAAATTCGGTCTATCGTGTACCCCTCTATACAGATGTTTATATGATACTTGTTTTTTTTCAGGTTTTGGATGTCGGAAATTCTGTTTTAAGTATGTTTATATCTTTGTAGCGAATGTTGATGCAAATAAGATCAAATGAGCTTTCATCTACATTTTTTTAGCCTGTAATTGTATATTATGGCGGCCACTTTGAGAAATGGAGGCCATTTTGTTTTTCTTTTATTTAATGGGAAAAACATCGACTTCCTCATGAGAAGGGCATACTCATCGCACGTGAAGAGTTTGGCACCAATTTGAACAAAGTAAGGTGTCATTCTATAATTGTTAAGTTCAAACCTGCAAAGAATAGCGGCCATCTTGAAAAATGGTGGCCATTTTGATTTTGATTATTGGTCAATAAGCGGCTTCCGCAAGAGAAGGACATACTCATCGTATGTGCCCAATTTGGCTCCAATATGAACAAAATTAAGTGTCCATCTACAATTTTTGGTTCAAATCTGCATAGGATGGCGGCCATATTGAAAAATGGCGGCCATATGGGATTTTTGAAGTGGCTAACAGCTGTTTTTGCAAAGGAAGGGTATAATCTACGTCTGCACCAAATTTGGTGCTTGTATCACAAAGTGAAAGATTACCCTGAATATTCCTGTTAATCTGCAGGGCTATTAACAATTTTGATATTTTAAAGTCCATTAATGGTGTTCAAGGTCACATCTGCGATATACTGACATACCTGCTCTTGAACAGCTTCAAACTTCAGACTTAATGAAACCGCTGAGGGGCTATCTATAATATTTATTTATGCATTTCTTATGGTGGAAATTTATGAATATTGAAACTATATATTAATGTGCATATTAAGCACGGAGAGAGTGTGATGTTTACTTCAAAATTTTCTTCAAATTATAGGAACTGGAAATGAAGTATCACCTGTTGTTGTCGAAACGGGGAACATGGACAGCTTCAATGCTTCTTTATTTCATGATAAGGATAGAATCAGTGGCCAGTTATTGAACACCAGCAATGTCGATGACAGTAAAAATTTCCAACTGAAGGCAAATTCAAGCTTTGCTGACGGATCAGGTATCTTATCATTTAAAATGCAATCTTATTTTAAAACACTTTATAAAGGTCAAATTACATTCTGTTGTTGAAATAGAGGATGTGCTAATCTCCTTTAGTTTTTAGAATATCTATACATGCATTTATTCACGGTAGCGTATCACGTGTCAGGCAAATAATCTCTATTCCGGGAATTCCCTCCGATTAAACAGGTAAATACTGTCTAAATCTACTTTGTAAGAATTTATTTTAAGCCTATCATATGAGTACCATTATCATTTATATGATGGTAATCTATTCTGGTCAAATATAGAGTTTTCTCTCATACCCGCGTATGTGTTTACAGAGTAACAGTGGCGGATCCAGAGTGGCAAGCAGGGGGGTTTTGTATCGACCCAAAGGGTCGATTCGAGGCACGAAGTGCCGAGCGGGGGAGGGTACGGGAGGGGGTTGCCCCCTCCTGTAGGTGGGGGTCCGGGGGGCCTCCCCCGGAAATTTTTTGAAAAAATGGAATAAAATGGTGCATTCTGGAGCACATTTTCTCCTTACTTCCTCGAATGTTCAGACCATTTTTTTTCACTCAATTTATGTGGTTAATAAAGACTTCTAAATAAAATAATTTCTCCTTTACTGCTGGCAGGGGCGTAGCCAGGGTGTTTTCGATGTGGACGTCTATGAAGAAGGGTTGGACCAAGAACTTCAGCTGTCCGAGGGCACAGACACTTTTTGGGGGGATGACTTGCGAAGCCCGAAGGGTCAAGTGGGGACAGTATTGAAATATGTTACCCATCCCCTTGAAGGGGGTCCCCGTGAAAATTTTGAAAAAAATGAAGCAAATTGCTGACCTCGGGAGCGTATTTGAGCTGAATTTAGATGGGATAACGCTTATGATTCGATGTCAGCAGACGATGAACCGTATCAAAGATGAAGAAAACTTGAGATGTGAACATGACATTCCCTAAATACTTATATATGTACTTCCACATAAAGTCTTTCCAATCGACCGCTCGCACTTTGTTAGCGATCGTTGTAGCATGCGCGGATACAGCATTTTTGGTCAGACAGGGGGTAATTTTGTTAGCTTTCCTTTCACGTTTATTTTCATGAAGAATTGGCGAGCGTAGCGAGCTAGAAATTTTTCAGATATGAAATATTAATTTATCTTGATTCGATCGAGATGATTATTTATAACATTGAATATTTCACTCCTTATATCGGCGAGCGGAGCGAATTTCATGAGAATAAATAGATAAGAGATGTGTCATTTTCCAAATAATCAGACATCTTAAAATGACAAAACCTTGAAAAAGATGAAGGAGGTTACATTCTATGAATTAAGTAAGGGGATGTTCAAAATATGAGTTCCTGAGACCCAAGACAATTATATTAAATTACTTGGTATGAACAATTGATAATAATTAAAGAATTTTGCAGAAAAAATAGTTTTGTATTTGTAAATGGCGAGCGAAGCGAGCCGAAATTTTAGGTTTCAAAGCCCTTTCATGCATTTTAGACCCATTTCAATTAGAAATGGGCCAAAGCTGGACCCCACCTCCGAAAATCTCAGGGGGGGGGGGTCCAGACCCCCAGTCCCCCTCTGGATCCGCGTATGGTTGTTTTGAGTTCTAATGAAACACGAAAAAAAATACGAAAAATGCATTCAAATCGGTGGTTTCTGGAGTGTCTTTGATCTATTTCTGAACAGTAGTTTGCTTTAAATACTATTTCAAAAGACCCTCCCACTTCTTTTTGGCAGCTGGGGAGGCGCTCTCCTTTTTTTTTCGCGAGACAATGTGGACGTTTTTGCGTACAAATGTACGCCTGGCTTCGCCCCTGGCTTGTTGATTTGTCCTTGCTGTAACATGTACTTAGAATATTGTTACGATATCGAGTAAAAAATGTTGAGTATCATTGGGTTCTGGCTTTGAAAAATTGAATGCTTAATTATATAGACCCCGGAGCATATTCGAGCTACATACAATGTTAAATATTTGCCCATTTTTCCGGTTATTTCAAAGTATGTTTTTAACAAAATTTGTAGATGACAAAAATACTCAAACCGGTTATTTGAGGACAGAAACGTGTAGGTTTCGATCCCCGTACCATTTACATTGATTGTTTGACACACGTACATGTATTGCAAATTATTTGAACATGTCCGTATTATAGTATTTGTTAATGTTAATTTTCGGGAATAAAATAAACAGAAAACCCCCTCTGCGACGTACATTACAAAAACTTCGCGTTTTGCCAGTACGAATCCACAAATACGCCAATTGATACGGTATCGAATCGATATGCGATAGAATGTTTCAGAAATTTTTTGTAAATTTTGTTTCAAAATAGCGAATTCTGGTGGACATTAAGCAATTTTTTTATTACTCAGTTTGCAGGTTTTTTTCCGAGTGCTCATGTTACCAAAAAAAAAAAAAAAAGGGAAACCGGGGGGGTTTTCCCGAACCCCCCCAAACCCCCCTAAATCCGCCCTTGGAGTAGGCCCATGAAATACAGCTACGTGAGCTACTTCTGTATCACATATCATGTGACGGCCGTCAAGCGAAAACCACCCTTAAGTGAAAATTATGGCAATTTTATTTTTCAACGAATTACAATAGTACATTTCATTCTGCACAAAATGATATATGATATGTATTTATATGATACGGATAAATGCAGTAAATCTTCTTTGAAAACTTTGGCATGACGTTACGCGATGTTTAAGCAAAGAATCTGACGACGTCAAAGTTTATGGTACGACGACGTCATACTTCAGTGTGTATATCAGGTACAGATATGTGTATATATCAAAATGAACATTATTCAGTACTATAACATCTATTTCTGTTGATGATATATTGACCTTCTATGCATGTATATTTCACAAATAATCAGCAATTGAATACTTTTATGTGGATACATTGTACATAGATCTCGCATCATAACGTCTTGCTATAATACGTTGGTCCATTCACAGCTTTTGATACCTGTACTTCGGCAATATAATCAAGATTAGAAAATGTTATTTTGCATAAGACATGTTGAACAACACAAAGAATACAGAATCTAAATGCTGATTTTTAGCTTCAACAGCGACGATTCGCCGGAATTCTGTATCTAAGTAACCGTTATAAAATTTTCGGGAAAAAGTATTATTCTCGCCTTTATCTTTACATGTATTCTATCCAAATAATACTTTAAAACAGTTGTAATCTCACAACAGTTATATTCGGTCTATATATTTATATATATTTCTATCAATTTCAATTTATTTTATACGAAACTTTTGAATAAATAAAATTATGATCGCTGAGCGATTTATATCCCCTATCGGCATAAATTTATGTCCTGCAACTCTGCCTAGAACTCTGCAGTTTAAACTTACTCTCCATGCAGCTCACTTCACAAATAAGAAAACTGCAGAGGTTTTATCAAGGGGCATAACTCTTCGGAAAGTAGATTAAGCGTGATGAAAGTCAAAATTGCTCTGCAAGTATCCATTACTAAGCTGTGTATCAAATTTCATGTAAATATCTCAATTTGTTTCCGGAAAAAGTCCGGAAAACTGACAAAAAATGAATTTTGCAAGTCATCAAGGGGCATAACTTCTCGAAAAAAGGTCAAGCATGATGAAAGTCAATCTTACTCTCCAAAACCAAGCTGTGAATCAAATTTCATCTGAATATCTCTATTTGTGGCAGAAAGTCCGGAAACTGAAAATCGGACTGACGGACAGATTGAGAGGAAACTAAGAGTCCCCTTCGGCGTTGCCGGTAGGGGACTAAATATAACTTTTAAAACAATATCATACATTTATCATACGTAACTTCTTTTTATAAATACATAAATTGCATGTTTTATGTCAACACGTTTGCTCTCTTTCTTTTTTTCCAAGGGTGGAAAGGGGGGGGGGGGGTTTCCATCAGGGGAGCAGCGTATGATTTTGAACAAAAATAATTTCAAATTGATAAAAATAGGAATAATACAATCCGATAATCAGGTTGGCTAATTCCAGAGTAGCCTAACCTCTTAACCTCCGTACCCTCTCTAGATCTGCGCTGGAATTTTTATTTTCTTCTCCTTTCTTTTAATTTATTAATTCCTTAATTAAAACATGTTTCCACTGCACACAGATTCAAGTGAGGTGGCCGTCAAGATGCACGACCTTTGTGTTTTGTTTATTTTTGTCCTGAGTCACTTTTTTTCTCAAAACATTTTCTCATTTCCTCCATATACGAAAAGTTCAAAAGTTTCTCGGTAACCTAATATTTCAAGGTTATTCTTCTCCATTTATCAATAATTGCATTCTTTTCTCATATTTTTATGCTTCAGTAGCTCTTTGCTTTATTTCATTTAATTAGTTGATGGTTGTTTTTTAAAAGTCTTCAGTTTTTATATAAGGGAGGGGGTATGCGGATTTGAATGTTTTATAATTTTCTGTGGTGAAAATCCAAATCATATAATTATGATTATTTGTCATATCTTAATTTTATGTCAATTATGAATATACCTCCCCCCTACAAAATAACAGTATACATAGAAAGGAAGAAAAACACCGCAGCTACAAAAATCTCTCACCGTGAGAATCCATTTCAACAATTAAATACCCATATGCATAGTCGGTATTATAGAGGTCGCCACTTGATGTAGCCTCATTTTTCACGTACGTTGAAAATTGAGATTTGTTTTTAAGTGATATAGATATACAATATATTATATTAATATCTCCTTCTCTCTCTCTCTTATCCACCTTCTTCGTGTGTAATGAAAAAAAAAAATACTAGTAGAGCTAATTCATGGGCATATATTTTCTTTCGGTCTCCAACCTGTCAAAAGGGGGTGGGGTTGAGTCTACGATTTGAAAAAAACCCTATATACATCTATGCAATAGCAGAAAAAAAAATTTCATTGCATATACCTGACTTCCATAGGCATGTTAACCCCACCTAGATTCGCGTCTGTAATGTAGAGTATACTGTAAATCTAAATTTTTCATTGCCTCCATTTGTGTATTATTTCAACCTCTTAATGTAGTCATTTGTAGAAAATGATGCCTCTATCCATTCTGAATACATGATACGGATTTTAAGTTTAGAATCCAATTTCTTTCTGCTATAGGTTCATTTATTTCTCATACTAGTATCTTGCTAACTCTCTTTTTTAATCAAAACGCTTTGTTTTTTCCATCTGTGAATGAAAGATGAAATTTGTGAAAATCAGTCTTTAGGAGGATATTTATGAGACTGATAACCGCTCTTCCATATCTCTTTGAAAGCTTAGTACTGAAATTAAAGTGAAGTACTCATTAACATAAATCGCAGATCAAATATATCCTAGGCCGTTTCGGATCCTCAATTTATAATTGATGTTGACTACAAGAAGACGAAAAAAAAAAAAAAAAAAAAAAAAAAAAAAGAAGAAGAAGAAATGTGAAAACATACGTCTCTCTCTTTCTCTCTATTTAAAGTTTAATTGAAAATGTTTTTTTTCCCTAAGCGCTTACGGGTCCAGTTCTTTGCATGGTCACGCTAATTGAAAAAAAAATGAGATAAGAAATCTTTGTTTTATAACTTAATTTTTAGAAAAGAACATACTTTAAAAGTCAAAATAGTAACATACTATATATAACATTCTGTGGCCTAGGCTTTTTTGATGACGTTGATGTCCGCATTATTGAAAAGTTATCGCAACATGTAAGGCGAAAAATATGCGAAATGTTGACGTCGTCTTTACAGTCTGATTTCTCGTTTTGACGTCATAGACAGATAAGGGTGGTTTTCGCTTGACGGCCGTCATGTGACAGCTGTATCACATATCACGTGACGCTATTGTTTCGATTGTTTACGCTATTGTGACGTCATGATTTCAGCCCGCAAAACAAACAAGCTAGCGGCGACGTCGCCATAAAACTTCGATTTTAAGATCGTTTTTCAATGTACTCTTGCATTTTATTTTGAAAAGCCTAATATTCGTAGTTTATTCTTATAGAATAAACCATTTTCGGGGGCGCTGAATTCGAATATCGCAAATTTTTTGCGATTAGATCAACTTGACATTTTTTCAAATTTCGTCCCTTTTCTTTCAGTTTTGTTTTGACCTTAGATATGAGAGAAAAATACTCTTTCATGTTCTTCTATGAAAGATACATCGTTTCCACCCTCGGGGTCTCAAAGTTTTGCAAAACCCTCGGCAAGCCTCGGGTTTTACATGATTTTGAGACCCCTCGGGTGGAACCGATGTATCTTTCATAGAAGACCATGAAAGAGTCTTATAATATTCAGAGAACACTTCAACAGAAAATTTTGTTTATTTACGTGCACCATATCATAACATGTAAACAAAATCAAAAAAATTCTGTTGAAGTGTTCTCTGAATACACCTCTATTCTTGACCAGAAAAGATTTCCACCATATAAATGATATTGATGCTCATATGATAGACCTGCAATACTTTCATATAAGGTAGATTCAGACAGTATTTCCCTTGATTAATCGAAGGGAATTCCCAGGCTAGAGATTATTTGCATATCACGTGATATGCTACAGTGTTATTAGTACATTGATTTTTTTGGTAACATCATCTACGGGTTTAAATTTCATACCTAAGGTTTCAGACATATTGATGTAGTAACCTTTGAAATTCAAAAGCAATCATTATGTTATCATGATGTAATTTCTCACGTTTGATTCATAGGAAACTATACTTATGTAGACATAGAAATTCCAAAACCAGACATCTTGATCGGGAAGGATGATTTGGACATTTGGTGCAAGCCAGGGATTGATTATATAGACATTATCAGTTATGAACTTAAACACGATTCATTACATGGGAATAAAACTGATGAATGTAAATGGACTTATTATCACCGGAATAATGGAAGTATAGTTCAGGTGTGTAAAAATGATAAGATCATCGTTCAATGGGAATTTCCGCTTCCATCTGGAAATGCGACTTTGCATCTTAAGATAGACAAAAGCAATGTTACCCTCTACGAGGCAGGGAATTACAGTTGCAGGATTTCAGCAGCAGCAACGAAACAAGGCAGCATTACAGCTGGAAGTAGCTTGAAGGCAGTAGAGGTTAGAGAAAATCCGAAACGTAAGTTTTTAGCTCACCTCGACAAAGTTGAGATGAGCTTATGCTATAACCCCGGCGTCCGCGTCCCCGTCCCCGTCCCCGTCCGCGTCCGCGTCCGGTTAAAGTTTTTGGGCAACTCAGTATCTGACAAAGTACTGATGCTACAGTAACCAAACTTGCACAAGAGATTCATCTTGGGATGCTGAGGTGAACCCATGCATCGGATGCAGCATCTGACCTACATTTTCCGGTTGAATGACTTAGTCAATGTCTGGTTAAAATTTTTGGGGTAGTTCAGTATCTGACAAAGTACTGATGCTACAGTAACAAAACTTGCACAAGTGATTCATCTTGAGATGCTGAGGTGAGCCCATGCATCGGATGCAGCATCTGACCTACTTTTTCCGCTTGAGTGATTTTGCCTTATAAGGCCAATATTGAGCAAAGTATAAGTGCTACATGTACCAAACTTGCATATTGGATGTATCTTTGATCAAACTTTCATAAAATGACCTTGACCTACTTTTTCCACTTGAGTGATTTTGCCTTTAAAGGCCAATATTGAGCAAAGTATAAGTGCTACATGTACCAAACTTGCATATTGGATGTATCTTTGATCAAACTTTCATAAAATGACCTTGACCTACTTTTTCCCACTTGAGTGATTTTCTTATTATACATGTACTTAGAGATATGTTTTAATTGAACTTTGCTGCCGCGAGGTGAGCTTCGTAATCTTTGATTACACTATGTTTTGTTATATGATTTTCTTCAATTCTTAATTCGTAAAATTTCCTCTATTATGGCCTATAGCATCACTGATTAGCCATGTATTTTGAAAGGTGTATTAAAATTCGTAAATGGTCCTGTGTAATTGTAATCTGAATTATTGGTTTTGGCTTTGTGCTTGATCTTCATTCACGGGTAAAACATATATTTCAAATACAGTAGCTTTTTTGCGTCTCCTTTTGTTGTTAATCTGACGGTGATCGAGCAAGATTGGCCAGCAAGATTAATCTTTCGTATTGCTTAATTGTATTAATGATTGATTCAGTTGAGGCAAAATTCTTTATTTTCGTATTGCGCTTTTAAAATTTGTATTAATTTTGACATCAGTAGATTGATGCAGTTGAGGCAAAATTCTTTATTTTCTTGTTAGATTCTAATGAGATCGGATCAAATCTGTTATGGTAAAATTATATACTTTTGTTTGGAAATGAGGGGGTCATACAGAGGAACTGTAATGAGTTAAAGAAGATCCTGACGATAATCTCAACAACACTCACAATAGAGCACAAAATTGAGCAAGTTATCGATATGAAGTTAATCGCAGAATGTTTTGATTCTATGCTTAGATCCAAGAAAAAAAGTTACAGAAAACATTTAGATAGCATATGAAAACCAAAGGTCATTTTGTCGAATAAATCTAAAATGAAAAGAAAAAAAAAGGTATAGGGCTTTGATAACGGAAAATACACATTGACTTTACAGGCAGTTTTGAAATTCACACTTTCTTCAATTTCTTTGATTGAAAGATTGAACAATTAAATTGGAGCTAAAGATTTTAATGCTCAGTTAACCAACGAATTGTTTAGCCCGAAACATAGAAAAGAATAAAATTTGCAGAAATACACATAACACTTGAAGCTGGCTCTAACCAATTATGATATTTTAAAGTCTGAAAACCACCATTTCTCTGTTTTGGATATTTAGCTCTTCCTCATTCAGTAAGTATGACTTCGTTAATTACTTTCCGTGGGAAAAACACTCATTTTGACTCCAATATATTCCTCCTTGTGAATGCGTCATCCAACCCGACAGTAGATTCAAATGAAGGCTTATGTAGTTGTCATTTTGTAAAATTCATCTTCTCGAGACATGTGTACGTTACATGTTACGTACACTTGTCTTGAGAAGATTGTTAAATTATGCATTTTGAAATTTTGACTTTTAAGGGTGGAAGTAACGTATGTTTCTAAAAGCTCCTTTGTCCTTTGTGTTTAATATATAGATGTTGTGTTTGGTGTTATGTCTTCCTTGTCCCTTGGCATCTCCTTTTCAACCCTTTTGTGCTCGTCGATTGTGTTTCGCATTTGGTTGTGTGGATGCTGCAACCGAGTCCTGTTGGAAGAAATTCTCTCCTTTTTTTTTTACAAACATAAGATGAAAAACAAATTGCAATTGTCTAAAATATTCTGTATTTTCGAAAACCATAGTTACTTCCCATTTGGGACGGTATCTGACGTAGACTAATTGTGACGTCTGGGAAATGACGGTACAAAATCGACATTCTAATGCAATGTCGCTTTAACGTCGAATTTCATTGGTTGTTTGCTTCTAAGTTGCGGCTGTAAAACGAGAACATACTAGCCTTTGACGTTGCTAACGTCACATTTATAGATTGCATTAGAATGGGAATAACTAGATACTGATGTTATGTTTGCGGACGGTAAATGCTGATTTTATGGTGCAAAAATCCGTTTTCTTGCTCCGCCAACGCGCCACCAGAAAAAAAAAACTCAGTTTGCCACCGTCAAATCAGCATTTACCGTCCGCAAAAATAACGTCAGATGCTAGTTATTCCCTAATTATATGCATACCATTTTCATGACATGATAATGGTTTTACGTCAGATACCGTCTAAAATGGAAATAACTCTGAATTTAGCAAAGACTCGATAAGTTGCATCATGTTGTCATACGTTTTTTTAACATAAAACCAGTGATATAACTCATTCATGATTTCATCGTGACTCTGTTGAAGTAAGCCATTAAGAATAAACAAATATATCTGGGATTTATGTGAGATTTCTATTTTCAACAGGTTCAAAGTGTTTCACATTGAAACACAATTATAACGCTTACTTGTTAAACGAACATCTTGTTACATACTCGAATTATATGAATTGTTGATTCATTGTTCATGATGTAGAGAAAATTCTAGTTAGACTCGGAAGGTTATTTCACATGAGTCATTGAAACTGCCAATATTGTCAATATGTTCTATTGTGTCAATTTTATTGTACTAGACAATCAAATCCTCGTCAGTAGTACTTATTGTCAAACAGGTTGAATAAAGCCAAAGTGAATTAAAATCATATTTGATTTTTAGGATGTTATTATTGGAATAATAGGAGACTATGACAACGGAACACACACAATAACGAAACCAACAACTAAAAATCAATTAAAACAGTATTCAGATGTTAAACTCCCTGATCGACAACATTTTTGTGGTGTTTGGAGGAAAGGTCTTCCAGCAAATTGTCGGAATTCCAATGGAGACCAATTGTGCCCCACTCCTTGCCGATATTTTTCTTTACTCGTAATAAGCTGAAACCATTCAATCTTTGGTCTCTGAAGAGGAAAGATACTTAGCATCTGACTTTAATTTCACTTACAGATACACAGACGATGTGTTGTCCATCAATAATCCAAAAGGAGCTGTTAATATAAGACGTAAAATCTGCCTTGTAAAGTCGAAATTTCAAAATGCAAAAATAAAGAATTTTTTTTCGGTAAAAATAACAAGTAAATTGGTCAAGATATGAATCTTCTGTAACGTTGGATAAATTATCTAAAATAAGACCGATTTGTTGGTCAAAATAAGCGTTTTTCTCATAGAAATCAATGGAAAACGAAACGAACATATTTCCCCTCCCAACAAGAAAGTTGTCTATTTCTACACTATGCGTATTTCGCGCCAGAAAGCTACATACCGGTATATGGCTGATGAGTACGAAATAAAACTGTTTTCAAGTTTCCGGATTGCGGATGTTGCCAATTATATTGATATAATAACCTCTAGGTTAATTTCATTTATCAAATTTTGACTTTAAAAGCTGCAGAAGCATGGCTGATGAGTACGAAATAAAACTGTTTTCAAGTTTCCGGATTGCGGATGTTGCCAATTATATTGATATAAAAACCTCTAGGTTAATTTCATTTATCAAATTTTGACTTTAAAAGTTACAGAAGCATGGCTGATGAGTACGAAATAAAACTGTTTTCAAGTTTCCGGATTGCGGATGTTGCCAATTATCTTGATATAATAACCTCTAGGTTAATTTCATTTATCAAATTTTGACTTTAAAAGCTACAGAAGCATAAAAAACATCAAATTTTTCTTAAAAAATGAATTTTTTTTGGGTGAATTTTCGCTCGATATTTGATGTTTTCTCTCTTCAGAAACCCCTACCTCTTCAACCCGTAGTTTTAACATATATCACCAAATCTATTTAGATAAAATGCCTACTGGGAATCTTCTTATACTTGATATTTCAATACTGGCCAACTTTTTCCTAAGATAGAAGGACAGCGCACGAGAAATGATCGAGTGATTTCAGGGCTAAATCTATGGAGGGGGATTAGGGTCACAATGCTATTTGACTTGCTTACATGCTTCATGCTATGTTGCTTCATTCAATGTTTGATTATTCAGTGTTCATTTGTCTTCCTTTCATTTCAAATTGACTTTATTGCATTCGTCTTTCTTCTTTATGCAATGTTGCTTCCATGCATTTTACATTTGTCCTTCGTCAATGCATAATTGTCGTTCTACCATGCGTTATGACATCTTTCATTGTGCCATCATTCTTTCGTCCTAATGCCATTATTGCTTCGTCAATGCTAACCTCAATTTTGATACCAGGTGGCGCTCCGTTTGTTTCCGTTCCTTGAAATTAACTTTGAGACGTCCCCTGTTGCAGTACTTGGAAAAATGAGTTATAAATAGCGGAAAAAATCAAAAGCCGATTGAAATATTTGAACAAAAAAAGAAATCATTAAATGATAAATACTTGAGCCTTTTCTGTTTGTTTGTTTGTTTGTTTGTTTTTTTTTATTTTTACAGTAATAGCCATTTGGGGATTTGAAAGCTCTAGAAAGTTTTGCTTTGTGTTAGGTATAACTTCGTGGCACAGTGGTAAGGGAGCTGGATTGAAAGTGTATTTTTTCCCGCATGGGTTCGAATCCCATCGACTACATATTTTTTTTTTTTTCTGAATTGTGAGTGGGAAATTATATAGAAATCAGCTTTTTTTTCCTGCGATATCGTGGGAAAGGCGGCATTTCATATCGAAAAATTCTAGATAAATTGAAACTGCCGCGCGTCCTACACTGATCGAACATAGAGATCAACATCCCCCGGCCCCATTGATTCAGTCAATAATGCAGTTTTTGTAGTCTCCTTTCATAATTTTGACCTTGAAAATTTACCTTTTGACATCTCTGTATGCCAAAATTACTCCAAGCTGTTGTCCAGAGCAAGCGGAGCGTAGGAGAAAGGGGGGGGGGGGCAGCGCTACCGCTCGCCAGTTCCTTATAGACTTTCTGAATAAAGCTATTCCGATCCATCCTTTATACATATTACTTTATCAATGAACATGAAGACATTTAACTCAATCTATATAGAATATTACTACATGTAATGATAGAGGGTATACTAGAAAGTATTTTCCGATAAGTCAATATTTTGCTAAAATAATTCCTGGCTCGCTACCGCTCGCCAGATATCTATTCATGTACTTAGAATTTAGAATTGAACCAGAAATGTTAGAATTTGTGCATACAGAACATGTAACCCCCATATATTTTTTAATCTCTTCCCCCTCCCCCTTTTTTTTAATTTATTTTTTTCATTTATTTATTTATTTTTTTTTTTTTTGCTTGTTAGAAATTTTGGGATGTTGTGCCCCTCCACTTTTCAGGCAGAGCTTGTTGTTCGTTGTTCCAGGACTACGCCTGCTCAGGAACGTAGCACAAAAACAGTTCAGTGTCATTCACAGCCTTTTGGCCAAAATTTAGACCTCTATTGTGTTCCTATACTCCGTGTTAGCCTAGGAGCGCAAGGAAGGTATAATCTTAATTAGATTGCACTATGGCAAACTTGTCAGATTCTTCTTGTTCAGTGGCGGATCCAGAGCCCCCTTTGCCGGGGGTCAAGGGGCGAATTTTGCCGATTTTACTGATGTACCTGTTTTTGCCGGGAAAATATTGGGTCTGTGCAGGAGCATCCCCTAAATCTGCCACTGTTCTTCGGCCCAAGATCAAGGTTAAGATTGAAATCCAAGCGTTTGATGCTTGCAATGATTGACCTTGAACATTGACCTTCATAAGTCCATACTTCAAAGTCAATTATTATAGAAGTTTTATCTTTTTATGCAAGAATCACCCGATTTATGGTACAGAAACGACATGACGGGCAAGTAATTATAATTATGACTTTTCATAGATGACTTGCAAGCGAAGATAGTGAGCCAAACGAAGCGTTTGCGAAGTTTTGTAATAAAAAAAATTATTTTTTATTTCAAATGAATAATGATAATGTACAGTTGCCCGCCATATTTATTTCCAAAACAATGACCCCCCCCCCCCCCAAGAAAAAATGAAAAAAAAAAATGCATAAAAACATTTTATAAGTACCCCCAATTTTTTTTCTACATCCTCTACTGGGCAGATGGACAACATGGACAAGTTACATTATACTTAAAATTGACAAAAGGAAAAAAAATGTATCCTCGTCCGGGATTCGAACCCACTTGGAAAAGTGCAAAATGTTCCATCGTGGCAGACGTGTTAACCACTACGCCACAGAAATACTTCATTTATAGGTGCATTTTATATACCGAGGATTAAAACTTACAAAAATCTTATGCATACAAAATCAAATATTTACTAATTACTTCAAAATATTTTTCAAATATTTATACAGCCAATCTACATCTGTCCTCTCGTGCGATAATATAATTACTTTTCGAACAATACTGTAGTAGAATTTAAAAGAAATTTCTAACGACAGGGGATGTTTCAAAGTTCATTTCAAGGAACGGGCACATGCGGTCGCGCGAAGCGCCATCTGGTATCAAAATCGAAGTTAGCATTGACGAAGCAATAATAGCATTAAGACGAAAGGATAATGGCAGAAAGAAGGATGTCATAACGCATGGCATAATGACAGTTATGCATTGACGAAGGACAAATGTAAAATGCAGGGAAGCAAAATTACACAAAGAAGAAAGATAAAGTAAATTTGAAATGAAAGCAAGACAAATGAACATGGAATAATCAAACATTGAATGAAGCAACATAGCATGAAGCATGTAAGCAAGACAAATAGCATTGTGACCCTAATCCCCCTCCATATAAATCAAGCCGTTATCTTAACAGCTCCTTTGCGGATTATCTCAGCAGATGCTATCATTCGGAGCTTGAAGCCAAAGAAACTACAGAGACAAATAATTCAGCATCCTATTTGGACATAATGTTGTCCTACGACACTGATGGTCACATGAACACCTCACTCAATGACAAACGTGACGACTTCAATTTCAGCATCACAAACTTTACTTTTCTGAGTAGCAACATCCCTTTATCGCCTGCTTATGGCGTGTTCATATCTCAGTACGATACGCTATGCCAGAGCAAGTACCATATATACAGATTTTATTCCGAGAGCTAGGCGTCTTTCTGACAGGGATACGTTTGTGACCGATTAACATCGTCACTGAGGACGTTCTATGGTCGTTACGGGGAACTCGTCATACACTATGATGTCCCACTCTCCAGAATGGTGGATGATATTCTGTCATAGACCATTTGTACCAAATATTATACTTTATATCTTCCAAAATGGATGTAACCGGGTTTTACAATTCTACCGAATTGAAGCGACGGATGTTTCATGCAAACAGGAGATGCTGACTCTTCCTGGGCACCTGGTCTCACTCCCATATCGGGATAGGGATATGGTCATTATCCATATTTGTCATTGACACCATTGGAACATGAAGCATAAGAATAATTCAACATTGCTTGCTGGAAGCATCACTGTTGAGGAATTGATATACGAAATACGTGTCTGGTGCAATAAAATTGGTTTGAAATTTTCCCCAAGAAAGGTAAAGATTTGGAACACTTCCGTATTATTATCATAAACACTTCCTGTTGCAGTGTGGAGCAGTTAAACCTGTTCCCTGTTACTCGATGTTTGAAGTGTAATAATTACTTTTTTCTTGCTCTTTCGCCTGAAAGAAGCTTCGTTTTGGTCCTTTATCAATTTGACATCATATACATGTACATTGTTTTTTTTTCCGGAATTTCATCCAAAAGTATCATCGAAATTAAACGAGGTAAACACGAGCACTATCCCTCCAATACTTAATTATGCTACTGAATCTACCCTACAGGAAATTTAGAGCCGCGCACTCTCTGCAAAGGAATGAACACATTTAGATTTCAAAATTTAAACCAAATAAATAAAACCAGAGGGCGCTACTGAAATGAATTTTAATTTGTCTGTGTCTGAAAATCACATTGGCTGGAAGTATCACTGATGAGGAATTTCTATCCGAAACACGTGTCTTGTGTATTAAAATCGGTTGGAAATTTTCTTCAATAAGGCAAACAGCTGGAACACTTCCGTATTATTCAATGTAATGATATGTAATTTGATAGAATTCAAAGCTTTACGTTGTCTTTGTCTTGCTTTTATATCAATGCATCATTGTTGCAGCGCCTGATCATCGTGAACATCATCTAGATGATGCGGGGATAGCAGGAATCAGCATTGGTTGTGGTGCTTTTACTATCGGTATAGCTGTTGTTGTGATTGTTTGTATTATGCGCAAAAGAAAACGAGGAGATGAGTGAGTGATCAATATATGTATCATTTATATTCTTATTCTAAAATTAAAGACTATGACATGACGAAAAATTTGTCAAAATGGTCCGTTGGATGCTATTGACAATACCTTGATTTTTTTTCGCAGTTTTTCCATGTTTTTCCCTCACTATCCTTGAGTAAGTTATGGACATAATCATATTGCTAAAACACATAATTTTTTGGCCGGATTTTTTTTTCAGCCATTTTAAGAGCCGGAATTTTTTTTGCCGGTCATTCGGGCCGGATTATTATGTCTCCCCCCAACGGGGAGGAGAAATATTGGTTTTGCCTTCGTCGTCCGTCCGTCCGTCTGTCCGTCTGTCACACATCGTGTCAAGGCTATAGCTCCTGAACCGTTCGCCCGATCACTTTCATATTTATACCCCCGCCATATAATAGAGGGGGTATATAGTGATGCACTTGTCCGTCCGTCCTTCCGTGTGTGTGTGCGTGCGTGCGTGCGTCCCACCTATGGTTTCCAGACATTTAAAGGAAAACTATTACAGATAATCAATTCATTTCTTGCATATAGCTTTTACACCAAGAAATTCAGGCCAAGTTCGAATATGGGTCATATCCCTTAATTTTGTGCAGAGTTATGCCCCATGAAACTTAGAATAATTCATAATTTTGTGGTTTCCGGACGTTTAAAGGAAAACCGTTACAGATAATCAATTCATTCCTTGCATATAGCTATTACACCAAGAAATACAGGTGAAGTTTGAATATGGGTCATGTCCCTCAATTTTGTGCAGAGTTATATCCCTTGAAATTTACACAAATTCAAAATTTTGTGGTTTCTGGACATAACAAAGACAACTGTTACAGATAATAAATTCATCTCTTGAATGTAGCTATTATACCAAAAATTACAGGTTAGGTTTGCATATGGCTCAATTTCATGCAGATTTGTGCCTCTTCAAACTTGGAAAAAATCAATATTTTATGCTTGCCTGACATTTAAATGAAAACTGTAACAGAGAATATATCTATTTCTTAGATATAGCTTTACATTGAGAAATACAGGTCAAATTCAAATAAAGGGTCATGTTCCTCAATTTTGTGTTGAATTCTTCACCTTCAAACTTCTTATACATTGCTTTTATGTAAAATATGCCGGGCGGGGGTATCATTGATCCTTAGATCAACAATAGATTTCATTTAGTATGTTGTTGCTTATGACCCGAGAGTTTCACATCACCTTGACCCAAGGACAAGGTCACTTAGTGCATTTTTAATGAAATTATGCATACATTCCTGTCCGGGCTAGATCTCTTGAACCGTTAGCCGGATAACTTTTATATTTTAGTATGTTGTTGCTTATGACCCTAAGGTTTCACATCACCTTGACCCAAGGTCGAACTTAGAAAAATGCACAATTTTGTGGTTTCCAGACATTAAAAGGAAAACTGATACAAATAATCAATTCATTTCTTGCATATAACTTTTACCGTAAGAAATACAGGTCAACTTCAAATATAGGTCATGTCCCTTAATTACGTGCAGAGTTATGCCTCTTGAAACTTAGACAAATACAAAATTTTGTTGTTTCTGGACATTAGAAGGACAACTGTTACGTATAATAAATTCATTTCTTGAATGTAGCTATTATACCAAAAGTTACATGTAAGGTTTGAATATGGCTCAGTTTTATGCAGAGTTGTGTCCCTTCAAACTCGGCAAAAAATCAATATTTTGTGCTTGCCTGACATTTAAATGAAAACTGTAACAGGGTATATATTTATTTCTTAGATATAGCTTTACATTGAGAAATACAGGTCAAGTTCAAATAAAGGGTCATGTTCCTTAATTTTTGAATTGTGCATCTTTAAACTTTCGATTATGGGGGCATATAGTTTTTGGTCTGTCCGTCTGTTTGTCTGTTTGTCCGCAAAAACTTTAACCTTGGCCATAACTTTTGAATGGTAAATGATAGGGCTTTCATATTTCATATGTGTATTCCTTGTGACAAGACCGTTCCATGGATACCAAAATTTTAACCTTGTGACCTTGACCTTGGAGTTTGACCTACTTTTGAAAAACTTTAACCTTGGTCATAACTTTTAAATGGTAAATGATAGGGCTTTCATATTTCACATGTGTATTCCTTGTGACAAGACCTTTCCATGGATACCAAAGTTGACCTTGTGACCTTGACCTTTAAATGTGAACTACTTTTCAGCTGTTTTATCGACAAAGATGCCAACGGGGGCATTCGTGTTTCACAAACACATTTTTTTATTCATTGCTTATATGTAAAATATGCCGGGCGGGGGTATAATTGATCCTTAGATCAACAATAGATTTTTTAGTATGTTGTTCCTTATGACCCGAAGGTTTCACATCACCTTGACCCAAGGTCGTGTGACCAAGGTCAAGGTCACTTAATGCATTTTTAATGAAATTATGCATACATTCTTGTCCGGGCTATATCGCTTGAACCGTTAACCCGGTCACTTTCTTATGTTAGTATGTTGTTGCTTATGACCCGAAGCTTTCACACCACCTTGACCCAAGGTAATGTGACCAAGGTCAGTCAAGGTCACTTAGTGCATTTTTAATGAAATCATGAATACCTGTCCGGGCTAGATCTCTTGAACCGTTTGCCGGATAACTTTCAAATTTATACCCCCGCCATATAATGGTGGGGGTATATAGTGATGCACTTGTCCGTCCGTGCGTGCATTGGTGCGTGCGTCCGTCCCACCTGTGTTTTCCGGACATTTAAAGGAAAACTGTTACAGATAATCAATTCATTTTTTGCATATAGCTCTTAAACCAAGAAATACAGGTGAAGTTCGAATATGGGTCATGTTCCTCAATTTCGTGCAGAATTATGCCCCTTGAAACTTAGAAAAATTAAAAATTTTGTGGTTTCCGGACATTTAAAGGTAAACCGTTATAGATAATCAATTCATTTCTTGCATATAGCTTTTACACCAATAAATACAAGTCAAGTTCGAATATGGGTCATGTCCCTCAATTTTGTGCAGAGTAATGCCCTTGAAACCTAGAAAAATTCAAAATTTTGTGGTTTCCGGACATTTAAAGGAAAACCGTTACAGATAATCAATTCATTTGTTGGATATAGCTCTAATACCAAGAAATACAGGTCAAGTTCGAATACGGGTCATGTCCCTCAATTTTGTGCAGAGTTATGCTTCTTGAAGGACCTAAGTATAGAATCCCATCCAAGATAGATTTTGTCAAATGCCGTGAGGTGCTTACGGAAGCCTTATATAATTATACGAAAAGATGGTGTAAATCAGAATGAGTCGAACCGCATGCTCTGAATGACTGGAAAAACCTCATTTTAGGTATAACAGATATTCGAATAGATAACTTCCATAAAAACCCTCATCTTTTTCAAAATCCACGTTCGGAATCAAAAAGATATTTCAAATCCAAACTTAGTAAATTACATGAAAAATATGTCTTTGCACCAACTGATAAAGCAGCCAACAACACCATTATCATTTGAAAACGTTACTACATATCAACTTTGGTTTCGGAACTTTCGTCTACTAATACATATATCAAAAGCAATGAAAGTGCATCTAACATTTTAAGCAAGCATAACAGTGAACTGTCTTCATTCAATATCTCTATTTCTAAATTGGATCTCCCAACACTATATTGCATACCGAAACTGCACAAGTCTCCTTACAAATTTCGATTTATTGCTAATTCTAGTAACTGCTCCACTACAATTTTGTCTAGAAATAACACATAACTAGATACTGTGAAACGGTTCTAAACAGGAACGATGTAAATTTATTTTGGTCTATTAAGAATTCAGGGGATGTGATTGACAAAATGAAATCTGGAAATTTCCAAGCCAATACGATTTCTTCATATGACTTCTCTAATATGTACACCACACTTCCTCATGACAAAATTAATGATCGATTATCTAATCTCATTAAATGGTGTTTTGATCGAGAGCGAAAAACTTACATTTGTACATCTGAATCGAAGGGTTTCTTTTCCTCGGCAGACAACAAATCATACACATCATGGACATGTAGTGACCTGTGTAATGCCTTGTCCTTCCTCTTGGACAATATTTATGTTAGATTTGGTGATGATCTATACAAGCAGGTTGTAGGAATTCCTATGGGTACTAAATGTTCGCCTCTTGTTACAGATTTATTTTTATACACTTATGAAAAAGAATTTATCCAAAATCTTCAAAAGCAAAGAAACTTTGATGATCTGAAATGTTTCAATAATACTTCTAGGTATCTGGATGATATTCTAACCATTGACAATCCTGCTTTTGAATTATATAAGAATGAAATTTATCCACAAGAATTAATATTTAACAAGGCAAACCTTTCAAATACAGAAACACCGTTTTTGGACCTAAATATCAAAATTGTAAACGGAAAGATTCATATAAGTTTATATGACAAAATGGATGATTTTGGATTCAACATAGTAAATTTCCCCTAGCTTGACGGTGATGTTCCAAGATTACCGTCATACGGCATTTATATATCACAGCTCATCCGGTACGCTAGAGCATGTACTGATGTTTTGGATTTTCACAGTAGAAATTTACAAATTACCAAAAAACTTTAAGGTGAAGGTTTCCGCTTTCATAAACTAGTTAAGACTTTCTGGAAATTTTACAAAAATTACAGTCAACTTCTTTTAAAATTCGGATCTATACACGCAACAGAGTACATTACTTTGGGTATTACACAACCTGTCTTTTATGGTGATATGATAAACAAGATAAGAAGGATCAAAGGTAAGCATCATAACCATCGGAAATGCGTCAGAATCATCAAACGCCTTTTATACCGTGGATATGATCCTAATGTCACCATATAGCTCTTAAACCAAGAAATACAGGTGAAGTTCGAATATGGGTCATGTTCCTCAATTTTGTGCAAAGCTATGCCTCTTCAAACTTAGAAAAATTCAAAATTTTGTGGTTTCCGGACATTTAAAGGTAAACCGTTAAAGATAATCAATTCATTTCTTGCATATAACTTTTACACCAAGAAATACATGTCAAGTTCGAATATGGGTCATGTCCCTCAATTATGTGCAGAGTTTAGTCCCTTAAAACCCGACCACTTTCTTATTTTAGTATGTTGTTGCTTATGACCCGAAGGTTTCACATCACCTTGAACCGAGGTCGTGTGACCAAGGTCAAGGTAACCTAGTGCATTTTTAGCTCGACTGCACTTTAGTGCAAAAGAGCTATTGCAATACCCCCGGCGTCGGCGTCGGCGTCGGCGTCCGCGTCGGCGTCGGCGTCGTCCGAACTAGATGATAAGGTAAATGTTAAGATTACACATTTACCTTTCCTATATTCATATTCTGTTGGTTTTTTTTGTTGCAAATGTTTAATTATACATCATTTAATATATCCAGATGAGGATATAGCCCCTGGGGTTGGGATTTTTAAAATTATTTCAAATGATAAGGCAAATGTTGAGATGATAAGGTAAATGTTAAGATAGCAATGAAGTCTTTAAAAGCCAATATTGAGCAAAGTATAAGTGCTACATGTACCAAACTTACTTATTTGATGTATCTTTGATCAAACTTTCAAAAAATGACCTTGACCTACTTTTTTCCGCTTGAATGATTTTGCCTTTAAAAGCCAATATTGAGCAAAGTATAAGTGCTACATGTACCAAACTTACATATTTGATGTATCTTTGATCAAACTTTCAAAAAATGACCTTGACCTACTTTTTTCCGCTTGAATGATTTTGCCTTTAAAGGCCAATATTGAGCAAAGTATAAGTGCTACATGTACCAAACTTGCATATTGGATGTATCTTTGATCAAACTTTCATAAAATGACCTTGACCTACTTTTTTCCGCTTGAATGATTTTACCTTTAAAAGCCAATATTGAGCAAAGTATAAGTGCTACATGTACCAAACTTGCATATTGGATGTATGTTTGATCAAACTTTCATAAAATGACCTTGACCTACTTTTTTCCGCTTGAATGATTTTGCCTTAAAAAGCCAATATTGAGCAAAGTATAAGTGCTACATGAACCAAACTTACATATTTGATGTATCTTTGATCAAACTTTCAAAAAATGACCTTGACCTACTTTTTCCGCTTGAATGATTTTGCCTTTAAAAGCCAATATTGAGCAAAGTATAAGTGCTACATGTACCAAACTTGCATATTGGATGTATCTTTGATCAAACTTTCATAAAATGACCTTGACCTACTTTTTTCCCCTTGAATGATTTTGCCTTTAAAAGCCAATATTGAGCAAAGTATAAGTGCTACATGAACCAAACTTACATATTTGATGTATCTTTGATCAAACTTTCAAAAAATGACCATGACCTACTTTTTTCCGCTTGAATGATTTTGCCTTTAAAAGCCAATATTGAGCAAAGTATAAGTGCTACATGTACCAAACTTGCATATTGGATGTATCTCTGATCAAACTTTCATAAAATGACCTTGACCTACTTTTTCCGCTTGAATTATTTTACCTTTAAAAGCCAATATTGAGAAAAGTATAAGTGCTACATGCACCAGACTTGCATATTGGATGCATCTTGGGTTAGACTATTGAAATATGACCTTGACCTACTTTTTCCGCTTCAGTGATTTTGCTTTAAATTGGCAATATTGAGCTAACTATAAGTGCTACATGCACCAGACTTGCATATTGGATGCATCTTGGGTTTGACTATTGAAATCTGACCTTGACCTACTTTTTCTGCTTCAGTGATTTATGATGAGATATATGTTGTTGCCTGAGAGAGGGAGTTTAAATAAATTGGCTGTCATGAGAGATATTATGCTATGCAGTCGAGCATTAGGTGACTCTGGCAACTATTTTTAATGAAATTATGCATACATTCCTGTCCGGGCTATATCTCTTGAACCGTTAACCCGATCACTTTCTTATGTAAGTATGTTGTTGCTTATGACCCGAAGGTTCCACATCACCTTGAACCAAGGTCATGTGACCAAGGTCAAGGTCACTTAGTGCATTTTCAATGAAATCATGCATACATTCCTGTCCGGGCTATGTCTCTTGAACCGTTAACCCGATCACTTTTTTTATTAGTATGTTGTTGCTTATGACCCGAAGGTTTCACATCACCTTGAACCAAGGTAATGTGACCAAGGTCAAGGTCACTCAGTGCATTTTTAATGAAATCATGCATACATTCCTGTCCGGGCTATATCTCTTGAACCGTTAACCCGATCACTTTCTTATTTTGTATGTTGTTGCTTATCACCTAAAGGTTTCACATCACATTGACTCAAGGTCATATGACTAAGGTCAATTAATATATTTTAAATGAAATTGTATTTGTTACGTGTATTATGTCCAGGCTTAATCTTTTCACACCACCTTGATCCAAGGTCATATTTGGTCAAGTATTACATTTTTTATGAAATTGTAAATGCTATTGAGTCTGGGCTATATCTGTGGAATCGTATACTGGATCACTCTGATACTTAAGTACGTTGTTGCTCAGGATTGGAGGGTTTTGTCCAAGGTCAAGATCATTTAGTTCTTTTTAATGAAATTGTACGTACCAATCTTGTCTGGGCTATATATCCTGAACCCTTCTTACAATTGTTTTCATATTTTAGTATGTTGTTTCTCAGGACTAAATGTTTCTTATCATATTGTCCCAAGGTCACATGATTAAGGTCCCTTCTTACTTTGGTAATGAAATTGTATATGCTAATCATGTCCAGGCTGAAATTATCTATGCTTATCATGTTTAGGATTTATATTTTGAACCGTACATCCAATCACTAATTCAGTGTTTTTGTTGCTCATGATCCATACAATGTAGGTTTCAGATCACCTATATCCAAGGTCATGTGACCAAAGTCAATTTCACTAAATATGCTTATAATGAAATTGTATATGCTAATCATGTTTGGGCTTTACCTCAAACAATGTTATGAATCGCTTTCATGTTTTAGTATGATGTTGCCCATGACTCAAAGGTTTCACATCATCTTGGCCTAAGGTCAAAGTAACTTGGAGGTAGGGGGATACATCTGTTTTTTTTCTTCTGAAAAACATTTTTTAAAATTATTTCTTTAGTTTTCCAATGTTAAAAATTACACTTAAAGTTTTAAATTATTCATCGTGATTTTTCAAACACGGAGGGAGAACATATGCCAAGGAAGAGTCTTTCTAGCAGATCGCTTCTTTTTTATTTCTGGAATATGGCATATGGAATCTATAATCTTTTCACCTAAATGATACTCAATGCAGACAGGCTATATGTTGCTACTGTTTTTTTAATTTGAATTCGCAGTTTGTTTCATTTTTATTTGTACTTATGACGCAAAAAGTGTAATGGTCGGGAGAGGGGGGGGGGGGCACTTTCATGATCCGGATTTTTTTTGCCCGGCCCTGCGGACCGGAAATTTTTTCCCCTTAAAATCTCTATCCGGAATTTTTTGTAAAGTCTACCTACCGCCCCCATATAAATCAAATGGTTGCTCCCTAAGATTATCTCATTTTCGTTTGTACAGAGGATTCCTCTAGCATTGTTAACAGGAGTTACGTGTACCTTAAAAGTATTTTGAATTTTTTCCCCTGACATTGTAGCCATAGCACTTTCTATATAGACTGAACCTCAGACAGTGCATGTATTTTATATATTGTTTTTATTTTCGTGCGTGAACATCGACGGTGGGTACGGCTAGCCAACAGGGGATGCTTATTCCTCACGGGTACCTGGTCCCACCTCTACCTTGCTGGGGGTCCGTCGATGCTCAATTTGGTGCTCTGTTGTGATTGCTGTTGAGATTATCGTCAGGATCTTCTTTAATTCATTTAAGCATTGCTTTATTATTATTTTGTTATTATAACACAAGTAATTCTTACGCCATGAGGATCACATATTGCAATACACGAGTCTAGCATACGTCAGTAATAATAAGTAATAATAGCTGTTATTTTAATGTATTTCTTCACACCTTAAATTAAATAGTCTTATTCGTCTTCGTATAAAAGAAGGTGTGATAATAAACAAGAGCCCCAGGGGGCACAACACTCACCTGATACCCATGCACGCTCTAATTGACATACTGCTATTGAATACTGATAGTGCCAGTACCGGGATTTTAGCCCACAACCTTTCTCAAAAGATTATTGCCGGATGCAGAGAAGTTTTTTTTTTCAGACAACCTTTAAAAGTACAAACAAGAAAAAATAGTCACATTTCAAAACAATAACTTTTTTTAAGTCATATGCCCAACTAGTATAGTTCAATTCTGCAACATCAAAAATAAAATCATATTGTAAAATCCCACTTTAATGCGCAGCAGAAAAAGAATAAAACAATGAAATGATTTCATAAATTAAGTTTATTTAAAACTGAACGACCATACCTTTCATTATTGATAGCTAGCATGCCAGAAATTATAAAGCCTGACAGGCTGTGTTTGTGAAACGAGAATGCCCCCGGCGGCATCTTTGTTAGTATAAACGCCATTTTCTGTTAAGTATGTGAGAGGTCAGGGTCAGCGTAATATTGGTATCTATGGAAATATCTTGTCACAAGGAATACACATGTAAAATATGAAAGCCCTATCACTAACCAATCAAAAGTTATGCGCAATGTTTAAGTTTTTGAAAAGTACGTCAAAGGTCAAGGTTATGGTCACGAGGTCAAAATTTTGGTATCAATGGAAAGGTATTGTCACAAGGAATACACATGTGAAATATGAAACCTCTATCACCAGCTTCCATTCAAAAGTTATGCCCAATGTTAAAGTTTTTCGGAAAACAGACAGACAAACAGACAGACGGACAGGCCAAAAACTATATGCTCCCGAATCTTTTATTCCAGGGGCATAAAAAACAAAGATTTTTCGGTTTTACCTTTATTCATAGTAAAGTATACTGAAATCTAAGAATGCTTTTGAATATTATTGATTTCATCTCAAATACATGAAACGTACAGTTAAAATAGTTTTAATCCAATATTTATCAATTCAAGTAAATTGTGCAGAAATTGGGCCAATTTGTTTTCCAAAAAGCAGTGTACGGTGTATCAAACCTCATGATCCAGAGGAAGAGATTACTCATTCGATGTTTCTTCAAGAAATCAGTCCGTAAATTACTTCATCTAAGAGAGTCTAAGACAGAGGAAATTCGAGCAAACTTTATACATGATAACAAGTATATGCAAGTGTTCCAAGTACATGAATGATAACCATTATGAAAGTGTTCCAAGTATAATGCACATTAAATAAAAATCTATTCCGTTTGCACTGTATCTCCTGAAATGTATCGCAGTACTAAAGGGTTGTGGAGGAATTAAACGGATCAAATCTAAAGTACAGCGACTTTGTTTACAGTTACAGTTATAGATCAGAGACCACTAAAAGGCCGGCTCTGATTGAAGAAAAACCTGTAGGGTGAGGGGGCCTGTTATTTTAAATGTGATAGAAGATGTGATTGGCTATCAACTCTATTTTCTTTTGGTATATTGTTTGAATATGATATATATAGGTAAAAAATAAGTGCAATTAAAATGTCGATACCCGGATATTTCCCTAGCTCCCGAACAGCTAAAGGGGACGGGCGCGGGAAAATTTGAAAATTCTCTGCGGGGTACCTTGTGACGCAAATAGTGCGAAAAAGAGCAGGTCATGCTATATTTTTTAATTTAGTTTCGTATAAAGCTTGAATCAATGAACAAATCGGTATATAACATGCATGGCCAGCAATGTTAGTATAGACGTTATAAGGCATTTCGTTAACATTACGGCCTATGGAAAATGATTTGGTTGTCTCTGACCTAGAAGGTGTAACTACAGTTAATCATTTTAGCAGGGAATCCCTTCCCTTTTGACTGGTGAACCGGGCTGAATAAAAGGTGTCACCTCATTGGTCATAACTATTGAAAATTTAAAAATAGCACATTAAATCAATGTATGATTCCCTGCTGTCTGTAGAAATTGAGTTTTGAACATGATTTTGCCTTTTATGTAATCAATAGATCGATTTGAAAATATATAAAAATTAGCAAATTTTCAATTCGGAAGGAGGGGTCATTAAACAAGTGAATTTTGCAGAAAAAGTATGCATGACCCCCTTTTTTCTTTCGTTTTTATGCGTGCCAAAGATGTCCTAGGCCAAAAATATTCCTTAAAAATCTAAAAGTGGATATCTTGACAAAATTCTTTCACTTGTAGGGTACCATGCATGAGTACCTCATATCTACAAAATGTCATGACAATCTGAAGAGTGGTTATAGAAAAGAAGCAGAAAATGTATGAAAATCACCCCCCCCCCTTCCTTTTTACATAAGAAAAAAATTCATAAAAAATCAAAAAAATAAAATTTAAGCCTAAAATTCATATCAAAGCATTAAGTAAGTTAAATATGATAAATATGCAGTAAATGAGTGGGTAAAATCATACACTTATTGAGTTATTTAAAGAAATAGTGCAAAAATGTGCATTTCTGACTAAGTCCGAAAAGACGTCAAAAACGCGTCAAAAATTTGACTTCGAAGTGGAACCAAAAATAACAACACTTCTTAAGACATCTCTCTAGATCATCCTGATGCTTTCGATTTGTCGATACATGCTTCGGTTCTGAAGAAGAAGTTTGTCATAGGAGGGTACCCCCCGTGACCTACTATTGGCTGTGGTGGCGCCACCTGTTGACGAATCCGGACGAAAAACAACAACACTTGTAGGGGACCATGAGTACTTCATACCTACCAAGTTTCATCAAAATCCCTTCAGCCATTCTGGAGAAGAAGTTTAAAATGTGAAAAGTTTACGACGACGACGGACGACGGACGACGACGACGACGACGACGACGGACGACGGACGGCAGACGCAACACTATGACAATAGCTCACTTGAGCCGTTGGCTCAGGTGAGCTAAAAAGAATATATTATGGAATTTGTAAAAAATGCGATTGCCAGCGATCTCATACATGTACGTCGGCACGCGTTCTTTTTACATTCTATGTATCGAAATGCGAAAGGGTTATTGTTAAAATGATGTTTTCTGGATTTTAAGAAATTGTAGTTATATTGTCGTCATACAAGATCGTCTTTTCGCGCCGCTCCTATGGTTTAAAAAAAAACAACCAAAACTGAAGAACACCAGGTGATCATGCTGGAATTGTAAATAGCTCATTCGCAGCACAATCAAAAGCAATACTTTGTTTTGAGCATGTACAAATTAGTGGCCGTTCTAATATCATAGATCTAGAGTGCCGATATATAGCAATGGAGAGTCCGTCTACTTAAGCACGGCTCCGAACCTTATTATGCAAATTATATGCATACAATCGGAAGAATCTCGAGTCAAGATTTTACCTTACACACGACGGAAAAGAAAGTCCGTTCCTATTCTAATTTTATAGTGGTCTCGTCTAAAACATGCTCTCGTGGACTTCCGTTCGAAATTTGAACACGTAGAAATGCTTCTTTCATGCAAGTAAACCAACTGTTCAAGAATACAGACACATGGCTCATCTTAAGGTATGTTTTTAAATTGATTTATGTATCACGTGGAACACATATGATGGGATTTTAAATTATTCTTCTTATCAGAAATACTCGACCTGGGAGTGCTCCATGTTTTCGTGTGAATGAGTTTCATGATTATTTATCGGTGTAAGCGAATATCTCACAAATATTTGTTCTTTAAGGCCATTCCTGTCTTTCATTACATCTTAATGAACATCTAAATATAAGAACACACCATGAATTTGAATAAATTTGATGTCAGTGTTAGTTATAATCAGTATCAAATATCAGTTCTGTAGCCTGGTGCTGTAGTGTTGGTGGAAACAGTATTTGAATGTTTTTAAAATTATTTAAAGGGGATGAATTTCAAATCAATTGAATATTTTATTTATTCTTTACAGTAACAACCATACCTGCCAGACAACAGAAGGAATATACTCTGAGAATAGTCTTCATGCGCATGTGTGCATCAGATCCAATGGCAATGAAAGAAAGTGCATCAGAATAGTGGAATGCTTATAGTGCTACTAGTACCATACTTGTAAAGTTGAAGAAATACTGTGGAATATAATATTACAATTGTACTACCATATATGATGTTGGCCACCATGGTGTGAAAATAATTCACTTGTGAAAGGAGAATGAAGAAAATTGTTCAAGTGCATATTTCTACACGAAAAAAAAAAATTCAATGTGTACATCGACAACACTTTACTTGTGAAACTGTGATCCAGTATGAAATGAGATTTTGTGTTATAATGTAGAGGAATTCATCATCAATAGAATAGTGAGATCGACAGATGAAACTGTATCACAGCCTCTTGCAGTAAACATGCTGATATAGCACTGAAGGGTAAGTTGTACATATACATGTATACTACATGTAATATACATGTTATAATAATTTTGTAAATCTAATAATACAAGTACAAATAACATTGTATTTATTTCATATTTTATACGTGTATCCCTTGTGATTCACCTTAAATGGTAAGTTACATGCTTTCAGTTTCATATTTCATGTGTACATGTACAGTGTATTGTTTGAAACAAGACCTTCTCATGCATACCAAAATTTGTGACCTTGACCTTGGAAAATGACCAACTTTTTAAAATCTTACACCATGGCCAGAACTTTTGAATGGTGAGTGATATATAGACATGTGCTTTTGTTGTGTAAATTTCCATGGATACCAAATTGTTGTCTTTGTGACCTTGAACTTGAAGATTGACCTACTTCCCTTTTATTTTCTAAAGTAATATTATGCTTTTAAGTGATAGTGCTTTCATATTCTTATATATATTCCTTGTGATAAGGTCTTCGTATTAATACCAAAATTTTGACATTGTGACCTTGACCTTGAATAATGATCAATTTTTGAATAACTTTAACCATGTTAACCTTGCCCTTGGTCATAACATGAATTGCAAGTGATAGTGCTATCATATTTTACATGTGTATCCCTTGTGGTAAGGCCTTCACATTAATACCTGAATTTTTACATTGAGACCTTGACCTTGGAGTGTGAAATACTTTTCTACAATATATCTGACAACAAGGGCATTCATGTTCCACAAAAAAAAAAACATGGGTTTAATTTTTCTTTGTCCTAAGCGGGCTCTTACACATGACACCCGTTTTTAGCTCTACTGGTTATAGCGGTACCCCCTTGTCCGGCGTCCGTCCGTAAACAATTCTTGTGCTCGCAACTCCTCTGAAAGTATAAGAGACAGAAATGTAACTCTTTTTGCATAAGACTTGGTCTGTGGTCTAGTTGTGCACATGACATCTTGTTTGAGCCCCTGACTCCCAGGGTCTTAGAAAATGGGTGTGGTCATTTTCTCCTGTATGACTCTATGTAATCTTGTATTCGCAATTTCTCTGACACTAAATGATGGAGACTTTATCCTTCTTGCAATACGATGAGTCTGTATTCAAGTAGTGCACCTGATATTTTGTTTGAGTTCCTGGTCCCCAGTGACTAAGAAAATGGATGTGGCCATATTAGAATTTACTTGTCATTAAGTGAATTAAAAAACAACCAGGAGAGCTACAGTCTCGTCAGAGACTTCTGGTTGGGATTGAATCGGGCCTTTCAAATTGGGAAAATTGGCAATACATGTATTTTCTTCAAAATTGAATATGATAGATTTGGTCAATGGATTTAGGATTTTTTACTTTCTCTTTTTTTAGAATTTTCTATGAGGTACATGTACAGTATGTATCAAATTGGGAAAAATTGGTCAATAAATAGGGAAAATGATACTATTTTGCATAATTTGAGAATGGCTGATCGAAAGCCTTGTAATTATATTTGTATGTTAGTACTACTACTGAAACTTTACAATTACATGTCATGTAATTTATATACATGTACATCATTATGATATATACTACTGCTGCATGTTCTGGTAAATGTATGCAAAATTCATTCATTTTAGAGCTTATTTAATAATATTAAAATGAAGTTACTAGTACATTTTGTATTCAATTTAATTCATTACATCTTTTACTTTCAGAGTGAGACTGACATCATCTTCTGTACATACATGATGGCTGGACAATAAATTCCTCATTTCTGGGTATCAGATTGAACATCTACCTCATCCTTAAGTTTTACTATAGACACTGGAGAAATCACTGTATTTGAATATTGAACATGTTTTGTGCTTACTTTTATGTGCTTACGGGTACATGTACATGTATGTACTAAATGTAGGTTAAATTGCCTATAAATGCATTGAAAACTTTTTACTTGAGAATAGACCTGCACCTGTTGAATGGGGAAAAAAGATTTATTTATTTCATTATTTTCATAGCAACAATTTATGACTTTAAATTCTAGGTACATATAGACTAGACATGTAAATTCATATAAAATATTTATTTCAAAAAGAAATAAGCATATGATAAATTATAGAGAAAGAAAAATATCCTTTCGCAAGTACAAAAGTATTATGTTGTAAATTGATGGTACTATTACATATATAATAATAATATATATATATATATATATATTGCAGTGATAATGATTCTTCTTTAGTGATTTTCAGAGTTTTGAATAAAATTTACAATCAAACTTAATAAATCTTAAAAAACATTGATATTTTAAGTTCATTACTCTTCTACACAGTATACATTTGTGTAAGAATATCTAGTACTTTAGTAGTAGCCTTGACCTACTTTCCTAATATTTAGGATTTGCTACAACACTGGTCTGGCAAATGATAGATGATATGGTATATGTATGCATTGTGTCCAGAAATTACTTAAGATAGATTTAGATTCAATATGTGACCTTGAACTACATGCACGTTTGACCTTTTCTTGGAATTAAAGAATCTGAACTTGGAGAGTGATGTATATATTGAAGAATTTGAAACATTTAGTATCAGAGAATCCAGACCAAACTGAATCATTGACAGTTGTGAAATGTCTGAGAGTCTATTAGCACGTCTAATGCTGAAGATGCTGGAGAAAGATGTTTTTTCCTTTGATTCCTCAGTGAATGCTTGATTTTTCCGCCAGTCATGCAGAAAAATATTTTTGCAAAATATTCCGAGCTGGATTTACAAAAGCCCCCCCCCCTTAAAAACCAAATGATTGTACATGTTTACAAATGCCTATTGGCATATGGACAAGAGAGAAAATCATGCGCAGTTGCTCCCACGTCGTTTTGCAAAAAAAAAAAAAGAATGAAAGAAACATTAACGTAGAAAACTGCCCTGTACATGAGCAAAATTTGATTAGATTCTGAGACTTTGCCCCTTGAATATCCACAAGGGCTTCTACCTGGACCAGTACGCTGGCTAAGCGCCTGAAGATGAATGCATATACATAAAATGTATACACTTCGTACGAGTGAGAGGGAAAAAGATTCCCGTATATTGTACATGCATGTATCTGTTAAAACGGCCAGAAACTATTGAAATTACATTTATTTATATATCGTATTGTGATTCTATGAGATGAAAAAAATATGTTAGTTTGCTGTGGTTGGGGATTCATTTAATATATTGAAATTTATCAAAATTTTGGAAAAATTCAGAATATAATTACGGGGGATAGGTTTGAGTTTAGAGGGGGCGTGGAATACCTCAAAGCCCTGTAGCAGGTTCTTTGGGGAACCCCACTCCCCAGCGGAAAATTATCTCGCATGATATATAATGTATATAGCGAGACAGCGAAATTTTTCAATTATAAATTACTTATAGTATATACATGTATCAGAAACAGACCGGTAAAAAAAAACATAAAAATAAAGGTTGAGTCGTGGAAGGGGAAACATTGCTTCATTGGCTATTGAGCATGGAATGGACATATTTCTGTATCCCCCTGTAAAACACTGTATAACTAATAATATCATGCTTATACCTTCGGAATTTTATTTCAAACCATGATATCGGTTAATATTCTAAATAAAGAAACATGGCGAGCGGCAGGGAGCCAGCGAAAACTTCTAAAATTCGACTTCAAACTACCAGAAATTATGTTTACACATACTTGTTTGAGCCCAAGTAATTCCTTATTTTTACGACTTTAGGGGAGTGGGGGGGGGGGGGGGGCGTGCCAATGGATTGGTAGGGAAAAATCAGGTTAGAAAGAGTAAACTTGTTAGAGAATTTTAGATGTAGATGCCACCGTGTGCAACCTCCCCACCACCCCCTCCCCGCGCTATTGAATCGGATGGGGGCTAATACACGAGAAATTATCATTGTTTTCCTGCTGTTATCGAGAAATATAAAATTAAAATCTTATGGGTACAAATGTATGCAAAATTGATAATGTATAGAATCGCTCAGTATTCAATCGAAGCGGGGTAAACGAACCGCAACGATAAACTTTGAAACGAACTATAAAAAGTGAAATTCGTGATTCTTCAGTGCAGTAACGAATTATCCATGGCTTGAATATTTAAATAGCAAAGTTCAAAAAAATTTAAATGACAATAACATTGGGAGCCGTGTTAAGTATACCGTGCCTTCGTTATGCATCTTCAGGTTTCAATGATACTGAACTGTGTCATAAGTTGGTGTCTTTACAGCGATATAAATCTATCTCATTGCCATGAGAACGCGGCCGGATCTTTTCCGGATCAATGTCACTCAGAAATATTAACATTGCCGTACAAGAGTGTGTCTAGTGCTGTTGTTCATTTCTATTTCGGGCTTATTCAGGAGAAATGTTTATATATAATGTTCACGTCTTCAAATTCATAGCATCATTTAAGACCAGATACATTTGCCGCATGGACCAGACATGCTCTTTTCGGATACTTAACCCTCGTCAGTGATCCTCAATCTAAACAATGAAACATGACCAATGTCTAAAAGTACCGAAGGATAGGATATGATGGTACAAGACCAGCCTTTCGAAATTTCGAGAAAATGTTGCGAATAGAAATTTTTGAATGAGTTTGAAAAAACTATCAACCGAAGTAGATCGGCCTTGGCTACATGTACCCTTGGGGAGCAGTGACATAATACTGAGATACATGCATTTATAAAGTCATTACTATACTTTTCAGCAATTATCGCATGGATGATGGACCCAATGAATCAAAGGTACCGTTCAACGAAGATAATGCATGAAGAGGAAACATCAGAGTTAAACTTCCTTCCTGCGAAGTCAATATGGATGTTAAGCATTTTTTCTAAAACTCTAAAATACTTGCGTTTATGAAGACTTTTACCTACTTATCTTTTGAAGTTATTTTAAGACTTTTTCTGGAATGTCAATAAAACTAGTAGATAATTTGAAGACGTAACATATGATAGGAATATGACATTTAACTTGATCTCAGGGTCACAATAGGCAAACATTGGAAAAATCTCGAAGTTGATAATGTAAGTATAAAGCCTATGCGCTAGTGTTTGCAACTGACCGACAACAGCATTTTGTTTAAACGTTGCATATATGACAAAAGCTGTTCTGGTGTTTACAAGAATTTTAGACTATTGTGCGTGAGTTGCTGCATGTTTGTCAAGATTATAATCTATTCGTCAATTTACGTAAAAGATTACAACAAGCATTTACTTACAATTAATATGTTTCATGGATGTTTTAGAACTTTTATTTTTTTCCTGAGATGTTGACTTTGCTACCTTGACCCTGGAGTATAACCTACTTAACTTTACAGCTACAGTTATCAGGAAAGGAATGTACAGTGCTTATTCGCTATTTTCGAAAACCAGAGTTACTTCCCATTTGAGACGGTATCTGACGTAGACTGATTATGACGTCATAAAATTCTATGGAAACAGTCCTGTAAGTCTGGGAAATGACGGTACAAATTCAACGTTACTAATCATTTTCATGACGTCACAATGGTTTTACGTCAGGGGAAATAACTCTGTATTCCGCAAAGACTCAATACCAACAAAGATCATTCATTTTTCTATTGCTGGCAGCTTGTGAGGTTACAATGATATGAAGGCTGATTTTTGGTATACATTCATATGATTGGTCTCAAATTATGTGCAATTATATATATGTGCATTATTGTTACACAATGTATAACAGTATGTTAATTCATTTAAGGTAGAGTATCCCTCAGGTCAGAATCGCTGTTAATTTTTTGCCTGGATTCCCTATTTTTTTTTATTCAGAATATTGTTCAGATTATCAAACTAATATGGTTTTGGGAAAAGAAACTTTTATAGTTACATTTTATCACATCTAAAAAGGGATTTTTCTAACTTTTCCCATAGGGTCCAATGTAGACTAAATAATCCAGTCTCTCCGCTGCCGCTAACAGAGACTGAACCCCACTATGGTTGTTACAGAACGAAGTCGGACCAAACTGTTGCCCAACGATTTTTCCATATTACGGACCTTTAATATTGATTTTCTGGCAGGTGACTCTTAAGTAAGCATTAAACTAACTATCTCCACCCACCTCATGTTTTTTTCTCGCTTCGTTATTGCATTTTGCCGATTTTTTACTCCCTACCAAACCAAACAAGCAAGGCAAAAGTTCGGAGGATCGATCAATCAGAACGAAGGTTACAAATATCACGTGATCAACTTTCTTTATCCTTCGTTCTGATTGGTCGAATGTCCGAACTATTGCCTCGCTTGTTTGGTTTGGTAGGGAGTTAAAAATCGGCAAAAATGCAATAACGAAGCGAGAAAAAAAAAAAAAAAAAAAACACGAGGTGGGTAGAGATAGTTAGTTTAATGCTTACTTAAGAGTCACCTGCCAGAAAATCAATATTAAAGGTCCGTAATATGGAAAAATCGTTGGGCAACAGTTTGGTCCGACTTCGTTCTGTAACAACCATAGTGGGGTTCAGTCTCTGTTAGGCACGGTCCATTTGATATTCAAGGGGGGGGGGGGGGGGGGGGGGCTTGGGTTTTTTGTCGGAGCAAGATTATTTTTTTCGCCCCGGACCGGGGCATAATTATTTTTTTCTTGCAAAGTTGGAGCAAGGAAATTTTTTTTAACAAAGTGATGTGCATATTTAAAGAATGTTTGTGTTTTATCAATAGAAATTATTTATATTTTTACTCAAAACTCTAAATATTAATATATTTGATTATTTTTATGCAAGTATTCAATTTACTTTTAAACAGAGAGATAATAGACTTTACAATACAATTCTCAATATTTTATATAAGGTACATGTATATAACATGTTACGATGTTGTATAAGAGGGTCTGAGGGGAAGTTCTCCTAGACAATTTTTTAAATGTAAATTATAATATTTGTAAATTGGTAAATAACTGAAGTTCTTCTTCCAAGCTTACAAGAACATAAAATTAGACTCTATGGGATACATGCAACATGTATTAATTGCAATACATAAATATTGATAATATATTTATGCTTTTATGAATTTTAAGCCCTTTTTCATTCACATTTATGTATAACTTTTGATACCTTCAAATATATGAACATTGTCATAAGTAAATAATGTTTTGATAGAAAACTATGGCGAGCGAAGCGAGCCAAAAATTTGTGATACAATTTGAAAACTGCGGCGAGCGAAGCGAGCCGGAAAATTTTCATGAATTTTAGCGAAATTTTATGGTAATTCTTCAAATTCAGATTATTTGTAAGAGCAAGATTATTTTTTTCTGTTACACCATAAGCAAATTAATTTTTTTCATCAAAATTGAGAGCAAAATTATTTTTTTCGAAAAAAACCCAAGCCCCCCCCCCCCCCCCCCCCCCAGAATATCAAATGGACCGTGCCTTAGCTGCAGCGGAGAGACTGGATTATTTAGTCTAGGTCCAATGTCAAAAATTCAAACGGCTAAGTTCTCGGTATGGTCATGAAACCACAAATTTTATTTTGTTTTTATATCATGTCATCATGGGTGTGAAAATACTGTAGAAGTTGTTATAGTTAGGAGATATATGAGCATCTGAGACTTGAAGGATGCTCTACCTTTAGGCTCTATTGAGTCGGGTCCCTGTAAAGTGCGAAACGAAACAAAAGCGAAACGAAACAAATCGAAACGAAACGAAACAAATCGAAACGAAACGAAACAAATCGAAACGAAACGAAACAGATCGAAACGAAACAAAACGAAACGAAACAGATCGAAACGAAACGAAACAGATCGAAACGAAACGAAACAAAACATAAAACTTTAAGAAAATGAGAAAAAGAGGAAAAATCGCCGAAAACGAATACTTCAAGACAAGATCAGCATGTAATATTGCCTTAATCCAAGAGTTCTACATTTGTAACTATTGCCGAGAGATTTTCTTGAAAGAGTCAAAGTTGACAATTAAAAAAAGTAAATGTCAAATGCCATTCATGTATTTAAGAGGAATAAAAGGGACGGGGTAGAAAACCACTCTATGACACCGTAATGAGATCATAAAACGGGGTGGGGGCACATTTCAGGAAAAAAATCTTATCCTTTTTCAAACGAAATGTGCCCCCCCCCCCCCCCCCCCCCCCAGTTTTTATTTTCTGATAAAATTTTCAAATACACATAACGGAACAGTTCCGTTTCCCCTGCGCTAGACTCCTCCATGCTAAATAATATTTTTTCCGTCTATGACGAGGTTATTCCTCCCATTCACTCTCCTTTAAAATGCAATTGTGCTATAAACCGTATATATTATGTTTTAATCGTCAACTTTGATTCTTTAAAAAACCCTCCAGCCACAAGAACTAACGGTTGAAGGCAATAATGAGAGGGTTGACAGGGACAAAGGGAGGGGAGATAAAGGGGCGGGAGAAGGGAAGAAGGGGGCGGGAGGAGAGGAAAGGGGGCGAGAGGAGGGACAGATGGTTGAGAGGGTAACAGTAACCAAAAAAATTAGGAAATTACTTTTAATATAAATAATCTTGCTCTTATGCGTTCATGTACATAATCTCAATTTTAAATATTACCACGAAATTCATCTATATATACCTTTAAAAAATTTCCCGATCGCTTCGCTCGCCGAAATATTCAATTCATTTTTCAAATACTTCAGGATCGCTTCGCTCACCCTAGTTTTTCATCTAAACAAGTCTATTTCTTTTTTCAAGGTTTAAAAAAGGAAATAACCCAAATAACTTCACTATTGCACCAATTTACACTTTAAAGTTTAAACATTTGTCTTGACCGCCCAAGACCCCCTCCCAACCCCACGGGGAGGGGGAGGCGGCAGGAGGAGAGTGGTACCCCCTGACCCTTCAAAAAGATCTTGTCTTGAAATATTCGTTTTCGGCGATTTTTCCTCTTTTTCTCATTTTAGTTAAGTTTTATGTTTTGTTTCGTTTCGTTTCGATCTGTTTCGTTTCGTTTCGTTTCGTTTCGATCTGTTTCGTTTCGTTTCGATTTGTTTCGTTTCGTTTCGATTTGTTTCGTTTCGTTTCGTTTCGTTTTTGTTTCGTTTCGCACTTTACAGGTACCCCTATTGTAGCGCTAGATTTACGCTACTGTATGTAATATACAGAGCGTTAGTGCAACAGGTTCGTTTGGTTGGAAGTTTATTTTTTGAGGAATATTGTGCCCTGCATTCTTCAAATCAGCTCATCAATTTACTAAACTTTACCTAGGCATGGATAATTTTAACTGTTACTGTTTTAAAACTTGTAAATCCACGAACATTTGTTTTTGTCTCAGTTCTAAACAGAAATGTCTGCCTTTTTCCGGATGTGCAAGATCCGATCAATTCGACCGTTGCACATTTCAATCTGTATAAACCTCTCCTTTGTTGGTGCTCTCACCCTATGGGATCATATATTTCGCATGTACTGGCATTATAAACCTGAAAATGAAAAAGAAAGAACTTGGAACAGTTAAATGAATGGTTTGTATACGTTGCCTTGTTTCGACCTTGATCCCTTGGGGTGAGTGCTCCTACAAAAGAGAGGTGCTTTCCCATTGAAGTATGCTTAGGTCGAATTGACTAGATATTGTACATCCGGTAAAATGGCAGTCATTTATGTTTAGAACTGGGTCTAAAACAAATGTACATGGATTAACAAGTTTTAAGACATTAACAGGTAAAATTATCCATGCCTAGGTTATGCTTAGACCACAAGAGAGTCGTCTTGAAACAAATGGGATGTATAATATTTTTCTTATAGCAAATAATTTGCGCGCATTCATGTCTGCGCTCACCTTCCCGTGAACATTACCGTTTTCACCAAAGCGATGATATTTAATACATCGCTTTTGCATCTAAAGCTACCCCTATTGAGTCTTTGCGAAAAACAGAGTTATTTCTCATTTGAGACGGTATCTGACGTAAAACCATTATGACGTCATGAAAATGCTATGGTAACGTCGATTTTATAGCGTCATTTCCCAGAGTATAAGGACCGTTTCCATAGAATTTTATGACGTCATAATTAGTCTACGTCAGACACCGTCTCAAATGGGAAATAACTCTGTTTTCCGCAAAGACTCAATAGGTTTTACAACACCAAGTATGTTTGACTCAGTCTTGTAGTTCTTGATTTGAGATTAGATAAAGATTGTTTAGAACAATAAGATTTTAAGGAAGCCCGTTATTGCCATATATGAAAAATAAAAAAGAAGACATGAGAAATATTTTTAGGAAAATTAGAAATAAATTAAGGAAAATGAGAAATACATTTAGGAAAGTGAGAAATATATTTCTGAAATTAAGGAAAATGAGAAATATATTTAGGAAAATGAGAAATATATTTTGGAAAATGAAGAATAAATTTAGGAAAATGAGAAATATATTAAGGAAAATGAAAAATAAATTTAAGAAAATGAGAAAAATATTAAGAAAAAGGAAAAATAAATTTAGGAAAATAAGAAATATATTTAGGAAAATGAAAAATAGATTTAGGAAAATAAGATATATTTTCAGAAAGTGGAATGTGGAAACAGCTAGCCCTTAGACACTCCCAGGATATTAAAGAGATGCATACCGTCTCTTATCGACTTATCAAGAGATAGATACTTTCTTGTATATTACTTCCAAGCAACCAATTTTTACATGATCAAGACGGATGGTAAATGTATATACGTCTATGATTTAACATAGCGGCGAGCCAACCGGCCACTGGTCAAAGCTATAATGTTAGTCTCTCTCTCTCTCTCTCTCTCTCTCTCTCTCTCTCTCTCTCTCTCTCTCTCTCTCTCTCTCTCTCAGTGATTGTACTCAGTATGTGCATTTATCACTGACAAGATCTATATTTATGTTTTACTAATGAAAACACAAATTCATACGCGAATCAAAGGGGAGGGGGGGGGTTAAAATGTGCAAACTGAAAATCCCCCCCCCCCCCAATTTTTACGTATATTTTGTTCTAAACCATCCCCCTGATGACTTTGATCTTCTCTGGAGAAAATTGAAAATTTCCCCCCATTTTTACGTATATTTTGTTCTAAACCATTGGCTCCTCCCCCCTTATGACTTTGATCTTCTCTGGAAAAAAAATATAGATCACCCTTTGGGGTTAAGGAAAATTACATTTAATGCTTAATTAAATTTAAACTCTGAATTAGTCGATGTGGAAAGGGAAATTTCATATCAAAACGGTGTATCGGTAAGTTTGACTTCATCCCCTTCATCGGGTAAGTTAATTTCAAACGTCCATTTCGAAAATTGTCTTTTAAAGCTAATGTTCCATCTTGAGAAAAAATAATCACCTTTAGGGGGTTAGAGTCTTTCGCCGCAGATGGAAGAGAAATTATCTGTCTGGCGAACAGCTCGTAAATTTATTATGCTTCTTGACCAGTACAAATCGTTTATTTTTCTCGTAAAAGCAGCGGGGGTCGGGGAAGGAGTAGAAGAAATACAAGAATGCCTTTATCTCTTGATATGCATCTCATTAATATTCTGTAAGATTTGATGTTAAAAGATATTCAAAAATCCTAGCCACAATAAGAGCCATTCTTTAACAGTCAATCTAAGTATAGAAATTAACTTCATGCATTACTTCCATCTTGTTATTGACCCGTAGAGCTCAATTTTGAACAGGACATAATTTTCATGATCTATTTTAAATCAATTTTACTAGTCGTAATTAGCTTGATACTTAATTACTGAAAGGGCATTGCTTTCGGTTTAATTTTACTATTGTTTTTACATCAATAACGGAAATAATTTTGCCACACTATTCATTTATTTTATTTCTGATATCCTCACACAACTGCCTAATGGATTATAATTGTCATCCAATTTTTTGTTCTTCACATTGAAGCGTTTAGCCTCTCACTCGACGTATCATGTACAGGGCGTATTTTAAGTTCTAGATTTTTTTAAAAGTAGAAGGGCTGCTCTATACATCTAGATTGATATATCATCTACTTACTACTGACGAGCTTTATTTGATTTCTCCTTTCCCTCAATGTCTTGCTGGTACAGGGTGCATGATGGATTTTCAGTTTTGTTGAAATTATGGGAGTAAAGTCCCTAGACTAGAATGGATTCTCCTCCTAGCTATATTTGACTTTCAGAAAAAAAAAACACTTCTAAACCTACGTATTGTCCTGAAAATTAAAGCTTATCTCTCGAATCGTTTTGAATACATTATTATCATTTATTGATTTATTTTTAAAATCTCTCGAAATCGAAAGATGTCGACGCAGTTGTCGAAAAACTTAATCAACATTATTTTTTTCCAATCATTCTGTGATTGTACGTAATGGTCAAGTCACGACGGACCAGATACATTTCTTGCATATTTCAAATCAGGGTATTTTCGGTTGTCCTGACAAGACAATTTCGTTTTCTCTTCCTAAATATTTGTATGCCATGTATTTGTATGGTCACATTCTTAATCAACTTATTATACCCCCCGCAAACGAAGTTTAGGAGGGGGTATATAGGAATCACCCTGTCCGACTTTCTGTCTGTCCGTCCGTCCGTCCGTCTGTCCGTCTGTTTGTCTGTCCGTACGGTTAAGAAGTTTTGAAAGCAGATTTCCATTTTACTATTAATGGTAGGCTTTTCATATTTCATACACACATTCACCATAAAGCGTACTACATTTTAGTACTATGAATTTCAACCCTGTGACCTTGACCCTATACAACATTTTATGTTGTTTTGAAAGCAGATTTCTTTTATACTATTAATGGTAGTCCTTTCATATTTCACACACACATTCGCCATAAAGAGTACTACATTTTGGTACCATGACTTTTGACCCTTTGGCCTTGTGACCTTGACTTCACCTATACAACATTTTATGTTAAGATGTTTTGAAAGCAGATTTCTTTAAAACTATTAATGGTAGGCCTTTCATATTTCATACACACATTCACCTTAAAGAGTGCTACATTTTGATACCATGACTTTTGACCTTGACCCTTACCCTGTACAACATTTTGTGTTAAGATGTTTTGAAGGCAGATTTCTTTTATACTATAAATGGTAGGCTTTTCATATTTCATACACACATTTACCACAAAGAGTACTACAGTTTGGTATCATGACTATTGACCTTGTGACCTTGACCTTGACTTTGGACTTATGTTGAAATTCGGACTTCTTAGACATTTTGAAAGCAGATTTCTTTCATACTATAAATGGTAGGTCTTTCATATTTCATACAAGCATTCACCACAAAGAGTACTACAGTTTGGTACCATGACTTTTGACCTTGTGACCTTGACCTTGACTTTGGACTTATGCTGCATTATAAGTTAAGAAGATTTGAAAGCAGAGTTGTTGGATACTATAAATGGTAGGCTTTTCACGTTGTATCATGAATGGTCCCATTTATAATAACCGTCCTGTGGGGGGGGGGGGGGGGGATATAATTCGTCCACTTTAGGGCATTTCTAGTTATGTTGTTAAAATGGATTGAGTGATATGAAACGGTGATTATTTTTTCAATCGATAAAATTAAACTTTAAATGTAGCTTTGAGTATAGATGCATTAGTTGTTATTAGATTAAAATTTAATCTCTCGTTTCACATGTCCATGTCACATGTTTATTTCTCGTTCACATGTCCATGTCAGATATTTATTCATCGGTTTCCATACACAAGTCAGATCATTATAATATCTATTTAATGTTTCGCATGTACATGTCAGATCTTCAAAAGTCTATATATTACACATGTAGACTCTAAAATCAAATTGTATTCCTTTCCAATGGCTCAAAATTGTTCTTTCTTTCTGTTTTTTTAGATATGATCTATTTATATGAATGATTGTAAAGCATGAATGAATGTTCTTTACGTTGTTTTGTGCTTGTAATGTTACAATTCGATTCCGTTCAAATATGTCAAATGAAAACATGAGTATGCATGGCACAAAAATAAAAGTATTAGATTATTTTCAAACCAATAAACGGAGTGAATTTCGTTTGATTGTTTTGTCCCCTATCGATAAAGAATGCCTGTGTCGCTTGTGAAGCGGCTTATTTAAAAAGTGGATCAAATATTTGGGTCAAGGTCACTACTTCATTCAAAATTATTCGTGCATGTATCAGAAGGAAAGTCTTTTCACATAAAATTCACATGTGAAATATCAGATCTCTTACTTCATGCACACAGGGATTTATTTCGCTCATACCGGTTGCTCTATTTACTATATGTGTTAAAGGGATCTAACTCGGCGTTTAACGAAAAATCGACAAGTCATCGTTAAGTCTTCAGAAATAGGCTAATCAATGTCAAAACCTATTTTCTGTGGTATATTTCGATAGATTAATTCATACTGAATCTTCATACGAAATTTGAAATCAGTACCTCCTTTACAAGCCGAGATATGCCCAATACCGCTCTCTTATGAGCGCCGCATTTCTAGGTCGGACAAAAAGGTGTCCGGTGATAATCAAGCAGTATAGTCAAAATTTGGTTACTGCTTGATCGTTTATAGGTCCGAACAATTCAAAGACATACGACTGCATGATATCTCCTCTTCACATGCTTTGAACCATCTCAAACAGTGCTGGTATATGAAAACCCCTCATACAGCTACCTCTTTGCATGCGCGTATATGTCATTCATAACTCTACAAATGTTGAATTTAATCTCACTTAAATCCGACGCTTTTCTTATTTCAAAGTCGTTAAAAAAGACTTTATTTAAAATTGTACTAAGCATATATGTGACTATTTCATGCAATGTTATGTATTTGAGATGTTCGCATCAATGAATGGTCAAGCGGTGCCTCATGTTGATCACTGATGCCTGATTATCATCGGACACCTTTTTGTCCGACCTAGAAATGTGGCGCCCATAAGAGAGCGGTATTTGGCATATCTCGGCTTGTAAGGGAGGTACTGATTTCAAATTTCGTATGAAGATTCAGTATGAATTAATCTATTGAAATATACCACAGAAAATAGGTTTTGACATTGATTAGCCTATTTCTGAAGACTTAACGATGACTTGTCGATTTTTCGTTAAACGCCGAGTTAGATCCCTTTAACACATATAGTAAATAGAGCAACCGGTATTAGCGAAATAAATCCCTGTGTTCATGCACTTACAAATAAAAGATATGGAAAATCTGAAATTTTCAGACAGAAGGTCAGTCATCGATGAGTTAAAGAAGATCCTGACGATAATCTCAACAGCACTCACAATAGAGCACCAAATTGAGCATCGACGGACTCCTAGCAAGCTAGAGGTGGGACGTCCAGGTGCCCAGGAGGAGTAAGCATCCCCTGTGAAGGTCACTAGGTTAACATTTTTGGTAGCAAAAGAAAGATCTCATCATAAGAAATACACATGTGAAATATTAAAGCCTTACCACTTACCAATCAAAGGGTATAACCAATCTTAATTTTTTTTCAAAAGTAGGTTAAATATCTAGGTCAAGGTCACTATGGCAAAACTTATGGTATTTGTAGAAAGGTCTTATCACAAGGAATTGTAAGCTGATGCGGGCTTACTAGCCATAATTCGTACTTCGCGTTGTGTTATTAATTAATGTTCTGTACTTTGTTGTGAAAGGAAAACATCGTTGAAATTTTAACAAAGTTTATTTCACGAAACATAATTTGACAGAATCCATAGCATACGAGAAAGTAATCTAAGACAACGAGAAAGTAAATCTGATAATTGAAAAATGACATATTGTATTTAAACAAAGGAGGGAAATTGCACAATATGATGGACATATTTCTAGATAATTTCGTGTTCATCCCTCAAAGATAAGGTTGTCTAAAACTCTTCAAAAGCATATGAAATTATGAGGGATTGTGCGTAAATAAACTCAATATGCTGGTACTTCACGTGTAGAATTGACAATCATTTCTCCAACTCATAGATAAAACCAATTTGTAATTAAGTTCTTATCAATCTCTGGACTTTCCAAGTATTGACAAATCAATATTACAATTAAACATGTTATTTCCCTGAAAATCTTAAGATAAACTTATTAACTGAAATTTCTTAAATCTGTTTCTTATATTGTTTCAAAATTATCTTTATGTAAATTAATATTAACATCATCCCTCTTTCATGAAAGGGAATTAATTTACGTTTTTGTTCTGATAAATGCATCGAACAAGTTTCGAGTTATCCCTCTTTCTACTATGTGCAAATTCCCCAACATAAAACAAATATTCTTCTACGTCTTTCGGTACGCTTTTTCGACATAGTAACTTTCATACTTTTTTGGCATATTACATTCTTAAGATTCGAGGATCACTGACGAGGGTTCAGTACCCGAAACGTGCATGTCTGGTCAATGTTTCAAATTTATCTGTTCTTAAAACATTGATGTGACGTCATGCCTTTGTTCGAACAGTCCGAAATTTACCCTTGACTGTCCAATATCAAATCTAGGTCGCGTTTATTAGAAAAAATATACGCGACCTAGATTAAATATTGGACAGTCACAGGTAAATGTACTTTGACATCTACAGGACAACCGTTACAATCTTTATTTAGAACTCACGCGACAAGAATTCCATGTTTTTCAATTTTTTGCTATATTTTCCGGAGTTGACAAAATCCAGCACAATCTTATATATCTAAAGAATCGGCCGTTGTGTCGGAAATGACAATGTAAGAGACACTATAGTTCAACCTGTTTTCTTCTTCGGTCTATTTTTTCCCCATCTTTATAATTTTGCTGTATAATTAAGATTTTTGCTCGACTTTTCTAGTCCGAAAAACCTACCTAAATCCAGCCTTTGACGGTTATTTTGACCCAGTCCCCCAGTCTCCCCCCCCCCGGGGGAAATAACAATCAAAGGCTTGGTTTAGGTCAGGTTTTTCGAACTAGACTCCTTCAAAATATCTTCCTGAATTGTTTCTTTCATTTAACCTTGCACATAGTAAGTTGAACGTCCCCACTGATTTCTTTTCGCACAATATTTTTTCTTGCTTGTCCGGAAAAGGAAATTTTTAGAGACGCCCTTTTATTCTATATATCCAAAGAAGCTTCAACTAAATCGTCATCACGCAAAGTATTCTCGTTGATTTTTTTTCCAAAAATTGCATCAAATTTCGTCTTGGTTTACGGAATCTGCGTCATAATTTGTCACAACTCTTTTTTTAATTGAAAATTTCATCTCCGTTATCTTCTTATATAAACGACTCCCTACTGCTAGTAGCGAGAATGTTAGAATCTGAAGTGATTACATTTCGTTACAGTAAAGGCAATTAACATAATAAGAACAAAGTCAAAGGTCATGCCACTTTGAATAGTGATCAATGTTTTAAGTACGATATACGCCTCAAACAATTCATTCTTAAAGATATTGGACAGTTTTCGGCCCTGCGGGCCTCAAACTGTCCAATATCTTTAAGAATGAATTGTTTTCGGCGTATATCCAATACTTAAATGATGCTATTCATTATGAAGACGTTTACATTGTGGGGGAGAGGCCATATGGTTACAGAATACACTTGTGAAATATCAAGGCCTTATTACTTACCAATAAAAATATACAGTCAATCTCAATTTTTACTAATAAGTAAATCAAATATCTATGGTCATCGGCCTAATGTTGGCCCCACAAGTTGATTCGCTAATGGGACGATGTCAGGCTTCGAATGTTTACACGTTGGAACTAGTGCTGTATATTGAAATACATTTTTCAATACAATACAATACAGTACATTTTGCTTCAATACTCAATATTTTCAATACAATACGCATATTTTCATTTTTCTCAAATAAATCATAATAATGAATCAATAAATGGAGTTTTTGTTTTAATCAATAAGAACTTTATAAATCAGAACAAAAATAAACAAAAAGTGGATGTTATCCATTATTTCAAAAACAGAAAAACGGAATAAAAAGATAACAATTGCAGTTATGGAAAGTGTTCCTTTGTCTTCCAAACAATTCTTTTTGGTCACATGCAAATTCTGTGAATCGCGAATATACACTCATGAACACCGAAACTAAGACAGTCATTTCTTATATTTACAATTTTGCTGAATATTAGAACCCTATTTTTGCACAAACTTTGCAAACACAACGAATTTCAGCATTTAAGTATTCTAGCACTTGTAAATTAACCTTACGTACAAAACTTTGACGTAACGTCACAATGACAACCCGATTTATTGGAATATACATGTAATTAAGAAAGAAGCTTTCTTTGAACTCATATGGCTAAACATTCAAGTGAAAAAAATTCAGAGGAAATATTAAAATAAGAACTAAAAGGAATTAAAAGTTAAGGATTTTAGGTTTTTTTTTTATCAAATGTATCGAAAGTATCGATACTCAGCTTTTGTGTATCGATACGTATTTAAAATCTCAACATATCGATACTCTTCAATATTTCAATATCAATATACAGCAATAGCTGGAACAGATTAATTTTGGACAAAGGTCAATCAAACATTGTAGTAATATGTTGGCTAAACATTGGCTTTTTGTTGGATACCTTTGCCGTAGGGCATAGTGTAAAAATCTGGATTGGATTGGACTGGACGACTGGACTGGACGATTGGATTGGACTGACAAATTGGATTGGATAATTGGATTGGACGAACATTTAAAATACTTTGCTCTTTAAATTATCTTGTTAGCTCACCTCGACGAAGTTGAGTGAGCTTATGCTATAACCCCACGCGTCCGCGTCCGTGTCCGCGTCCGCGTCCGGTTAAGAAGTTTGGGGTAGCTCAGTATCTGACAAAGTACTAATGCTACAGTAACCAAACTGGCACAAGTGATTCATTTTTGGATGCTGAGGTGAACCCATGCATCGTATGCAGCATCTGACCTACATTTTCCGCTTGAGTGACTTGGTTAAGAAGTTTGGGGTAGCTCAGTATCTGACAAAGTACTGATGCTACAGTTACCAAACTTGCACAAGTGATTCATCTTTGGATGCTGAGGTGAACCCATGCATCGTATGCAGCATCTGACCTACATTTTCCGCTTGAGTGACTTGGTTAAGAAGTTTGGGGTAGCTCAGTATCTGACAAAGTACTGATGCTACAGTAACCAAACTTGCACAAGTGATTCATCTTTGGATGCTGAGGTGAACCCATGCATCGGATGCAGCATCTGACCTACATTTTCCGCTTGAGTTATTTGGATAAGAAGTTTGGGGTAGCTCAGTATCTGAAAAAGTACTAATGCTACAGTAACCAAACTTGCACAAGTGATTCATCTTTGGATGCCGAGATGGACCCATGCATCGGATGCAGCATCTGACCTACTTTTTCCACTTGAGTGATTTCGCTTTTAAAAGCCAATATTGAGCAAAGTATAAGTGCTACATGTACCAAACTTGCATATTGGATGTATCTTTGATCAAACTTTCATAAAATGACCTTGACCTACTTTTTCTGCTTGAGTGGTTTTGCCTTTAAAAGCCAATATACATGTACTAAGAAATATGTTTGAATTGAATTTTGCTGTCGTGAGGTGAGCTTCGTAATCTGTGATGACCTATGTTTTTTTAATGTTATCTAACTAAGGACACATTTTAAACAAACAAAGAACAAATGTTATCTAACTAAGAACAGATAATTGTAAGACGGAGTGTCATAGAAAGTTAAATTTCTTTTGTCGATCGACTTCTTACATGATACAAATTAAGAATACAGTAAAATATGGGGTAATCAAAAGTTATTAGTTCACCTAATGGCAGCACAATTACATAGTTACTTTTGTGTGTAAGCATTAAAGTAATTGAGAAGAGGACCTAGCTCTTCTCTAAAATATGGAATCAGAAAAAAGGCTTATTGTATACAACCTATTCAAAACGTCGTGATCAAAATAATTAATGACGGTATACCATGTATAGTACTGTGAGATTTCGCAACATGTACCATGTGTAATGTGCCCAATATTGGCGATAAGAAACGAAATATTTGAAGCAGAGGAAGTAGGTCAAGGTCATAAGTCAAAACGTTCATCAAAAATGCAAGTTTGGTACATAAACCATTTGTACTTTGCAGATCCCTGAAACGGAAAATGTGGGTCTAGATTAAATAATGAAATATTGTTAAAGTATGACAGAGATGCATCTAACATGCAAGTGTATTGCGCAGTAATGTTGAATGGCCATTTAATGCAGAATCAGAATGGAAAAAGAAGGTCAAGGTCAAATAATAAAAAAAAAATTGACCAAAAATCCCTCCAGAGTGCAAGTTTGGTGAATATGGCAATCGCTCACATTGGCTATTATGAACAAAATCATTCAAGAGGAAAAAGTAGGTCAGATGCAGCATCTGATGAATAGATTCAACTACTCAACCTTAGATTATTCACTTTGTGAAAGTTTGGTTACTTTTCACTTTTTCTTGTACTGAGCTACCCCAAACTTCCTAACCGAGTCATTGCAGTAGAAAATGTAGGTCAGATGCAGTATCCCAAGCATTGTGTTCAACTCAAAATCCCATAATGGATCACTTGTGCAAGATTGGTCACTATTACATCAGAACTTTTTCCTATACTGATCTACCAAACTTCTTCATCAGACTCAGACGTCGGGGTATAGCATAAACTGCCTCAGCTACGAAAAAAAAAATCATTTGTTCTTTGTTGAATAACATTCAAAAGCAAGATAATTGAACGAGCAAAGTTTTTTAAATGGTCGTCCAATCCAATAATCCAGTCCAATTTGTCTGTCCAATCCAATCGTCCAGTCCAATCGTCCAATCCAATCCAATCCACATTTTACACTATGCCTTGCCGTAGTCCCTTTGGTGATATGAAATTAGAAAATAAACAACTTTACATTTATCAATCAACAAGTATGAACACTCATCAACCATTGTTAACTATCCGACTTCAAACGTGGTTCTTTGTTTTCCCCATCAAGTCGACTACTGGTCCGTGTAACACTTAGCAACGTTTTAGAATTTTAGATTTTTGATATTTTAGCCAAACCTGAAATTTCAAAGTTTTAAAATCATTTTAAGTTTTTAGAAGTTGAGATTTTTGACTAAAATTTCAAAAATCTAACTCGTTTTAGCGTTTAGAATTTTAGATTTTTAGTTTAAACTTTATTTATTGTCAAGGAAGTACATGAAATCATACAATACAATATTTAGGGACAGAGATCTGGAAACAAGCAAAAATAAAATGCTTATACTAATACATTTCTCACTGTATTTAAACTCTGGACAACACAATATATCCGCTCTATGAAATAAAGTTAAATGCTACATAATTGGAATTGTGAGTTATTTATAGTAAGATAGAAAGGAGGAGGAAGGAAACGAGATACTAGAAAGTGAACATGACAAAAACTGACATGTGAAAAAAAAAGATAGGGGAAGGGGAGGGGGAGGGGACGAAGAGGAGGAGCGAAGCGACAAAGAACGAGTATTGCGAGGTTCAAGTACCACTCGGCAAGTTGAGAAAAAATGTTAAAGAAAGAATTATTTCTTTTAAAATCAAAATCTTGGATGTATAATAACAATTCTAATTAAACCGATTTGATTTTATGATGTATTTTTGAACTTTTTAGAAAATTTTTCGATTTTGATCATACGTGAGGTTTTCGTCTCCGTATTAAAGAACAGTACATATTAAATTGATTCCTAGTGACAATAAATATTTATTCCTGATGTTGGTAAAGTTAGGACATTGTAATAAGTAATGCGCAGAAGATTCTATTTTTCCACAAGAACAGAGTGTGCTTTCGGTCAAGTTACAGTAAAATAGATGTTGGTTTAAGGAACTGCATCTCATACGTATTCGAGTGTGTAAAACTTGTGCGCGACGCGAACCAGTATAAAAGTATGCAGGAATTCGGATAGATTCAATAATTAAGTGGTAGGTTATTCCATAACCGAATTGTTGATGGATAGAAACTATTGTGATAAAATTGTGACTTGCATTGAATTGTGCTGTAATTTGATGAACTCCGTGTAGGATATCTATGCTGGTCAGTAGACTGGAGAGGTAATGAAGTGGAAAGGTACTCAGGGGTAAGTCCATTTACTATTTTAAAAAACTGGATCAATTTATGTTGGTTGCGTCTTTGTTGAAGGGTAGGCCAGCCAGTTTCATTATATACAGATTGGTTACTAGAATATTTTGTTGCGCTCGTGACTATTCGACCTGCCTGCAAGTTTATACTTTCAAGTGATTCTTTTAGATAGAGTGGACAATTGTCCCAAATGATATCTGCATATTCTAAGGATGGACGTATAAAAGAGAAGTACATAGTTTGGAGTGTTTTACGAGGTAGTTTGAATTTTAAAGATCGAAGCATGTTTAACTTGTTGTTAGATTTTTCAATAAGGAGTGAGACATGATGGTTCCATTTGCCATTACTACTGAAGTTTAACCCTAAGTGTTTATGTGTTTCAACATTTACTATACTTACATTGTCCATTGTAATTGGGGGGGGGGGGGGGGGGGTGAGAAGAGTTTGTCTTTCTTGAAATAATAATATTTTCAGTTTTTGTAGGATTGAAATGCACTAACCATTTAATTGACCATAGATGAATTTTTTTCGAGATTTTCATTTAATAAGGAAGCAGCTGATAAAGGATTTTCTATAATGACATATATGGACGTGTCGTCCGCAAACAATTTTATGTTACAGTTAACTTCAAAAACTATGTCATTAATAAAAATTAAGAAAAATAGAGGTCCAAGAATCGATCCCTGAGGGACTCCCGAATTTAGTTGTATAAGATCTGAACATTTACCATTTAAAATAACTTTTTGTTTCCTATTAAAGAGATAGCTTTCTACCCAACCCAAAAGAGTTCCCTTTATACCCATACTTTTTATTTTTAAAAGAAGACCAGAGTGCCAGACGCGGTCGAAAAAGACAGATCTGATTTCTTTACCATCGTCAAGGGCTCGAGCAATTTCGTCTGAAAGGTATAGGAGTTGGTTAACTGTACTATCATTTTGCATAAAGCCAGATTGGTGGGGGGGGGGGGGGGGGGGGGGGGTTAATTAGGTTGTTAGAAATTATATAATTATGCAAATATTTATAAATACATTTTTCGAAAATGTTACTTAATATACAAAGAAGAGAGATTGGGCGATAATTGCCAGCGAATAAGGGATCATTCATTTTGAAAACTGGCGTAACATTTGCGATTTTCCATTCATTTGGGAAATGAGAATGTTTCAGCGATAGATTATATAAATATGACAATGGAAGAGAGAGTTCTTTACCTAGAGCTTTGATTACCTTTGGGCTGATACCATCGGGGCCGTTTGCTTTATTAACGTTAAGGTTTGTGATGACGTCAAGTACGTCGTCCGGAGTGATGTGGATGTCCGTCAGTTGTATATCGTCACGAGAGGGAATATCGGGAAGAGGCGAGTTATTATTATAAATATTTGATTGAGATGCAAAGTAAGCATTCAGTATGCCAGCTTTATCAGTGTCATCGTATATGATTTTATTATTAGATTTTAATGCATGTATTTGAGATGATGGATTTTTAATATTACCGATCTGATTTAATGTTTTCCACCATAGCTTTGATGATGTAGGGGTATTGTCCAATTTTTTACATGAATTAACCTGGTGTTTATGTTTTGCAACACGTAATAAATTTACAACTTGATTTCGTAGTTTTTTGTAATTGTTCCAATCGTTTATTGCAATTGAACGTTTTGCCTTTTTTCGGGCTCGATTGCGTCTCCGCATAGCGCGTCGTATTTTATTCGTAATCCATGGTAAGTCTTCGTTTCGTTCTGTTATAATTTTATTGGGAGTGTGATTTTTAGTTAATGTTAGGATCGAATTCGTTAGGTATTTCATTGTGTCATCTACGTTTGAATCTTCATTTATTGTTTCTTCCCAATTTATTTCGTTGAGTTTTTCGCGCATCTTATCATGATTACCTTTATCATACAAGTAAATCGTTCGCTTACATTTGATTTTTTAGAACATTTGATTTTTTAGAACATTTATCAGACAATATATTGGACGATGGAATCGTGTATGGACGTCTAGAAAAGGATCAAGAACGCCTACTGTTTTTATTGTGTTAGGATTATTGGTAAATAGTAAATCAATTAGAGTTTCTGAATATTCTGTAACTGATGTTGGATCTTTTAGTAGTTGAGAAAGTCCCTGTCTAGCAGAAACAATTTTCAATTTTGGGTTATTTTAAAGACTTATCTGATTTTCGTTAAAATCTCCAGTGATAATTATGTTTTAATGTTAGAATCGTTTGCAAGTTTCGAATGACTCCTCAATAAGGTCCCAGGTAGTATTTGGAGAATTAGGGGGGCGATAAAAAGTACCAATCAAGAAGGATTCATGTTTTATAGAAATTTCTACCCAGACATGTTCTATACCGTGTATTTCGAGATCGGGACGACGTTTACATACATACGTATTTTTAACATATACACAGACACCGCCTCCCGGTTTATTCATTCTATCATTTCTGAAGGGTGGGTGGAAACCTTTTAGTTCTATTTCATTGTCTTTTATATCTTTATTTAACCATGATTCAGTTAAGCATAGAATGTCAATATTATTCAGATTGCCTTCAAGAACGTTAATTTTAGGTTTTAGACTTTGAACATTTAAATGAATTAGGGAAGTTAGGCCATCTGGGTTTTCAAATAGAGAGGAAGCTTGTGAGGACTGAGATAAGAGAGAATTGTCTGAAGAGGATACGTCTGTGTTGCTAGATGAGCCATCAAGAGAAGAGGACTGGGACACGGGACCGGGGTTAGATTCAATATCTCCACAGAGTATTATGAGAATATTGATAAAAAAAAAAAAAAAAAAAAACATTAGGACACGATGGGAAAAGGAGTATAGCAATATACATAATATCATAGGCAGTTGACTTAAAATAAGCGTGATTTTTGAGTTCGAAGTTAGTTTTTTTCTTTTTTTCTTGTTGCTCTAAAATGGAATAAGCCTATCCTGGCTCGGTACATACTAATGAGGATATACATCAAGTTACATCAGAGTCCTTGATATCAAAAACACGTACCAGGATAAACTGATACCTCGCAAAATTTCGTGAACAAAGGAGGGGAAATAATATTGGTAACAAAAGAGAGATAATAGAGGGGAATCAGGGACGAAAAATCAAAGTAATAAACAAACAATATTTGTACGGTTCAATCCTGATTGTCCAACATTTTGAAATTCCCATATCCTGATTGTCCAACAAAAAATTTAAGGTCACCTGTATTGTTAAATAAACACATGTATTTGTCTAAATAAACATACCAATTAGGGCTTTTTTCATACTTGAAAATCTATTTTCACCAAATTGAACAAAGTTAATTCAAATTTGATACATGAAAAATAAAATAAATGTTAAAGTTTCACTCAAAATTAATTGAATTCTCAATTATGATTTTCAGTAGATCATCGGCTACATGTTCATGTAATAGTAGATAATTACTTAAAATGATGAGGAGGACAATAAGGAGAAAAATACACTACAATCTTTAGTAAAGTTAAAATAAAATCATAGAAAACGAGCTTTTTCGCAAAAAAAAAAAAATGATAATCAATTTTTTTTTCATTTTTTTATGTACGTGCATCATGTATGACATACAAACAACAAATTCAGGATTTCATAGATTTTTTAAAGAGCTTTGCAGATTTTCTCTAGCATATCTAATATCCCAATATTGCATGATTTCTGAGTTAATACCTATCATTTTTACGAAAAGTTTCAGAATTTTGTCAACTTTGGTATATCACAGTCTAAGTAACCTTGACAAAGGGTCCTACATGTACGACCTTAAAAATTTCCAGGTGACGTCTTAATTAAGTTCTTCAGTTTAGATGTACTACTAAAAATTGCTTCAAAATGTATAAGGGCCTGCTTTGACCGTTTATTTTCTCTATGTGCTGTTGTGTTGACCAGAATGTAAACATGGTAACCATCTTTGTACCATTTTGAGTAGAAATGAGGAGATGTCCGCTCAGGTCTTAAATAGCAGTTTTCATAAAAAAGGAGCAGATTTCTGGATATTTTCTATAAAATGCAAGCGATTCCTGTAATAAAGGATATGTATTCCATGGTTTTACAAGCGATTTATATGGTTCTAGCAAAAAAAAAAAATCAGTTACTTTCCCCCTCTATTTTGGAGTAAAATGGAGGTTGTTCATGAGCATGCAACTCTTATATATGCTAAATGCTTGTTATATTATAGAACCAGTTAATTTTAATATGGATGGTTATGTCTGCTGTCTATCTTGCACGCCTACTGTCTGTCTGCTAGTTTGAGATAAACATTTCTCCGCTAATCTCCTAAAAGCCACCAATATCTACATGTACGATTGTCGATTTCTAACGAAAAATTGTTTTATCAAATATAGTCCGTAAATGTTCATCCTGACGACAGGTGCCTCAGCAAGATATGATCGTTTCCACCCCCCCCCCCTATTTCTTTCTCAGAATGGCCGTGGAGTAAAGAAGGGCGAAAAAGAAAAAAAGAAAAAAAAACCTTCTTTAGTCCACGGCCATTTTAGCCATGATTCTGAGAAAGAAAGAGGGGGGGGTGTGATTGGAAACAATCATATCTGCAGGCACCTGTGATACTGACGACTTAAATAGTGAAGAAGCAGGGACGTATATATACGTCCCGGGTAGAGGCACTTAAAAAAAGTTTAAAAAATACTTCAGATACATTTACTTAGTATACGTCTTTTTATCTTATTTATTTTAGATTCATGAGGTTATGCCATATCTGTCCAACATTTACCTGAGCCAATTAGCGGCAACATCAATGAGATCAATTAACTAAGTAATTATGCAAACAATGTAATTGGTACTACCTAAAATCCTGATTGTCCAACAAATATTTTACCACATTTTTACCTTTTTATATAAATGTTGGACAATCAGGATGACACCATTTGTACATATATCTACAAAATAATATTAAGGGGAGCATTTTATAATTGCCCCATTAAGGGAATGAGTGATTAAATGCATAGACTTTCAGCTAAATCATGTTTTTCATAGGATACAAGTAATCAACAAACACAAATAGTTGAGATATATTATTATTATATCATTGTTAATAATGAAATGACCATAATGAAGTGGTCCGGTTGTGGCCTGGCACGTTACGGAGTGTCATTTTCTATGCCGAGGGAGCGCACAACGTCAAGAAATTCGTCAAGAGATTGAACTGCATGTTTTCCACCTCGCAGATCGGTCATTAGAATTTTCCCATCCCAAACACCCGTGCTTTTAATCTTTTTTTTCGCGGACTAACTGCCTAGCTTCATATGCAACCTTGGATTTGGCTTTGGTTAGTTCTTGACATATGTAGGTGCCCTTCTTCGCGGGGAATTTGGCCAGCTTGTAACTATTACTTATCAACGCATGACGCTTGACGTTGTTTTTGAACCTAGCGATTATCTGTCGCGGGCGATCACGTGACCCGTCTTTACGGTTGATACGATGGGACACTTCTATGTCATCCTCGGTCACGCTTACGTCAATGAGACGAGCCAACTCGACTATCTTCCCGGTCGTATTTTCGTCGACCTTGACCTCCTTCCCATCCTGATCGACCTGGGGCTTCTCTTCGGGTATCCCGGTAATCCGAATACAGCTTCGTCGGCTGTACATTTCAAGGTCGTCAACCTTCTGAGTGAGCACCTTGTTCTGTGCAGATAAAGTATCAATTGTAGCCTTCATTTCGTCGAAATGTTGTTGGAATGCGTTGTAAACCTCGGATACAATTTGACCTTTAAGAACCGCAGCTATTCGTTGTATGTCAAGGTGGACCATGGAAGACTGCGTAAAAACCTAAACTTTCAAATATTCAAAACAGTTTTATATATTTCAGTTTTTGTATATTGTTTAAAATATTAAAACAGTCCGTGTTACACTTAACAATTCAAAATTTTAAAATGTTTTAGAATTTTAGATCTTTGATATTCTCAACAAAATCCTAAAATATCAAAGCTTTGAAATCGTATAAAAATTTAAGAAGTTTAGATTTTTGACTGAAATATCAATAACCTAAAACGTTTTGAACTTTTAGAATTAAAGATTTTTGACTAAAAACCTGAACTTATGAAAATAGTATAAATGACGTGTATCTTGTATCTAATCTTCGTTCTCGAGGTGAAATTATCAAGTTTACGGGATCCGCCAATTTGCTTTATGTTGAAGTAGTTCCAGAAAAGGGGGCGTGTCCTAATATTTTTCAGGTTATGGATAATTACCTCAACTTTTAAGCCAATGAAAATCCTTGTTACATGTAAAATTAAATTATTAAGCCTAGGCCCAACGTTAACCCATTCATATCAATATTGCAAGAACATGAAATGTTAAAGATATTACGTATTCAAATTCATAGTATCATTTAAGAACCATGGACCAGACATGCACGTTTTGGGTACTTAACCCTCGTCAGTGATCCTCAATCCAAACAATGATATATGGCTAAAGACAAAAAATACCGAAAAACTTAGCAGGATGGGTGGGACACTGTCATAGCACACCTTCCGTCGTCCGTCCGTCGTCGTCCGACGTTTACTTGTAACATTTCCGACATCTCTGAAACCGCTGCACAGAACTTCACGAAACCTTACAGGAAGCAAGAAACTCAATGTCCTCTACCAACTTTGTGTTTTCGTGTCGATCAATCAATAAATATAGTCGCCGAGGGCTTTGATAGGCTTACGCATTTTCGACTTCTCCTCTGCAACCACAGCACATAATTTCACGGATCCTTACAGGAAGCGAATATAAAGGTCCTCCAACAAATTGTCCCCTATAATCAATCCCCTATAATCGTGCCGATCAATCAACAAATCTGACCGCCGAGGTATCTGATTGCCTGGCGCATTTTCGACATCTTATCTGCAGACGCAGCACATAATTTCACGGTTCCTTACAGGAAGCGAATATAAAGGTCCTCCAACAAATTGTCCCCTATAATCAATATTTTGTCTGCAACTCAGGTAAGCGATGTTGTTTGTAAAAGGATGTTGAAAAATGTAATACACTTTTAAACGTTTGAAAGAAATTTCACCACAGATATTTTCCCCATTACTTCCCAAAGTTGTGTAAAGGGAACAAAGGTGGCGTTTACAATCAACCCAGTAACATCTTTTCAATCTGTAGAAATAGGCAAATCTCCTTTTCTTTGATATGTCGAAATTATTAGAATCTTCATACTAAATTCAAAGTCAGATGTTCTAATAATGTTGTCTATCATTCCTCTTACGAGCGCACTTTTTTTTAGTTGTCGGATAACCACACGTCCGTAGCAATCACCGTTGGTATCGAAAAAACACCTTATGATGTTGGCATCTCCACGGCAAAAATGTTTATCGAATAAATTATTTTAGAATATTCTCATAATAATACGAGCTCAGATTGTGTCGGAATGTCAGTGATCCTCAATCTAAACAATGTAATATGGCCAAAGAGGGTGAAATTTATTATGTCAAAAATATTACAAGAGATGTAGCAGGATGGGTGGGATATGATGCTACAGGACAAACGTTTTAGACATTTCAAGAATTTTAGTACCAGAAAATTTTGAATGCGTTGAAGAGACAGACGATCAACCGAAGTTGATCGAACTTGGTTACATGTGCCCTCGGGGACTCCTGGTCCAACAGCAGTGACACTCACCAAATAGTTCAAACGTTAAACGTCTTCAAATTCAGGGCAGGGGAGGCAGGGGGCGTGAGGAAGGAGAGATGGGAGGGAGGAGGTAAGAAAGGGGGCATGAGGAGGAAGGGGCGAGGAATGGAAGGGGAAAGGGAGGAGAAAGGGGCGGGAGGGGATCGAGGAAGGGGCGGGAGTGGGAGAGGTACCCCCTTTCCATCCCCTATATGATAACTATAGTATCAGTCGCGTGAGTCGAGAGAAGAAACGAATTCACAAACCTATCATCAAGGTACACAAACGACAAAGCCGTTCCTTAACATGGCGGATGTTGATACAGGCAACAGAGTATATAACTTTGGGTATTTCACAACCTGCATTTTCTGGTGACATTATTAACAAGATAAGAAGGATCAAAGATAGACAACATCACTATCGAAAATGCGTCAGAATCATCAAACGCCTTTTATACCGTGAATATGATCCTAATGTCACCAGACGGACACTATGCTCGGTACTTGACCAATCTACAGTCTTGTACAAGCGCATTCTTAAAACTTGACTGACTGTGACAACAGGACTCCATGACGGACCCTGTCCAAACCTCTTCAGAGGAGACAGGGCCCCGACCACCTGACCTGTCTGAATGTCAGTCGGACTCCTCGGGTGATAACATACATGAGCTCGCGGCGGCAGAGCACGGATTGTATTACGTACGCCCTCTTTTTATATCCATTTACATATTCATCTGTGTTGCTTGGGCCCCTGCGTTTTGCGGTCTTGTTTGTGTGTGGTAATCTGTCAGTGAGGAGGTTGTTTTACACCACAATTGTATGTTCTTCGAGACCTTTGGGTAATCGGAAAAGTGGAAGGGTTGTACGCACGTAATCCAGGATAACCACACCTTCTGCTATTTCCGTGGCAGATGGCCGTCCTAAGTCGGCACCGGTTGCCCATTGGTCCCGTTGGTTTATGTGCAGTCCTTTGTGTTTGATGTTTCTGTGTTGTGCGTTGACGTTCCTTGTCCCTTATGCGTCTCTTTCTGTGCTTGTCTGCTTTGTGTATTTGCATTGAGTGTTTTGGGTTTTGCTGTGGGTGCAGCAACCTGGTGTAGTTGGAAATATCCTCCTTTGTTTGATAATAGTGGGTTTCATCATAAGTCCTTACCATTGTTCTCAAATGAGGGAAAACAGCTAAGAACAATGCAATTACATAAGATATTAAGTGTCCTGTGTCAAAAAATTATGGTACGCGTATAATATATCAAGTGCAATGATAGGAAAAATTAAAAAGAAGAATTATAAGAGATACAACAATGTAGTTGTCATACTACACTTAATGAAAAAAAAGTAAACTTTATTTAAAGAAGGTGACTCGTTTAGCAGTAAACTATTCTTCCACGAGGCCTTCATCAATGCAACAACAAGGAATATATACACAATATATACAATATACATTACATGGAATGACAGTTATTTTCCGACAATAGTATTGTTTCTCTTGTCTTTTAAGTATTTTAACAAAGAATTTTTGAACGTTGGGAGTGAGTTAGACTGGCGGATATGTGTGGGGAGTTCATTCCAAAGTATGACACCACTATATTGTAGGGCACCGTGTGATTTATGGAGTTTGGAGTCGTGGAATGGAGTTTGGAGTCTGAAATATGGAGTTTGGAGTCTGAATTCTGGAGTTTGAAGTTGACTTTTATATATCAAAGATACAAAATTCTAGGTTTATAGGGATCACTTAAAGAATACAGAATCACCCTCATTTTCCTTCTAATCTCAAGGATATTTCCAAAATTTATTGTCTATATGTCATAATGTGATCTTTTAAATCATACTTCACATGTTTATTCCTTGTTAGATTATTTCGCGAAATGCCAAGTGGGTCCTGTCGCATCATATCCCAGCAATCTTGCTATGTCTTTCGGTATATTCTGAACATAATTTTCACAAATTTTGGCAACATTTCATTTGGTTTTTTTTATTAAGGATCACTGAGGAGGGTAAATTAACCGAATCTTGCATGTCTGGTCCATGCTGTAAATTTATCTGCTTTTAAATAATGAATGTGGAGACGTCTAACATTTATCTCGTCGCAAAGATCAAGAGCAACTGAGTAAAATACACCAATTCAGTTTCACTCGCGATCCTAAAGTCAAGATTCACAAGAAAAGAGAAACAAAGATGAATAAACCGTACAGAAGAGATAAAACAGACATGGTTTACTTAAGGTATGAAGTAAGGACCGGCGGAATCTGTCAGAGTCAATTATAGTCATCAACTTTAATCAATACACTTAGTTCATATTTCGATAAAAAAAAGACAGCAATAATGAAAAACATATCAAGTTATTACCTGGACTCCAGTTAAGATTTCGATGATGATTCAGACAGAGAAACAATGAGGGTATTCATTTATATCCATAGTTAAATTATTCCTATAAACTCATAGCTTTGTTTCCGAGGGTATAAAACTCCAATTCAAACTCCAGAATATAGACTCCGAACTCCATACTCTCCAAATTCCAGACTCCACTCCATATATCACACGGTGCCAAAATGTAGTGAACACTTGTAAGACTCGGTCTTCAGTAATAAGTCGTAACTGAATAGGAATGGTATCGTCAAGAAGGCGGTACAAACATAAGACAAAACCTACTTAATTGCCATTTATGTGTGATAGATATGGAAACATTCAAGGACTTCCTCATCGCTGTGAAAATGTAGTTTATCTTGTATGTGATAATAATAATTAATGCTGGCTGAAAGAAAATTTATTCAGAACGAAAGGTCAAGAGTTGACCTAAGGGGCGTGTCTGTATAAGACTGGTCACTTAAATGTGTATTGATGAGATGTTATGGTCAATCGAAATCAAGTTAAATGTGTATTGATGAGATGTTATGGTCAATCGAATCTCCTCCCTTCTTTTTATGGTCAATCGACGCTCTTTAGCCAGCCGTGTACTTCTAATTGGAAATTTATTTGATTTCATTATACGGTTGTTAATGTAAACGTCTTCAAATTGAATAGCATCATTTAAGAACAAATAAATTGGCAACGTGGACCAGACATGCACGTTTCGGGTACTTAACCCTCATCAGTGATCCTAAATCCTAAATCTAAACAATGTAATATGCCAAAAAGTATGAAAGTTACTATGTCGAAAAAGGGTACCGAAAGACGTAGCAGGATTGGTGGGATATGATGCTACAGGACCCACTTTTTAGAAATTTCAAGAAATTTTGATAACAGAAATTTAGATTGCGTTGAAGAAACGATCAACCGAAATTGATCGAACTTGGCTACATGTGCCCTCGGGGACTCCTGGTCCACCAGCAGTGACACTCACCAAGTGGTATAAATGTAAACGTCTTCAAATTGAATAGCATCATTTAAGAACAAATAAATTGGCAACGTGGACCAGACATGCACGTTTCGGGTACTTAACCCTCATCAGTGATCCTAAATCCTAAATCTAAACAATGTAATATGCCAAAAAGTATGAAAGTTACTATGTCGAAAAAGGGTACCGAAAGACGTAGCAGGATTGGTGGGATATGATGCTACAGGACCCACTTTTTAGAAATTTCAAGAAATTTTGATAACAGAAATTTAGATTGCGTTGAAGAAACGATCAACCGAAATTGATCGAACTTGGCTACATGTGCCCTCGGGGACTCCTGGTCCACCAGCAGTGACACTCACCAAGTGGTATAAATGTAAACGTCTTCAAATTGAATAGCATCATTTAAGAACAAATAAATTGGCAACGTGGACCAGACATGCACGTTTCGGGTACTTAACCCTATGCTCATTTACCTGCCGGTGATAATTTTAATTCTGTATATCACAATGTCATTAGTCGCACACTTTGGCTACTGTAGCGCCATCTATCGAGAGCTTGAATAAAATAAAGTTTAATACTTACAGGGAGGGGGGGGTTATATGGGGAAATTGTGAATGGAAAATTCGTAATGCATACAAAATGCTAGTTAAATGTACTTTATCTTTATTTCATCATCTCACATTGTATCTATTGTTAAACGTTTTCCAATTCAATATCATCATTTAAGAACAGATAAATTAGCAGCATGGACCAGACATGCATGTTTCGGGTACTTGGGCCTCGTCAGTGATCCTCAATCTAAACAATGTAATATTGTCACAAAGAGTGTAAAAATTATTATGTCCAAACATATCGGAAAACGTAGCAGGATGGATGGGATATGATGCTACCGACGTTTACTGATAACATTTGCTTGTACTCACAATGGAACACAACGTTGTGACGAAAAAAAGGGGGGGGGGGGGGGCAAAACCACCAATGAACAGACGGACAGAATAACAAAACACCACAATTCTTTTTTATGTTTTTCCAAAAATATCTCTTAATTTTGAGGATAAAATTCTTTAATATAACATTTTAAAAGTAAACATTAAAAGGTACCATTTTCCAGGAAATTGACTTATTAAAAAAAAAGAATTTAGGAGATTATCTTTAATCTATTGTACGTCCAAATTTGACTTGGCACTTCTAAAAGTGCTTAAACCCAACGGTATTGAGTTTACATTTCAGTGCATTGCTAATAACAAAGTTCGTGGGCAGTTTCATTCCGTGTAATTTTTTAAAAACGATTTCTATTAAACTTTCCTATACACTTTCAAATATCAAAACAAGGTTTTAATTTAGCAAATGTTTTTGAATCAACATTTTCATAAATCAAATCAAAGAACTGAATTTTGCATATTTCCCCATTTTTCTTAGTATTTAAGCACATTGATGAGGGTTATGTACCCGAAACGTGCATGTCTGGTCCACGTTGCCAATTTGTCTGTTCTTAAATGATGCTATTCAATTTGAAGACGTTTACATTCAAACATAAAGTTGAAATAAGAAAAATGAATTTTGTTAAATAATGATCGATCAGGGAGCATCTTTTCAGCTTTTTTATTTTGAATCTTTAGAAGTCAGTGACGTGTTTCTATCGATCAGTGGGTCTAGACTTTTTAGCAGCGGATGTTGCATGCAAACAGGACACATCATTCGACTTCATTAAATATCATGTAGTTGACAAATATGGATAATGACCATATCCCTGTATACAGCACAAAATCGACAATTCAGAAAATCAGAAACCGAAGGCATACAAAATCAGGATAAAACAGGAACCAAAGCAAATAAACAAAAACCTCCACCACATGAATAAAAGCGAACTCCCGATATGGGAGTGAGACCAGGTGCCCAGGAAGAGTAAGCATCTGCTTGCATGCAACACCCGTCGCTTCAATTCGGTAGAACTGTCACATCCGGTTACTTCCATTTCGGAAGATAAAGAGTACAATCTTTGGTTGGATGGTTCAAATGATCTATGACAGAATATCATCCACCATTCTGGAGAGTGGGATATCATAGTGTATGACGAGTTTCCCATATCGACCGTAGAACTTCCTCAGCGACGATGTTAGTCGGTCAAAAACATATCCCTGACTGAGAAGATTAACTGAAAGACGCATAGCTCTCAGAACAAAATCCTTATATTTGGTACTTGCTCTGGCATAGATAGCGTATCAACTGAGATATGAACACGCCATAAGCAGGCAATGAAGGGATGTTGCTACTCAGAAAAGGAAAGCTTGTAATGCTGAAATTGAAGTCGTCACGTTTGTCATTGAGTGTGGTGTTCATGTGACCATCAGTGTCATAGGACAATATTATGTCCAAATAGGATGCTGAATTATTTGTCTCTGTAGTTTCTTCGACTTCAAGCTCCGAAGGATAGTTACTGCTCAGGTAATCCGCGAATTTTGGATTATTGATTGACAACACATCTTCTATGTATCTGTAAGTGAAGTTGAAGTCAGAAGCTAAGTATCTTTTCCCTTCAGAGACCAAAGATTGAATGAATTCAGCTTCGTACGAGTAAAGGAAAATGTCGGCAAGGATTAGGGCACAATTCGTCCCCATTGGAATTCCGACAATTTGCTGGAAAATCTTTCCTCCAAACACCACAAAAATGTTGTCGATCAGAAAGTTTAACATCTGAATAATGTCTGTTTCAGTGTACTTATTTTCAGAATCAGACTTCCATTCCAGGTCCTATCATCTAGCTACACTCGAGATATTGCCATTACCAGTCATGGCGAGGTTACAGTTGCTGTTGCCGAAGAACATTGTTTATTCATATCGTCGATACTCGTATTCTCAAAAGAAAGGAAACAGATGAATACAATTTAGTTGGACGGCAAGATAGAAAGTTTTTGTATAAATTCACAAGGTAACTACTTTACATCTGATAAGGGATCAAGATGTCTTACCACACTAGACAGGCGAGGAAAAATTATGAAGAAAGTACCTTTATCAGATCGTTCCTTCTGGAGATTGGCATGTGATTGATATTGGCACATCCTAGGACTTCCAGGTCGTTATGGTGATCAAACAATTTGTTTAACAAGTGGTGATGGGAAAGTTCAACGATCTGTAAAATGCCACCACTGTATCCAGGCTATGTGTATTGACAGCATAAATCCCCTGTAAATACTCTTGTGTAACGAGACAGTGATCTTTGCCAAATACCTAGAATGAAAATAACAAATGCAACGTTTCAGAGATGTTGAAATATTCGTTCATTTCGAGAAAAGCTAAGCTTATTAACTCTTGAAAGGATATTGTACAGTCACATGTTCTTTTCTTCTGTACATTTATCAATATTATTTGATATCTTTCTTATCAAAAACACGTAACTGATATTTTTCTAAATAATATAAAATGTAATTTGAAATACAATTTTGAGCGTTAAATTACATTAATTTGTGGAAAAACCCCATATATGCGTACTGCAATGGATCTTTGAACTAGAATTTGTGAATACATAAATAATTGCTTCTGTTTTTTTAATTTTAATTAAAACTTAAAATCAAATTCCTTTCAATGTTTAACGTCTTCAAATTCAATAGCATCATTTAACAGGTCGAGGAAACTTCCTTATATGGAAGTCAAGCATAGCGGAACGACTGCGTCACACAATCAGTTCAGAGTGAGCGCTCTCTCATATTCAGCCATTCGCTTCAATGAACTTTGCATTATGGGATTACTATGATAGTAAAATCATGCGCATATTTTGGCTTTAGTAATGTCTTCAAAATTACTTCGCTATCGCAGAAATAGCGACTAAATTCCTTGACATCTTTGTCACTTATACTTCAGAGGTATATCTATCGATTGCATGTTGCATTTTTAAAAATCTCATGTCTAAGACCGTAAATCAAGGTGAGAAGATCATGCACTTTTGAATGGTTCCATGTGTGATCTCAACGAAAATTATGATATATTATTCGATTGATACGTTCTATATTAGCTCAGCTCCTCTCTTTTGCAAATTCAAAATCAAAAAGGAGAAAGAGAGAGAGAGCGAGCATAAAATTGGCCCTGGATGATGAAGGAGGGGTACGTCTCAGAGAACTATTTATTAGGATAAAAATAACCATCAATTAAACTGTAATGTTTCCCATCCCAACCTTACATCGGTACCGATAAATTTATCTTGTCAAAATCCTTTGAAAATCAAAAAACTCATAAACCTGTTCAAATGAAAATGTTTGAAGTGAGTGGCGCCACCTACAAAAATGTACATGTACAATAATTTTGATCAGTTATTATTAATTGTGAGAATCAAGTAAGGTAATGAACATCTATAGTATGTTCTTACTTGAATAATTTGAGAGCTGCAAGCGCGGATTCGGGGGGGGGGCATACATCCCCTTCTAGAATTATACCAAATTTTTATTTTTCCCGTTTTTATGTAAATATTTTTTTCAGACCCAAAGGTTGACCCTCCTTACAGGCTGGACCCCCCTTGGAAAAAATTCTAGATTTACTAATGGTGTAGAAAGGGTGGGTGTCAACTTCTTATTTATTGTTCGATAAATTCGATTACTTATGATGCTTTTCCGTGACATTTCTAAAAAAAAATTCAAATTATCACATAGGACATACACCGAAAAGGGGTATGAAACCATGTCTTGAGAAAATAAAACATACATTAGGAAATATTATGCACTTTTGGCAAATACAAGGGTGTACCTGATAAATCTTCCTCAATTCCTGACATTTCTTTAAAACAGTTTGTAATGTATACATTAGAAACACATTATTCTTCAATATCCGATGTTTTTATATTCACAAACGTAAATTTATACATGTCTAGTACAGAAAAATCTTTGTATGGATCGATTTCACGAAGATTATGCGTAGGTACAATGCAGGCCGTTTCAAAAATGTGCCATTTTCTCATCTTAATATCTGAATTTAGAGTTTGAATTTTAAAGAATGCAACATGGAATCAATAGATATACCTCTGAAGTATAAGTGACAAAAATGTCAAGGAATTTGATTGCTATTTCTGCGATAGCGGAGCAATTTTGAAGACAGTGCTTTAGCCAAAATACACACACGATTTTACTATCATAGTAATCCCATAATGCAAAGTTCATTGAAGCGATTGGTTGAATATGAGAGAGCGCTCACTCTGAACTGACTATGTGACGCAGTCGTTCCGCAATGCTTGACTTCCATATAAGGAAGTTTCCCCGACTGTTTAAGAGCAGATAAATTTTCTGCATGGACCGTACATGCACGCGTTTCGGGTACTAAATCCTCGTCAGTGATCCTCAGTCTAAACAATGTAATATTCCCAAAGAATGTGAAAAATATTATGTCCAAACTTTTACCGAAAGACGTAGCAGGACGGGTGGGATATGATGCTACAGGACCCGTGTTATAGAAATTTCAAGAACTTTTGATAACAGAAATTTTCAAATGCGTTGAAGAGACAATCAACCGAAGTTGATCGAACTTGGCTATATGTGCCCTCGGGGACTCCTGGTCCATTAGCAGTGACACCCACCAAGTGGTTCAAATATTAAACGTCTACAAATTCAATAGCATCAATTAAGAACTGATAAATTTACAGCATGGACCAGACATGCACGTTTCGGGTTCTTAACCCTCGTCAGTGATCCTCAATCTAAGCAATGTAATAATGCCAAAGAGTTTGAAAGTTATCATGTCTAAAATGAACGAAAAGACGTAGTAGGACTTAGATTTCACTATGAATGAAAAATGCAATCCATTGACCCCAAAAATGACAAGTTCTTGTGGAATATGCTATTACAAAATAGAAATACAGGGGGCACTGAGAAAAAGAAACAGCAAATTCTTTGTTTAGATATTTTTAAACTAACCCCGCCATTTTTCAGACTAACCATGTGTGCGGCGCCGCATAATTAATTTTAACAGCGCCACCCTAAATGCATTTCCATTCTACAAAAACCTAAAATATTTTTCAACGAATTCGACAACGAGAGGTAATAATATTATTTATAAAGTGTTTTACAGGGGGATACAGAAATATATTGGGTCGATGAAAAAAGACTGTATAACGAATTTATCCCTCCGATGGCTTTTGGTTTGTGCATGTATTCGTCAACATCTCGGTGACGTCAACAGCTTTCAGTGGAAGCAGGATATTAAAGTAATATCCCAGCAATAATATGATATAACATAATAAGCTATTCTTCTCGGGCAATCAGATTGCAAGAAATTTGCCAAAGGTGGGATAATGTTTCAATATTTTCCTGGTATCGTTCAAATAATTTTGCAGTGACCCAAGGTAACAAATGAACCCTTGATTAAGTAGTTTTCTGTTAGTCTCCCTGCACTTAGAACGAAGTCGTTGTAGTTTGAAATAAATCTGGAATAGCGTATCAATTGCGATATGGACCAAGAGTCCCCGAGGGCACATGTAGCCAAGTTCGATCAACTTCGGTTGATCGTCTTTCTCTTCAACGCATTTGAAATTTTCTGTTACAAAATTGCTTGAAATTTCTAAAACGTGGGTCCTGTAGCATCATATCCCACTCATTCTGCTACGTCTTTTGGTACATTTTTGGACATAATAATTTTCATACTTTTTGACCATATTACATTGTTTAGACTTAGGATCACTGACGAGGGTTTAGTACCCGAAACGTGCATGTCTGGTCCATGCTGTAAATTTATCAGGTTTAAAAAGATGCTATTGAATTTAAAGACGTTTACCATTTGAACTACTTGGTGAGTGTCACTGCTTGTGGACCGAGAGTCCCCGAGGGCACATGTAGCCAAGTTCCATCAACTTCGGTTGATCGTCTTTCTCTTCAACGCATTCGAAATTTTCTGTTACAAAATTGCTTGAAATTTCTAAAACGTGGGTCCTGTAGCATCATATCCCACTCATTCTGCTACGTCTTTTGGTACATTTTTGGACATAATAATTTTCATACTTTTTGACCATATTACATTGTTTAGACTTAGGATCACTGACGAAGGTTTAGTACCCGAAACGTGCATGTCTGGTCCATGCTGTAAATTTATCAGGTTTAAAATGATGCTATTGAATTTAAAGACGTTTACCATTTGAACTACTTGGTGAGTGTCACTGCTGGTCCCTAACGAAAAAGTACTATAGTATACTATAGTATACTATAGTAAACTATAGTATACTATAGTATACTTTACTACACTATACTACATGTGTAGTAAAGTAAAGTTTCGTGTAGTATAGTAAAGTTTTGTGTAGTATAGTAAAGTTTTGTGTAGTATAGTAAAGTTTTGTGTAGTATAGTAAAGTATCGTGTAGTATAGTAAAGTTTTGTGTAGTATAGTAAAGTTTCGTGTAGTATAGTAAAGTTTTGTGTAGTATAGTAAAGTTTTGTGTAGTATAGTAAAGTATCGTGTAGTATAGTAAAGTTTTGTGTAGTATAGTGTAGTATAGTAAAGTTTTGTGTAGTATAGTAAAGTTTCATGTAGTATAGTAAAGTTTTGTGTAGTATAGTAAAGTATTGTGTAGTAAAGTATCATGTAGTAAAGTATCATGTAGTAAAGTATATCAAAGTATCATTTAGTATTATTTCGTATAGTATTGTTTGGTATTTATTAGTGGTTATACCATTATAATTATCGCTAATTATCGATTATGGCTCAATCATAATAATTGATTATTTAGTAAAATGATTTAAAGAATAAATATCATGAAAAAGATATTTGAACTATCGAGAGACAAGATTTAGTTGGAATGAAGGTATGACATCATAACTGGAAGACACAAAACTTGTAGATCTATATACAAACTGATATGTACACCGTAATATATCCTATTGTTCTACAACATTGTACTGTGATATTATAAACGCATCATGTATATGTCATAGGGCTGCAGTGATTCATGATGAATCACGGTTCTTGTTGACGATTGACGGGTTCAATTCACAGTACCTAGCATACTGTCTCCATATTGAGCTTTTATCAATTCATTTTAAAAATACATTAAAGACATTTTTGCAAAGTTTCTGCACAGATTATTAAAACAGAACTTTCTTTAAAGTAATTCAAGATATACACTTCACTTGACACTTCAAAGTATTGCCCTCTTATCAGGATTATTCTTTTACACAAGTAGAAAAGTGCTTAAAATATCCCATTCGTAAGTGTGATAACATCGAAAGCAAATATCGTGATTTATATCATATCATGAGTAAAGTGTATCGTAACTGCCCTAGTATGTCTCGAGTGGAACAAGGGAATTTGTACCCTGGCCTTCAGGCTGTCAGGTAGGTTCTTCGCACTTTCTCTGTTTATGCAAGAACGGAATAAGCGATGAAGGTAACAACCAATTCTTTCATAACTTGTTACACAATTATTAAATGTGAAAAGAATTGTAACATCTCAATGCACACAAATTAAATAACATGTGGAACAACTACTGTACCTGTCAGCCTGTAGTGTACTGACTACATGTATGTGTCATAATTGTAAAAGGAAATTCGAGCTACCCATGTTGTCTATGCAACAATAAAAATTCGCAGCTATTACTCGGCAATCGTATTCACAATACTTTTAAAAATACGATGGTCAGTTTGCATAATTTCAGATCAAGCATACCAGTCTACAGCTGATCTTCTTTCTTCTTTTATTTTTGATATGAGTTTGACTTCGTCATCATACAATTCGTTCCAAAATGTCTTCTCCTTCAAGTATTTCCCTCTGCTATTTGGAGTACAACGTTAAAATTAAGAGAAAGAGAGAGAACGCAGGAATCCTAGGTACAGCGTATAAATCAATGCGGACCCCGAGTCCCGAGATGGAGAGGGGAGGGTTTTGAAGCAAACATCTCAAGTGGTCAACTTAAATATCGGCCCGATCTCCCCAGGAAAAAAAGTTGAAAAAAAATGAATAAATCACGGGTGAATCTGGAGTATGTTTTCTCCTTTTCCTCTCGCATATCTGGGCCATTTTCTTACTCGTTTAAAAAAGGCGACAAAGAAATGGATACCCAGGGCAGGTGCTTCCCCTCCCGAACCGATAGGACGTCCGAGTATTTGACCTTTTTGAGAATCATTTGGATGAAGACACATCAATGTCTTGAGTTGATTTTTTTTACCGTAATGCAAATATGTTAATTAGATTGCACAAGGACTTATAAACGTTTATAAGTCCAGGGGCGGATCCAGAACCCCAACTGCTGGGGGGGGCCACATATTATATTTTATGGGAATCATTTCCGATGCCCGAAAGGGCCGAGTGGGGAGGGTGGGGGTTCGGAGGGCCTCCCCCGACTCAATTTTGAAAAAATAAAGCAATTTGGTGGCAGCTGAAGCGTATTTCAACTGGATATAGAAGGGATATCTTCAGTGTCAGCAACGATGATTTGTATATTTAAAAATTTTCGACATTTTTTTAAGTTCGGCTTCCTCCTCGAGAAGTTACTGAAAAAATACAGCAATTTGGTGGCATCTGAAGCGTATTATAACTGAATTTAGAAGGGATTTCGTCAGTGTCAGCAACGATTATTTGTATAATGACCTGGACTGAAGCAATTTGGTGGCATCTGAAGCTTTCTTGCACTGAATTTAGAAGGGATTCCGTCAGTGTCAGCAACGATGATTTGTACACATTAACATTTAAAAAATTTCGACATTTTCTTGTGTTTGGCTTCCTCCTCGAGAAATTATTGAAAAAATAAAGCAATTTGGTGGCATTTGAAGCGTATTATAACTTAATTTAGTGTCAGCAACGATTATTTGAAAAAATTTCGACATTTTCTTGTGCTGTATTGTTTTTGCACGGCATGCAGAAGTCAACACGTTCAGGATTTCCTAAGGAAATTGGCGGACCAAGAAGTTTTGAAAGGGCAGACTGAGAGAGGTAATCCCATGGTGGTGCCCCGCCGTAAGTTCACGTTAAACTGGGGGGGGGGGGGGGGGGGAGGGGGGGGGGGAGGGGGGTCAGCACGTCCAGATAGAAGAGTTAATTACTTATCGGCAATTCGATTCTAAAAATATAGAAAAACATTTATATTTTACTCTTTGCAAAATTCTTGGAGGTGACCGGTCCAAATCTGGTCGAAACAATTTTAATTGTTCATTAAAAAGAATGATCATGACCTCAATTTTAAAACGACCTTTAAAAAGTAAAAAAAAACTGTCAATTTTATAGAAGGTCATATCGAAAATTTGGTAAAGAAATATGTGTCTTTTATGCCTTGTAAAAGACTCTTATTCCCCATTTTCCTTCAGTTGAAGAAAATCTGACATGGACATGATTCAATCATAGTAGGTTGTTTCCGAAACGTGTACGTCCACGTACAGCTAGAAGATGGACATGGCAGCAGTGCATCTATCCCGACTGTTACATGTATCTATCCCCGAGAAAATTTTGGAAAATTTATCTAAATCGGTGGTTTCTGGGGTGTTTTGGGGCTATTTATGACTAATTTCATAGATTTTGTTCGGAAACAGTAGTTTGATGCTTCCAAATGCATGTCATAATGTCATAAGTGCCCCTTCTTTGGGTACTGCCGGGGGGAGGGGGGCACGTGCCCCCCCCCCCCCCCGGCTGAATCCGCCACTGAAGTCCTTGGATTACACAAACTTCTGATGAAAGAAGATAGGTTGCACAATAATTTTCCCGTTACTTTACCCGTGGCTTGTTTTGCAAATCATTTTTCATGTATACATATGATCGTAATTTTTTTGGGAAATGCAGAAAAAAAAGATATGATTTACTATTTGAAATAATGATAGTTTTAGATTGAGCAGAAAATCCCGGGGCCCTCTATGACTCATGCTATAAATAAAGTTTGTACGAACTATTAGATTTGATCAATGATCATATGATGATGGTTTCGAGTCAATATATATAGACAGTGATAGAAGGTACATGTATGTATAATAAATTTTGTGTATAATATTTCAACATTGTGAAATTCTGGGGAACAATTTGAGAATTCTATTTAAATCTGTCACTGAAAAAAAAAATGGAAACGGGGGAGGGGTTCCCGGCCGGACCCCACCCCTAACTCCGCCCATGTTAAATAACAAAAGATGACTCTGAGAAAGTTTTGATTTTTTTATGCTTTTTGATAATGAATTATCAAGTTTTTGTTCTGATATCTTTAATATGAGCATTTTCTCGGATTAAAAAATCGAACTGGGTGCGATGTGGGTTTTTTAAAAATCATTTTTGATAGTTATAATATTTATTTGTTCATTTTTACCTTTTAATCTAATTATTTATTGCCATGTATACTCCAGAGAGAGAGAGAGAGAGAGAGAGAGAGGCCTCGTGGTTTTGTACCCCTGTATATAAAGTGGGAGGCGTGTCACATTACGCAACATGATGTAACTGTATATTAGCTCGGGGTGTCACCCGTCGCGAATCAGGTCCTTTCTATCAGGGGAGAAAAAGGGGACATTGAAGGAATGTCGTAGGGTAGGGAAAAATACATCGTGTTGGGGGAGGGGGTTCAAGATAAATGAAACAAATTTTCGACAATGAACCTAGAACGGTAGAATTTCGGATAAAATGTTTGAATCTGACCTATCGATGTGCTATTTCATACATCACGGATAGGTTTGTTCTTCTTTCATAACTTTGGTGAAAGTTATTTGGCGATCAGGGGCAAAGAACCTCAACTTCGGGGGACATATACTTTTTTTTGAGAATTGTGAGGCTGGAGGATATGGGAGGATACCCCCCCCCTCCTATCGATGGGAGCCCGGGCCTTCCGTGAAAATTAAAAAAAAAAAAATGAATCAAATAGGTTCCTCTTGAAATTATTTGAACATGATTCAGTTTTAGCAAACGATGTACTATATATTTATCAAGGATCAATTAAGGAGCAGAGTATATATAACTATTTCCTTACTTTGCATATGATGAATACTATTGTTGAAATAAATATAATGAATAAATATTGTTCAAACTAATACAATTATTTGACATTCTCTACACCTACTTCTTTTAAGTAATCGCGGCTCTAGAGGGAGTTACCGGCGCCAGGACTTTGCCCCCCTCTCTCTCTCTCTCTCTCTCTCCTGATTTTTATACAAGTTTTATTTTCTTATGTACATGTACATATATTTACTATATATGGATTCCCTGATGGGTTGCATCCCCCTTGAAACAAAATCTAGATCCGCCCAGAGACGTATATAGTCTATGATCCGCTCTTGTATAAAGTCAACAATTTATCATTCAAAAAAAAAAAAAATTAAAATAGACAGATCATTAATTAATACTTCAAAAAACGCAATATGATACATCTTCTATTTTTCACCATAATTTACAATTATTATAATGATAATATTTATGCCGTGAAAGATTAAACGGTTGATGTGACCTTGAAGATACCGACAAGTCGAAAGCATTCGTACGGAATACCTTTAGAATATACAACAGGGTAAGTAAAAGAGGTCGATACCATTAATCGAATTTAAGCGCGGACCTAGAGGGGGTATGTTGGACACCCCACTTGAAGCTTTTTTGCGTTTTTACACAAAATTCATATTAAAATCATATGCTGGACCCCCCTCTCCCACACCAGACTGGACTACATGTATATATAGTCCAAGGACTAACTTTGTTTATTATAAGTCCTTGTATAGTCTTGTAATTTCATTCGCTTCGCATCTAATTAAGTCACCCCCCCCTCTCTCTCTCTCTTTCTTAAACTTAGAACTTTTTTTAGTATCTATTACTTAGCGAGGAGCTTAGATTAATGAAACGCATTTTTCTTAATGTCCTATAATATAGGTTTGTTTCTATGTATTTTATTGTTACATGTAAGTTTCTCATTTTGTTTTCTTGTTTGTTTGTTTGTTTGTACTTTTGAACTCTTTTTTTATCCCTCACTCGCCTTTGAACTCTCAAAGAAACGATAAGAAAAGAAACGAAAGTTGCAAAATCAGTGGAAAAATTCCTCAGTACAACCTCTTCTATGCAGTATCGGTAAAAGCATAATTTATTTGGTAAATTAGAATTAGTCTATATGAACACAGTGGCGGATCCAGAACCTCAACCGCCGGGGTCATTTGGTCCCATTCCCAATGAAAATTATTAAAAAAAAAAACTGTATCTTTTTTTTCCAAACTATGGCTCTAAAATTTCCCAATCACATGTAGGTGGAATTATCACCACAATTGGTTAATTTTACTGGTTCAAAAGTAGCAAATTTACTATTAATTTGCCATAATTTATGTAATAAAATACTAATCATTATCGTAATTAAATCTAATTCAAAAGAAAATCATTTGATTTAACATTCATTTCTGATCTTTTGATTGTCTAAGCAGTCAATTACTTTCTAAGCTAGTCAGTGGCGGATCCAGCGCCCCCTTTGCCGGGGGTCGAGGGGCGAATTTTGCCGATTTTTACTGAAAATGGGCCAAAATATAGGGTTTTTTGAAAAATTTTGGGTCAGTGCCGGGGGTGGGGGTGGGGGGGGGGGCGGACGACCCCTCCGCACCCCCCTAAATCCGCCACTGCTAGTACTACCAAAAATATTCCCGAACGTCGTAATTTTTCCAAATTGCACGGACCCTGGCCCCCAAATTACTGGGGAAAAACCCTAGCCCTTTGCGAAATAACTTCGGCTTGAGGTTTAATTATGCATTGCGTGTGACTTTTTTTTCCAGATCCAGCTCTATATATGTTATGCATCTATAGATATTTTGTCGCCTACATGTCCACACCGACAACTCCCCCTTCCCGAGAAAATTTTGAGAAATCGACTCATTAAAATCGGCGTTTTCTGTAGTGTCTTTGGGATCTTTCTGACAAATTACCCTATATACTTTTATGTCGTAAAAGAAATGTTTTTTTTTTGTCTTCGCTGCCGGGGGGGGGGGGGGGGGGGGCGCTCCAGCCCCTAAAGCCCACCCCTTAAATCCGCCACTGGAATAATTTGAAAATTATTAATGGTACACATGTTTTTCTTATTTTAAATCGGACATTATATGATGATCTGAACCCCATCCACCATGCATGTCTCTCCGTCCTATGAATACTTTTCTGAGAAGAAGGACCCCCGAATCCCTACCCACAGGATTTGGTGTTACCCCCCCCCTCCCCTCCCCCGCTAGGTACTCGGCCCTTTTCAAAATTGGTTCATATGACTATGAAGGCTCTTTGGGTACACAAAACACCCCTCCCTCCTATCTCCTATGTGCTTCCAACCCTGGGTCCGCCCTTTCATCGCTTTTGAAATACGTTGAGGTTCCTCGCTGCATCCCTCTTCCCTAGGTCTCCCTGCAAGTACTCCTATTATAGTTTTGACTGGTGCTATATTTAGACCAAGGACATCCCGAACGAGAAGGACATCGAGTCGACGAGGAGTTTGATGAAAATTAGGAAAAAAGGTATACTGAGTACTCACAATCATATTTTACAAGAAATTGATATGGAATATGATTGATGGGAGATAACTTCGTTTAAGATATTCTTAAGTAACGTAATGTTACAGCAACGTTTTGAAACTCGAGTTGCCTCTGACTGCTACTGCTATTATGTGTATTTGTGTTACATAATTCAAATGTATGCCACTTACTGAATTTATTTTCAATCTAAGAAATTTTAGCATGTTAAGTAAGTCATATATTAAATTGAAAGTTTTTTTTTTTTTCTGAGAAACAGAATTCAAATATGTGTATCTTAGAAAGGGGGGGGGGGGGAGGAAGTGCATCAGTGCAGTGACACTAGTGATGGGAAATCGGTTTAGAATCATAATCGATAATCGGTTTGAATCGGTTGGTGTATTCGATGCGATTTTACCGATTATAATCGGTTTATCAGTAATATCACATTCTACTCAAATTTACTATTTTTTATCCAAACAAAACCTACCTTTGTAATATACGCAATGCATATATATTTGATCATTTGATTTATTTAATCTTGAATAAACTTAATCTATGTAAAAATAACCCCCTATACCCTTTTCATTGTTTCATGAAACAATCATTTTTCAGTTGTGTTCGTTGAGGAGTGGAAAGGGGGGGGTCATAATAGCATTTGCAAAGTATCTGTCAACGTAAACAGTAACATGAAACAATATTGTCTTCAACTATTCTCATTCAAGTAATGAAATCAGTTTACCTAAAATAATTGACTAGAATTGAAGAATTTACCGTCATCGTCGGTCCGTCAACAATCCCTAAAAGTCTGGTGTGAAAATTGTCATTAAATTAATTAATGATTTAGTAGCTTTTGCAATTATTCTCTCTAATTTCATGCTGCTAGCTTCTGTTAGTCTACAACATCATAACAACAATGATTTAGTAGAGAAATTATTGGAAATACTATAGACAATTGGACAGAATTTCCTCTGATCCCTGAGCGCCCCCCCCCCCTTCTGTACTTTCACGCTATCGATTATTTATTTTAAAATCGATTATCGAAATTGGATGACTTCAACACGCCGCTAATCGATTATTATCGATAATCGGCCCATCACTAAGTGACACAACTGCCAGTGATTTAAATTTTCCCTGCGTTTTGTGTATTTTAAGCATTAGATTCGTTGAATACCCATTGATATCTATCGAGCGTGTCACAAGTACGCATAAATAGAATCTATGTTTTCAGTTTCTATTTCTATCGCTCGAGTTCTAAGACATACAGAGATTTTATCTTAAAAAGACTGGAAATCTGAACAAGCTAAACGTAAAACCAATCATAATCTACATTGCTCGCACAGAATTTTGCAGCTGTGCGTACGTCTTAATCAATGTATAATAATATCTAATATTATATAAACGGTATGTAACGTCGATTCTGATTGGCTGGCGTGCGAGTCATTATTTAAATAAGAAATGACAAGCCAGGCTCTATTGTCTCATAATGCCCGAGCGTCCTCAGCCAATCACATTTATGACCGAGCCGCGTGAGCGGCGAGGTGATAAATGTGATTGGCTGAGGACGCGAGGGCATTATGAGACAATAGAGCCCGGCTTGTCATTTTTTATTTCTATTCTAATGATTACCAAACTTAGACCTTTTGATTCTTGGTAAAAACCAGTTCCTGCCGGTTTATCTGCTTTCAGAAAATTGGTAGGCGTGGCTTATCGCTATAGGGCCTATATTGGAGAATAGAGCCTGGCTCGCGTCTGTTGTCTTAATAGGGAAAAAGAATCAAGTCATATTAGAATTTCCGATAATGACCGCTGACGGAAGATAATGACTCGGTGTGGTGTTTGTCCTGATTTCGGTATACATGATAAAAAATAATATAGTTATTTCGTTTAATATTAAAAGATTTACTTTTCACAAAAAAGTGCAATTAATTGTTGGATTCTTGATTAAAATTTTTGTGTTTATATTGGTTTTAATCATTATTTTAATCCTATATAATCTAACTATTCGTTATATAATATAACAAATAAGGACTTGGCCTCGGTCATTATGTCATTATAATGACCCGATAAGATTTGTGATATCGACGAGGCCAAGTCCATATTTGTATAATGATCTTTAATTAACGTTGGATATATTTTTAACAATGAATATTAAAACTGTAAGTAGAGCTTTTGATCAACAAACATTTTTTAAGAACGGGTTAAGAACATATCTACATTATTTATAAGGCTTGGGAGAAGATTTTCAGCCCAAAAACATCATTCCGTGTCAATAGTCGATGAGGATCGAAGATGCTTGCGACCCTCCTGTCACTACTATTTCGGCATAGTGAACACTAAACCTAACACTATTATATAAATAATAATTTTTTTATATTGATATTGTAACTCATTACGTTGGATTGTCAAAATCTTCTGAATTTTCTCTAAATCAGTATGATGATAGGCATGTTTAAAAATTGTTCTGGACATTTCGATAGTTTCTATTATTTATCTAATAGTTAGTCTCAGATCCCATCATACTTCATAGTGCACAGACAATGGATATTAAAATTTTACCAATTGCTAATCTATGTACATTAAAGTTCTGTGCAGTTCGACTGCTTTCAATAACTAATCAACAAATAGATTTTGTTGTGGGTCATGTATTATTTAGTTTTACTTTATGTGTAGGTACACATGTACTTAGTCATGTTGTATTATGATTTCATAATAATTCTTTCTAGATTTTACTATGTCATGTTTATCTCATTAGAGAATATTCCAGTATGTTCTTTGTTACATCATTATCATCACATGACTGTGATTTCTAGAATTTACTCTATTGTTAATCATTTGTAATGAGTCAGTGTTCTAGAAGCTTCTGGTAAATTCATTTGTATTAAGTATATATACCTCTGAGGAACTGTGTTAAGGGGACATTCGTACACATTCGTAGACACGATTCATTCATCTATTCTGATATACTGGGACACTTTATTTGTTGAGACTTTAATCCATTTAACAACGTTTGGACACCGATCTTTCGAGAACGTTTGTGATTACCGGAAACCATACATTCGATAGACTTTGTGGACCGTAACGGACACTTTGATCCGGACATTGTATTGTAAGTTGTAATCATTTGAAATATATATATTTTGTACATAATTAAACTTGTAAATTTATATTCTGTCTTTGTCTGATTTTTGCTGGCGTTTTGGGGTATTCTGACCCATAACAGAATTGGGGGCTCGTCCGGGATAGTAATCTCTGCATATTTGCACTTTACGTAAAGTTCGTTTTTTGAAAAAAGGAAAATTCTCCAAACTCTTGCCAGCAGAAATCAATCATGGTATTTTCGGTCACTGAATTTTTGAAATCGCCGACTGTAGATGAGTTCGAATCATTGAAAAAAGATGATTTGATTGGTTTAGGTCTTCACTTGAAGTTAGATGTAAAATCTTCTATGAGAAAACAAGAAATTAGAAATATTGTGGCTAAAGAGCTTTTAGCTAAGGAAATCTTTTCGTCATACGATTTTCCTGTTGAACCTGTTTCAAGCGAAACCAAAATGTCAAAATTTGAGTTTGAATTAGAGAAAATGAAAATACAATTACAATTTGAAAAAGAAGAAAAAGAAAGACAATTTCAAATTGAAAAAGAAGAAAAAGAAAGACAATTTCAAATTGAAAGAGAAGAAAAAGAAAGACAATTTGAAAAAGAAGAAAAAATAAGACAATTTGAAAGAGAAAAGGAAGAAAGAGAGAAACAGGAACGTATGCACGAGAAAGAACTCCAGTTTGAGTTAGAAAAGTTAAAATTAGAGAAAAGCGCTAAGGAAAATCCTGTTCCTTTGCCTGTCAAGTCTGAATTCGATGCCGCCAAAAACATCAGATTAGTACCAAAATTTCAAGAAAAGTCCGTGGACAAATATTTTCCACATTTTGAGAAAATCGCGGCCAATCTGAAGTGGCCACGCGATTTTTGGCCAACTTTATTACAAAGCGTACTTATTGGCAAAGCGGCTGAAGTGTACTCGGCGCTCAGTATTGCTGAGAGTTCAGACTATGACAAGGTCAAGGACACGATTTTGAGAGCATATCAGTTAGTACCTGAAGCATACAGACAAAAGTTTAGAAAGTACAAAAAGTTTGAAAATCAAACATATGTTGAATTTGCTCGAGAAAAAGAAGATTTATTTGACCAGTGGTTTCGATCCAAGAAAATTCCCAATTCATTTGACAATTTGCGTCAAATAATTCTGATAGAAGAGTTCAAAGAGTGTGTACATCAAGATTTAAGAACTCATTTGGAAGACAAAAATGTTAAAACTCTTGAAGAAGCCGCTGTTTTGTCTGATACGTATGCTCTCACTCATAAGAAAAATTTTGTGTCAAAAACTCAATCTAGCGATAGCGCAAAAACTTCAGATTTTCCAAAGAAAAATTTACAAGAGTCTCAGTCGTCCATTAGTTCCCAGTCACCATCTCAAGGTGGTTCTACGTCCGGTCCTAGGTCCGAGCGTTCTGAGGCATCCCCAGGGGTGGGGTCGCTTCCTACATGCAATTATTGTAAGAAAAAAGGTCATGTTATTGGTGAGTGTTTGAAGCTTAAGAAGAAAAAAGAACTTAAGTCACAGGCCTGTGCGTCTGTTAGAAATGATAGGAAAGCCTTAGATTCGATTTGTTCTGACACTCCTGAGATTCAGGGTTCTAAGTCCAGTTCTGATGATTTTGTGGAGGATCATTATAAGCCCTTTTTGTCACAGGGATTTGTTTCACTCAGTGATTCTAGCGAAGCGTTGCCTGTTCAGATTTTGAGAGATACTGGTGCTGCCCAGACTTTATTGTTAGAGGGTTCATTGCCTTTGTCTGAGCACACTTTTACTGGTAGGTCAGTTTTATTACAGGGTGTGGAGCTAGGCGTCATTGATGTTCCCCTTCATGAAATTTATTTGAAGTCAGACTTAATTACTGGACCTGTTACCGTAGGTGTTCGACCTACTCTTCCCGTTCAAGGCGTTTCCTTGTTGCTTGGCAACGATTTAGCTGGCGGCAAAGTTGTAGCCGATCCGATTGTTTGTGAGAAAATCACGTCCGATGTCGTGTCCGATGATGAAGACGACGACTTGTACCCAGCCTGCGCAGTTACCAGGGCGATGGCCAGGAACAGACTAAAAGAGGCTGAGAGTACTTCTGCACTTAACGAGGACCATCCCTCCGAAGATATAGACCTTTCTGACACATTCATGTCTACCATTGATGACAACGTACCTGAGACGTCAGTACCACTTCATGTTGACAAGTCTCCGACAGTACCAAGTGATGATTCCTATCCGCCATTAGACAGGGGTACAGATGCCTTAAGCCGTGAGCAGCTCCTCTCCGAGCAAACTAAAGATCCGGAGATCATCCGACTAAGCAAGAGGGCCCTTCCCCGAGAAGAAGCGGACAAAGTCGGAGAGTGCTTCTACATACAAGATGGCATCCTCATGCGGAAATGGAGACCACCCGATGCACCCCCTAATGAAATGTGGCGGGTCGTTCACCAGATAGTGGTTCCAGTAGCGTATCGCGGGGACATCATGAGTTTAGCTCACGACACACCCATGGCAGGTCATTTAGGTGTCAATAAGACTTATAATAGGATTTTAAGTCACTTTTACTGGCCTAAGTTGAGAAAAGATGTGTCTGAGTTTTGTAAGTCTTGTCATAGTTGTCAGATGGTAGGTAAACCCAATCAAGTTGTACCACCTGCTCCCCTCCAACCCATTCCAGCCTTTGAGGAACCTTTTAGTAGGGTGTTAGTTGATTGTGTAGGTCCTTTGCCTAGGACTAGGTCAGGGAATCAGTACTTACTGACAATTATGTGTACTTCGACTAGGTTTCCTGAAGCCATACCTCTTAGGAATATTAAGGCAAAGACCATAGTTAAGGCCCTTACAAAGTTTTTCAGTTTCGTAGGTGCTCCCAAGGCTATTCAGTCAGATCAGGGTTCGAATTTTATGTCAGGATTGTTTCAGCAGGTTATGCATGAGCTAGGTATCAGGCAGTATAAATCTTCTGCGTACCATCCTGAGTCCCAGGGGGCACTTGAACGCTTTCATCAGACCCTTAAAACTATGATGAAAACATATTGTCACCAGTATGGAAAAGACTGGGATGAAGGGGTTCACCTCGTGTTGTTTGCGGCACGAGAAGCGGTTCAGGAGTCCCTGGGGTTCAGTCCCTTTGAGCTAGTTTTTGGGCATACGGTCAGGGGGCCATTGAAGTTATTGAAGGAAAAATGGTTGACTGAGACTAGCGATTTGAATCTCTTAGACTACGTGTCTAATTTCAAAGAGAAGTTATATAATGCTTGCAAATTAGCTCAAGAAAATCTCAAAACATCACAAATGAAAATGAAAACATGGTATGACAAAGATGCTAGAAACAGAGTTTTTAAACCAGGCAATAAAGTTCTTGTATATTTGCCTATCCCTGGTCATCCTTTGCAAGCTAGATATTTCGGTCCTTATGAGATTGAGAGTAAAATTAGTGATGTTAACTATGTGGTTAAGACACCAGGTCGGCGAAAAGAAAAAAGAGTGTGTCATGTTAACATGTTGAAAGAGTATTTTGATAGAAGTGACCGAAATTTTGTAAAACCAGTTTCCACTTTGGCCAATGTAAATACATTAGAAAATTGTGTTGAACCTGAATGTAATGAAGAGACTGTCGAAAAAGACTTTGCTCAAAGTGTCCGTTTGAAGAATTCCGAAATTCTGACAAGTCCGGAAGTGAAACTCGGACATCTGACCGTGCATCAAAAAGAGGAAGTGCACCAATTAATGCGGGAATATACGACCATCTTTCCGGACGTTCCAAAAAAGACTAATGCATCTCATCATGACGTCATTGTGGGTGATGCGTCACCTATCAAACAGCATCCCTATCGGTTAAACCCGATAAAGCTTCAATACATGCGGAAAGAAATTCAATACATGCTTGAAAATGACATTATTGAACCCAGCAATAGTGATTGGAATTCCCCATGTATTCTTGTTCCGAAGCCAGACGGAACTTACCGATTGTGTACGGACTTTAGAAAAGTCAATTCAGTCACCAAAACTGACTCTTATCCGATCCCACGAATCGATGACTGTATAGATAAAATTGGCAGTGCAAAATTTGTCAGTAAATTTGACTTGCTTATAGGCTATTGGCAGGTCCCGCTTACCGAGAGAGCCAGAGAAATATCGGCATTTGCGACTCCAGATGGGCTATACCAATATAAAGTAATGCCCTTTGGTATGAAAAACGCACCAGCCACATTCCAGAGGATGATTCATTCGCTCCTAAATCATCTCGAAGGATGCGAGGCGTACATCGATGACGTTATCATCTACAGCGACACCTGGGATGATCATCTCCGAATCATGCGTACCTTCTTCGACATACTGGCGAAAGCAAACCTCACAGTGAATCTTGCGAAAAGTGAATTTTGTCATGCGACTGTAGAATATTTGGGTCACAAAGTAGGTCAAGGTTTTGTTACTCCTATTATGGCCAAGGTGGAAGCTATTTCAAAGTTCCCGATTCCTACCAATAAGAAAGAGATAATGAGATTCTTGGGAATGGCAGGATTTTACAGAAAATTTTGTCCAAATTTCTCGTCAGTTGTTGGTCCACTTACCAGTCTGTTACAAAAGAGAGTGAATTTTGCGTGGACCAATGACTGTGACGAATCTTTTAAGAAAATCAAATGTGTTCTTATGAATAGTCCCGTCCTGTCAGCTCCAAATTTTGATAAGCAATTTAAGCTTACTGTTGATGCCAGTGACGTAGGAATCGGGGCTGCTTTGTTTCAAGAAAATGATGATGGTGTAGATAGAGTTGTTTGTTATTTTTCAAAGAAATTGACAAAATGTCAAAAGAATTACTCTACTATTGAAAAAGAGTGTCTTGCATTATTGTTAGCTTTACAACATTTTGATGTTTATTTGAATGTTACTTTACATCCCATTCTTGTGTTTACTGACCACAACCCTCTCACATTTTTGCACAAAATGTCAAACAAGAATCAAAGACTTACAAGGTGGAGTTTATTGTTGCAAGAGTACAATATCATTATTAACCATATCAAGGGCAAAGACAATGTGATTGCAGATGCACTATCGAGAGTTTCATGAGTGATTTTTGCAGAATTTACCACCTAAGTTTTCATTGACATTCAAACTTTTTTTAAGGGGGGAGGTGTTGTGGGTCATGTATTATTTAGTTTTACTTTATGTGTAGGTACACATGTACTTAGTCATGTTGTATTATGATTTCATAATAATTCTTTCTAGATTTTACTATGTCATGTTTATCTCATTAGAGAATATTCCAGTATGTTCTTTGTTACATCATTATCATCACATGACTGTGATTTCTAGAATTTACTCTATTGTTAATCATTTGTAATGAGTCAGTGTTCTAGAAGCTTCTGGTAAATTCATTTGTATTAAGTATATATACCTCTGAGGAACTGTGTTAAGGGGACATTCGTACACATTCGTAGACACGATTCATTCATCTATTCTGATATACTGGGACACTTTATTTGTTGAGACTTTAATCCATTTAACAACGTTTGGACACCGATCTTTCGAGAACGTTTGTGATTACCGGAAACCATACATTCGATAGACTTTGTGGACCGTAACGGACACTTTGATCCGGACATTGTATTGTAAGTTGTAATCATTTGAAATATATATATTTTGTACATAATTAAACTTGTAAATTTATATTCTGTCTTTGTCTGATTTTTGCTGGCGTTTTGGGGTATTCTGACCCATAACAATTTAGACAGATTTTTTTCAATAAAATTTTATGAAAAATGAAAAAAAGCATTGTGAAGGTCCATGCAGTTAACTTTTATACGCCTATCATTTGACGGGACATATTATGGTATGACAATGTCCGTCAGTCCATCTGTCCGTCTCCTAGGGCTGAGCGGTTTTATCGCGGTACCGGCATATCGCGATACGAGGCTTCGCAATACGTACCACAGTATTTGTTTTCAAAAACCGGTTTTTGACGATATTATTTATCTTCATATTTTTATGTTGTTTCTTTGAAACTTATGGGCAAAAGCGATCATTTCTGCAATTTTCTGACTTGCCACTTTTAAACATGACGAGGTCTCCGTTCTATGCTACACAGCAAAACATGTTTCAAGAAATAGGTATTAAAATTAACGTTTCTTCGACCTTTAGAAATGTTCCGCAACACACTGCACATTGGTATACTAATTTGCAAGAAAGACTTTATCATGTTAGCTTGATTCTTATATTTTGTTTATAGTACATGTATATATTTAGTTATGATTGTTTAAACATACAATATAGTGGTGTCATTTTAAGTTTCCTAGCGACTTTTTGCACTGTCTGTCCGCGAGTGTCTGCCGATGTCTCAGCAGAATTATCACAGCCATAGCTTAAAATAACTGAATGGATATTATTTTTTTCAACCGGATATTCATGCATGTAAGTATGATTGGTCAAATTTGTCTGCACGTGTACATCCGTAATTATATCATGATGAAGACATTTTCAGATTTTAAAATAAAATTTTGAAAGGAAAATTGAGGTAGGAAAAAAAAAACCATAAGGACTCTTGATGTTACCGTATAAAAATATTGCAATATATATCGCAATATTGTTCCAATTATCGCTATAAATCGCAATACACATTTGACCCGGGATACTCAGCCCTACCGTCTCTGTCCTGTTATGGAACGCAATTACTTCAGTATTTTTTTTTGAATATTGTGAAAATATACTAATATAGTTAAAAATTCATTTAAAATCTATTTTTGGTTGAAATGTTTTAAAAATTTGTATACTTCAAGAAGAAAGGATGTTCTTTTGTATATGTAACGGGTTTGAATTTTTTTTTTGTCGCATAATTGAAAAATTATGTGTAAATGGGAGGGGGTACAAATTATAGTAAAAGCAATATGCATCCACAGATTTACATGATATTTCTACATTGTAATAAGACTGTGGAGAGGAAACCACCTTTTAATTGTCAGGTTCATCTGTTTTGTTGTTACAGAGTTATGGGACTTAATTTCTTTTTAAATACTGTGAAAATATACTGAAATAGTTAAAAATTCTTTAAAACTCTATTTTTGTGTGAAATGTTTTGAAAATTTGTATACTTCAAGAAAAAAGGATGCTCTTAATATATGTTTCAGGTCTTTCGTCTTTGTTGTCGTATAATTTAGATGTGTAATGACGGCTTCCTCTTCACATTCTTATCACACTATGTATAAATATAATGAAAATCCTTTGGCGCATAATCAAAATACATTGTATTGTGTTCCATGCACCAATACTTTGCCCTTAGCTTAACATGTATATCTCTCCCACTATACATTATTTCTTTGAAATAGTGAAGTTTCATGAAGTTTCGTGTAGTATAGTAAAGTTTCATAAAGTTTCATGTAGTATAGTAAAGTTTCATAAAGTTTTGTGTAGTAAAGTTTCATAAAGTTTTGTGTAGTAAAGTTTTGTGTAGTATAGTAAAGTTTTGTGTAGTATAGTAAAGTTTCGTGTAGTATAGTAAAGTTTCGTGTAGTATAGTGTAGTATAGTAAAGTTTTGTGTAGTATAGTAAAGTTTCGTGTAGTATAGTAAAGTTTTGTGTAGTATAGTAAAGTTTTGTGTAGTATAGTGTAGTAAAGTAAAGTTTTGTGTAGTATAGTAAAGTTTTGTGTAGTATAGTGTAGTATAGTAAAGTTTCGTGTAGTATAGTAAAGTTTTGTGTAGTATAGTATAGTAAAGTTTTGTGTAGTAAAGTATACTATAGTATACTATAGTATACTATAGTTTACTATAGTATACTATAGTACTTTTTCGTTAGGGGTGGACCAAGAGTCCCCGAGGGCACATGTAGCCAAGTTCCATCAACTTCGGTTGATCGTCTTTCTCTTCAACGCATTTGAAATTTTCTGTTACAAAATTGCTTGAAATTTCAAAAACGTGGGTCCTGTAGCATCATATCCCACTCATTCTGCTACGTCTTTTGGTACATTTTTGGACATAATAATTTTCATACTTTTTGACCATATTACATTGTTTAGACTTAGGATCACTGACGAGGGTTAAGTACCCGAAACGTGCATGTCTGGTCCATGCTGTAAATTTATCAGGTTTAAAATGATGCTATTGAATTTAAAGATGTTTACCATGAAAACACCATAGGATGAGGACAAAAGAATGTTCCTACTACGAAAAGGGAAATTTGTAATTTTGAAATTGAAGTTGTGCCGTTTTATGTTAAAAATCCATGTGACCATTCTAGTCAAAAGTTTTTGAGGCATCGGGGGAGAAAAGGGGGGGGGGGGTGTTTCCAATCCATCAGAAGTTAACAATTGATTTCACCATTTTAATATGATTTTTAGAAAAAGTAGTTTTGGGGCAAAATCAATAGGTCCTGTCACCTCCATCAATTCGTGATGCATTTGAACATTTCGAGGTTCATGGCGGAGAATGAACCAAAGAATTATTCGGATTTTATTTACAAAGTTTATCGGTCTTCTGTTGCGACGGATGTTGCATGCAATCAGGAGACACTGACTCTCCTCGGGCACCTGGTCTCACTTCTGAATGTTATTCATTCCGAGGTTCGCAACTGATCCTAAGGGAATTCTAATGATTTTACCTTGGTTTCTCGATTTTGAGCCTGAATAAGTGATAGGTACTTTTTTTAAATGGTGATCTAAATATGAAGCAGATTGATTGTGCAAATGTTAAATGTCTTCAAATTCAATAGCATCATTTAAGAACAGATAAATTGGCAGCATGGACCAGAAATGCACGTTTCGGGTACTTAACCCTCGTCAGTGATCCTCAAATCTAAACAACGTAATATGCCAAAAAAGTATGAAAGTAATTATGTCGAAAAAGCGTACCGAAAGACGTAGTAGATGGATGGGATATGATGCTGCAGGACCCACTTCTTAGAAATTTGAGAAATTTTGATAACAGAAATTTTAGAATGCGTTGAAGAAACGATCAACCGAAATTGATCGAACTTGGCTACATGTGCCCTCGGGGACCCCTGGTCCACCAGCAGTGACACTCACCAAGTGGTAAAAATGTTAAACGTCTTCAAATTGAATAGCATCATTTAAGAACAGATAAATTGGTAGCATGGACCAGACATGCACGTTTCTGGTACTTAAGTGTATCAACAAAATTTGGGTTTTTAACTGAGAGCACCTCATCGATATATTTGGAGTGCTAGGTATACCTTTTCGTGAGAGAGCAAATACTAAACAACTCGTTTCCATATGGGTATAGAAATAAAAGTAGCAAGAAATAGAAATCTCACTTATTGCTGAAAGATCATTCATAAAAAACCCATAAATATGTTATCGATCTGTTAGTCACGTCTTTCTCTGTGTAACTATCATAAGAATCAGAATTTACTCTCACAGATTTTGTTTTTATTTTAAGCCATAACAATTTACGCAGTTCTACATTTGCAATTGCCATTTTTGCTGGTGAAGACATTAAAAAAAAATGTGAATTTTTTTCTTTAAATTTAGAATGTGGAATCAGTGTGTATATAGTAAAAAAATAGAAAGAATGGATTGAAAATTGATTATTAATGACAGATATTTGCCGAATTCAAGGTTGTAAAAGTTCGTTCGATTTTCTAAATAAAGATTAAAAAGTTCACAGTACTTATGAAGACCGAATTTAATTTCTAAAATGGTTTTAGTCAAAATGACCGAGATATATTAAGTGGAGCAGTTGATTGTATAGTAATTTTTTTCATTTTTTTTTTGGAATAAAAAACAAGAAAGGAAATTCTAAGTCAGTGTCAATGCCACAAATGGAGATATTTTTTTTGGAGATTTTTTTATTACTTCTATTGTAGAAAAAATAGGGAACATTTGTGGGAAGGTAGGCTTTTGTTATTTAAGCATCTTAACTAAAAGTAGACGAGCACAAAATGTTACTAATGTGGTAGATGACCGTCCTTAGTCGGCACCGATTACTTATTGGTCAATGGATGTCGCAAATAGCAAGGAACACCAAATGCGACATCCATAAACAAACACAAAAGACTACACATAAATCAACAAGACCAATAAGTAGTCGGTGCCGACTAAGGAAGGTCATCTGCCACATTAGTAACTATAAATGTGGTTATCTAGATTACGTGCGCACAACCCAACCACTTGTCCGGTAACCCAGTAGTCTTAAAGAAAGCATTATGTTTGTGCTTAAAAACACCCTCATTGTCAGATGACCATACAAAAAGATAGTTAAACGCAGGGGCTAAAGTTCTGCAAATGGATTTCAGGAAAACTCCGTATAAAAGGAGATTGATGAATTTTATGGGGTTTTTTTTCGATAGAAATCCTGTCTATCTCTAATCATCTTTATATTGTTTCATATCCCAGCCGTATTTCGGTATATTTTGGACATACTTTTCACAGATTTTGGCCATCTTTCATTGTTTGGATTGAGGACCACTGAAGAGGGTTAATAATAAACAAGAGTTCATATCCTGTCATTTGACCTTGAAAAGTTTAATCAGTACATATCGTTTCCTATATTGAATCTAAATACACATCGTCAAAATTTTCTAAAACAGGGAAGAAATAAGGATATCTTATTTCCTTCTTCCTTCATTAATTTTTTTCGATTTTGATTATCATAAGGTCATAAGGATGGCAAGACTATCATCTGGATCAACATTTTTGACTGCTTTAACGACGATTATATGCCTTTCTGAATCAGGAGGTATGTTATTTCTTAATTTCAACTATGTGAACTGGTCGAGTAATACTTGGTTGACCCTACGGGAAATTTGTCGCCGCGAAATCTCTGCACATATTTAATTAAAACTCCAGTGGGCGCTACTAAAATGAAATATGGCTTTTTCTATCACTCACTTTATATAATTAGCTGGAAGCATCACTGATGAGATTTTAATATCCGAAACACGTGTCTGGTACATAATTAATTGGTTTGAAATTTTCTTCGGAAGGTATAGACTTGGAACACTTCCATATTATTGATTAATAAGGTATTCTAAAGACTGGTTTTAAATCCAAAAAAAAAAAAAAAAAAAAGAAAGAAAAGAAAATGATTATTGTAATCTTAGAAATCTCCTTTAAAGATATCCATGTAGTGTAGAAGTACCTATCACGTATTCGGTGTTTAATCATTTAAGTAAATATAAATGTCCCTTAAGGTAATTCCTAACAGATATAATATTTTACATTTTGTATTTTTAGTAGCATATATCATACAGTTATTGAGTTTGTCCAGACCTTTTCATATTGCTTCCAATACAGATTTTGACATTTTTGTACTTCCTACTCTGAAGGAATCTGAGAATTCTGAAATTACCTTGTATAGACAAAAGTACATTATTGAATTTCAATTAATTTTGACGTATAACTTTTTCTCAAAATTTTAACCTACCATCCCTGGAATATAATCTGTGATCCAGAAAAAAAAGTACGCCCATCACCCTGCACAAATTAAAGAAATATTAAAACAATCAAAATTTCAGCTGAACAATGAGGTGCTTTTTCTTAATTTACATTCCTTCAGAATGAAATAAAAGATACCTTTTTGCTATAAAATTAAAGTAATATGTATATATTTCAAGTAATTGCAGACGAAGCGAAAAAATAGACGAAATTTAAGAAATATTAAAACAATTAAAATTTCAGCAGAGCAATGAGGTGCTTTTTCTTAATTTACCACTGTACACGTCGTAGCAGTCAATGCAATATATGTATTATACATTTCATTAACGTTCGAAAGCAGAATGAATGAATAACTTACCTAGCTGCTTTTTTTTCAAAATAACCATGCCACGAAGGGACGTGATGAATTTTACGGAGAGTGGTGTCGACGTTTTCTGCATGTTCCATTTACATAACATGTATGTATGTATGTATGTATATGCAAAGCGCAAGAAAATCATGTATACATAAGGTACCCTATTTACCTATTCTTCCCTGCCAGGGATTCGAACCCACTACCTACGGCACCTTCCGCCTGGCAATATGCTATATGTATGTATATGTATATATTGAACGGGGTCTGATGTGAGTGGAGGATCGGATCGAATTGCAAATAAGCACCCCCTATTTATTGTAAATTTGTGAAAAATGATCTTTTTCAGTTTGGTTTATCTTATCTCGTAGAAACAATGCGTTCGACCCCAATCTCTTTCCCCTTCTTTTTCCATTTGTTGTAATGAAAGGAGTTTGTCCAAGAAACCTTACTAAATTTATACCAGTAAATGGCTATCAAGTTATTTCGTAATTTAGAAGTTTGAGAATTAGGGGATAAACGTACTGTGTTTTGTGGTTCCGACAGGTGTATGTTGGATATACTGTTGAAAACACACAGTTATAACGTCAGGGCTTGCCCCCGACGGTATAACGTATGTTTCCAACAGTATATCCAACGTATATCTGTCGGAACAACAAAACACAGTACTTTTATCCCTATTCTAATTCATGTGACATATTTTAAGTCTTTATACCCCTCAGAGGGTCTCACGTATCGCTTTAGAGGTGACGTTGCTACGGAGGACTAACAACGACCAAAAGAAATTATTGCGCTGCAAAATATGAAATACAACTGGTTCGTATTTATTACAATGGCGAAAAATCAAAGTGTTATCAATAATAAACTTACTTGCTCTGTTGTTTACATGTAGAGAACGCCATTTACAAGCTAATACCTTGTAGTTTTACGTCACAGTATGACGTCACAGGAGCTAAGAACAAAGGGAAGCATGACGTCATGCGCAAAAAGTGCGCTAAAGCTTGTAACGTTCAAGTTAATGTAGGAATACATTTTGAAGTATGTCAAGTGAGTCGGTTTGCGGCGTGTATATTGTCGTTATACATGATTGTAAAAATATTGTGAACCAATCAGAATGCGTGAAACAAACACAATGAATTAGAATGCCAATTGGTGTGCGTATGGTTCATGACAGTTACGTACACAATGATGTTCATATAATTAAAAAGACATATTGCTACAGATAGAAAAAATACTTTGTAAACAAAAAAAAAAAAAAAACAAAAAAAAAAAAAAAAAAAAAAAAAAAAAAATAGGAAAGAAGATTTTGCCGAATTTTTCAACAAAACAGTATTCTTTTGCAGAAGATGGATCGAAGTAAAAAAAACCCCGAATATCCTGCCCAAAGTATTCAGGGGAATATAAGGTCTCTACTTTGGCGTCAATCTACACATAAGTATGTAACAATTATATCAACAAAGTCAAAACGGAAACTTGGAAGTTACATACAATGAACTTCATACTCTTTAGTGTATGAAATAAAAAAAATCGAGTTTTTCGACTGTCCTTAAGATAGTTCTATATACATATAGGGAAAAAATCTCAAGTCATGTTAGAATATGCCTAAGGTATTGAATGGGTAATGAAGGAAATTATGCAAAAACATTGAAATTTATTCATTCATCAATAAATATATTTCTGTGTCATTTGATATTATCACAACTTTTGTCCTACCCTAGTAGATATCGAAATAATAGATATGTTGAAAAGGGTCGTGTCAGGAGTTATATCCCCGTGTTGAAAAATAAAAAAATAATTGCAGAAAAACAAATCGGTGAACTTTTGATTTGTCAGCTAAATTTAATTTGATGAAATATATATATATATATATATATTTTTTTTAGAAATTTTTGACCAATCGATATTTGATGCCCCATCGTTCTGTTAAAAATTTTAAGAAAAAATAACCTTTTCCCATAGAGTTCAATGTAAACTGTAAGGGCCCGTAATCGATTTTTCAATATCTAAATTGGTAAAAAAAACATTCAATTAATTTTTTAACATTGTAACCATGCTGTGATTTTAGATCTCAGGATTCCATAAACGGTTGCCCCAATTACCTCTCATTACCCATCGAATACCTTGAAACAATGCATCAGGTGTTACTAAACAAATTTATGCACGTTGTACTTAAATGTTGCTTTTCTGCTTAACAGGCAATTTATTTTCAAATAAGGAAAATAAAATAGTAAGTGGTTGTTCAATTTCATGTTCTACGCAAAAGTTCTAAATCATATAAGTATAGAGCTCGAGCATGGTGGACCAGGAGTCCCCGAGGGCACACACAGCCAAGTACGATCAATTTCGGTCGATCGTTTCTTCAACGCATTCGGAAACTTATTTTTCACATAATTTTCAATAACTTTCATCCTTTGGCCATATCACATTGTTTAGATTGAGGACCACTGACGAGGGTTAAGTACCCGAAACGTGCATGTCTGGTTCATGCTGCAAATTTACCCATTCTTAAATGATGCTATTGAATTTGAAGACGTTTAACATACCATAAGTTGAGTCAACAATAAAAATATCTAGAATTAGATAAATGTAAGGAAGGACAATTTAGAATAGGGAATCAAAATATGAAAACGTCAACAGCTTTTTACACAGGATTAACGAGTTTATCAACCAGATGTGGATTTTATAGAATTCGAAGGAACTTTTAGAACATCTGAAACCCACTCATTTTAGTAGAGTCCATTCGATTAAAGCCTTTGATTTTTCGACACTTATCTAGGGGGATAGATTTCAAACTCTCATGACTAACGGTGTATGATATATGTTTGTACGACCAATACCATGCTCACAGTGAAAGATGATAATTTTAGATGGGGAGATTTCTATGTCAATTTTAGTGTGACGTCGTCGACGTTCTCCTACACAAAAACTATTTTCTTCCACTATGAGCGTAGTATTAGTCGTAGGTACTCATATCATACACCGTTAGTTATGAGAGTTCGAGATCTATTCTCCTATGTAATTTTCCGATTTCTGAAGTGAGCTGCGCGGACAGTAGGTCATTTTGTGGTTAAACCATCACTCAGAACATTTCAGCTGTCAGCTTCAGTGCGAATCAGTATTCCAAAGTAGATAAATTTGGATTGGAAGGATCGATCACTAGTAAATAATAATTGATATCTAATACATGTACATATTTAAAGCGGGTAAAGGTTGAAATTTTAAATGTTTTCAAATTCAATAGCATCATTTAAGACTGATAAATTTGCAGAATGGACAAGACATGCACGTTTCGGGTACTTAACCCTCGTCAGTGATCCTCAGTCTAAACAATGTAATATGGTCAAATAGTGTGAATGTTTTTATGTCTAACATGTACCGAAATACGTAGCAGAATCGGTGGTATATGATTCTACAGGACCAACGTTTGTGAAATTACAAGAAATTTTGATTACAATAACTTTCAAAATCGTTGAAAAAAAAAAAAAAAACGATCAACCGAAGTTGATGGAACTTAGCTACATTTGCCCTCGGGGACTCCTGGTCCACCAGCAGTAATACTCACCAAGTGGTACAGATAAATTTGCAGCAAGGACCAGACAGCCTAGTCATCTTTCGGTATCGTTACATCCGTTTCTTTTTATGTTTATAGTCCAAAAGAAAGGAGAAGATCTCCAAAAACATTAGAATGCAGCACCCGCAGTAAAACACAAAACACAGTGTAGAGATGCATAAGAGAGAAGAAAGGAACAATGATAAAATACTGGCTTTCATACTTTTTTGGCATATTACATTGTTTAGATTTAGGATCACTGATGAGGGTTATGTACCCGAAACGTGCATGTCTGGTCCACGTTGCCAATTTATCTGTTCTTAAATGATGCTATTCAATTTGAAGACGTTTACATACAACCATACAAATACACCATAGAAACATTAAACACAAAAGACAAAGCATTAATCAAAGAGACCGATGGGCAATCGGTCCCGACTTAGGAAGGCCATCTGCCACTTTACTGGCAGAAGATGTCGTTATCCGGATTACGTGCGCACACCCTCCCCCTTCTCCGGTTACCCAGAGGTCTCGAAGAACGTACAATTGTATTGTAAAATAACCTCCTCATTGTACATACAAAATACCAAAACTCAGGGGCCCAAGCAAAGGCGTCCATTTTTTTTCGCTTCGTCTGCAATTACTTGGAATATATACATATTACTTTAATTTTATATCAGAAAGGTATCTTTCGTTTCATTCTGAAAGATGGGTATTTATCTGTTCTTAAATGATGCTATTCAATTTGAAGACGTTTAACATTTATACCACTTGGTGAGTGTCACTGCTGGTGGACCAGGAGTCCCTGAGGGCACATTTAGCCAAGTTCTATCAATCTCGGCTGATCGTTTCTTTAACGCATTCTAAAATTTCTGTTATCAAAATTTCTTAGAATTTCTTAAACGTGGGTCCTGTAGCATCATATCCCACCCATCCAACTACGTCTTTCGGTACGCTTTTTCGACATAGTAACTTTCATACTTTCTTGGCATATTACATTTTTTAGATTTGAGGATCACTGACGAGGGTTAAGTACCCGAAACGTGCATGTCTGGTCCATGCTACCAATTTATCTGTTCTTAAATAATGCCATTCAATTTGAAGAGTTTAACATTTATACCACTTGGTGAGTGTCACTGCTGGTGGACCAGGAGTCCCTGAGGGCACATGTAGCCAAGTTCGATCAATTTCGGTTGATCGTTTCTTCAACGCATTCTAAAACTTCTGTTATCAAAATTTCTTAGAATTTCTAAAACGTGGGTCCTGTAGCATCATATCCCACCCATTCAGCTACGTCTGTCAGTACGCTTTTTCGACATAGTAACTTTCATACTTTTTTGGCATATTACATTTTTTAGATTTGAGGATCACTGACGAGGGCTAAGTACCCGTACCCGAAACGTGCATGTCTGGTCCATGCTGCTAATTTATCTGTTCTTAAATGATGCTATTCAATTTGAAGACGTTTAACTTACTACTCTCCTGTTAATTAAATTCAGAGCACCCTGATTAGCTATTTTTACGAAATATACTAGTGTCATCCTATAAATTGATGTCCAGTGTATAGAACTTTTTTAGTTGTAACTGAAAATATCCCCTTTTGGTTGTGCGTACCAGAGTTACAAAATACAACGGAAAATAAAATGTCGAAGAGGATTTTCTTTAGTAAAAATGACCAAAACGCGTGACGTCTGTCACCATGACGTCACTGTTTACCATTGTTTATGCGGAGAACAATATGATGGCGGGATGAAATTAACACGGGAATTTCCTGTAGACAGTTTATTTCTTGTAAAGCAGATAAGAAGCTATTGAACGGGTTAGTTCATTGACATTTCCTACAATTACTAAAGGATGTCAACATACGAAGACAATGGCGATAGGAAAATTTCTAAGATGGCAATATAAATCTCAAAAACAGGGTGCTTTGGATTTAGTGAACAGAATAGTAATTTTCCCGTTAATATGCAAAGCTCTGTCATTTTGTAAAATATAAAGATACTAAAATGAATTCACGTCGGCAACTGATAGTTGTTGAGAAATGCAATAATTATAAACACTGCTCTATTGACAGCAAATCCAACCATCAGAGTAAATGGTACTAAATCAGTGCGTCTTGGAATCGATGATCTGGAGGTTTCTTGTTCACCAATAGGTCGATTTGATCAAATACTTGGCTACACCTTTCACAAAACTTCAAAAATTTATAACTCAAGCAAAGAAATCGTTAAAATACATTACCTAGGCAATCAAGATAAAGTTGTAATGACTTGGATTGATCGTTCCATAGAAGATAGAGGAGGGAGAGTGACATCAGGATTGTTGAATTCAGGAAAAGCTTGGATCCAATTCATCATTCCAAAAGAAAATGTGACGTGTTCAACAGATACGGCTCGGTATCACTGTACGACGTATGGTGCAATACCACCACCTGGTTGGAATGAAGATTCATACTTGAACGTGGACGTTCGCATCGAAGGTAAAACATCATTGTTTTGGAGAACAGCTAAAGTCAATAGTATATAAGGTTGTGAACATTTCATTTTCCTTATTTCAATAATTATCATACAGTATCTGCATCCAGTACTCGATTTGAATTACTACTTCATTACACTTCATATAGAATTGATTTTTATCACACATTGAATAAAAAAAGTCATCCAAATAAACATTTATTGACTCAACGGTAAATACATGTATATAAGCATATATTTCATCCTTTAGATTTAAGCATATATTTCATCCATTACATTGTTTAGATTTAGGATCACTGATGAGGGTTAAGTACCCGAAACGTGCATGTCTGGTCCACGTTAGTAGTATATGAGGACGTATAAACCGCGACCTTGACATTTAAAAGTGCACCCTGAACTTTAAAAGTGCACTCCAAGGTCAAAGAATTCGGTCAGGTGTAAAATCGGTCAGGTCACCTCGAATTTGGTAAGGTGTAAAATCGGTCAGGTCACCTTAAAAAAATTTTCCAAGTGTAAAACTCCGTCAGGTCACCTTGAAGTGAAGTATGTAACCTTGACCAATAAATTGACCTTATTAAGATGTAATTATTGTCAGATATATGAAATTAATGTAGATGTGTAGTGGTCAAGTGATTGTGTGTAATTTGGATACAACCTTAGGTTTTGGGTCAGGATCGATATTTGCAAAATCACTTAGGTAACCTTCTTTTCTGTAACTCTCATATATTGGCCCAGTTTAGGCCTACGCTCATTAAGATGCCATCAGGATATAGGACCTCAAAGCTCACCTGAACCTGATATTTGACCAATCTTAAGGTCATAGTACTATGTTTATTTGATATAATAAACAACACAATTTTTGTTTTTAAAATTTATTCATAATCTATAATGTAATTTAATACAAACAAAAATATACATCCAAGACACATAATACTTCATCTATATAAAATTAATTTTCCAGAAAAAGAACATTAAATTCATTCTTATGATTCATTAAAATTCTAGATATGGCATGTGCAACTGGTACATTGCATCTGTTAATTTCAGATAAAATTATATGTCTCATTCTCTTGTGTAAAGAACTTTTCATTAATAGTATTGACATGTTTAAAAAATCACTGTAAAGTTTTAATAACAATTCTCTGTCCATTTCCATCATGTCCTCTCGGACAAGATTTCGCGCCTTTGCCTCCTTCATGCCGTTATTTACCAAGTGAGTCATTTTTTCCTGAAAGATTGAATCGTGTGCTTCCCATATCTTATTGATCAACATATCGAATCCTGCAGTATCATCCTCGTTGGCCTCGAACGTATCAACACTGCACTCTGATTCAATATCATCATCACAAACATATTCCGTTTCATGGCTGAAGTCTGATTCAATATCATCATCATCGTATACTGATCTTTTTCCGTAACTATCAGTTTGTTCAATGAAATCTGAATTTTTGTAATTTGATTGGTTTTGATAATTTTGAAATACATTTGGTCTGATACGTTGATCATCAGGAGTCAGCTGTTTGAAATCAATTAGAAGAGATCCATGTGGAATTTCAACGGCTTCTTGATAAGCTTCGATAAGTTTTCTCGACTTTCCGGGATACATCTGTCTAGCCAGGGTAGCGATTTGTTGTTGGTCCCTTGGATTTTTGAATAAGACTAAATATTGTGTGTTGAGATTCATGGTTCTGTTACCTTTTCCTTTATTGAATAAATTTTGCATGATGAAAGCCACACTCAAGTTACGATGATGAGCTCCTTCAACGAATATTTCACATACGTCATTATTGTCTGCAGCGTCCCGCATCATGTCGTCAATGACGACCAAGGTTCTGACACTGACATCAAAGAAGGAATCCTTGTTTAGATCATCGGGAAGGCCCTGAATAAATTCGATATTTGGTACATGGCCTTTCAATTCATCATACAAAGGTTGCCATCGTTTGTAAATCCATATAATCCTATTAGGTGGAGGTGAAATAAAGTCCTCTTTGTTGATTAAAAGTGTTTTCATCCAGGTTGATTTACCGCTCATGGTAGGTCCAGAGAGTATCATTGTAAACGGATGAATAAATACCCATGAGCTCCGATTACAGTCTTTGACATTTGTCATCTTAGCTTGAGGAGGAGGAGGAGGAGGAGGAGGAGGAGATGGAGGAGGAGGAGGATATGGTAGCTTACCTCCATGGACGAGCCGCTCGTGCCTTTTCAAGTTATCTCGACGGGTAAATGTACGATGACAGTGAGTGCACGATGTTGAGTCCATGCTGGCAATCACTCAAATGAATTTGAATTATGAAAACACTCACTTTTTACTCGATTATATTTGATAGATTCTCCTACCAGGTGGCCCTCGTGATAATGGTTTGAATTTCTTATTCTTCAAAGGCATGCGGATTTCTTCCTCCTTTGTTGCGTATTCATATTGAGACTTAGCCCTGGCAGCTAATTTATCTCCTCGGTCCAATCTTTGATACACTGTTTTATAAAATTCAGGTGGAGATTTATTCCCTTGATCAATAACCTCAGAAATAGGCGTCATTTTGGCTTTTCGTTTATACACCATACCATGTCCCGTTTGAGGATCTATAGGAATTACCGTCCTTTTTCCTCTTTTCTGTTTTCGAGGTATAACTCCCACATAGTCTTTCTTCCAGAATTCCTCTGATGATAAATATTGTCTCCTTGCATCAAACATGATGTTGCCGTATCAAAGTCTCAAGTTTAAATGACTTATATTCCAAGATATGAACCTTTTTAGTCATTACTGATCCTTGTTAAAACCAATGATACAACGCTTTCGTTGAAAAAAAAATTGGCCGGATTTTGGTTTTTATCCATAATTTCAAAATGCAGATATCCAAAATTCTGATTTCTCAAGGGTACCTCATAGGATTTCTCAAAAACCATATTTCCAGTATCTGTAATATAGATTCGTCGCAGCAGAGGTCTGTCTTTTTCACCAACAAGTGACATCTCACAAATGTCCGAATATACAAAAATTTCATTTTTGAAGGTGTTTTTGACAACTCTATCGACACCAAAAGCAACAAGTTCAATGTTCCATTTCCCTGTTAAATTTAACCACTTTGGAAGTTGTATTCTAAAGTCCCAGGGTGTATTTTTCGGAAATTCATTTTTACTTTCTGTACTCCTTACAACCATCCTTATCGACATCTTGACTTAAAATGACAGAGGATGAAAAGATATGAATGTAAAAACAGCTATTATCCGTGATACATGACTGATTATGAATACCCCATTTAAAAGCCATACATCCCAAGGGACTTCTTAGGGTCATACCTGGATGAATTCAACACCATCAATTTAAATGCCTCACCGCATTCACCGAGTTCTACTGATCTAGTTACATCAAATTATGTTTATGTTATAATACATCGGTTTATACGTCCTTTTGAGTTTCGATTATAGAAAAGAAGGTTACCTAAGTGATTTTGCAAATATCGATCCTGACCCAAAAACCTAAGGTTGTATCCAAATTACACACAATCACTTGACCACTACACATCTACATTAATTTCATATATCTGACAATAATTACATCTTAATAAGGTCAATTTATTGGTCAAGGTTACATACTTCACTTCAAGGTGACCTGACGGAGTTTTACACTTGGAAATTTTTTTTAAGGTGACCTGACCGATTTTACACCTTACCAAATTCGAGGTGACCTGACCGATTTTACACCTGACCGAATTCTTTGACCTTGGAGTGCACTTTTAAAGTTCAGGGTGCACTTTTAAATGTCAAGGTCGCGGTTTATACGTCCTCATATACTACTCACGTTGCCAATTTATCTGTTCTTAAATGATGCTATTCAATTTGAAGACGTGTACACTTCTTCCATTGGTTCATGTAAAGACTTCTAATTGTCAATATTGAATTATATAGGTTCTATTGTAAAATAAAATTCAGTGCACCAGTAACGTTCAGAATATATTTCTGTCTAACCGGTGTAAACATGACACATATTATCCACACAACAGGTGAAGCCGAGAGTTTCCCATGGACAATGTTCTTAGCCATCTCTGGAATCGTCGTTGTCTTAGTAACCATTCCGATTCTGATCTTGAATATCTTTTGTTGCAACTTCTCATCAAGACGAAATAAAAATATGAAAGGTAAAATTTATTTTTAATAGACATTTTTCACGTTGACGTACTTCGTAGCATATGGGTCACATAAATGAAATCCGGTGCGATAATTTAAATTCAAACTTTATTTTACAACGTTTAACAAACAAGTTACAAAACTTACTGTATATTAATGTGTCACGTTGGCTCAGATATTGGCGTGAGGGGGTCCAAGGAGCAGGAGGAAATCGGAGTACCCGGAGAAAAAAACCCTGCAAAGGCCTGGATGGGGGACTACCTAACCTCCCACATAAGGCCCATCGCCCAATCTGGGATTCGAACCCGGAACCTTAGAGGTGAGAAGCGAGCGTGCTACCACTGCGCTTACCCGGCCATATCAGGTGCGATAAAAAAAGTAAAATCTGAACACACCATGAACGAAATGACACTGGAAAGCTTTAGATAAATATTTCATTCATCAAAACAAATAAATTCTTCACACATAGTATTTATTCTAAGTTCACTGAAATAAAATCAATATTTAACTTTTGTGACACAGTCCCATCGAAGTGCGATGTCCGATGTGCGGAGTCTGCGAAAATGAAAAATGTCCAATATGAAGTTTAAATGCTCGAAAATATTGAATCTAAAAAAAAGTCGCATTGTAAAGTCAACCGGCAGAAATTGTCCAAAAAGAACCAGATAACCCCCCAAAAAATCATCCTCCCAAATACTATACAGGTTACAAGTGCAATCATTGAATGGATATCAAGCACAAAACCCGTGATAAGAATCCGAAAATAATATGATTAATGGGCATACCAAAACTTTTAAGTACAAAATCTTTACATTACATACAGAAAGAACAAATTAGTGTACAAAGAAACTAAAGTGAATCCCTAACTGAAATGGGATAAGGTACCCAGAAAGGGTAAGCACCTCCAGCTTGGTAAGGACACTCGTTTATATAGCTGTTGAAAATAGGTCAAATTGTATTGTATTTTTCCATAATTTTGTAGTGACAAAGTCAGTCACTTAAGAAATAACAACTAGCTAGCCGTGGTTTGTTGTCAAGTAATTCCCCGAGTCGCATGAACCAATTAAATTATCACCGAGACACGAAGCGGCGTTGTGATAAGTTCATTGGTTCATGCGATGAGGGGAATTACTGGACAACAAATCACTGCAGCTAGCTTGTTGTTATTTCTATTCTAATATTGTTCTGCACGAGATCTATAGCACGTGAATGGGCGGAGCTTAGTAAACTGGAAGTTTTTTGGAGATATCTTCATCGCCTATTCTACGTAGATCTTGGAAGCGGGAGGGATACTTTTCATACCGCAGGTCATAGAAGGTTGGGGAATACCAAATAAGAAACCTAAATTAGAATTACAAAATCGAGAATGTTTCTTTAGATCTTTCGCATTGTGAGAATTTACATACAGAAATGGAACATGTTCGTATCAATTGTTGGATCTAAGGGAATTACATCACGATAAATGGACATACGAAACACGAAAGAAAAATGAAAAACAAATTCAGACTGTTGACTGGGATATCCATGGAAACGATGGGAAAAGATATCCTTGTCTTACCCTAATTTCGACGTCATACGTGATTGTTGCGTTAGCCGATAAAAAAAAAAAAGAAAAAGAAAAGAATACATTAAATCTCATTTTTGAGCGATTTTAGACCGCGGGAAAAAAAATCAATATCCAAATGTGGTTAGGGAAATAGAAATCTAGCCCTCGTGTCCAGGATTTGCTTTTGTCCACGACTCGGCAAGCCTCGTCATGGTATATACAAATCCTGGACTCTCGGGTCGGATTTCCTTGTTCCTTATCACATCTAGTTATTCAATTCAATTAGTTCAATTAGTCCCAGTCGCCAGACAACAGCTCAGTTGTAAATTAGATTTTGATGAGCTAAGAGGGAAACTTAAGATTAAAAAGTAGAATTGCATCGATACGGAAACATTTGAATAATTCATGCTTAACTCCTTATTAGAAGTGTTTTGAAATATGATCTCTTAATTATATCCTCGTACATAACGTGTTTGCTCTTGGATCATATTTACTCGAGGGGATATAGGGAACCTTATACAATACGATATTTGCATGTATAATTGAAATCAGAATCTAAATATCATGAAAAATACGCATAGAAAATTCGAAATATACAACACAAAACATGTTGGAGATCCCCAACATGACGACGGCACAGTCACAACACCGGCACACACTCTAATGAGACAAGAAAAGGGAGACAATAACATCACGTCATCGAAGTATGACGGACAACACTTTCTGGCACATTCGATAGGCTGATTCCCCTTTTCAGCAGTGCTGGAAAATCGATCCGGCACCCCTGATCCGACACTTGATTGTTCCTTTATGACGTCACAGACAAACTGACGTACGTTATTTCACGTGCACAAACATTTAACGTGACATCAGTCATTCTAATGTGTTAACAAGAGGAATTTGAAGATTTCAATGTGCGAGAAAAGTAAAAAAGCACCACATTTGAGTTCCTGATAGAAAAAATACCAGTCGAGGATGGGATTGATCAACGTCCCAACCTCGGGTAACGCGTCCCACCCTCGACAGATATTTTTCTTTCCGACATCCCCGATCCGGCACTGTTTATTGTACCTTTATGACGTCACAGACAAACTGACGTACGTTATTTAACGTGCACATACATTTAGCACGACGCTCAATCATTCTGATGCGTAATTAAGAGGATTTAAAGGTTTATATGTGCTAGAAAATTAATCGATCACCACATTTGAGTTCCGGATAGAAAAATATCAGTCTCGGGTGGGATGATCAACGTTCCAACCTCGGCTAACGCCTCGTTTGGGACTTGATCAATCCCACCCTCGACTGATATTTTTCTAACCGGAACTCATAGAGGTGCTAAATTCTATTAATCTCTATGAAGAAATTCCTTCAGAGTCCAATGTATACAAAGATATAATTTTTTACAGAATTTGACATTTTCTTTTAATTGTGAGCTTTTAAAAATTGTCTTACCATTCAAACCGCATAAGTTTTCGTGTGAGATTTATCAAGGGTGTTTTTCCAATCCCTGTATCGTTTTATTTCTTTAGAAATCGTGCTAGGGGTTTGTCGAAGCTCAGTTTTGTGCTCTGTTGTGAGTGCTGTTGAGATTATCGTCAGGAGCTTCTTTAACTCATATATCCTCTCTATATAAACTCTTATAAAAATAATCGATATTTTTTTTCTTATCAATATTTTTATCCAGATGAAGGTGTACAATGGTAGGTACTAAATGTCAGAGAAAATCTATCTAACAAGTGGAATGCACCAGATAATAATTCTTTTAGCCCGTACGAATATAATTTCCATTATACATTAGTTGGTGAAATGCCCATATGAAGGCTAAATTGATTTGATAGAGTATACATTTCAATATAATAATAAATTATATTTAGTATGGGTGAACATTTAATGAACAATTCAATTTAACAATTCAGGATTGATTCTTATTCATCATACTGGGCCTGGCACCATAAACTAAGAACTGACTTAAGTCTAAATTTCAATTTATTCTGTCTCATTATTATGTTATTGTTGGCTTGAAATTATTCAAAGAATTTGTCTATTTTCAGAGTAGAATAGAATGGATGAAGTCACTATTTGAAATTTTCATTGATTTGTTCTATATCGTATTTTGAGAATTTAATTTAAGTCAAATCTTAGTTTTTGGTGCCGCGCTAAGATTTTGCACAATTTTCATTAAGTATTTTATGCTATGAATCAGACTAAGTCTGCTTACCCTCTTAACCTTTGAATGCTTAATGGTATTTATACGAATTGACATTGTTCTATTATTAAATATATACATGAAATTTCTAAAAAGTGGGTCCTGTAGCATCATATCCCATCCATCCTGCTACGTCTTTCGGTACACTTTTTCGACATAGTAACTTTCATACTTTTTTGCCATATTACATTGTTTAGATTTAGGATCACTGATGAGGGTTATGTACCCGAAACGTGCATGTCTGGTCCACGTTGCCAATTTATCTGTTCTTAAATGATGCTATTCAATTTGAAGACATTGACATCATTACATATGTCTATAACATTGCATTGTTTAGATTGAGGATTAATGACGAGGGTTAAGTACCCGAAACGTGCATGTTAATGTGCATGTTAGTGTCCTCCGTAGGGAAGTTTAATATAATAAATAACAATGAACACTCTATATCCACAAATTTTCGGCCACTCGGCCTAAAGGTCTAAAGGCCGAGTGGACGAAAATTTTTGGATATAGAGCGTACTGAATATCTCGAAAATTGTCGGGTAAATGATTTGATACTGATAATAAAAAGTTTACAATATATTTGGTAACAAATTTTTCTAATTTTGGTAGCAACGATATGAATGTTTGTATCATAAGCAAACGGCCAATTGAACAATTGAACAATTAACAAATGGATGTAACAACAAACACTGAGAATTCTATTATTCAGTAAGGTTTTAGAGGGACAATTAAAATAGAGATAGATTTAGATGTTTCTTCCAGAGGGAAGGGATGATACAACTAATACACAAATACTCGAATGCACCAAAAATTCATCTTTGCTTTTCTGGCGCCAAAGAAGCAAAGATGGATTTTATCTAGTCTTATTATACAATGTCGTTTTTTACGCGTGATAAAGACCAAGGGACCTAAAATTTGTGTATTCGATTATTTGTATTTTTATTTAAAATAGAAATATTTGATTTTTTTCAGTGATCCACGTGGTGAGGAGAATTCACAAGAAGGTAATATTTAAACATTTTTCTTGAAAATATGGACGATAGTTATGTGCAATTGTGTGAAATATCAAAATAATATGTAGATATACTACCATTGGTCGGATAAGTGGAAGGTTATGCACACGTTATCCAGGATATCCACACCGTCTGCTTCTTGCGTGGCAGATGGCCGTCCTAAGTCGGCACCGGTTGCCCATTGGTCTCGTTTGTCTATGTGTAGTCTTCTATATTTCATGTTTCTATGGTGTGAGTTGGTGTTCAATGTCCCTTTTGCTTCTCTTTCTGTGGGTGTCTGCTCTGTGTTTTTGCATTTGTGTATTTAGGGGGTTTTGCTTTGGGTGCTGCATACTCATTAGAGTGTTGTCGGAGATCCCCTCCTTTCATTTGATGTCTCGACTAGCACCACTTGTTCTTTTGTGAGGAAGTGAATAGCCTTTCATCAGTCCATAATCATACATGCGAAGGGTAAATTTGTGAAATAAAGCAGGATAGAAGAAAGAAATGAACGAAGATATCATCAACACATTGCAAAAATGTTCATCAATGAACATGATGTGGCCATGCATGTTTCGGGTATTTGATACGCATCACTGGAACTCTTAACAATCTTAACAATTTGAAATTAGGGAATTAAGACAGAAATTGCCACAATTACTTTTTCTTGTTTGAATCACATTGCAAGACGCAAAAGTGACGTCTACTGGACCGCATTCGGAAATTTATTCCATAAAGCTGTAATCAAAGTTTTCTTTGGTTTTCGGAACTGTAAAATACACTTGGTCTATTAACGTTTCTCTTTACAAATTACCAAGAAACTTTTAGGTCAAGGATTCCGCTTTTATAAACTAGTTATGACTTTCTGGAAATTTTACACAAATTACATCTTTGGACATAATTAATTTCACACTCTTTGGTAATATTACATTGTTTAGATTGAGGATCACTGACGAGGGTTGAGTACCCGAAACGTGCATGTTTGGTCCATGCTGTTAATTTATCAGCTTTTAAATGATACTAATTAACTTGAAGACATGTATTATTTACTTATTTTAATATTTGGGTCTTTACGAGCAACAGAGAATTACACAACCCTGACTTTTATGGTGATATGATAAACAAAATTAGAAGGATCAAAGGTAGACAGCATAACCATCGAAAATGCGTCAGAATCATCAAATGCTTTTATACCATGGATATGATCCTAATGTCATCAGACGGACACTGGGCTTGGTACTTGACCAATCTACAGTCTTGTATCAGCGCATTCTTAAGACTTGTACTCTGACTGACTTTGACGACGGGAATCCATGACGGGCATACCATCTTTAGAGAAGACAGCGTCCCTACCACCTGCCCTCTCTGAATTTTTCTTTTTTTTATTAAAAAACACCACATACATGTATAAAATACATAGACGAGGATATTTTTGTATATATAAACACAGAACATTGAGGAGTATATGTCGGCCGACCCGTGGTCCTAGCAAGGCTCGAACCAGCAATCTTACGATTACAAATCCGACGCCCTATTCGTTAGACCACGACGCCGACGTCCTCTCTGAATCTTAGTTGGACTCCTCGGGTGATAACACACATGAGCTCGCTACAGCCATCAGAGCACGGATTGTATTACATACGCCCTCTGTTTATATCCATTTAGAATGTACATATTCATCTGTGTTGCTTGGGTCCCTGCGTTCTGCTGTCTAGTTTGTGTGGTCATCTAAAAGTGAAGATGTTATTTTACGCTACAATTGTGCGCTCTTCGATACGTTTTAGTAACTGGAAAAGTGGGAGGGCTGTAATCCGGATAAGGTTCCACAGCATTTTCTACTGAGGATGCGTAGCAGATGGCCGTCCTATGTCGGCACTGGTTACTCATTTGTCTTGTTGATTTATGTGAAGTCTTTTATGTTTAATGTTTCTATGTCGCATGTCTCTGTTTCGTCTTTTGTTGTGTTCGTCTTCTCTGTGTTTGCTGTTGGTACTGCAACCGGGTCTGGTTGGATATCTCCTCCCTTCTTAGGAAATGAACAGTTCCGGTTATGAAAATTAAGCTGATAGATTTCATTTCTATCAAACCTGATCTTTGTCTTTTCAAGTTAAATGTTATTGGACGTTTGAAGGAAGATCAACTTATTCTTGTATTTGGACGTATTCTAATAGAACTTACAGAGGAAGAGAAAGAATAAATATTGAAGAAGTACCTATCAGTTATTCAGTCTCAAAGTCTAGAAGGCAAGGCAAACTCATTAGAATTTCCATAGGAACGGTTGCGAACCGAAGGTGAGAATGAAAGAAGTTGTTTACAATCTTTTCTTTCTGTTCGTTAGAAAGATAAGTTTAAAACAAAGGAGGGGATCTCCAACAACAACAGGTTGTAGCACCCACAGCAAAACCCCAAACCACCCAATGTCACGTTCTAGCCAAAACCGTGTCTGGATGAACTATTTTCTATTACAATGATTGTTTCTTTAAAACAGATTATGCAAGACAGGAGTATTTACTTTCTTGCATTTTTTTAGGGGCAGAATGTCGAATGGAAAGAGATGAATACTATACAAGGTAAGGATGATGATTTCATTATGTCAAAACCTTAACATTCATATTACAGATCTTTCGTTTAAGAACGCAAACCTTAACTTTTTACTTAAACGAACGTAACTGTACGTATCTAAACTTAGAATAGGGAGAAGTCGTTGGACTGAACTGAGGTATCAAAGGGAATCTTAATGTTTCCTATTATACTGGAAATGTCTGACAGGAGATCGACGCAAACGAACCTCGATGAAACCCACCCCTATCTACTTTTCTTTTAACATATATACATGTAAATTATCTTGACCTCTAAACAAGTTCCATAGAAGTATTTGTGTCAAAGATCAAGGGGAACATGGCATATATATGTAAGTCTCTTTTAACAAGGCAATCGTAAACCCTCGAATGGAGGCAGAACCAGGAGAACCGTAGGAGTAAGCACCCTCTGACTGCATGCATTTGAATTGTCTGTAAGCGACGATTATATATGCAAATAAATCGATTTAAAGCATTAGTTTTCTCATAAAATTCCAAAATCACTCCTGTTTTTCGAGCTGTCACAATTCATAGTATTTTTAGTATAAAATATGTGTGAATTGTATTCTTGTGAATGACTTGAAATTTCATTTTTCAACTAGATTTTGATCTTGAAAGCAACGAGTTACTGTACATGTACCCTCATACATGAAAATAAACTATGAACTTTAATACGCCTGTCCCCTGCAAAGTATTGTAGACATGCGTGATCAAAGTTGAATATTTTGATGCTATAAGTATTTTCAAGAAATTAAATTATTCTTTTCAATTATTTTCAGTCAAAAGCCTCGATTTTGCATTCATATTAGTAATTTTCATTTATTACTTTCCTTATAGAAATAAATTGCACAATGACTCACTTTTACACGATTAACTTGATAAATGAAAACACAAGTCACGCAATTAAATTATCGCATCCCCTTGTGAGGCAACATAATTTCTTACATTTATATGTATTTTATCCAATATTATTTAAATGAACTTTTTCCAGTATTGTCCATTGTTCTCCAATATACTTTTTTTTAAAAAAGTGATGAGAATAAAGTATTGATTAATTGATTGTGACATTGACCTTTGACGTTAAAAAATCAATAGGTGACATTCTCTCACAAGTGACACCTTACCTGCACATGTTAATGAAGATTAAAAGAAAACTGTGATCTCTAGAGTGTCGACAAGGTTTTTTTTTTTTATTATCGTTTATTGTGATTTTAACCTTTGACTTCTGACCATGAAAACTAGTATGTGTTGCCCTTTTACCACGGATAATATGCGTCCAAAGTTTGATGAAGATTGGAAATAAACTCTTATCTCTAGAATGTCCACAAAATTTTTCTATAGATACAAATTTTGATCTTGATCATTGACCTCTGACCTTAAAAATCAATTGGTCTTGTCTTCTCATCATGAATAAATTGCATGCAAAGTTTGATGAAGATTGAAGAAGGAAGTAAGCAGTGACCTCTATATTGTCCGCATGACTCTCCTATCATTGCCCATTGTGACTTTAATCTTTGACCTCTGAACTTGAATATCAATTATATGCTCTTTTTTCTCACCATGATCAAGTTACATGCAAAGTTTGATGAAAATAAAAAGTAAACTGTGACCTCTAGAGCGTTCACAAGGTTTTTCTATTATCATTCATTATGCCCTTGACTTTGACCCCTGGCTTTGAAAATCAATAGGTAATGTCTTCTTGCCATTGGCAACTTACATACAATAAATGTTTGCAGATGTTTAGAAGTGAACTGTGACTGCTAGAGAGTCTACAAGCTTTTGTGGAACCACACACCCTCTTACACACGGTGGCATTGCAACAAAATTGCACGAGGGGATAACAATGCATACTATAGTGTTTAAAGCCAGTTTTCTTTTATTCTATACTACCTGTTGTCGATGAAAAAATAATGACTGCTCCCCATCCTATTTCCTATTAGGTGTCGATACGTACCATTAGGTTCGTTTCGTTACGTACGTTCTTAAACGTAAGATCTCTATTAAGACAAATCAATGTTGTAAAGATTCAGGTACATGTTTAAAAAGGAATACTCAAACGACTTGTGGGGTTTCGTTTATGTAGCAGGTTACGGTATTTCATTTACTGAAATAGAATAAAAAAATACTTTCTTCAAACGAAACAAATTTTAAGGTTAAAATCCAAGATCAGACAAGAATTTAAATTTTGTTCGAATTAATTTATATGAGTATGTCGTCCTCTGTATGCGTCCGTAGTTATGTAGACCGTCAGTACTCCATTGATTTAAAAAGCACTTAAAGTTAACATCAAGTATACCTATAGTCGACATCGCTAAAGATCTTGGACTCGCTGATAAATCTATAACTTATACCTTACAGTTGCTTAATAAATAAGTTCACAAATATTAAGTACAAGGTGCCCTTCTCAATATTTTGTTTGAAGGACATGCATGTAGGCCACATTAAGCATTACTAACGAGCGATGATATGAATAATGGCATGGCCGATTTCAAAGCATGAGAAACATGAATAATGTCTGTTTCAATCTGAGTTTCTTTTCACTATTTCAACTAAAAGTGATATATTTTTCAAATCAACAAATAGTTTTATGTTTTTAAAAATTGATTTTTTTTAATTCCTAAAACGTGGGTCCTGTAGCGCTGACGTCTTTCGGAACATTATTGAACATTATAACTTTCACACTTTTTGGTCATATTACATTGTTTAGATTGAGGATCACTGAAAAGGGTTAAGTACCCGAAACGTGCATGTCTGGTCAATTTACGGATTTATGCAAATTTATTTGCTCTTGAATGATGTTATAGAGTTTGAAGACTTTTAACATTTGTACCACTTGGTGAGTGTCACTGCTGGTGGACCAGGAGTCCCCGAGGGCACATGTAGCCAAAATTGATCAACTTCAGTTGATCTTTTCTTCAACGCATTCGAAATTCTCTGTTATCATATTTTTATTCCTCAAACGTGGGTCCTTTAGCATCATATCCTACCCATCCTGCTACGTCTTTCGGAAAATTTTTGGCCATTATAACGTCTGCTTTAAATTTATCAGGTTTTAAATGATGCTATTGAATTAAAAGACGTTTAACATTTCATACTCTTATAATATTGCTCAGAATGAGGATCACTGACGAGGGTTGAGTGCCCGAAACGTGCATGTCTGGTCCATGCTGCAAAGTAATTTGTTTCTATATGATGCTATAGAATTTGAAGACGTTTAACATTAGGAAGTTCAAGGATTAGGTTAGCGCTTTACTTAAATTTGGTCCTTAACACCGCGTAGGATCAAAACGTACGGTGATGTGATTCCTTACATAGTTTTTGGGTATTTTTTTTTCATTTTTTAATCAAACTTTACAAAACTGATGATCCGTTGCAGTATACCTATTAAATCAATACATATCGTCCAGGTATACGAAAAATCCATAGTTTTTGCAAACACTTCAATAGTTTGTCGACAACAGAAAATCATTCATTCTGACGAACTCTTGAAGTGTTTGCAAAAATTACAGACTTTTAAGATATATAAAAGATATGGTCTTACGTATTAGACATTGCCCTACTGCAACGTCTTATTGGTTTTGTGCAGTATCAATTTAATCATTAGAAAACATCATACGTTTTGATCCCACGCGGTTTTTATGTTCTGTTTAAAAGATACATACTTTCGCTATTGATAATTTCAGTATTTTCAGTATACCTTGATAGTTGGTCTTCCTTTTGTTGTCTCTGTTATTCTTGCCCTTTTTGTGATTTGGCATTTCGATATATCCTGATTTTCGTTTGATAAGGGTGCTGCAACGGAGTCATTTGTTTTTAAAAATGAAATAGTACAGACGGCTTCCCTTTCATTGCATAAAAAGTGTTTGCAAATGTCGATTAAATACGATATTCATTACAGAAAAAAAATCGTACAGAATAATATACTGTTAACGTGCTTATTTTCGCTGTTGGAAATCTCATCGAAATGACCATTGCAACAATACGCGTGGGGTTTTTTTTGGGGCGAAATCAGAAGTATACCTGTAATCTTTAATGCTGGGGTAATTTCATTCCGTGGTTATTTTTGCAATGAAAATACAATCGCGAAAAGCGCGAAATTTTCTCCCTCGCGAACATTTCCACGCTTACAGTAGGCATTATATGAATTATTTTGTTTTTTCTCTTTATTTTACAGTTGCCATGAATATGAAGGTCTTCAAAAGTACCAACCGGAGAGTGAAAGTCACTTTGAGGGTTTTTAGTTTTATAAATCGTTATATGTTACGAAATTGACCCTTCCGATTGCGGGAAAAAATAGCAGAATTTCGTGACGTCACAATGCTTTTACCACGGACAGACAAGCTTCGAACCTCGGTCAAACATCGAAATTGCATTGTGACTTCATGGAATTTCTCAAATTTTTCCCGCGTTCGGAAGGGTATATGCGCATGACTGGACAGGAATGGTCAAAATTTTTATCGATGAGAGAAAAACATCAAATATCCTTATAAAGATTAAAACTGTGAGTAGAAATGTTTATCCAGAACTAGGAGAAGATTCTAGGATACAATTCATGCATTTGAACTGAAAATAAAAACACTTTAGAACTGCATATTTGAGATGTTTATATCGTCGTACATATACTATACATATACTGTATTGTCTATCGAGCAGTGAACGCTCCATCGATTCCTGATAGGTACCTGTGTACCTGTGCTTACCTGAGCCTACCTATATAAACGTGACCATTCAACCAACTATACGTGTGTCATAGTGTATGTGTTATTTACTTATGTACTATGTCCGCCTGTACACCTGACACTACTGGACAGACAAGCGAAGCCTTGCTCGAAAAGTTTTCAAATAAAGAAAAAACTATTGAAAATCTTTTTTCTTTGGTACAAGACCTTGGAACGTCATTAAACAAAAGTATAAACAATTTAAGCTCAAGTGTTAACGATAGATTGTCCCGTGTTGAGGTAGCTGTATCTAAGATCGATGATGTCTTCGAGGAAATCTCGAAAGTTGCACACAGAGTATCTGTACTCGAAGAAAATGCGAAAACCCTAAATAACAAATACATCGAATTAGAAATAAACTTGCAAAGTGTCAGCGATATTTTCGACGAAACTCGAAACAAAAGCAAGCAAACAGAAAAAGAAATAAAAGAATTAAAGAAGAGAATAACAGAAAATGAGTCAAATTTTAACAAGATGAAAGAGGAAAGTATGGAGAAATTGTCTAATTATGCTGAGCAGAACGAAGAACTCAAAGACCAAGTCCTCGACCTCAGATGTAGGTCTATGAAATATAACTTAGTTTTTACTGGCATCAAAGAAAACAAGAGGGAAGACACCGAAGAAGTGCTCCGCTCGTTCATATCAGATGAACTTGGCATTGATGGTCATCTAGAATTCTGCAATGTCCATAGATTCGGCCATGGTGCACGTGCTGGTGAGAGAGGCAGGCCGAGGCCTATTGTAGCTCGTTTCATTTACCAAAGTGAGTTATCGATGGTTCTATCTAGTGCGCGTCGTCTACGTGGTAAGCCCTTTGGTATCAACCAGCAGTTTCCCCATGAAATTGAGCAAGCTCGCAAAGCGCTCTATCCTGTCATGAAAAGGATGCGCGAGGAAGGCAAAAGTGTGAAGCTGGTACGTGACATGCTCTACGTCGACGGGGTATTATACGAGGACCCGGAGATCCAAAATATGTCTTATGCTTCTGTAACGAGTGTAAAGCAAACAAATTCGTCTCAAACTCCGCTCGGAACACCATATACCCGAAATGACTGGACTCCACGTCGTCCAAACAAGCGCTTCCGATCCGGGCCTACGCCAGAAAGATACTAGGACATCGCCGGGGAGTCAAATGAAGGCATCAGTTGTACGCTTGAAAATCTTATTGATAGCTCAAATGAATCATCATTATGTACTTCTACTGATTTTTGTTGTTTATCTCTTTCTCAAAGTAGAGATGCCAGAACAAATGAAATGAATATTTTGTCATTAAACTGTTGTGGACTCAAACGCAGGATGAACTATCCAGAATTTTCAGAATTAGTATCATCATATGAATTTTTATGCTTCCAAGAATCAAAAACAGATAATCTAGATGTTTTAGAATTATGCGGTTTCAAACTGGTCATGAAAAATAGAAAAAAGAAAAAAAGAGTTAAGTCCGGTGGAATTGTTTTTGCTTATAGAGAAATAATATCAGATTTCATAGAAATTATTGAATCAGATTGTCAATTTGTTCAATGGATTAGAATAGATAAAAAATTACTGAATTTCGATGAAGACATACTAATGGGCGTGGTGTATATTCCACCAGAAAATTCTTTATATAGTTCCAAAGAAGCTTTCAATGAAATTGAAATAGAATTGATGCAATTACGAAGAAACGGAAAATACATTTTATTTGCTGGTGATTTTAATAGCAGAACAGGTACTGACCCAGATTTTTATGAATTTTTGTATGAAATTGACGAAGAAAATATGGGAATTTTTGAAAACTCTGTGTATAATTTTGATGAATCTGTTTTTGCAAAAGTTAGAAATAATTGTGATTCAACGAAGAATAATTACGGGAATATACTTCTAGATATGTGCAGATCAAATGATTTGTTTATTGTAAACGGACGAATTGGAAGTAATATTGAGGGAAACTGTACTTGCAAAGAAACTAGCGTTGTAGATTATTTCATTTCTTCATTCGATCTTTTCCAAATGATTGAAAATATGAATGTTTTACCGTTCAGTAAACTTTTTTCTGATGCGCACAATCCAATTTCTATTAAAATAAAAAGTGCAATGCCAAATGATCAAGAAAATTTAAACTTTGAAAGCGATTCAGAAACAGAATCATGTGTAAGGGAAGTAATCCGAAAATGGGACAACGATAAAAAATCTTCCTATAACCAATCAATAAACACTGTAGAAATCGATCATTTAATGAGAAAAGTTAAAACATTCTCTGAAAGCCCCCAAAATATAAATAAAAGTGATATTGATGATGTTATGGATAAATTGAATAAAATATACCTCCGTGCAGCAGAAGAAACATTTGGTAAAAGAAAAGTTAACAATAACTTTGAAAACGAAAATAGTAAAAACTTCCCACAAACCAGACCCTGGTTTTCAAATGATTGTAGAAAAGCAAGAAAAACATATCGAAAGAGTATGAGAAAGTACAAATACAATAGAACAGTAGTAAACAGACAACGGTATAAAAAGGATGAACTTGATTATAAAAAGACTATGGATAGGGAAATTAAATCATACAGAAGAAATATGAGAAAACAGTTTAAATCAATGAGATCAAATGATCCGAAAGAATATTGGCGAATACTTAACAAAGGAACTAAAAATACTACGTGTACATCCAAAACTATTACTATAGAATCTCTCTACGAATATTTCAAAAACCTGAATGAATCTCCGACTGATAATAATGCTGATGATGATAATCATATATTACATATAAATCAAAATGATATATTAAACCTAAATCACGAACTTAACTCAAGAATAACATGTGAAGAAATTACAAATTGTATAAAAAACTTAAAAAATAACAAAGCCTGTGCGGATGATAGGATTATAAACGAATATATTAAATCAACATTAAGTTTATTTCTCCCTCTTTATGAAGAACTATTTAACGTAATATTTGATACTGGAATTATACCAGAAAGCTGGCTAAAGGGTAACATTAAACCAATTTATAAAAAGAAAGGAGACAAGTATAACCCCAAAAATTACAGACCAATAACTATTTTGAGTTGTATAGGAAAATTATTTACTGCAATTTTAAACACCAGATTGAACAAATTTTCTTATGAGTTTAAGGTACTAAATGAAAATCAAACAGGTTTTAGAAAGAAATACTCTACTTTAGATAATATATATGTAATTTATTCCTTATTTGAACTACTTAGAATAAAAAAGAAAAAAATGTACTGCGCTTTCATCGACTTTGAAAAAGCTTTTGACACTGTATGGAGGGACGGACTGTGGTACAAAATGACGCTTAACAGTATAGACGGGAAAATGTTCAGATTCATAACAAATATGTATAATGATATCAAATCTAGGGTAATCTATAATGGGCAAGTTTCCGAATTCTTTTGTTGTAATAATGGAGTCAGACAGGGGGAAAATCTATCCCCTTTTCTTTTTTCAATCTATTTGAACGATTTACAGAATTTCTTCGAAAACACAGACATTGATGGTCTATTAACTTTAAGCTGTGATATTGAACAAAAGTTGAATGTATACGTTAAATTGTTTGTTCTGTTGTATGCGGACGATACCGTTCTCATGGCCGAATCAAGTACAGATTTGCAAAAACAATTGGATAATTTTAAGGTATATTGCAATAAATGGAAATTACGTGTGAATGTTGAGAAATCAAATGTGGTGATCTTCAGTAAGGGTCAAATTCCCAAAAAACTTTCTTTTAAATATGACTCCAAAGAACTAAAAATTGTTTCTGAATTTCAATACCTAGGTGTTTTATTTGCAAGATCAGGTTCATTTAATAAATGTAAACAATCGCAAATTAAAAAAGCAAATAAAGCGATGTATGACATCCTCAAAAAAGGTAGAACGCATAACTTATCTATACAATGTCTCTTAGATTTATTCGACAAAATAGTGAAGCCTATACTCCTGTACGGATGTGAAATTTGGGGGGTTGGTAAAAATGATTGTATAGAAAGAGTTCATCTTAAATTTTGCAAACTCCTTTTAAAACTTAAATTATCAACTCCAGACATAATGATATATGGTGAATTAGGACGGTATCCCCTAGAAATAAATATAAAAACACGCGTGATTTCTTTTTGGTCCAAATTAATAAATGGAAACCACTCAAAGCTCTCATATATTATCTATAAAATGTGCATGTTTGAAAATGAAGTTTATAATAATAAAATACAATGGATAGAAAATATAAAAAACATCTTAAATAGCTGTGGACTTTCTAATATTTGGCTATCTCAATCCTTTCCGAACGAAAAATGGTTAAAACTTAAAATTCAACAAACTCTGATAGATCAATTTAAACAGAATTGGTTATCCAAAATTCAAGACTCTCCGAAGGCTCTAAACTATAGGATATACAAGGAAAAACTAGAATTTGAAAACTACTTTAACTTCCTCTCAGATAAAGATGCTCTAACTTTTTGTAAATTCCGGACGTGTAACCACTACTTACCAATAGAAAAAGGACGATGGCTTAACATCAGTAGAGAAAATAGAATTTGTTACCTATGTGAGACTGACGGACTTGGAGACGAATTCCACTATTTACTTGAATGTCCTGCATTAACTTCTAAAAGAAATTCTCTTCTTCCGCTAAATATAATTCGAAGACCTAATATTCTTAAATTTAAAACAATAATGAATTCACAGCGACAGTCGACATTACGTAAAGTATGCCATTTTATTAGAATAATTTTTAAAGAGAATCCTGCGTAATTAGTTGGATATAGTATCTGTATGTCATCAATTAATTAGTAGTATCATTCTATAGTGAAGTAGACACTCATTATTCCATTATATTTTCACTTTATTCTTTATTCTTGTCACTGTAACATTAGTATATTTATGCATATTTTCTTATCATTCCTGTCCAAAATTGAATATCTGTATCATAACTTATGTCTTAATACCATTGTATCAACAAAGGTTATAAGAAATAAAGTATATATATAGAAGGGTCAATTTCAACTACAGATAAAGGGTTTCTTGTCGATTTCTATATCAAAGACATTAATATGAAACATTAAGTGATTCCTAAACCATGAAGAAAAAGGAAGAAAAACAAGAAATGTGAAATAAATCTATCATATTCAACGGGGAAAATATAACAATTACTTCAGTATACATGGAAAACCGAAATGTTTGTTCAATCTGAATCTTTATTTCATTCAGATCAAATCGTTATAAGAAAGAAATGTGAAAAAGATATATTATTGATAGGTAACGAGTTGAAAATATGATATCAAGTGCGTGTGCTTTATACGAGATAATATTGATAAGAATATCTATAACGTCCTCTTCACTGTATCAGATGAAAAAACCTTCTATCTTCCTTTCAGTTAAAAAGATTGTTCACTAGATTAAATTGTCCTTCGTATATCTGTAATATGAAAGATATAAATGGTGAATTAAAAAAAGTTGTCCTTCGTGTTTCTATGAATCTGTGTTGTCTGCATCTGTTTTTTTTTTCTTCTGAGGAAATTATGTTATATTTATTTCAAAATTTCTTCAAACGCACTTGAAAATTTCTGTTTACAAAATTTTCTCAAATTTCTAAACCCTGGGTCCTGTAGCATCATATCCCAGCCATTTTGCTATGTCTTTCTGTATATTTAGAACATAATGTTCACAGATTTTGGTCATATTACATTGTTTAGATTGAGGATCACTGACGAGGGTTTATTACCCGAAACGTGCATGTCTGGTCCATGCTGTAAATTTATCTGCTCTAGAATTTGAAGACGTTTAACATTTGTACCACTTAGTGAGTGTCACTGCTGGTGGACCAAGAGTCCCCGAGGGCACATGTAGCCAAGTTCGATCAATTTCGGTTGGTCGTTTCTTCAAACGCATTTGAAAATTTCTGTTCACAAGATTTTCTCAAATGTCTTTTTACCCGAAACGTGCATGTCTGGTCCATGCTATAAGTTTATCTGCTCTAAAATGATGCTAATAAATTTGAAGACGTTAAACATTTCAAGAATTTGAAAGCGTTGTGAGTTTTGGAATATGATTTCGTTTTTGCATTTGATTTGTCATTCTCTGATTGTGTCAATTTTAAAATATATGTACTATCACAAAATTTCAATCCACCATACGCGCATTTCAACAAGTAATGTTTTATAATTAATGCTTGAGGCCGAAAATCCATATAAAATTAAACTCCGAAGATTAAAAGTCTTAAGTTGACCCCAAAGGACTATGTATGGTTTCTGCTGAAAATGGCCCCTTAGGCACGGTCCATTTGATATTCTGGGGGGGGGCTTGGATTTTTTGTCGGAGCAAGATTTTTTTTTCGCCCCGGACCGGGGCAAAATAATTTTTTTCTTGCAAAGTTGGAGCAAGGAAATTTTTTTTTATAACAATTGATGTGAATATTAAGAATGTTTGTGTTTTTTCAATAGAAATTCTTTATTTTTACTCATATTACTCCAAATATTATTTTTATGTAAACAATGGTAAAACTTGTATTTACTTCTAAACTGAGAGATGAAAGATTTTTACAATATGTGATATATAATTTTAAGTTAACAAAATGTATATAAGGTCATGTAACATGTAAGAGGGCCTGATGCAAGTTTTTACATGAAGAAATGAAAACTAGTGATAAACTTATTTCAATCCTCCTTCCAAGCTTGTATATAAAATTAGACTCTATGGCGATACATTATTGTATCAATCAATAGAAATAAATCATATTGATAATGTATTTAAGCATTTTAATTGTTTCAGGCACATGCATTCTTTTGATATTTTCAAATATTAACTTGCCATTACATAAGAAAAGTATGGCGAGCGAAGCGAGCCAAAATATGTTTATAGAAAGAAAAAATGCGGCGAGCGAAGCGAGCCGAAAAATTTTCAGGAATTTTAAGCGAATTTTATGGTTATTCTTTAAATTCAGAATACTTGTAAGAGCAAGATTATATTTTTTCTGTCACACCACAAGCAAATTTTTTTTCATCAAAATTCAGAGCAAAATTATTTTTTTCGAAAAAAACCCAAGCCCCCCCCCCCCCCCCCCCCCCAGAATATCAAATGGACCGTGCCTTAAAATCGACTTCTCCAACTGAAATTTTGTTTGCAATGTTTCTGAGAAAAATGTCTATATTTTTAGAAAACTAGTTTTAACAGCTTCTCCTCCCTTTCTAAAACAATGTAATTTTTGCATAAATATCATGAAAATTTGTGATTTTGCTCTTTTTAGATAAAAAGCATAAGTTTGCTTATTTTCATTGAAAAAAAAAAACAGAGCGGGTTGTGAACAACTCTTTCCTTTTTCGTGCATTTAAAAAGAAGCAAAAGGCAACAAGATATCTAACTATAAAATAGTTCAGAAGCCTACTTGATATCAACTATAAGAAAGTTTGCTAAAAATGAGCAAACATGACGTTTTTACAAAATTTTGTAAAAATTCACCTTTTCAGAAGCCTAAATTTTAGGAATCTGATAAAGGAGAGGAGAGAATAAAAATCGTCACTTCAGTAGCCTACATCGTAGGATAGATATTTGTAGAAATTCATTACCTCATGAAACTGATATTTTGCATAGAAAGGGGGCCACCTTACTATGTAAACATATATACTCCTTTCTGCCAAGGAACCTGCTACATGTAAGAACAGAGTATGCCATAAAATTCTTATTAGATGATATGACGTAGATTAAACAAGTATTTTTCAAGTCAAGTGCCGAAACACTGCAAATCTGTGCTTCAATTCTAAAATTTATGTTATCAAAATTTCTTGAAATTTCTAAAACGTGGGTCCTGTAGCATCATATCCCATCCATCCTGCTACGTCTTTCGATACTCTTTTTCGACATAGTAACTTACATACTTTTTGGCATATAACATTGTTTTGATTTGAGGATCACTGACGAGGGTTAAGTACGCGAAACGTGCATGTCTGGTCCATGTTGCCAATTTATCTGTTCTTAAATGATGCTTTTCAATTTGAAGACGTTTACATTCCATTGTTTGTTTATCTTTCACGATTCAATCTCCTACAAAGATATTTTGTGAAATAAATATCAGACTCTTTTTTATCGCATTCACTCTCATATGATAAGGAATTCACATGTATCAGGGTTTTTTTTATCAGTTTTCTTAGCCATTGGATTTTGTTGCAAATGAAATACCTTATACAAACTTCAATACACCATGCTCACGGGGATTTATCACGCTAATACCGGTTGCTCTATTTACTTTATATTCACATATAGTAAATAGGGAAACCCGCATTAGCGTGATACATTTCTTTGATCATGCTGTCTAAAACAAAACATCACCAACACAAATTACTACTGTATTTTTAAGTTCATATAGCCCTAACCCTAACCCTATTTCGAGAACTTTTATTTTATGAGGTAAATTTATTATTCTAATTATAACTTAATCAATAAGTTGCATTTTACGACCAATAACATTTTTGTAGTGTTTGTAGGAATGGTTTGCCTTCAAAATTAGATCATGTTTCAGAAGAAACATCGCCTCAATCCTGCCTACAATGTTTTAACATTGTAAATGGCAAGTTCCTCATTTGTTCTCGACTATATACTGTATATTTCTCGACTATATACTGTATATTTCTTGACTATATACTGTATATTTCTCGACTATATACTGTATATTTCTCGACTATATACTGTATATTTCTCGACTATATACTGTATATTTCTCGACTATATACTGTATATTTTTCGACTATATACTGTATATTTTTCGACTATATACTGTATATTTCTCGACTATATACTGTATATTTCTCGACTATTTACTGTATATTTCTCGACTATATACTGTATATTTCGCTATGTTTACTGTTATTTTCGGTTTTGTATAATTCAAGGCTTTGTATGCCTATTGACGATGATTTTGAATTTTGAATTTGGGTTTTGTTTTGTATCTGAATTGCATTCACCGATCATGCTACATGGAATTCGTTCTGAGGCCAAGACGACTCATTGGGAAACTGCTCAACCAAGGGTATATGACTTTGAAGTATAATTTGAATAAGAATTAATAAGGGAGTGATTGAATGGCTGTAGTAATCACCAAACAGGACATACTCATATCACCGAATTTGACAGGCTTCCATGGAGCTGTTGCGACGGGTGTTGCATGCAATAAGGAGACGCTTGACTCTCCCTGGGCACCTGGTCTCACTTCGGATTGTTGCTCATTCCGGGTTTCTCAGCAGTACCGATGGGAATTCTCATGATTTGGCGTTGCCTTCTCGATTTTGAGACTGATTAAATGTTAAGTACTTCTCTGGTGTTTATTTGCCACTTCGAGAATACAAGGAAGTTATAAACAACTTCACCGTCTCATTGACCACAATGTAAATAAAAAAATCATCCAAAAATTTGATACCTAAAACAGTGTAATCTTTTGAGTGCTGAATGTTTAGGTGTTGGTAGGAAGCAGAAGATATTACAATCCCCGGGTATCTGATGTCATCCCAATTGGAGATTCAATCTTGTTTCTCATAATGTTTTACTTCTTTTGTTTGGTTTTGCATCTTTCGTGTTTGTATTACAATTGATTATGATTTTAGAATTCTGATTTCAGCGTCTTGTACTTTTCCTCATTGATGTCAATGTGGAAAGCAATCAAAGAACCAAGTATTTTAATAGTTATCTTCTAAATATTTCTCCTGTTTCTGTGGCTAGTGTTGCTTCACAAGCGAAAGACAAGAATTTGCTTGTCCATTTGCAGAAGTTAATTTTATATAGATTTTCCATAAGGAATCTATTTAAAGTTGGTATTGGCCATTTTAGGGTTTTTGGATACGCAACTCAAATATTTTCTGACGCATCCGAAAATTATTTACATGATGACATGTCTAAAGTCAAAGATTCTGAGGTAGACATTCTCGAATATTCAATGTTCTTCAGAGCGCTCATCGAATCTTTCCATAAATAAATGAATAAAATCTCCCACGAGACTTCGGGAAAGGTAGCACAATATAACATCCCCTTGTCTAAAGTCATAAAAGATATTCTGACGTGACCTTGTGTGCCTTGACATACCATTTTATACGTTTGTCTTCCTTTGTGGGAGTTACCGATTGTGACCTCTCTGCCGCATTGGAGTGGCGGGTATAGCATGCAAGCAGGACATGCTCACTCTTCCTGGGCACCTGATCTCACTCCTTCGCAGGGAGTTCACTTCTCTGCATATGGATTTTTTTTTATTTTTGTTCCTTTGCCTTAATTCTGGTTTATCCTGGTTTTGTATGCCCCTGGTTAGATGATTTTTCGATTAATAGTCTTGTTGCCAAATGGCAATTTTGGGGGGAACCAAAAAATTGTTACGCACAAAATGTTTTGCATGAAACTGGTGATAATCCGGCGGATGCCATTCTGGCATCCTTCGGCATTTCGAAATTTTTGGAAAAAAATGTGATTTTTAAAAGAAAAACCATCAAAAATTGGAAAAACGCAATTGCTTTGCCCATGCTGTAGCTAGAGCAACAGATTTGGTATAAAAAAAACCGGCAATGCCATTGCCGTTAAGTCTTAAGCTCAATTTATCAATTAAATTGTCCATAAAATGGCGAAAACTATGGATTTTCTATGAAAAGTCGTTGAAAATTGGGAAAATATCATATCTTTTTTCATACTGTAGATAAAATAACAAATTTATTGCCTTTCATTTTAGATATCAGATTAGCAATTTGCAAGTACGAAAATGGGGAAAAGAATAAATTTTGAATGAAAACTCGCTGAAAATTGGGATATAGCAAAATGCCTTTTTTATGCTGTAGCTAGAACAGCGTTTGCGGTACAGCGAGAACAATGATTGTATTGATTTATATTCAGAATTCCACTTAAGCAAATTGAATCTTTCTTGTTTTGTTTTTGTTTTTGCTGAAAAAAAAGGTTATAGATTACATATTGATAATTTTAGATTTGGACTCTCTTATTACCCTTTTGTTAAGCAACATGTTTTTTTTTACTAATCTAATTATATAATTCCAAATAGTATAAACGTCCTAGCATTATCTTACGCAACATTTAACGAAAAGAAGGCTCCATTTTAATGGCATAATTCATACATTGCTTATTTCATGTTTGATGTCGTGTTTGCTGTTCCCTGTCCGTTTTGTGTCTCTTGCTGTTTGTGTCTTCTCTTGTTTTTTTTTACTTGATGTGTTTTGATGTGTTGATGTTTGTGCTGCAACCCAGTTTTGTTGGAGATCACCTCCTTTCTTATTGCCTTGTCGTTTCATCAAGACGCAATTGTAATACTTGTTTGCAACTACTTATAACAAAGAACCCTCTGACATGGTTGATCAAAATGCCTCCTTTGCATTGTACTCCGAAAATTCCCTACTCCAAAACGTTTACAGAATTAAAGAAATTTGAGCACAGAATTGTCACATCTGTTGGTTACACAACTCAGATTTCATGTACAACTGCAACATATCAACAGGAGAACAGATAGAGGGACAGACGCGATTGTCAAAATATAAACACAATAGGTCTCCACATACTAAAAACTTGAATTCTTTCAGCAGATCCAGGTTTGAAAAAATGTTTCCTTATGCATGGCTAACATTTTTTATTCTTTTTCACATTTTATCGAAATACTTCAATTAACTGTTGGTGATAATGGTCATCAAAGAGTTTTTAACTCTTATAGCCCATATCATTTAATTGTACACTGGACCTGACATCAGATATACTGTCTAGATTCTCTAAACCATAGTAATTCTTTATTAATATGATGGCCTCAGTCACCATCTTTTCGATTTCTGAATAAACTTCCCTGACATATTTGACACGGAATATCACTTCAAAAGCTTCCCACAGAATAACCTTTGTCTCTTCAATACCATCATATGTTGATGATATCCATCATCATGATCTGTTCTCATATCTACTCTCTAACTACATCTTTAGTGACTTCAGAATGATGTGTAGAATCAATCGGATGGATATCAAGATGCTTTCCCGATCAACTGACTGCAAGTACTTGTAATAATAATATCATACTGTGGTAAGTAGGGGTCAATGCTGCAAATTGATAGCAATTGTAAGTTCAGAAAATAGGGCTAGGGGTGCTGCTGGAGAGAATTTTGTCTATGTCATGAAGTCACTTTGAAAGCATCACTGATGATTTTTCTATCTAAAACACGTGTCTGGTGAATCAAAGTTGGTTTAAAAGTTTCTTCAAGAAGGTAAATAGTTGGAACACGTATTACTGAACATCTGAAGCGTGTAGTTTTTTTCAAGAAATAAAATGGTCAGTTGATACACCAGAGTCCTGCATACAATAATCGATCATCAGCTCTTAGGCATTCTTGTCGAATGAATAACCTGGAATTTATTTTAAGAACATATTTCGAAGTTGCAAAACTGAAGTCATCTTTTCGACAAGCATTGACGTAGGGACTAGAACGACGTCAAAACTAAGCAGGTCTTTAAAAAGAAGGGAGGAGATCTCCAACAAGACCCCGTTGCAGCATCAACAGTAAAACACCAAAACACCCGATGCAAAAACACAAAAGACGAGTACAGCATGAGACGGAAAAGAGACACACGACATGTAAACATCAAACACAAAAGACTACACATAAACCGACGAGACCAATGGATAACCGGTGCCGACTTTGGACGGCCATCTGTCACGCAAGTAGCAAATGGTGTGGTTATCCTGGATTACGTGCGCACAACCCTCTCACTTCTCCAATTACCCAGAGGTCTCGAAGAACGTACAATTGTGGTGTAAAACAACCTCCTCATTGTAAGATGACATCACACAAACAAGACCGCGAAACGCAGAGGCCCCATAGACACAGATGAATATGTAAATGGATATAAAAAGAGGGCATGCGTAATACAGTCCGTGCTCTGCCGGCTGTAGCGAGCTCATGTATGTAATCACCCGAGGAGTCCGACTGACATTCAGAGAGGACAGGTGGTCGGGGCCCTGTCTTCTCTAAAGAGGTTTGGACAGGGCCCGTCATGGAGTCCCGTCGTCACAGTCAGTCAGAGTGCAAGTCTCAAGGATGCGCTTGTACAAGACTGTAGATTGGTCAAGTACCAAGCCTAGTGTCCGTCTGGTGACATTAGGATCATACCCACGGTATAAAAGGCGTTTGATGATTCTGACGCATTTTCGATGGTTATGCTGCCTACCTTTGATCCTTTTTATTTTGTTTATCATATCACCATAAAAGACAGGTTGTGTAATACCCATAGTAATGTACTCTGTTGCATGTATAGATCCGAATTTTAAAAGAAGTTGACTGTAATTTTTGTAAAATTTCCAGAAAGTCTTAACTAGTTTATGAAAGCGGAAACCTTGACCTAAAAGTTTTTTGGTAATTTGTAAATTTCTACTGTGAAAATCCAAAATATCAGTACATGCTCTAGCGTACCGGATGAACTGTGATATGTAAATGCCGTATGACGGTAATCTTGGAACATCACCGTCAAGCCAAGGGAAATTTACAATGTTGAATCCAAAATCATCCCTTTTGTCATATACACTTGTATGAATCTTTCCGTTTACAATTTTGATATTTAGGTCCAAAAAGGGTGTTTCTGTATTTGAAAGGTTTGCCTTGTTAAGGGTTAATTCTTGTGGATAAATTTCATTCTTATATAATTCAAAAGCAGGATTGTCAATGGTTAGAATATCATCCAGATACCTAGAAGTATTATTGAAACATTTCAGCTCATCAAATTTTCTTTGCTTTTGAAGATTTTGGATAAATTCTTTTTCATAAGTGTATAAAAATAAATCTGCAACAAGAGGCGCACAGTAAGTACCCACAGGAATTCCTACAACCTGCTTGTATAGATCCTCACCAAATCTAACATAAATATTGTCCAAGAGGAAGGACAAGGCATTACACAGGTCACTACATGACCATGATTTGTATGATTTATAGTCTGTCGAGGAAAAGAAACCCTTCGATTCAGATGTACAATTGTAAGTTTTTCGCTCTCGATCAAAACACCATTTAATGAGATTAGATAATCGATCATTTATTCTGTCATGAGGAAGTGTGGTGTACATATTAGAGAAGTCGTATGTAGAAATCGTATTGGCTTGGAAATTTCCAGATTTCATTTTTTCATTTTTTCAATCATTTTAAGATACACTTCAAGAATTGATAACAACTCCACAACCCTGGCATAAATCATCTATGTATCATAGACAGTAGCCGCTTCCTTTTGAACAATGCCTCTAATTTCCCCCACGTCTTTCAAAAGCTTGCTACAAGACTCCATGCACCAGTGAGTTGTTTTCAAGATATGTTCACTTGATTACAAATATCTCTGTTTTAGATTTTCTGTAAAGGTTTTGCATTTTTCAAAGTCCCAATTTTTTTATGGAAAAAAACCCTTCAAAAATCACAATTTTCTCCCTCATTGGTCTTCTCCCACTTTATGAGAAGATGCTTAATTTGGGCTGCTTATTAAAAAGTACTTTGTCTGGAAGCATCACTGATGAGAATTTAATATTCGAAACACGTGTCTGGTGCATGAAAATTGGTTGGAAATTTTCTCCAAGAGGGTATAGAGTTGAAACTATTCCGAATTCTTAATACGAATTTAGAATAAAAGACAATAAAAAAAAATCTATTGGTTACATAATTGTTGTACCCTACTAACTACAGTTTGAAAAAGTTCATTGCATTTGCAAATTTTCTGCGACTTTTTATCCAAAAGTAATTATTTTGTTACCAATTTTTCGTATCAGCAAATTGCGAATCTGACTTCTATATTATTTAAAATGAAAGGCAATAAATTGATTGTGCGTTTGGTACCAACATTGTTTATTAAGCTACATTATGAAAAAAGATATTGTATTTTCCCAATTTTCAACAATTTTTCATCGAAAATCCATAGTTTTCCCCATTTTATTGACCAGTAAATTGGTAAATTGAGCTTGAGACTTATAGACAATTAAATTGTCGTTCTTTTAGTACCAATTTTGTTGATCTAGCTGCAGCATGGAAAAAGTAATTGAATTTTTCCTATTTTCAACGGTTTTTTCCCGAAATTTTCCACTTTTACCCAAAAATTTCAAAATGCCCAAGGTTGCCAGACTGGCACCCGTCGGATTATCAAAGTAGAGGGTACTGACAACACTTTCATGCAAAAACATTTTGTGCGTAACAAATTTTTGGGTTTCATGAATGGCACCTAGAATAATACATTGTACAAAATCGATAATTCAGAAAATCAGAAACCGAAGGCATTCCAAATTAGGATAAAACAAAACCTCCGCAAAGAAGAGAAGCCAACTTCCAATATGGGAGTGAGACCAAGTGCCCAGGAAGAGTCAGCATCCCCAGCTTGCATGCAATACCCGTCACTTCAATTCGGTAGAATTGTCACATCCGGCTACTTCCATATCGGAAGATATAAGTATATTCGGTGGTTTGATAGATCATATCCCACCCATCCTGCTGCGTCTTTCAGTACAGTTTTAGACAATAACTTTCACACTCTTTGGCTATATTGCATTGTTTAGATTGAGGATCACTGACGAGGGTTAAGTACCCGAAACGTGCATGTCTGGTCCATAATACATATTTTTTCTGTTCTTAAATGATGCTATTGAATTTGCAGACTTTGAACATTCCAATTCCAGCTTCTTATTGACGGGGACTAGAATGAATTTCGACTTATGATAGACCATAGTTATATACTACCTCAAGACTTTGTCATATCATAATCTGTTATGTCTTTTACTCTAGTTACGAGATTTGTTTGTGCTTGTCAGGATTGTTAGAGGTTGAAAATAAATTGTAGCATAGCATTGAATGCGTAGTGATTTTGGTAAGGTGTCTTTCTTAGACAATATGCAAACTTGTCGTCCCAGATTACCAAGTCACTGTAAAGTATTGATACATGTACCACTCGATCGTCCCAGACGACAATTCCAGCCGTCCAGACGACAGTGTTTACACTCGTTCTAGACGAGACTTGTAAAAGTGTTGTTGAAGTGAGGCAAAGTAATAAAGTTGACATTTTATTTACACTATGTACAGAATCCAGAATGAGAATCCTATCACAACATGTCCCAAAGCATCACACTCTATCTAGTAATAATATGCAGAAGCGGGGGTCCTATTTATAGTCTAATACAAGGATCGACCCTATTTAAACAAAATTATGATTGGTCCGTTTGAAGGATCGGCCAATACATGCATAATTAATGGATTTTTTCATACTTTATTAGACCAAAAGCAGTAGCTCATAGGTATACAATACATAAGTCATCACTACAACTCAATGCACATAATACTAGTAATATAACATAAACAAAATGTTCATACTGCATATAGTCGAACATGAAAAGAAGGATCGACATTTTCATGCATACTTAATTAGGTTATGGAACAGCGATGTAACTAAACTGGTAAATAAAGCAATTGCAAGTTCAAATATGGCAATTATTACGATCAAATATTAAAGTTAAGATGTTCAAGATAATTAATACAAACAAAGGTAAACAAATAATTATGTACAAACAACATACACAGGAGATCTGCCGCTGTACCTCGCATGTAAACAAACACGTAAACAATGCATTTCAATATTTTCTACAAAATTTTTTGACCCCGAGTTACTTGAAAATAAATAATCTGACCCGAAATAAATTGCCAGCCTCCCCCTCCTCAGAATCAAATGGTCGTCCGCTTTTCATGGTAATTATATGTTGTCGAAAACTATGCAACAAGACGAAGCAAATTAGATAGTATTTTGGTACTTATCAATAGACTTCTCCTTATAGGCTGTTCTAATTTAAGCATGTCTATCAATTTGAAGAAGTTTAGCATCGCTTTAATTTTTGAGTTGGGACTTCCGTTAAAGTGTGTCGTTGTCGTCATGTGTAAAAGAAAAGGAAAGGAACTCCAACAACACCCGGTTGCAGCACCCACTGCGTAACCCCGAAACACCGAATGCAAAAACATAGACCAGACACACAGAGAAAGAGACGCAAAAGATACAAGGAACACCAAATCACAAAGAAACATCAATCACAACTGACTACACATAAACCAAAGGGACCAATGTTAGTTATCGGGAAATTCCGCACATGTATATGCAGTAGACTGATCCCATGCAGCATTCGATCGATTAATAATTCAGAAGTTCATTATTGCTGATGTAATGTACTTTTTATTTGGTTCTGGAATTCGTTGGAGACGGCTGTAGATTTACTCACTGGTTCTTGATTGCTTTCGTGATTTCCCTTTCCGTAATTCTTTAATAAATGCACAGAGACGAAACATCAAAATTTTGCATATCAAGTTTTATTGATTAAAGAGGAATGTTACAGACTAGGGCTGTACTGTAAAACGAGAATATTTAGCGCAAACATATTTTAGCGCAATGAGGGATGAAAACCTTTTGGCGCAAACTTAATTTAGCGCATTGACACCATCTGGTCAATAAAATTAGCGCACAGTGACTTTAGGACTTTGTTTCTCAGACATCGCCGGTAGCAAATTGCCGTCGATGAATCGTAATTTTTTGTAACGTCAGACAAAAAATATCCGTCATGTCTCATGTTCGGACGATCGTTGGTAATACGAACTACTTATCAATTCAATTTAAAGTGATAAAAGAAAATAACGCTGTTCTGTATGTAACATGAATGAATATATATCGTCCCAATTTTTCAACTTGGCGTAACGAATCATTTTACGGCAACGGTGCTAACATCCCGATTTTATTCACGTTGTGTAAATAAATCCTTTTAAAGACTGCATGCGCATCTAATGTACATGTTCACAGCGATATACATGTACATCAGGTATTGACTACATGCCGGCACGTGTCTTGGACAATTGAATTGCCTATTCGTATGCTTGTATTTTTCTTTATAGATCTCCTTTTTTACCGTATATGTACCTTGTGTTATAAAGTACTGTGTTTTCACACAAATGTTACGCCACCTTAAGAAGTCTTCTCGTTAGAAATGATACATACGAACGTCTATTCCTGCATTTAGGTACGACTACAATTTTTTTTATCTGATTGGGTTACCCGGTTGGAATGAAATTTTTTTCCGATCGATTAAAGACAACTTCAGGTTTTTTTTTGTTTTTGTTTTTGTTTTTTTGTTAAAGATATTTCATGATTGGTTATTACGACACGTAGACAATCATGATCTACTCAGTACAATTGCACATGTTAATCACGGCCCGTGTACTATCATAATCTACCCAAGCGCTAGCGTTAATCCAATTATCTAATTAACTATAAAAACAACAAGCGTTGCCGGATAGACCATGCCGTGGACACGGTGTAATGCACTTTGAATAAAATGTCGAATACTTTCTTATTGAAATTTGATGTTGCATCTGAAAATTTTAGCGCACTACTTAATTTAGCGCAACCATGCCTTTGCGCTAATGGCGCTAAAATAAATCGAGCGCTAAATATTCTCAATTTACAGTATCTAGGATGTTTGGAAGGGGGAGGGTACAAATTTAAAATGTTGTCAAGAAGTGTAACGTTGCTTTGAATACAAGAAGAAGTTACTAAGCAACGCAAAGCGTATCATCCTCTAGGAAGACATGATACATGTACACGTATAGTGAATGCAGCGACATTAAATAATTAATATAGTTAAGTCTAACAATATTTTACTTCACAACCTGGCACTTTGCTATAATTAAATCGGATTATATTTTTGAATGGGAGATCTCATTTGTGCTCAACCTTATCATCATCTGGACCGCACCAGATGGATATGTATAACATGTCACATCCGATCGATAAAGCCAGACTAGGTATTATTCATCGTCAAACTGTCTGCTTAACATGGATCATGATTGCTTTTGTCTTTTGTCCCTCCACAAAAGGTAAGAGTTTTTCCTTTAAAGTATGTATCTATAATGGTGAACAAGTAAATATTCCATTCAATGAACTATGCGCTACAAATCAAATTAATTAGGCTTTGTGCTTACGTCTGTTTTTGGTAAATTTCACTGTGGTAGATTAGGACAATAAAAAATTGGAAGAGAAATAGAAAAAAAAAACATATTAAAGTCTCCAACTCGTCACGGTAGGATTTTCACATTTTATGGTGAAAAACATCAAATTGTTATAACTTACGAAAGAATCGATCTGTTTTAGTGAGATGGATTCCTCATACAATTCTGATAACTCTTTCGGATATAAAAAAGTAAAAAAAAATGTTATATTATAAACTGATATAACAATATTGATGATACTAGAGTAAGTGGTTGTGGATGAAGAATATTCATTTTATTATGAATAGTGTGAGGGTGGTGAATGGATAGGGTATGATTGGATGATGGTTAGAAAGTTAGAAATTTTACTGTTGACGCCATTTTGAATTAACGATTTACGAGGGCTGTCCGTAAAGTTCGTGGACAAGTCTTAAATTAAGGAAAATTAGTGTAAAAGGTATTTATTTCTAGTATATTGATTATCATAAACTATTTGCGAATTACGAAATGTAAACAATTATCGTATTTTGATTTCATTATTACAACTATGACTGCGTAATTAGACATTGGTAAGTGACCCGGAGCATGGTGAATTTTTACCGAAATATGTTGTTTATCACTTTAGTCATTTATTTCATTTACATTTTGTAAAATCCCGCGGATAAAAGGATAATTTTTACATTGTGATTTTTTACAATAGTTATGACAACAAATGAAAATTTGAACGTTCAAAGTTTCAAGATGACAGAGAAAACAGGATCTGAAAGTATTAAGACGTCATCGTCAGTGTTCGAAAAAATGACGTTTTCTCGAAAGGCGGAGCAGAGAGCAGTGATAAAATTTTGCGTAGGCGTCCGAAAAACAGCGACAGAGACCAAAAGATTCCTTAAACAGTCGGAGAAACATGCTTAAACTAGCTGTTTGCAAGTCTTCAAGACTTAGTGGCAAAGAGGATTTCTGGACGTTACCTAGGGACAGTTTTCAGGATGGTATGCGCTATTGGACAAATAAAGAAGTGCTTTTAAATGAAGATCGTGACATGGTTCACAGTGACCGGCGACTAACAATACGGGAAATTGAGATAACTGTGAAGTTTTTAAAACAATCGTGCATAAGATCTTATTCCAAGATTCTACAACGAGTCATGTCTTCTTCAAGTATTCTTATGCTAAAACAAAGGAGGGGATTTCCAACAACACCAGGTTGCAGCACCCACAGCAAAACCTCAAAACACCCAATGCAAAAACACAATGCAGACAGGCACAGAAAGAGACGTATAAGGGACAAGGAACGTCAACGCACAACACAGAAACATCAAACACAAAGGACTACACATAAACCAAAGAGGCCAATGGGCAACCGGTGCCGACTTTAGGACGGCCATCTGCTACGGAGATAGTAGAAGGTGTGGTTATCCTGAATTACGTGCACACAGCCCTCCCACTTTTCTGATTACCTAGAGGTCTCTAAGAACGTTGTGGTGTAAAACAACCTCCTCACTGTCAGATGACCACACACAAACAAGACCGTAAAACGCAGGGGCCCAGGCAGAACAGATGAATATGTAAATGGATATAAAAAGAGGGCGTACGTAATACAATCCGTGCTCTGCCGCCGCGAGCTCATGTATGTTATCACCCGAGGAGTCCGACTGACATTCAGAGAGGACAGGTGGTCGGGGCCCTGTCTTCTCTAGAGAGGTTTGGACAGGGCCCGTCATGGAGTCCCGTCGTCACAGTCAGTCAGAGTGCAAGTTTTAAGAATGCGCTAATACAAGACTGTAGATTGGTCAAGTACCAAGCCTTGTGTCCGTCTTGTGACAATAGGATCATATCCACGGTATAAAAGGCGTCTGATGATTCTGACGCTTTTTCGATAGTGATGTTGTCTATCTTTGATCCTTTTCATCTTGTTAATTATGTCACCATAAAATGCAGGTTGTGAAATAGCCAAAGTAATATACTCTGTTGCCTGTAATGGTCCGAATTTCAGAAAAAGTTGACAATAATTTTTGTAAAATTTCCAGAAAGTCTTTACTAGTTTGTGAAAGCGAAAACCTTGTCCTAAAAGTTTCTTGGTAATTTGTAAATTTCTACTATGAAAATCCAAAACCTCAGTACATGCTCTAACATACCGGATGAGCTGTGAAATATAGATACCATAGGACGGTAATCTAGGAACATCACCGTCAAGCCAGGGGAAATTTACTATGTTAAATCCAAAATCATCTCTTTTGTCATACACACTTGTATGGATCTCTCCATTAACAATTTTGATATTTAGGTCCAAAAATGGTGTTTCTGTGTTTGAAACGTTTGCCTTGTTTAGAATCAATTCTTATGGATAAATAACATTTTTATACTTTTCAAAAACAGGATTGTCGATAGTAAGAATATCATCCAGGTACCTAGAAGTACCATTTCACATCATCATTTTTTCTTTGCTTTTGAAGATTTTGGATAAATTCCTTTTCATACGTGTATAAAAATAAATCTGCAACAAGAGGCGCACAATTAGTACTTATAGGAATCCCTACAACCTGCTTGTAGAGTTTCTCACCAAATCTTACATAAATATTGTTCAAAAGGAAGGACAAGAACTAAGTTTCCCCCTCTCGATCAAAACACCATTTAATGAGTTTGGACAGTCAATCATTTATTTATTCGTATGGAAGCGTGGTGTACATATTAGAAAAGTCGTATGAAGATATCATATATCAAAATTTCTTGATTTCATTTTGTCAATCACATCCCCTGAATTTTTAATAGACCAAAAGAAGTTTACACCATTCCTGTTCATGACAGTTTCACAGTATTTTGCCACGTGTTCCTTTATAGCCGTGAGTGCTGACGTCAGATTCTGGACAAAATTGTAGTTGAGCAGTTGCTAGAATTAGCAATGTATCAAAACTTGTAAGGAGACTTGTGAAGTTTTGGTATACAGTATATTGTAGGGAGATCCAGTTGAGAAATAGGGATGTTAAAAGAAAAAAATTCACTGTTATGTTTGTTCAAAATATTGGGAACACTTTCGTTGCTTTCGATACAAGTATTGGTAGAGGAAGATTCCGAAACTAAAGTTGATATGTAGTAGCGTTTTCAAATAATTATGGTGTTGTTGGCCGCTTTGTCTGCAGGCGCGAAGATATATTTTTCATGTAAATTACGTAACTTGGATTTGAAAAATCTTTCAGATTTAGAACTTGGATATTCAAAAAGATTAGGATTTTTGTGGTAGTTATCTATTCGAATATCGGTAATATCCAAAATGAGGATTTTCCAGTCATTCAGAGCATGCGATTCGACTCCTTCCGATTTACACCATCGTTTGGTATAGTTATCTAAAGCTTCCATTTAGTAAAATCTATCTTGGATGGGATTCTATACTTAGGTCCTTTTTTAAGAAGACCACGGAGCTGCCTGTCTTTGATAATTGAAAAGTCACCTGTAATAATATGACCAGCTGGTTTATATAGATATTCAGACGTTGCACATTCTCAAGAAGCAGGACATGATTCAAGAATTTTAGGATCTGATGTAACTTTGTTGAAGTTAAACACGAAATTTCGAATAGGTCTCTTATATTTGTAACAAATAAGAGGAGGTTCTTAATTTTCAAAATATTGAGTTCATGTTTTTTGAGTTCATGTTTTTTGAGTTCATGTTGAGTTTATATTTTCAAAATATTGAGTTCATGTTGAGTTCATGTTTCTTTGAGTTCATGTTTCTTTAAGTTCATGTTTCTTTGAGTTCATGTTTTTTAAGTTCATGTTTTTTGAGTTCATGTTGGGTTCATATTTTTTGAGTTCATGTTGAGTTCATATTTTTAAAATATTGAGTTCATGTTTTTTTTAGTTCATGTTCTTTGAGTTCATGTTGAATTTGAAATGTTCGAGTCCCCTTATCGCAGGGGAAGATTTTACTAGTGACAGACAGTCCATGATAATCATGAAAATTTAGCAAGTCAAGAAGTCTGTCTCCAGCACTTAAAAGGTGGACGCTTTTGATTCCTTTTCGAAATCTCTAGTTTTCTCACTGCCATCATTCATAGCAACGCAACATAAAGAGTTACTTTCAGGGGGAGATAAATCACGTTTTTGAAATGGTCAATTAGACTCAAGCTTAGCATTTTGTTCAATAACTCTTCATTTCAAATACCATTGGAGGGCAGGCAAAGCTAGCCTGATAATTTCTCAGTGTGTGGTGAGCGAAAATTGCTGAAAACGTTTTTACTGTATAACGAGAGAGGCAAATCGAAAATTTTGAATTTAAATAAAGTATACGGTTTACTTCACTTTTAACATTTTCTAGGTCAGAATATTTATTTCCTCAAAGTACCAGCCTCCCCCTTCAGAATAAAATTAACATCCCATTTAGTATTTAATCTATTCGCTCTTCATTTAGAACGGCAAATTGAGTGACATGAGACAACAAATACATAATGTTGTTTAAAAATATCATTTACTTTGATCTTCTTCTTGACAGCGATAACCGTTGAACGATAACAAGCATATCCGATGCGTGGACTTTGGCATTGCTGACAAAATGTGTTTAAAGTGCCTCTCTCATCTTCCATTGAGAAAATCTTCTACACAATGCTTCCTGATATTTTTTACATTAAATTGTTCTGTAAAAGGTAAGAGCATATAAATGTACTAGCGTAATAGTACATTGAGTATTATAGTAGAATACTGCATTGAGTAACCACGTCATTTGCCACGGCATAGCAGATGACCATCCCATGTCGTCAAAGACTACCCATTGGTTTCGTTTGTTAATATGTAGAATTTAGTGTTTAAGAGCAATTCCCTGTAAACCCCCCCCAAAAAAAAATCAATGACACGTTGGCACGGTATGTCATAGATTCTAGCGAATTTTGGTTTGTAAGTTCAATATAGAGTGTATAAAATTTTTCTGTCGTATTCGGTGCTCGACGTTGTGGTTGCTGCAACAGAGTGTTGTTGGAGATCCCTTCCTTTCTTATGTGTCTGTAAGTGATTCGAGAAATCTTTTCTTTTTAGAAAAAAAACATTTCTTGTCCTATCCATCCGTGAAAAAAGCAAGATGATTCTCAAATATGTTCGCGAAGAAAGAAAATTAATTTCGATTGTTTGATTATTCGATTGTTTGAGAATACTTATTTCGATTGTTTGATTCATTGTCTAAAAGCAGGTAAATTTTTGGGTAAGATTAACAAGTTAAGTGACATCATTGAAGGCCTAAGAACAATTGCACTGAGTCTAGTTTCCGCGGGTCACAATGTTTTGATTTTTGCTGGAATGCATTTCAAAAATCGAACTCGATTTTTTATATAGTATCGAGTTATCCATGGCCAATAGAATGTGAATTCTGGCTAAATCAATGATAAATATGCACTTGTTATACTTCGTTCGAAATCTTCTGTTGATGAAAAAAATATATGAAAAGGTCATGAATTGGAAATCTGTTACTCAATCACTGACAAATAATTGCGTAAGAAATATTTTATTGCATTTAAGTCAAAACTCAGGTATTGTGACCCAAGGGAAGTAAACACAATGGTCCTGAGGAATAAGATACAAATTGTATCACGGTAGCGAATCATGTGACATGCAAATAATCTCTTGCATGGGAGTCCCCTTCGATTAAACAAGGTAAATACTGTCTAAATCTACTAGTATTTTATGCCTATCATATGAGCATTATTATTATTTATATGATGGCAACATATTCTGGTCAAGAATAGAGGTATATTTAGAGAACGCTTAAACAGAATTTTTTTTTCTACTTTTTATACCCTCGCAACGCTGTTGCTGAGGGGATATAGCATCGCTGTCGTGCGTCCGTCTGTTAGTGTGTGTGTCCGGATTCTTGTGAACAGCATAGAAGACAAAAAAAATGATCAAAGAAACAACAAAACTTCCACAAATGTTCCCCATCGGAAGCAAATGAACCCTATTGATTTTCAAAGTCAAGGGTCAAAGGTCAATGTCATTGTGAATAGCTGTAGGGAGAAGATGAACCTTTTGATTTTCAATGTCAAAGGTCAAGGTCACGGTGGACTTAGGCTTAAAATCCTTGTGAACAGCATAGAAGACAAAGCAATCATCATAGAAACATCAAACCTTCCACAAAATTTCCCTGTAGGGATGAAACCTATTGATTTTCAAGGTCAAGGATCAAACGTCAAGGTCACTGTGGACTTAAATCCTTTTGAAACCAAAGTAGACAAAATGATGATCACAGAAACAGCAAACCTTTCAAAAATGTTCCCCACGGAGAGAGAATGAGCCCTATTGAATTTCAAGGGTCAAGGTCATTGTTGACTTGGGCTAAAAATCCTTGTGAATAGCTGTAGGGAGAAGATAAACACTATTGATTTTCAAGATCAAAGGTCAAGGTCACTATGGACTTGAGCTTAAAATCATTTTCTCAGTGATATAGAACATGTAATTGCGAGTGGATGCTACGTACGCTTGCGTTGCCATTATTTTACATGTTACGATATGGTGCACTTAAATAAAAATCATTTTTGTTTTAAAGTGCTCTCTTGATATAACTCTATTCTTGAACAGAATAGATTACCTTTATTTAAATGATTAAGATACTCATATCCTAATATAAATTCATATGAGGTAGATTTAGATAGCATTTACCTTGTTTAATCGAAAGGGATTCCCATATGCAAGTGAGTATTTGTATGACTTTTTTGTATCACGTGATTCGCTACCGTGTGTATAGTAAAATTAACTCATTCTATCTTCCGGCTTGTCATATATTTCTTCTCCTACCACTGCGCATTTCATGTAACCTTATATATTTTCTACCAAATGTTCACATTTGTTGTATAATAAGGAGGTCAAGTGAGTACGGTTTTTTCTCTTCCTTATGTTACACGTCTTCAAATCCAGCATTTTAAGCATTTAAGAACAGATCATTTTGAAACATTGACCAGACATCATATGCTTTGTAAAGTACGGAAATACCGAGGAATTCAATTTTCAAATCAATCAATGAAAATGTTAATGGAATAATAGACAACCGTAATTTTATCTTATAGCAATTTTCCCATCGGAATGCATGGATAGTGCAGGCAGGGTCATTTTACACGGACAGGATTATTTCCCGATAAAGGAAGATCCATGCGTAAAATGTATCTGTCGTGGTGGTAAGAAGGCGAAGTGCCATACCATCCCCTGCTCTCCACCTAAGGTTTGTGATGACCCCTTTCCAATCCCTGGCCAGTGCTGCATTTGGAAGTGTAAGGATGGGAATGTCTCTTATTTCAATGAGGATGGATACAGGCCAAGATTAGCCGGTCCGGGATATTATAATGTTCAAAATACTGGTGAGATTTACAATAAACAAGTTCAAACCTCATCAAAACAAATGAAACGAATGAAATAAATACCCGTCGGTTTTTCATGCTCAAAGTCGAGAATGTTCATCGTCTTCAACTTCACTAGCATTATTTAAGAACAGATACATTTTCAGCGTGGACCAGACATGCACGTTTCGGGTATTTAAAGATGAGGCAAAATCATCGGAATTTCTATTGGAAAAGAGCCATGTTATATAACTCGTACCACAAACAACAAAGTCAGGAGAAACATGCTGCCTCATCCTAAAAATTCGTATCCAGAGGCATCTTTCTTCCAGCTGGGTTTGGTGATCTTGTCTTTCTATACTTGGACTTTGCAAACTCTTTCTGATGATGGTTATTCTTACAGACATATTCCCTATTTCAATCTGAGTAAAAAAAAAAGGAATGAAGGTATAAGTCTTATATACTAAGATAACAATAACACAACCCATTTAGAAGTATTTCAAGGAAAAACACAGAGCCCAAGTTTAAATCAACAGAATCAAGACTTTTGTTCTTGCATAAAGATTCCATTTTTATATGATATGTATGCCATGAGATTCAGTAGTTCACACCATGATGTGTCAACATACGTCATAAAAATGAAGATATTTCGAGATTGTAATTCATGATACATACATCCGTTACAACAGTTAAACTCGTTCCCCGTGACATGGATGTTTTAAGTGCATTTGTTATTTCTTTCATGCTCTGTCGCCTGAAAGAAGCTATGTATTGGCACTTTATCAATTTGACATCATAAATGTTATTTGGCTATTTCGGAAACATGTCATTTTATCCCAAAATATTATCTAAATTAATATCTTAGCACTATCCCTCATATGCTATTTTGAACAAAGAATTAATTTGGATATGCTATTGAATCCACCCTACAGGAAATTTTTAGCAGCGAACAATCTGTAAAGTAAAAGTGCAAATTTAAATTCAAAAATAAAACCAGAGTGTGCTACTGAAATGAATTTTGGCGGCTTATGAAAAACAACTTGGCTGGAAGCATCGCTGATGTGGATTTAAGGTTTTCAATGGGTAATGAAAGAAATTAAACCAAAAACATTTACATTTGGGTGTATTCATCATTTTTGAAATATTTTTCGGTGTAATATGATATTTTACAAACTTTTATACTATCCCAGTAGATATTGAAATAAGAAATATTTTGAATGGGGTCATGTTTAGGAGTTGTCTACCCTTGATGAAAATATCGAAAAAAAATCAATTGCATAAAAAACAATTGTTGAACTTTTGATTTTTCAGCATTCAGAATCAGAAATTTGATAATCAATAAGATTTTTCCATATAGTTCCATGTAAACTCTAAGGGCACATGAATCTTTATGTTAACTATTTTTTTTTTGATTTCTAAATTGGTCAAACATTTTTAATTGATTTTTACATTATATCTCTCCAGTGATTTTAGGTGTCAAAATTCCATAAATGGGTGGCACAATAGGCGATTTTCACATTAACGCAGTAGACTTGAATTTTACACAGGCCAAGACCCGACATGACAACATTTGACGTTACTTTTTTTAAAATATGACGTCGTAACAGATCTATGACATCATAATGAAAAAATTACGTAAAAAGTTGTCATGTCGGGTCTAAAATGCAAGTATAGCGGTTATATGAAAATGGTCTATTACTTCTCATTACCCATTGGATATACCTTAATATCCGAAATATGTGTCTGGTACATAATAAATTGGTTTGAAATTCTCCAAGAAGGTATAGAATTTGAACCCTTCCGTATTATTTACATGATTACAACTTTTTTTTCAAACGTGAGTTTCCCCTGTTTTGAAAGTAAATATGTTTTATTCAAACAACCAGCAACTCATGTTGTTGAAGAATTGTTGTTGTTTTACATTAATAAACAAAGGCGTTATTTCTATTTTACTTCTTTGGTGTTTACACATGTGTTATATCATGCGAAAAATACCAGCTTGCACTTGCATATCTGATCTTATGCATGTATGACAAATATGGATAATGACCATATCCCTGCCTACAGCACAAAACCGACAATTCAGAAAATCAGAAACCGAGGCATACGAAATCAGGACAAAACAGGAACAAAAGCAAACAAACAAAAACCTCCACCATATGATAAGAAGCGAACTCCCGATATCAGAGTGAGACCAGGTGCCCAGGAAGAGTAAGCATCTCCTGCTTGCATGCAATACCCGCCGCTTCAATTCGGTAGAACTGTCACACTCGGCAACTTCCATTTCGGAAGACACAGAGTACAATCCTGGGCCGGACGGCCCAAACGGCCCACGACAGAACATCACCCATCACTCTGGAGAGTGGGACATCACAGTGTATGACGAGTTCCCTGCATCGACCGTAGAACTTCCTCAGTGACGATGTCAGTCGGTCACAAGCACATCCCTGACCGAGAAGCCTATCTGAAAGACGCCCAGCTCCCAGAACAAAATCCGTATATTTCGTACTTGCTCTGGCATAGCGTATCAACTGAGACATGAACACGTCATAAGCAGGCGATGAAGGAATGCCGCCACCCAGAAAAGGAAAGCCTGCAATGCCGAAATTGAAGTCGTCACGTTTGTCATAGAGTGAGGTGTTCATGTGACCATCAGTGTCGTAGGACAACACCATGTCCAAATAGGATGCCGAACCATTTGTCTCTGTAGTTTCTCTGACTTCCTTATCAAATTTTATTTTCTTTTCTTCCATAACTTTCTCTTCAGAATATGTAAACATTAGCATCACCCAAAAAGAAAATATGATACAGGGAAAAGAAGACCTAGTTGTGAGATGTATACCACTTCAGGATTTCGATCAAATCACGGGCTATACGATTCATCACAAGGACATTACTGGGAAAATCACAAAATGTAAATGGACTTATTTTGTCAAAGCAAAAAACATAACAAGAGAATGTAAAAATAGCGCATTCAAAGAGAAGTGGATAGCGGAACTTCCATTACGAAATGCTACTCTTGAGATTCATATAGTCAGTGCAACCATCACAGATTCGGGAAATTATAGTTGTGGCATCTCTGCAGCGAGCAGAGGTCAAATAATCGATGGCCACAGTAAGTGGGAGGAAGTGGAGATCAAACCAGGTAATATATGTAAATAACATCGACGTTGTTTCAGAAAAAAATATCAGATATATTAAAGTTTCGTTATGCTGATTTTTTTGAAATTTTTGTCTTGTCCTTATCCGAAGTCACAGGGATTGAACGCGCTTCCCGGCTGTGTAATGTTACTTTAGCTTATGGAAAGGGTCATATCTCTATTTCGATAGGTGTAAACCTACTGATTTGTTATGATTATCAGTATCTCCCCTACAAACGGAGATGGCTCTTACGAGAGCCCTTTTTGTCTGATAAAAAGGTGTCGCATGAATTAGGCATTAGCGATCAAGTTTGGGTACAATCTCAAAAACAGAAAACATAATAAATATTTCACTTGACATGTTTGGTTCCGTTACAAATATTGTGTGTATTTAACGATTTTCTTTAAAACTTAATTAAGTGATATGTCGTCTTTGGTTTTTGTTGTTTTTGTACATTTTGCGTCTCTTGATGTGCTTGTCCACTCTCTGTTTTCAGTTGGTGTGTTTCGGTATCTTGCCGTGGATGTTTCACCCGAGTTCTGTTGAAGAATAATGTCTGATTTTGTTTGAGTTGACTCATTGATAATTGATGAAAATACTATTGTTTCAGAACCTCCTCCTCCTGATGGCTCTCCTAATGCTACTCTGATAGCGGGAATTACCACGCCTGTTGTTATCTTTGTGGTCGTGGTCTTCATCATATTTCATATGTAGTATCGAAGAAGAAATGGATAGAACAGGTAAGTGGTTATTAAGAATAAGCATTATATGTTTCTAAGCAACTTGCCGTCGGAATTTAATACTATTCCAATCGGAATAAAAACTAAATTCCCATAGAAAACAAAGGAGGAGATCCCCAATAACACCAGTATGTTATCACCCGAGGAGTCCGACTGACATTCAGAGAGCACAGGTGATCGTGACCCTGTCTTCTCTAAAGAGGTTTGGACAGGGCCCGTCATGGAGTCCCGTCGTCACAGTCAGTCAGTCAGTCAGTCAGAGTGCAAGTTTTAAGAATGCGCTGGTAAAAGACTGTAGATTGGTCAAGTACCAAGCCTAGTGTCCGTTTGGTGACATTAGGATCATATCCACGGTATAAAAGGCGTTTGATGATTCTGACGCATTTTCGATAGCGATGTTGTCTATGCTCTAGCATACCGGATGAGCTGTGAAATATAGATACCATAGGGCGGTAATCTAAGAACATCACCGTCAAGCCAGGGGAAATTTACTATGTTAAATCCAAAATCGTCTCTTTGTCATACATACTTGTAGGGATATCTCAATTAACAATTTTGATATTTAGGTCCAAAAATGGTGTTTCTGTATTTGAAACGTTTGCCTTGTTTAGAATCAATTCTTGTGGATAAATAACATTTTTATCCTTTTCAAAAACAGGATTTTTCGATAGTAAGAATATCATCCAGGTACCTAGAAGTACCAATAAAACATTTCACATCATCATTCTCTCTTTGCTTTTGAAGATTTTGGATAAATTCCTTTTTATACATGTATAAAAATAAATCTGCAACAAGAGGCGCACAATTAGTACCCATTGGAATCCCTACAACCTGCTTGTAGAGTTTCTCACGAAATCTTATATAAATATTGTCCAAAAGGAAGGACAAGGCAATACATAGGTCACCACATGTCCATGATTTGTATGATTTGTAATCTGTGGCGGAAAAGAAACCCTTCGATTCAGAAGTGCAATATAAGTTTTCCCCTCTCCATCAAAACACCATTTAATGAGTTTGGAAAGTCGATCATTTATCTTGTCGTGAGGAAGCGTGGGGCACATATTAGAAAAGTCGTATGAAGATGTTGTATTTGCTACAAAATTTCTTGATTTCATTTTGTCAATCACATCCCCTGAATTTTTGAAAGACCAAAAGAAGTTTACACCATTCCTGTTCATGACAGTTTCACAGTATTTTGCCACGTTTTCCTTTATAGCCGTGAGTGCTGACGTCAGATTCTAGACAAAATTGTAGTTGAGCAGTTGCTAGAATTAGCAATGTATCGAAACTTGGAAGGAGACTTGTGAAGTTTTGGTATGCAGTATATTGTAGGGAGATCCAATTTAGAAATAGGGATCTTGAAAGAAGAAATTTCACTGTTATGTTTGTTCAAAATATTGGGAACACTTTCATTGCTTTCGATATAAGTATTAGTAGAGGAAAGTTCCGAAACTAAAGTTGATATGTAGTAACGTTTTCGAATAATTATGGTGTTGTTGGCTGCTTTGTCTGCAGGCGCAGACATATTTTTCATGTAAATTACGGAACTTGGATTTGAAATATCTTTCAGATTTAGAACTTGGATTTTCAAAAAGATGAGGATTTTTGTGATAGTTATCTATTCGAATATCGGTAATATCAAAAATGAGGTTTCTCCAGTCATTCAGAACATGCGATTCGACTTCTTCCGATTTACACACCGTTTGGTATAGTTATCTAAAGCTTCCTTAAGCTCTTCGCGACATTTAATAAAATCTATCTTGGATGGGATTCTATACCTAGGTCCTTTTGAGAAAACTACGGAGCTGCCTGTCTTTGAGAATAGAAAAGTCACCTGTAATAGTATGACCAGCAGGTTTATATAGATATTCAGACGTTGCACATTCTCAAGAAGCAGGACTTGATTCAAGTATTTTAGGATCTGATTAAGCTTTGATTTCCCATGACAAAACGCCAATCAGAAATTTTCAATATCTTTATATTATAACAATTATATATTTATAAATAATTATATATTTATATACTTTATTCATATAACAGTTTCCATCGTGGAAATGTAGATAGATGTATATGATGAAATTAATGCAGTTACTAAAACTTAAGTTAAGACACGAGGGCCATGATATTGATATTCTGTGTTTTCGATTTTACAGGCCTACGTTCGATTTGTGTAGGTATCTGACGTAAAAGCATTGTGACGTCATTGAATTCCTTTGAAAACGTCAAACTTCTAACCTTGTTTCCATGAATTCCATGCTGGTCTCCATAAAAATTGATGACGTCACAATGCATTGACGTCAGATATCTACACAAATGGGAAGTAACTCTGTATTTCGAAAAGACTGAATTGACAGTGCATGTTCTGAATATACTGTTTTCAGTTTCGTGCGTGAACATCGACGGCGGGTGCGGCTAGCCAAACGGGATACTTACTTCTCCCGGCATCTAGTCCCACCTCTAGCTTGCTAGTTGCCCGTCGATGCTTAATTTGGTGTTCTATTGTGAGTGCTGTTGAGATTGTCGTCAGAATCTTCTTTATCTCATTTGGGGAGGGGCTTTGTTCTTTTGTCAAGACAAGGTTTTTTCGCCTTGGACCGGCTAAAATGTGCTTAGAACTGTTAATGTTATTTATTTTTATGTGAAAGTTTATAAATAAAACCAGAGGGCGCTAGTGAAATGAATTTGGGCGGCTTATGAAAAGCAACTTGGCTGAAAGCATCACTAATGAGAATTTAATATTCGAATAACTTGTCTGGTGCATAATAAATTGGTTCGAAAATTTCTTCAAGAAGGTATAAAGTTGGAACCCTTCCGCATTTTAATTCACTTCTTAGCAAAGTAGAGAAAGATTTATAAAATATAAAGTCGTAAAAACCTAAAAAAAATACATTAAGAAGTAGTGGTACCCATATGTTATTCATTCTCAAATTCGATAAGGCGCAAGATCACTAGAATTTCAATTCGGGCCTTTCGAAATGAAGAGTTACTTCCCATTTGTGCAGGTTTCTGACGTCAACGCATTGTGACGTCATCAAATTCTACGGAAACCAGCATGCAATTCAGGGAAACAGGGTTACAAATATAACTTTTTAAAGGAGTTTAATGACGTCACAATGCTTTTATGTCAGATACCTGTAGATCTGTATAATCGATAAGACGAAATTGGAACTGCTGCAAACCCCAGAGTAAAGAACATTCCGGAGTGAGACCAGGTGCCTGCATGTAAAATTGTACACAAATCTGGTGGACGTGGTCGTATGTGATAATTTTTGCCCTTACTGACCCTTACTGTGCTTTGTCAATTCTTTTTCAGACATATTGTTGGTGAATCCGGTACTAATTGTCACCCTGAGAATATTAAACTTCAGTCAGCACAATACAGAGTATTCAACGCCAGAACAAAATCTAGGCTTTCAATGATACCCATGAATCTGAACCCTTAATTCAATACTGTATATTCCCTGGCCATGCCATCCTAGAAATGGATAAATATTTTCTGTGTAACAGACATGGTTGTTTCATTACATATTTAAAAATCACATCTGTGTTTATAACTTCAAACATGTACCATTTTGTTTCATTTTATTGATCACTTAACAATAATCAATTTTACTTAGTTATTACAGCTTTATTCACGAAATGATTAACGTCATGGAATTTTAATGGTCTCAAAAGAATGTCATTCTTCTTTTGTCAACTTTATATATTATATTGTTTACATATGAAATATAATTCATCATTCTTTATTATATTAACGCTGTCGTAATTTTATGGATAAATTGTATTCGAAACTCGACTTCATGCTAGGGTAAACTTTCGAGAATGTGTACTTATGCAGGCCATCCATATTTCAATGATTTACATTTTAACTTACAGTATCTAATGCTTCTTTTATTCTTTTCAAGATATACAATTTAACTAATCAATTTTAGCATTAATATTACCTTTTTAGTTCCTTAAAGGCCGACAGGGGACAATGTAAGGACATGTAAATATTTTGACATTTCCTCACCGGAAACGGGTAAATATATCTTATAGCTATCTGATTGATTAGTTTTAATTCTTTTACCCCTATCAATATTTTTAATTTAAAGCTTAAAACAGATGAGATATGGGTATCTCATAAGCATTTTAAAGTATTACCTGTCAGCATGTCTTTGATTTATGTGTATTAATTACTTCCTTCCAGCTCTGTCGTCCGATTAAAGCTTTGTTTAGGCCATTAATCAATTTGACATAATATTTATTTCTTTATTTTCCTATTTCTTTCTTTCTTTCTTTCTTTCTTTTCTTTTTTTTTTTTTTTTTGCTATTTCGGAAGCTTACCATTTCATCGAAAAATATCATCGAAATTAACGGAGGTTAACATCTTAGCACCATCCATCCAATGTTATAATGTACATAGATTTTATTTGGATATGCTACGACCCTACAGGAAATTTGGAGACGCACACCCTCTATAAAGTAAATGTACCAATTCAAATCTGAAAATAGAACCAGAGGGCGCTAGTGAAATTAATTTGGGCGGCTTATGAAAAGCACTTTTGCAGGAAGCATGACTAATGAGAATTTGATATTCGAAACACGTGTCTGGTGCGTGAAAATTGGTTTGAAATTTTCTTCAAGAAGGTATAGAGTTATAACCCTTCCGCATTTTTTATGTAACATAGTGCTCGCGAATCAGTTGACTTCAAAGAAGGTACATGTATATCAAGTGGTCGCAATTAAGTCGCATCAAAATGGTTGACATGCACATTATTTTTATGCGACCGAATATGCGATCAAATTATCGTAATGACACACACGGACATTAGTACGATAATATAGTATTGAGGATCACTGACGAGGGTTTAGTACCGGAAACGTGCATGTCTGGTCCATACTGTAAATTTATCCGTTTTTTTTTTAGATAGATATTATAATTAGTCCCCTACCGACAACACCGAAGGGGACTCTTAAGTTCCTCTTGGTCTGTCTGTCAGTCATTCAGTCCGTCCGTCTGTCCATATTTCAGTTTTCCAGAATGTTTTCTGCGATAGAAAGAGATATTCGGCTGACATTTGATACATAGCTTGGTTTTGAGTAGATACTGAGCAAGTTTAGCTTTTGTTACGCTTGACCTATTTCTTGAGGAGTCATGCCCCTTGATGACTTGAAAAATTCAGTTTTCCGGACTCTTTTCTGTGATGGATGGAGATATTTAGTTGAAATTTGATACAGAGCTTGGTTTTGAAGAGTTACAGGGCAAGTTTATTTCTCGTCGCGCTTGACTTTTTAAGAGTCATACCCCGTGAGGACTTGCAAAATTCAGTTTTTGTCCGTTTTCTTGACATATTTCTGCAACAAATAGATAAATTCAGTGTTTGATACACCGCCTGATCTTGGAGAGTAAAAGAGCAAGTTTGACTTTCATCACGCTTGACCTATTTTTCGAGGAGTAAAGCCCCTTGATGACTTCAGTTTTTGTCAGTTTATATTACATGTACAATTTTAACACTAACATTGTCCATTGTATTTGACACTACTTTTTAAATGCATTTGACGAAATAAAAGGACGAGACAATATCAAACTGTGATAACACACTACATAAATAGGATAATTTTTTTTTTAATTACAAAATTGATATGTGAAAGAAAAATGAAATAAACAAATACAAAGAGTTCCACGAAATTATGGTTTATGATTTTTTAAAACTAATTGTGATATCAATGTAAGGTCCAGGATATTCTTTATCTTTATTGTCATACCCTTCCAATATGTAAAAATGGGATGGAAAATAGAGTCTCAGATAATAGACAATCAATCAATCAATCAATCAATCAATCAATCAATCGATCGATCAATCACGATTTGAAAGGATTTTTATGGTACTCTATCTGCAATTTGATTATATTTTGATCATGTTCATGCTCTTTTACGTTTCAACTTTAACGGATGTGACGTCAAAGAAAAACGAAATACGACATTTGTATATTTTTTGTTCATTATTCTGTTTTCTTGTGCAATTGAGAAATTGTGTTCAACCCAATGCAGCTGATCATCAGGTCTAATTTACAATTGTTATACATATTCGTTTTTCAGTGTGCCTTGTGTCGCTTTTTGCTAGCTTGTTAAAATTTTAAAGGACTACTTTTTGTAAGATTTTATTTGTTTAAAAGAGTTATCAAATATATTCAATGATTTTTGTTTTCTCTGAAATGTGAATATGTTATGTATTAAACTATTTGAACAAATTGTCATTTCGTATTTTTTTACTGTTTCTATCCTTGGGATGTTATGTAAATAACAATTTCGTTTTATATACCATTGATAAGAGGGCTTATTGATACTGATAATTGATATTGATTATTGTTAACCTCGGTTTTCTAGGAAACAGAAGGTATTTTTCTGATAGATTATCTCCACATCTCCACAAAGGACAAACAATCAATGACACATACTATGCTTCACTTCTGACATAGTTACGGGAAAATATCAAACTTACGCGCCGCGGAAAGCTCACTAGTTAAAGGTGTGTTGTTCCATCAGGACAATGCTCTTGTTCACAAGCCTGTCTTTCATGATTATGGTTTTAATTCGATTGAGCACCCGCCTTTTTCACCTAATCTTGTTCCATCAGATTTCATTTATTCCTAAAATTGAGAGCAGCTATTTCTGGCACCCACTCTCAGTTCGATGATGACGTCATACTTGCAGTGGATGGCTTTCTAACCAGTCAAGATAAGGAGTTCTTTTAAAGTGGTATTGGGGCCCTTAAACATCGGTGTCAAAAGGGTATAGATAAATCCAAATTTCGCGGATTACCTGAGCAGTATCTATCCTTCGGAGCTTGAAGTCAAAGAAACTACAGAGACAAATAATTCAGCGTCCTATTTGGACATAATGTTGTCCTACGACACTGATGGTCACATGAACACCTCACTCTATGACAAACGTGACGACTTCAATTTCAGCATGACAAACTTTCCTTTTCTAAGTAGCATCATCCCTTCATCGCCTGCTTATGGCGTGTTCATATCTCAGTTGATACGCTATGCCAGAGCAAGTACCAAATATACGGATTTTGTTCTGAGAGCTAGGCGTCTTTCAGATAAGCTTCTCAGTCAGGGATATGTTTGTGACCGACTAACATCGTCACTGAGGAAGTTCTACGGTCGATATGGGGAACTCGTCTTACACTATGATGTCCCACTCTCCAGAATGGTGGATGATATTCTGTCATAGACCATTTGAACCATTAAACAAAGATTGAACTCTATGTCTTCCGAAATGGAAGTTACCGGATGTGACAGTTCTACAGAATTGCAGCGGCGGGTGTTGCATGCAAGCATGAGATGCTTACTCTTCCTGGGCACCTGGTCTCACTCTCATATCGGGAGTCCGCTACTTTTCATATGGCGGAGGTTTTTGTTTGTCTGCTTTGGTTTCTGTTTTATCCTAATTTTGTATGCCTTCGGTTTCTGATTTTCGGAATTATCGATTTTGTGCTGTATACAGGGATATGGTCATTATCCATATTTGTCACAGAAGGGTATTATCTAGAAAATAATGCAAAATGTCAGATAAGATTTAAATCGTTCAATACGAGGCTCACAACATATCAATCAGCCCTCGTATGATCTAAGCGGTAGCCCTAAAGAGAATTCAGTTGAAGGATTTATGCATACTCTACTTCTGGTTTGTTTTGTATATCAAAAGATGAAATACCACGAAGTTTAACAGAGTCGAATATTCGGGACTACAGCTTCGATGGAAAGTTTAATGAAACAGTTAAAAAGGTTGAATGTGGAAAAATACACCAGATATATCGGTATATAATTAGATCAAACGACCATCATTTCTACGCTATTCTACCTCTTATACCTTGAGGACGGAGATAATTATAAAGTTAGGTGAACAATTAAACCTGAAACTTATTAGAATTATGTTTTCGTCTCTAGAATACCATAGTCGCAAAAAGCTTGCTGTGCATACGGACAAATATAAGGATCGTCCGGCCCTAGTCCAGACCCGCGGTTGGCCTGCAGTGGAATCCGGTAGATCGCATTTTGAGAAACAGGGCAGAAATTGTTTGTGTAATTCATTAAGGACTTGTTTGTCCCTGTCAAATATATCAGCTGTCACTGTACTATATACTTTGTGTTGATCTGTTTCAATGAACCCGATTAAACTAAATTCTTCCTTTACTGCGCATATGATCCGGATAACAATACCATTTGCAACTCACGTGGAAGATGGTTATTATTTGTCGGTACCAGTTGCCCATTGATCTTGTTGCTTTATGTCTTTTTTGTGATTAATGTTTTGCTGTCGTCTTTGGTGTTTGCCAGCAGTTAGGCATGGTCCATTTGATATTCAGGGGGGGCTTGGGTTTTTTGTCGGAGCAAGATTATTTTTTTCGCCCCGGACCGGAGCAAAATTATTTTTTACTGGCAAAGTTGGAGCAAGGATATTTTCTAAAGTGATGCACATACATGTTTTAAGAATGTTTGTGTTTTATCAATAGAAATTATTTATATTTTTACTCAAAACTCTAAATATTAATATATTAGTTTATTTTTATGCAAGTATTCAATTCACTTTTAAACAGAGAGATAAAAGATTTTTACAATACAATTCTGAATATTTTATATAAGGTACATGTATATAACATGTATAAGAGGGTCTGAGGGGAAGGTCTCCTAGACAATTTTTTAAATGTTACTAAGAATTGTAAATTGGTGAATAACTGAAGTTCTCCTTCCAAGCTTACAAGAACATGACTCTATGGGATATATACAACATGTACTATTAACAGCAATACATAAATATTGATAATATATTCAAGCTTTTAAGGAACTGCCCTTTTTCATTCACATACATGTATAACTTTTGATATCTTCAAATATCTGAACTTAAAATGCTATTAATGAATAATGTTTTGATAGAAAACTATGGCGAGCGAAGCGAGCCAAAAAATTTTGATACAATTTTGAAAACTGCGGCGAGCGAAGCGAGCCAGAAAATTTTCAAGAATTTTAGCGAAATTTTATGGTAATTCTTCACATTCAGATTATTTGTAAGAGCAAGATTATTTTTTTCTGTCACACCATAAGCAAATTTATTTTTTTCATCAAAATTGAGAGCAAAATTATTTTTTTCGAAAAAAACCCAAGCCCCCCCCAGAATATCAAATGGACCGTGCCTTATGGATACTACGTAGCATTCTTTTATATTCGTGCTTTTTCTACTTGATAAAGGCCGTGTGGCCGAAAATTTGTGGATATAGAGTGTCTATTGTTAATTATTATATTAAACTTCCCTACAGATGACACTACTGCGTACATTTCTATAGTTTCCTTTTTTATCTTTTTATTTTATAATTTTTTATTATGATTTCTCAAAAGAAATGTTGTACTCAATCGACTAAATAAAGTTAAAATCGATAAATGTATTACTGTATCCGCTTATGTGTTCTATAATACTCCATAAATATTGAGTTCAATGTGTCCTCCACGAGAAACATTCAATCATGGGAGGTATATTTTCCGTTACCCTAGGTTAACACTGTGTTCCCGGCGACCACGGCAGACACGACGGCCAAATACGTAGCACACCGTATGATTTTTGGCAGTTTTTATCTTGGTATTCAAGTTCTGTTAGGTCTCGTTACGTTTTCGCACGGTCTATCAAGGTATCCTTGACGAGCCGCGGCTCCTGAATCCCGGAGACATGACGGCGCACTACGTTTCAACCTACGGCTTGTTACGGACGTTTGTACGTTTCCTCGCGACCTGTCACGTTCTGATAAGGTCTGTCACGGTTTGTTACAATCCAATCAAGTTGGCCACGACTACCAAGTTCTTTCAAGGCCCACGACGATTAACCGGGAACAGGAGACACAAAAAGCTGCATAAAAGGGTTTGGTTTGTTATACTTCTTGTGTGACCGTGCGTGCCGCGCCAGGCCGTAGTAGAACTTGAAATAAACCGTAACAAGCCGGGACGAAACGGCTAACACTTCCTTCGCGCGCCGTATGAAACCGTAGCTCACCTTGATAAAACGTGCATCTGCCCTAAAGCAGCCGCAGCTTAACGTGGCAGACCGTAACTCAAATTCTCTAGGATCGTAATTTGTTGAGTCATACTTTTGCTTCCCATTCCGCTACGGACACTGTCCCAAGTTTTGTCACGGTCTGTAACGTTCTGTCACGTTGCGTTGCGTTCGACCCGTTTTGCTACGGTTTCTTAAGTAGGCCATCTGCACCGTGGGCTGCCGTGACAAATGTTTTGATAGTTTAAACATTTGCCCCGGCAACCACGGCTAGTTACGATTGTCGATCCCGTTCCCCTACGTTGTCTCACGGTCAACACGATTCGTCCACGGTGGCTTGAAACTTGGCCGTCGTGGCCGCGGGGAACAAAGTGTAAACGGGGGGTTAGATTTCATCGATTCGATAAAGTTCAAATTATCAACACGTTATGCCCAGAAAAAGTTTATACACTTTCAGTCCAAGGTTAAATGATATCAATTTACATAATACATATTTGTGTCGTCATCTTATAGTAACCAAACAAGTGTGCGTTCTTTTATCGATGTTTATGTGTCAAATCACAAATGAATATTCAATGAATTCAAATGTTAGAAGATATGGTCGATTTGGGAACTCGGTGCGAAGCGCTGATCATGCTATGATACATAGCAACTCTATAAGGAATACTTTTTACGTAATAGATGTGGATATCACGCAACTGGACATCGATTTTATGGTTCGATTTAATGAGCAACGTCTGGGCTATTTTACTTGCTTTTGTTCTTTATTACACAAAATAAATTTTTATTTAAGCGTAGGTACGAGGTGACATAGTTGTGTCTAAAGTTTGATTATATACCGTATAAATTTTTGAAACCTGGGTTCTGTCGCATCATATTCCAGCCATCTTGCTACGTCTTTTTGGTATATATAGGACATAATTTTCACAGACGTTGGACATATTTCGTTATTTGGATTGGGGATCACTGACAAGGGTTAAATACCCGAAACGTGCATGTCTGGTCCCTGTTGTAAAGCGATCTGTTCTTAAACGATGCTAATGAACTTGAAGACGTTTTACACTTAAAACATTTTGAGAGCTTTGAAACAGTTTCTGCGCATTATCGTTTGAGTTATTTATGGTAAGAATGTCGTATTAAATGACTGTATGGTTGTGAATTCAATTTTCTTGGCTTGGATGTCGTTTAAATGGCATTTATAATTCATAGTTGACAAGAGGGAGCCCAAAGACGCTCACCCATTCGCTGCGTTAGCATAGTGAGATATAAATACCTAAAGGTTTTCTGATATTTGTTCCTTTCTACTAGACTAGAATATAATTAACTTTTCTATCACCAAAATGAACCTTATATAAAGAACATCAAGAAGACAGGGAAAACATACCATTTCATCTTCGACTTTGATGATCAAGTTTATCAAAATGTTGTCAAAGAGGAGATGATCAAAAGGTATGAAAACAATAATTATCATCCCTACCGCCTGTTTTTATAGTGACAAATATGGATAATGACCATATCCCTGTATACAGCACAAAATCGATAATTCAGAAAATCAGAAACCGAAGGCATACAAAATCAGGACAAAACAGGAACCAAAGCAAACAAACAAAAACCTCCACCACATGAAAAGAAGCGAACTCCCGATATGGGAGTGAGATCAGGTGCCCAGGAAGAGTAATCATCTCCTGCTTGCATGCAACACCCGCCGCTTCAATTCGGTAGAACTGTCACATCCGGTAACTTCCATTTACCGTATTTGATAAAGATACTCAATAGTTCTTTCCAGCTCTGTCGCCTGAAAGAATCTTTGTTTTGGCCCTTTATCAATTTGACACTATATATATATATTATCTTTCTATTTCGGAAACTCGTCAATTTATCCAAACATATCATCGAAATTAAAGGAGCTTAAGATCTTAGCATCATCCCTCCAATGCTATTTTTTTTTAACATATATTATATTTGGATGTGCTGCTGAATCAACCCTACAGGAAACTTGGAGTCGCGCACTCTCTCGAAAGTAAATGCACAAATTTAAATTCAAAAATAAAATCAGAGGGCGCTACTGAAATGAATTTTGGCGGCATATGAAAATCATTTTGGCATGAAACATCACTGATGATGATTAAATATCCGAAACACATGTCTTTTCTTCAAGAAGGTATAGAGCTGGAGCACTTCCGTATTATCAATAAGGAAATTTTGATCCCAGAGCAACGTTTTGTCAAAATTCTTTAAGTACTGATGAGCTGAAAATGTATAAGATACCTCATTTCTCCCTTTCTTACATTCGAAAAAAAAATCATGAAAATTCGCACAAATTCAACATTAAACCATTGAATAACTTCAGTGTATCAAATATTTAGTAAATGAGTGCATATAAACATGCCTTTATTGAATTATTCATAGAAATAGATGAGAGCGATAATAATATAAAGTACCACTGAAAAGAATTTACAATCCGAAACACGTGTTTGGTGTGTTGAAATTAGTTTGAAATGTTGTTCAAGAAGGCAACAAGTTCGAACAACATTTTCTTTCTGAGTACATCATATTTATTAAGTTTCATCAAAATCCTTCAAGCGGTTCCATAGAATAGAAGCTGAAAATCTATAAGAATAACATATTTTCCTTATTTACATAAGGATAAAAAAGTTATGACAATTTGAACTGATTTAGGCCTAAAAATTTTCAGACAAAATCAACATCAAACCATCTTAAAAATAACTTTAATGAGACAAATATGCAGTAAATGAGTGCACATTAACATGGCTTTATTGAGTTATTTATATAAAGAAATAACTTGCGAAAATGAGCATATCTAACAAAGTCCGAAAAGACGTCAAAACGCGGAAACTTTTATTTGTCGGATCTTCGTGCCTGCCGGCCAAAATTTTCGATAACCAGGTCATTTATATTGTCTAAATGCATATTTGCATATTCAGGGAATGTTTTTGATGAGATTTTTGAAGAGGGTACCCTCTCAGACACTTTTGTCCCCACCACGAATCTACCCCTGAAGGGATCTTGAACCCGAACACAATATTTAGGGGACCTTGATTACAATAATTAAGTTTGTATTAAGTTTCAGCAAAATTCTTCATGCGCATGCAGAGGAAAAGTCAAACATGTGTAAAGTTTACGCCGGACGAACGGACACACGACGATGACGACGGACGGAATACGACGAATCGCCATCACATATGCTATAGTACAAAATAGGTTCATATGCTGCATATGTGTTTGGAAATGAAATGGACAATGGTCATATAAATATATTATGTGCAGCCTTGACAAGGAAGTTTATAGATCTACCTATAATTATACTATACGCAATGTTTATTTTTCTATTCTTAAACACTGGGAATCCAATCAGTAACCGGTCGATCGCATATTTTATTTACTTTAAACATTAATCTACTCGTCCCTTTAAGTTAAATCTTTATATAGAGGATTTTTATAATAGGTTATGAATTGGGTGAAGGTAAGTGGAATTCTCAAAAATTTAGCTAAAACATATAGTTTTTAAGTCACTTTGTAACTAAACGGAAGAGGGGGATAGATTGAATGAGTTAGAGCAGCTTGAGGTCGGGTTTGGGAAATTGTGGCAGAGATGCTCAGAAGATAAAAACAAAACCAGTTAAGTAAAGACTTTGGTATATTTTAGGATGAATGTATATTAATCTATACTTGGCGAAATACTTGGCGTAAGGAAATGTTTATTATGGTGAATATAAACATCAAAGAAGTACTGAACAGTTATTCTGTCTCAAAGTCGAGAAGGCAAGGCCAAATCGTGAGAATTCCCATCGGATAAGATAAGATAATTATGCTTTATTACCTAAAGAAGAACGCAGAAATTCCCTTAGTTTATAAAAAGTAATGGATTTCATCCTAGGATTAGTTACACAATGGAGGAAGGTGAGAATGATTAGGTTAGGATACCAATAAAAACTTCAACGTGGAGTAAAGAATTCGAACATTTTCTATAGAATTTAAAGAAGAAATGATGAGTTCTTCAACAATTACTCTGTTGCAGCAAAACACCAATGCACCGCTATGCGAAAACAGAGTATACAAGCACAACAAGAAATGCAAAAGGGGCAAGGAACACGAGACATCATATCCAATAAATATGATTGGAGGAATTTTTTTCGGGGGGGGGGGGTGTCCCCGTCTGTTTCTTTTCTTGTTATCGTCTTATTCTACGTACGTCGACATGTTCGGAATCTCCCCCTGCTCGCAAATTCAGCATCAGTACGCCCCGCTCACTGTAAGAAATTATTGCGCTCACTTTATTTGATTGGGGCCAACCTGTGTTCATCGTGAAATGAACAGTAAGAAATTATTGCGCTCACTTTATTTGATTGGGGCCAACCTGTGTTCATCGTGAAATGAACGTCAAAATTGAATAGGCGTTTAGCGTAGGAAATCAACTTGCATTGTAAAGCCCCCTTCACACTTTCACGGATCGGGCCACGGATAGCTACGGATCGAGAAAAATTTTACATCCGTAGCTATCCGTAGCAATCCGTAGCTCGATCCGGCACTAGTCTTGACAAGTCGTAGCTATCCTTGGCAATCCGTAGCTATCCGGGATGGGACAGAAAATTTTTGAACATGTTCAAAAATTTCGACGACTCCGCTACGGATAGATTTGTCGTAGCGGAGTCGTAGGGGAGTCTTAGCAACCCGTAGTGGAGTCGTAGCTATCCGTAGGGGAGTCGTAGTAACCCGTAGCGCATCCGTAGCAATCCGGGACAATTTTTGTGATAAAAATAGCAATACGACTCTGCTACGGATTGCTACGACTCTGCTACGGATTGCTACATTGCTACGACTCTGCTACGGATTGCTACGACTCACCTACGGGTTGCTACGGATAGCCAAGGATTGTGTCTTATATTAACTTCAAATCTATTTAGTTTCTGTGCGTTTTTCGGTCAATATATGAGTTAATACTCCGACTATTCAATTTCAGGTAATGATATATAGGCATGCATAAAACCTCAATACTGTTATAAAACATGTAAGACCATCTCAATTTGAAAATACTCGGTGTTTTAGTAAATAATTATGGTTTTAAAATACATAAGAAATTCAAGCCAGTCCTACCAATCCGTACTGAAGTCGTAGCTATCCTTGTGCGAATCGTGGCTTTCCGTACTCGAGTCGTGGTAATCCTTAGCAATCCGTACCTATCCGTATCTATCCGTACACGTGTCGTAGCAATCCGTATGTATCCGTACGCGTGTCGTAGCAATCCGTAGCAATCCTTAGCTATCCGTACTCGAGTCGTATCAACCCGTAGCAATCCGTAGCAATCCGTACTGGAGTCGTAGGTTCATGGTTCATCGAACATTTTGCGTCCCGACTCGCCACGGATAGACCTTTTTTTGGAGTCGTAGCGGAGTCGTGGCTCGATCCGTGAAAGTGTGAAGGGGGCTTAAGTATAACATGATATATAACATGGTAGTAATCAAACAGGAAAGGGTTTCAAAGTATGATATGAATTTTAGTTTATCGCTACTTTAAAGGGTCTGCGTAAATTGCAAGTTTTAAAATGAAAGTAAAACAAAGGTGAAAGAAACGATACTTTTACACAAAATATGACAAGTAGATTTCTCGACATATTTGACGAATAGTACAATGTACACCATTTCGGTTACCTGAGTTTAACAGGAACCCTGTTCTAAATTAGAACAGTTCATATGACCGTGCATGACGGATGTTTATTTCTAACTGTATTTCTATTTATAGAAATGGGGGGAAATAAGGTAAGCAAATTGTAAACTTTTATTTAGAAAAAAAAAAACGCCTGAGAATAAGTTTCAAGATTTGCGCTTTCATTAACAAGTTACGTTTTACAAAAAAAAAACTATATAATACGTAGCTTATTTTGAAATCCGGAAGACTACATACAACAGAATATTTCATAACCTGTCTATTCTTTGATTTCGCTATATTACCATATTGTTCCAGATAGAATATTTTCACATTACTTTCATCTTCCCCTAACGTGTCTTCTCTTTGTGATACGGTGCATTATACATATAAATAAACAGTTTGATTTGTTTTGTCAGGCGTAACAATGTATTTTGATGTTTAGAATTAAAAAAGATATAGTTACATTTTAAAATTCAATCTTAACAGTGATTGAACTTTTACTTATTGTTATTTACTTTCTATCTATAGACGAAGGAAACCCATTCTTCAACCAGTTGATCTATCCTGTTCCATATCCTTTTGAATGGGGAATTATGCAGAGCACACCAAGCCTTGTTCTGTTGACTGCCTTAAATTCGGTTTTTCTATATTGTCATTATGCTGAAAGCTTCAAATTAGGAAATAGTAAGTATTAAATTTGGTTAGAAGTTTTCTTTAAGACGGCCAGAAATCGGAAATCTTCCATGTATTATTGTAAACACTTATTTTGTTTTTGCAGTGTGGAGCAGTTAAACTCGTTCCCCATAACTGAATGTTTAAAGTGTAATGAATACTTCTTTGCTGCTAATGAATACTTCTTTGATGCTCTGTCGCCTGAAAATAGCTTAGTTTTTGACCATTTATCAATTTGGCATTATATTTTATTATGCTATTTCGGAAACGTGTCAATCCCTCAAATGCTATTTTTGTTATAAATTTTATTTAACTATGCTACTGAATCGACCCTACAGGAAAGGTAGAGTCGTGAAGTAGACATACAGAATTAGATGGCGCTATTGAAATGAATTTTGGCTGTGTCTGAAAAAAAAACTTTGGCCAGAACCATCACTGATCAGGATTTACTTCCCGAAACAAGTGTATGGTATATAGGAATTGGTTTGAAATTTTCTTCAAGACGGCAAAGAATTGGAAAACTTCCATATTATCAATGTTTCAATGGGAATATTGAATTTCCTAAAGTTATTCAACACATTCGATTTGATTAAGTACACTTGAGTACATGAATTTTAACCATGTGTGGTAAGGATTTCTAGTTTTCCAAAATAATATCAAAGTTAGTCACAGACCTCTCCGCGATTGTTCCTGTAGAGGAGCATACGCTCAAACGAATTCTCCAAGGGCACCACTTTGTACTTACATGTAAGACGAAATGATTTTTGCATGGTTTGAGAAAAAGCAATAAAATCCTGAAGTAATGAACACTGAAATGAGGACTCCAAAAACCACTTTAACACATCAAGAGACACCGAATATACTGCAACACATTAAAACAAGGAGTATATATTGCATTGAACATGAAATGTCACTTTACATTATTTAATTTATGGATCACTGATGAGGGTTAAGTATCCGAAACGAGTATGTCTGGTTTATGCTGTAAGTTGATCTGTTCTTAAATGATGCTATTGAATTTGAAGATGTTTAACATATAAACTCTAAAGGGAATGATATGGGAGATACATTCAGCAAGACAAGACAACTCTGTACTTACCACAGCGAAACACACCCACATCTTACAACAAACGAAATAAAAGAATGTACTACTTTTGGATTAAATACATTGTGCATTTTTAAATGATTTAATACATTGTATATTAATAACTTTAATCATTTTAATAGCCTTGACTAGTCATGGAATGGCAACGCACAAGTGTAACAGCTGCTGTGATAAGTAATATCTTTGATAATGCATGTAACATCTGTGATGCTGTGTATTGTCTGTGATGTGACTCTGTTGCACCGGTTGCCCATTGGTCTCGTTGGTTTATGTGTGGTCTTTTATGTTTCATGTTTCTATGTTGTGAGTTGGTGTTCCTTGTCCCTTTTTCGTCTCTTTCTGTGGGTATCTGTTCTGTTTTTTGTATTGGGTGTGTTGGGATTTTGCTGTGGGTGCTGCAACCTAGTGTTGTTGGAGATCCCCTGCTTTCTTTGTTGTTAGTCTTGTTTTACATGTACTGTGTTTTAGTATTAGTTGCTACTTAGTTTTCAGGTACAAGAACTCTCATTACGGGGTATGGTCAATTCGTACCATAACCAACTCGTAACTGCCACTTCGTACCATACCTCACTACCAACTCGTACCAAAACCATGTCGTAAAATGACCAACTCGTACCATAAATTCTACCTATTCGTACCAAACAGAAACTCGTACAATTAGCAACTCGTACCATTAACTCGTACAATCCATAAACTCGCACCATGGTACCAATATTCGTACCATAAACATGTACCATGCATAAATTCCCACCCCCTACCAACTCGTACCATGGTGCTCAGTAAATTGTACCCTGTAAAGTCGTACCTGAAATAACTTTTTTATGGACCTGGACAAATTTTTGCAATAATTTTGATTTATTAAGCGTCACCAGACATGCATGTTTCGGATCAGTGGAAACTTATCATACATTGTAAAGAGTTCAACTAATAATTCATAGTTTATTCAAAAGATGTTGTATATATACGCCACATCGATGGGTGATTGGAGTTGGTTATGATTCGAGTAAATGTTAATAGGTACGAGGATAATGATTATGTATGGTACGAGTTGGTTATGATAAGAGTTCATGTCAATGGGTACGAGAGTATGTGAGGTACGAGTTGATTATGATTCGAGTAAATGTTAATGGGTACAAAGGGATTCGAGTTGGTTATGATATTAAAGTCAATATGTACGAGATTATGAGTGGTACGAGTTTATCTAAATTTATCTAAATTCAAAAAGTTAGAGGGCGCAACTGAAATTTTTGGTGGCTCCGCAAGAAGCATCACTGATGAGAATTTAATATTCAAAACACGTGTCTGGTGCATGGAAATTGGTTTGGAAATTGGTTGGAACCCTTCGACATTATTGGTTATGGTACTAGTACATGTATGTTATGGTACGAGTTGAAATAAAATTGGGTACGAGTTGGTTATAGTACGAGTATGTTATGGTACGAGTTGGAATAAAATTGGGTACGAGTTGTACCCATGAATTCGCAATGGGTACGAATTTACCTTTTTTTTTGTACGAGTTGGTCATGCTACGAAATGGTTATGGTACGAGTTAGTAAATTTTGGGTACGAAGTGACTAAGGTACGAGTTTGTTATGGGACGAAGTGACCATAAAACCTAAATACTATCCTGTTTCCAGTTATGTGATGCTTTTTGTGCTATGTGTATATTTTTAGTTGTGCTTACTACTGAATTCTTAGTATTTTTCTTTTAGTTTTTGCATGATGTGCTTGTTTCTTTTATGTTAATTGTGCTAGTTTGTATTTTGCGTCAAGTGCTTTCCTTTGTATTTTACTTGCCATTTTGCATGCCTTGTTGTTTTATGTTACTTTATATGTTATTTATGTCGGTTAAAAGCTCCTAAGAGCTTATGTTTACCAGTTATACGTTAAATAAACCTTATCTTATCTTATCTTATCTTATTGTGCCTTTTACTGAATTAAATGGATAGGATGAGTTACGATGCTTGCTTTATTATTATTCGATCGACAGATCAAATAATTGTATAAAAATGATAGCTTTGTTAAATTAACTTTAATTTACATATGACACGCTTTCTTTATTGACAGACAACGTAGAAATAGTGGTTCCTAAACCCGTTATTTTGAAGGGGGAAGACGCATTTAGTTTGTCTTGTAAGCCGATATCAAACCTTGCAGAAATAACAAGCTATACAATTCATCACAAAGGTATTGATGGAAATACCACGGACTGTATGTGGAGTTATTATCACAGAAACACAACTACACTAAGGAAATGTTAGGACGAGAGAGTAAAGGACAAATGGATGTCAACATTTCCAATGGGAAATGCTAAACTAGAAATTTACATCGACAAAACCAATGTTAGTATCAAAGACTCTGGGAATTACAGCTGTGAAATCTCTGCCGTGTCCAAAGATAAGACACCAGTAAACAACAAATGTAGTAGGTGGGAGTCAGTGGAAGTGAAAACAAACCCTAAACGTAAGTTTTCCCATCCTTTTGTACAACTCAGTGTTGTTTTATTTTAAGATATCAAAGCTGCGATTGCAGACGATGTATACAATGACTTGAAGACTATTCATATACACATGGGACTAGATTATAGATTATATACCTTCTTGAAGAAAATTCCAAATCAATTTACATGCATCAGACACGTGTTTCGAATATTAAATTCTCATCAGTGATGCTTTCGGCGGCGCCACCATAAATAGTTTCGGTAGCGCCCTCTTTAACCCCCTGCAAGTCATCTAAGATATTTGCACTTTTTCTCGTCTATCAGCATCTTATATAACTATCTTCACTGTAAAAATAAACATCATTTTGCAAGGTGTTAAAGAATATGGAAAATATCTATAGAAAACCACTTTTTTTTTTTTCGATTTCTGTACGAACTGATACGACCCAGCTACGCGTATGTCGCCAGCATGATCAATATTAAAATATTTGTTCTGTAGTTAAATATTTGAGCATCATCTACGCATTTTAACAAGTAATGTATCATCATTAATGCTTTAAGTCAAAATAGAACATATCTTATGTAGTTCGGTTGTTACCTTGCTCTATGGCATTTCTGCATCATGTTTTGGGAAAAAATCTTAAACATTTTCTCTATTTGATGAATAACGAATTTGGATAACTATGGAACATACATAAGATTCCAAATCATTCTATATATTGTTCATTATGTTTAAAGTTACAGTGTCCCTGAAAATAAATTTTATTGAAAACGTAAAATTCATTCCGAAGGGTCTAGATAGAGGACAAAAGGAGCCCTATCAAGTTCTATTTGAAAATATGCAGCATCGACCATAATATTGTCGATTTTGTAAAGGTTAAAGTTAACCTAGGTCTCGTCAAGATCAAAATATGAATCAACTATTCATGTCAATTTTTAACGCAAACGAGTCTATCATGCCTAGAAATTAGAAACTGGCTGGTTACAATAGTCACATATGCCCTCACTACCGAGCTATGATCGATCAATTATTGCTTATAAAATGGGCACCCTAATATAACCTACTTTTCTCCGTAGAAGACCGATTGCGAACACGTATAAGCACTTATTTGCATAAGGCTAGTACTGTATCAAAACAAAACAACATGGTGGACGGATAACACGTGGGACGAAAATGAATCGACAATCAAAATCTGAAAAGAGAAATGTAATGAACAAATAGAATTGACTTGGTGTTATCAAAATCTGAAAAGAGAAATGTAATGAAAAAATAGCATTGACTCGGTGTTGGAAAGTTATAGAGACTTAGCTTAGAGGACGACCATGAAATTAAAACTCTGACAAGTCTGAGGGAAAATAAGCTAAAGGGATCTACAGTGTACATGTATAGTTCTCTATGAGAAGTATATATATAAGTTTGACGTGTATATATATCCACAGTAATTTTAATATGTGTATATATAATATATATATTCACAGTCAAATATTGAAAAACGAACCAAAAAAAAAAAAAAAATCAAAACTGAATAAAGAATTTTCATTCAGGATTTGGTAAACAAACGCACATGTGTATAGCAGGCTACACCTGCCTCCCATTCAAGCCGTCATACACTATTACACGTTGTTAGTCATTTTAAAGTGTTCGATTATCCACGTTCAAAATGGTTATTTGAATGGAACATGATATTTATACATGATATCAACATTGTATTTGCAATTAATGAAATATTAGTGAGTTAGTAATCGATGTGAAGTTTATTCAAGCAATTGACTGATCGTGGTAGCGTGTTCACTTTGACCTTACTAAACGTGATATATTTCTACATACTGTATATGCAAATAACAATTTCCGAAGTTTACCGAAATCGTGTGTACCAGAGAGTAAAAAAGGTCTATAAAACAAAAATGTGAGAGATATTTTATGCAAGTAATATATAGATGTATACATGTTCCTAAATTGTAAAAACACAATACATGGTAGGTGGTGCTAGTGGAATGAATAAGAGCTGCTCTACCCAAATTCAAAATGACGTGTTTAAATGGCTATAACTGCGTTGGATTCGTCAGAAAATGTGATTTTATACAATTTTCTACTTTCATATGAAAAGAAAGATTATGCGCTATAAAATTTTGTAACATTAATTAATTTTCAGGGGCACCGTACCTTTGATTTAGTCATACGGCCGTTTCCTAAATTCTGTCTTTTCATTCAATGAAAATTCCCTTTTTTCAGCAGCTGTTTCACATGAACATTTAGGAGAAGTGAATATTGCAGCTATTGCTGTGTCCATTTGTGTCGTGGTAGTAGTTGCGGTTGTGGCTGCAATTGTTTTCTATCGCAAGTTTAACATGGGGAATGCGTAAGTGATGTACAGTTTTTGTTGGACATGCTTTTCATTGTAAATAAAGAACACAAAACTTCAAAATTTATGAAAGGGTGATACATTTTATGATTGTTTCAAACAAAAACACTGCTCTGAGATAATTAACAGCTTGAACTTAGGACATGTTCTCCTTTCGCCATGTTGATTGTTTTTATACAGTACAGTGCAGTACAGTACAGTACTACATGTACAGTCAAAGCCAAATGTATTTTAGTAGAGCACTCTAGTTTTATTTTTATGCCCCGGAATCAAAGATTCGGGGGCATATAGTTTTTGGCCTGTTCGTTTGTTTGTCTGTCTCTCTGTTTTGTCCGAAAAACTTTAACAGTGGACATAGCTTTTGAATAGAAGGTGCTAGAGCTTTCATATTTCATATATATATTCCTTGTGACAAGATCTTTCCATCATACCAAACTTTTTGACCTTGTGACATTGACCTTTGACCTACTTATCAAAGAATTTAACATTGGGCATAACTTTTGAATGGCAAGTGAAAGAGCCTTCATATTTCACATGTGTGTTTCTTGTGACTATTCCATGGATACCGGAATTTTTTACCTCGTTGCTTCGACCTTGTTCTTTGACCTACTTTTGAAAGAAAAACCTTTTACATTGCGCATAACTTTTGAATGGAAGGTGATACGACTTTCATATTTCACATGTGTGTTCCTTGTGACAAGACCTTTCCATCGATACCAAATGTTTGGACCATGTGACATTTACCTCGACCTTTGACCTACTTTTCAAAACTTTAACATGTAACATTGGGTATAACTTTTGAATGGCAAGTGATAGAGCTTTCATATTTCACATGTGGGTTCTTTGAGACACGACTTTTCTATTGATTTAAACATTTTTTGGCCTCGTGACCTTGACCTTGACCTTTTTTTGAAAAAAAACTTTAACACTGAGAATAACGTTGGAATGGAAGGTGATACGGCTATCATATATTATATATCACATGTGTGTTCCTTGTGACAAGACCTTTCCATCGATACCAAAATGTTTGACCTCGTAAACTGACCTTTAGTCTAATTTAAAAAAAAACTATTAACATTAACACTTGCCCGTCGATTTTGACCTTCTTAACAGAAAATGGTGTAACATATATTACACACAAAGATGCTGCTGCGGGCATTCGTATTTCACGAACAGGTTTTAATTGAATTTAAATTTCACTTTGTGATTGGTTAAAAAAAATGATGTCCCACTCCCAACTACTGTTAAGTATTTCTCAACACTGCAGAAAGTGATTACAGAATGTCTTCAGTCAACATTCTTATTTTGGCCAGATTCGTCAATAAAAGAAACACTTTTTTAAAGTATGGTTTCTTACCTCCTTATCTTTCTAAGAACGAAGCAAATGGTACTACATTGGTATTAGATTTTGAACTAATATACATTTTTGTAATCATAATATATGTTAAAAGAATGAATAATTATGCTTAGTTACATTCTCAGGAGTAATATATACGTAGACAAGTTCGATCAACTTCGGTTGATCGTTTCTTCAGAATTACTATCGAAAATGCGTCAGAATCATCAAACGCCTCTTATACCGTGGATATGATCCTAATGTCACCAGACGGACACTAGGCTTGGTACTTGACCAATCTACAGTCTTGTACCAGCGCATCCTTAATACTTGCACGCTGACTGACTGTGACGACGGGACTCCATGACGGGCCCTGTCCAAACCTCTTTAGAGAAGACAGGGCCCCGACCACCTGTCCTCTCTGAATGTCAGTCGGACTCCTCGGGTGATAACATACATTAGCTCGCTACAGCCGGCAGAGCACAGGTCGTATTACGCATGCCCTCTTTTTATATCAATTTACATATTCATCTGTGTTGCTTGGGCCCCTGCGTCTTGCGGTCTTGTTTGTGTGTGGTCATCTGACAGTGAGGAGGTTGTTTTACACCACAATTGTACGTTCTTCGAGACCTCTGGGTAATCGGAATAGTGGGAGGGTTGTGCGCACGTAATCCAGGATAACCACACCGTCTGCTACTGACGAGGCAGATGGCCGTCCTAAGTCGGCACCGTTTGCCCATTGGTCTCGTTGGTTTATGTGTAGTCATTTGTGTTTTATGTTTTTCTGTGATTTGACGTTCATTGTACTACTGCGTCTCTTTCTGTGCGTGTCATTTTTGTGTTTTACAGTGGGTGTTTTGGGAGGTTGCTGTTGATGCTGCAACTAGGTGTTGTTGGAGATCCCCTCCTTTCTTTCAACACATTCGAAAACTCCTGTAATCAAATTTTCTGAAAGTACTAAAAAGTGGGTCCTGTAGCCTCATATCCCTACCATCCTGCTACGTCTTTCGGATTTTTTTTTTGACATAACAACTTTCACATTATTTGGCCATATTACATTCTTTAGACCCTGACAAGGGTTAAATACCCGAAACGTGCATGTCTGGTCCATGCTGAAAATTTACCTGTTCGTAAATGATGCTATTGAATTTGAAGACGTATAACACATAAACATCATGATGTGAGGAAAATAGGTCTACTATTCATTTTGAGTTAATTAACCGAGAAAATTAGTATCATTGAGCTAGAATTTCGAGCTAAATCAGTCTCAAAGAAAGTACTTGAAAGTCAATGTCAAATTTGTTGTTACCAAGATATATATAAGATTTTCTAATACTTCATCAATACCATTTGTACATTGTAAAATCAATTTAATAACTTTTCAGAAAATATCAAAGAGCATAGCCCCCTTCTCATTTGATCGTTCAACAGATACCCTTTAAAATTGTTGTAATGGGCCATTTAAAGGCCGACGTTTGCAACCATCGGGTCATTAATATGCATACCTGAGTGACCTGGGCTTGGTAGGCGTGGTATACCGTCTTTGAAGATATAGCCGTCAGCGAGCGGCGTGTTACATCAAAGACATACCTACAGTCAATCTTTTATTATGCTAATGAGATACCCGAGTATAATGTCTTATAAGCTGTCAAACAAAAATGATAGGGGTAAAAGGATTCAAAGGAACCAATCAGACACCAATAAGAGATGTTAACCCTAAAGCGGTCAGTGAGGAAATGACAGAAAAGGGGTAGGGGCAAATCTGCCGTTTTTGGTCCTATTATTTGCCGTTTTCAAAAATTGTTTTCATACTATTTCTTATCTTTCAAATAAGAGTAGAGATATTGTTGTTTATTGAAACTGAATTGAAAATAGATATAATCAACTAATATGAGTGTTATTTCCCGCCAAAATTGCCCACTACTATGGAGATTAGTGGTACAATGATAACAACCAGATTTTAAAATAATAGTTTATGGTATATATAGAGCAAGCGCATGTAACAAAGTTATACTTTCCATGTACGTTCAGAATATAAAAATGAATGTCCCATATGAGTATGAAACTGTTACACGCCCTTGCTCTAGGGCTTACAACTGCAGGTATGTTTGTCCCTTGCAAAAAATCTGAATTTCTAATGTGAAGACATAGTACTCAACTTTCAATCATTTTGCCCTAAGAGGCAGGGTTTTCGAAAAATCACATAAAATTTGTTATTTTTGTTCCGAAGAAGCATAATGAATAAGAAAATAGAACCTTTTTTAAATTTTTGATTGGGGCCAAAAATGGTCACTTTTGCCCCTACCCCCTTACCTGTCCTCTTATATAGTCTCCCGTCGGCCTTTAAAGTATGATTCATCATTGACTATTTCAAGATTGTCCATGTTTATCATTCACCTTTTCAGTGGATATCAAGACCAAAGCAGAGGAATCTTTAGATGTATACCACTGCCCAGGTCTAAGTAATGTTATTGATGATACCATTCTTCTACTCATGTATTTTCATAAGTAATTCTGTATATACATTTTAGAAGAACAATATATATAGATATTTCTAGTAATAAGTACCAGAATTACATATACTCTTCAATATGTTCGACAAATTGTGTAAATTTTGTTTTTATAATGGCTATATTAAAACCTTATCATACCAGAAAAAAGGATGAAATGTTACGTTCTCTACAAAATAAATTCTTAGTTGTTTTGAATTAATTGATAAATGGTTGATAATTTCTTTTTTTGTTTCAATATCACCTGTGTATTTTTGTCCATATTTGCAACTCGTTTTCTTTTTTTGATGAATATGACACTGACATGTTCTCCGTTGTTGGATTTTGTTTTCTTATTTTTCAATTTTATCCAGTGATTCCATCGTATGTATCTGTTTTTGAAAGTCAAGGGTCACTATTACAGTTTCAACAGTGTCACTGCCTGAGGACCAAGAGTCCCCGAGGGCATATGTAGCCACGTTCGATCAATTTCGGTTGGTAGTTTCTTCAAACGCATTTGGAAATTTCTGTTTAAAAAAAAATTTCAAATTTCTAAAACCTAGGTTCTGTAGCATCATATCCCACCCATTTTGCTACGTCTTTTTGGTATTTTTTGGACATAATTTTCACAGATTTTGGCCATATTACATTCATTAGATTGAGGATCACTGACGAGGGTTAAATACCCGAAACGTGCATGTCTGGTCCATGCTGTAAATCTATCTGCTCTAAAATGATGCTAATGAATTTGAGGACGTTTAATATACATGTATATATAGATGAAAATGTGTTATCGATTTTTAATGTTCATATTTATAGGTAAATCTGTATATTTTCCGTTTAAGAAAGGGCAATTAAAAAACCTAAACGAACGAATACAAAGAAGTTTTTAGTGTGTATTTTTTAAAAGATCAGTATGTCTCAAATACCTAGGATATGGTGACGACGTGAATATAAGTTACCAACAGCATTTGACACAAAGGAATCACACGTGTCACTAAGTAAACCATTCTCGATAGTAGGGGCGTAACAATATATCGATAAATTTGTATGGTATCGCGATACGAAATGCGTATCGTAATATATCGCACCCTTATAGATTATATGAATTAATCATTTTTTAATCTGTTGAATGAAAACAAGCTACCTATGGTCAACATCGCTCACAATTGAGATGAATTATGACAAAAGCAATCAAAATGATTCCATGACATGTGTGTGTTTCTTTCAAGCAAATGACATTGACCATGTGAAATTCAACCAAGATATAAATCGTATGGACAAATATACACAGACGAACCTGATTTTACATAAAAAAATGATGAAAAGAAAAAGAAACAATATATTGCAATACAGCTAATAAAATATCGCAATACATCGAGATTTACTCTTGGAGTATCGTTTCACCCCTACTAGATAATTCATGAAGTGTTCCAACTCCTATATACCATCTTAATATACCATCAAACAACATTTCAAACCAATTTTTATTCACCAGACACGTGTTTCGGTTTGTAATATATATCTATATTTCATGAATTTCGAATAATATCGTTTAAAAAATTACGCAATGCAATATTTTAGAATTCTTTGAGACTCCTGATAATATTTTAAAATATACTGCCTTAGCTTTCCCCATTACCATTAAGAAGTAAATTATCATTATAGAAACGAACAAGATTTGCATTTCTGTGATCTTATTTTTATGGAGTATTTCAATATTTGTCATTTTTACATTATTTATTTTCAATTATGTTTACATGCGACGAATTTGTGTTTTTCTTATGTATTCTTATTATTATCATATGGAATGTTATAAGTCGTTTAACTTACTTACATGATAATGATAGAGTTTAGTTATTAACAAAAGGTGAAGGTTTTTTTCTCAATATCCAACTTCATACAATTTGTATAATATACATGTATACAATTTTATATTCTTGATGTCGGACTGGTCACATAACCTAATTTCTGCCATGTATAGGGGGATGTGCCTCTAGATTTTTCACTGAGTCCTATGAAAAAGCCGTGATTTTGTTTACTCTTTCTTCAAATCTCCTTTTATATTGGGGTTTGAGGATCAAAAAGCTAATTCATCAATGGTTCTGTCAATGAATTCTAGTAGTTTTGTCCTTGATATAAACGTTAGATTATAGATATAAAGCAATTTCCATACACTATGCTCTATGATAAACACCGAGTTTATCCCCACACTTTTTTCGGATGTTCTCTGTGGCTATCTCTAATTGAACCTTTGTGTGACATCACCCCGACATAGAAAATAGATGATTGAAGTTGACATAAGTGTGGAATATTGGGTCAGTTTTATCATTTCAACAATGCTCGATTATTACATTAAAGAAGATTTCGAAAAGAAACAAAGATAGTAATTTGAAATATTACAAACCATTAGGCAAACCTTTGAATACTGGTATCACGGCATTACTTTCTTTCGTTATTGTAAAACAAATGGGTTTCAAACGGATCTCAAAATGATATGAATCTTCTAAACATTTTTAATCATAACTCATTTTGAGTAAGTTAAACCAGTTACCTAAATGAACGAATCAAACATCTTTATAGAGAAATTGCTCTTAGACTCGACCCACTTGTTGATGGATTTCCCTCGTCCAAAATAAAAAATAAAATGTTGAAAATGCGTCATAGTCCAGTTATCATATCAAATCAATTGCCAAAGATTTTTTAAACTTGATTTCTTTCTATGCACACTCACTTACAAAACACATATTACGAGTAACTCGTAAGGGTTTTCAACATATACTCCATGGGATATTCTTTTTTTTTTATTTTTCTTTTTTTTTTCTTTTTATGCATATGAGACAATCACAGAGACATTCAGACATTCATAAAGACAATCACAAACTAGTTTACTAAGTCAAAAGACATGCATACACCATACATCCGACAAATACAAACACACAAGACCTAGTGTACATACCTTACATACATAAGTATCTTTAAAAAAAATTGTAATTTTGAAAGAAAGGAGGGGATCTCCAACAACACTAGGTTGCAGCACCCACAGCAAAATCCCAAAACACCCATGCAAAAAACACAGAACAGATACCCACAGAAAGAGACGCAAAAGGGAGAAGGAACACCAACTCACAACATAGAAACATAAAAGACTACACATAAACCAACGAGACCAATGGGCAACCAGTGCCGACTTAGGACGGCCATCTGCCAAGTAAATAGCAGACGGTGTGGTTATCCTGGATTACGTGCGCACAACCCTCTCACTTCTCCAGTTACCTAGAGGTCTCGAAGAACGTACAAATGTGGTGTAAAACAACCTCCTCACTGTAAGATGACGTCACACAAACAAGACCGCGAAACGCAGAGGCCCCAGAGACACAGATGAATATGTAAATGGATATAAAAAGAGGGCATGCGTAATACAGTCCGTGCTCTGCCGGCTGTAGCGAGCTCATGTATGTATTCACCCGAGGAGTCCGACTGACATTCAGAGAGGACAGGTTGTCGGGGCCCTGTCTTCTCTAAAGAGGTTTGGACAGGGCCCGTCATGGAGTCCCGTCGTCACTGTCAGTCAGAGTGCAAGTCTTAAGAATGCGCTCGTACAAGACTGTATATTGGTCAAGTACCAAGCTTAGTGTCCGTCTGGTGACATTAGGATCGTATCCACGGTATAAAAGGCGTTTGATGACTCCGACGCATTTTCGATACATATGCTGTCTACCTTTGATCCTTCTTATTTTGTTAATTATGTCACCATAAAATGCAGGTTGTGAAATACCTAAAGTAATATACTCCGTTGCTTTAATGGGTCCGAATTTCAAAAGAAGTTGATCATAATTTTTGTAAAATTTCCAGAAAGTCTTTACTAGTTTGTGAAAGCGAAAACCTTGACCTAAAAGTTTCTTTGTAATTTGTAGATTTCTATTATGAAAATCCAAAACATCAGTACATGCTCTAGCATACCGGATGAGCTGTGAAATATAGATACCGTATGACGGTAATCTAGGGACATCACCGTCAAGCCAGGGGAAATTTACTATGTTGAATCCAAAATCATCTCGTTTGTCATATACACTTGTATGAATTTCTCCATTGACAATTTTGATATTTAGGTCTAAAAATGGTGTTTCAGTGTCTGTAAAGTTTGCCTTGTTAAGAGTCAATTCTTGTGGATAAATAACATCTTTATACTTTTCAAAAACAGGATTATCGATAGTAAGAATATCATCCAGGTACCTAGAAGTACTAATGAAGCATTTCACATCATCATGTTTTCTTTGCTTTTGAAGATTTTGAATAAATTCCTTTTCATATGTGTATAAAAATAAATCTGCAACAAGAGGCGCACAATTTGTACCCATAGGAATCCCTACAACCTGCTTGTAGAGATTCTCACCAAATCTTACATAAATGTTGTCCAAGAGGAAGGACAAGGCACTACACAGGTCGCTACATGTCCATGATTTGTATGATTTGTATTCTGTAGCGGAAAAGAAACCCTTTGATTCAGATGTACAAATATAAATTTTCCCCTCTCGGTTATAGCACCATTTAATGAGTTTGGACAATTGATCATTGATCTTGTCGTGAGGAAGCGTGGTGTACATATTTGAAAAATCGTATGAAGCAATCGTATTGGCTTGAAAATTTCTAGATTTTATCTTGTCAATCACATCCCCGGAATTTTTTATAGACCAAAATAAATTTACATGATTCCTGTTAAGAACAGTTTCACAATATTTTGCAACGTGTTCTTTTACCGCCGTGAGGGCTGACGTCAGATGTCTAGACAAACTTGTAGTTGAGCAGTTGCTAGAATTAGCAATGTATCTAAATTTGTAAGGAGATTTGTGCAGTTTTGGTATGCAGTATATTGTAGGAAGATCCAATTTAGAAATAGGGATGTTGAATGAAGAAATTTCACTGCTATGTTTGCTCAAAATGTTAGGGACACTTTCATTGCTTTTGATATAAGTATTTGTAGACGAAAGTTCCGAAACTAAAGTTGATATATAGTAAAGTTTTTGAAATTTTTGTTGATATATAGTATAGTTTGAAAGACCCTATTTGACTGTTATTTTGTACTTATTATTATGTTTATTATGTTTTGTAAAGAAAAAAGATAATCTTTACTCTGCTAGAACTGTAAAAGCACCCCATTTTTTCTTAAAGATTTCTAATTTTAAATTTTTTTTTATGAATATAACATTGTCCCTTATCACAAATTTGAATTCCTTTAATATTTCTTGCATTTCTTAATTTTAAGGCTAAGATTTCAACGCATAAAAGAAATATGTATGATGATACTGGGTCGCCTTGTCTGCAACCTCGTCCGATTTTGAAGAAATTCGAAAAGAAACCATTTTGAGTGACACAGAGTTTAAAATCATTACAAAAAATCTTTATCCATCTTATAATATTGTTGCCAAAGTTAAAAAAATTAAGTACTTTATATATGTATTTCCATGAAATTGAGTCAAAGACTTTTTCGAAGTCTATCAATAAAATTAAACCGGGGATATTTTTTTCGTTACATGTATTAATTATATCATACATAAGTCGGGTATTCTCACCTATATATCTTCCACTTAAAAAGCCTTTCTGATTTTCATGAATGATTTGTGGGAGAACGGACTTAATTCTTTTCGCAATAGCACCTGATAATATTTTGTAAGATACATTTAAAAGTGTGATCGGACGCCAATTCTTTAAATATTGTCTGGGTTTATCTCCTTTTGGAAGAATGGAAAGAATACCAAGTTTTTGGGACACAGATAATTCTCCTTTATGAAATGAGCAAATATATGACCTAAATAGAAAATCGCCTATATCGAACCAAAATAATTTGAAAAACTCAGCTGTGTATCCCGATGTCCCTGGACTTTTATTATTTTTACAGTTTCTTAAGGAGTCAAGTATTTCATTTTTGGATAATGGCTTATCTAGTTCAATTTTTTCATTATCTGTAAGTTTAGGCACAATGCAATCCTGCATGTGATGACTTAAATCTATATCATCTAATGAATCATCTTTATCAGCATAAAGACTGCAATAAAATTTCTTAACTTCATCTAAAATTTCTTTTTGTTCTGTAATTTCACATCCATCATCATTAATGATTTTTGTCAAAGTTTTGTTTACAAATTTCTTTTTTCTAAGTTGCAGAAATACTTTGTGGGTCGTTCACCATCTTCAATCCATCTACAGCGGGTTATCATTAACAAACCTTCTAATTCTTCTTTCCTGAATCTTTCTAGTTCTTTATTAAGATTAGATAGTCTAGTTATTGATGTTTCATCTGCATTATTATCAATAATATGTTTTAACTCCAATATTTCTTTTTCTACTCGTTCTCTTTCTCCTGATTTATTTCTCTTTTTCATCGCACAAAAGGGCAAAGTCTTTCTACGTATATTTAGTAAAAGCATTTCAAGAAAAAGGTTATCATCTATTACAAACTGAATACTGTCATTAGAAATTTCAGAGACCTTTTCCTTTATAATTTGCAGTGGAACATATTCTTGTTTTGTTTCTAAAATACAATCTTTCACTAGCTTAACATATTCAGTATCTTTCAATAAGGAATTATTAAATCGCCAAAAGCCAGGACCTTTATCAAAGTTTGAGATTTTAATGTCAATTTCAATATATGAATGATCTGTTCTGTATCCAGGTAATATTTTAACTGAATTAACTAAGGACATGAGTTCTTCTGATACTAAGAAAAAATCTAGTCTAGCCTGTTTGATTGGGTTGGTACGGTGCCATGTATATTCTCGTTTTTCTGGGAAAAAAATTCTCCAAGGATCTACCAAATTATAGTCATTGATTAAATTTTCAACTGTAGCTCTACTTTTGGGGTAATTATGAGTGACATAATTATAACAGTCCATTTGAAAATCGCGAGTAAGATTCCAATCACCACAGATTATTACAAATTCATTACAAAATTCATCAATTATTTCACTCAATTTATCAAAAAATATATGATCATCATTATTTGGTCCGTAAATATTGATTAATGTTATTGTTATGTTATTATTCATTTGTATTTCAGTTGCCAGGAGATTACCCTTGTTATCTTTTTTTGTTCTGTGAAGTTTAAAATCAAAAATATTATTAAAAAGAGTGAGCACTCCACGCGAGTCACTTTTTCCCTGAGAGAGAACATGGTCATAACCCCACTGCATATGTATAACTGTATTGTCTGATTCTAGCAAATGTGTATCTTGAAGACAAATTATTGATGATTTTTTTTCTCTTAAAAAATTGAAAACATCTTTTCTTTTCAATGAATCTCTTATACCTCGACAATTGAGAGACGAAATTTTAATAGAACCCATAGTAATGAGATGATAAATTGTTCTTTATATACATGTAAAGAGACATAATTTTAATAGAACCCATAGTAATGAGATGATAAATTGTTCTTTATATACATGTAACTGAAACATAAGTATTTAGTATGAGAAAAAAATTGTGTCTTAACACATATAGCTGAACACATGCATACACACACTCTTACACACACAAAAACATGAAGAAACATTTAAATGAATAGTAATAGATTCAAGTAATGTTACTATAATTCACCTCTGATAAAGACAAACTCCGTTAATTTGGCTGCAATGTTTATATCGAAACAATTTCATCGTGCACCCTGCTGAGAGTAAACAAACCGGAAATACATGATAATAATATGTAGCCTTTGTAAAAAACCAACTCGGACAAAAACTGTTCCGCTATTTCCGGAATTTAAATCAAAACTTTAAAACTATACGATATAGTGCATAGCATGAATTCAAAAGAAGTCAAACTCTTCAAAAGAATATCAACCCATACGAAAAAAGCTAATAATGCATAAAATGACTCTCAAATTATGTATATATAATTATTTTCTCAACAGACTTACTAAAGAAAATGTATAGGGGCTCTTTATGCGAAAAAAAATTGTCTGTTTTTAATAACTTCAAACATAGACTCCCCTATTTCCTATAGTTCTTGGATCTCCTGATTTTCTCCTCTACTTCATCGTTTATGTCAAACCTCACTTTTCTGCCGGTGCCGCACACTTTCCCATATACGCTGCCGTTAAAAAACCATGTCGATTCAATCATTTCATGCGCACTGAGGCGTTCCATTAACTTTGTGTTCTCGAATGTCACATCGTCTGCTAAACGGACGCCTAGCTTTTTCTTTTTAATTTCAGATCGTTGGCGGATCACTCTGCCTTTCATTGCGGAATTCTTAAGCTTTAGCATGGGATATTCAGTATTTGACATCCCTTCATCATTTGTGAAAAAAAGAATATCAATTGTTGCATATATAGTCTATCTAATTATCATAAAAATAATATGGAAAATTTCAAAATCTTTACCTTCTTGAAGAAAATTTCAAACCAAATTAAATGCACCAGTTTCGGATATTAAATCATCAGTGATGATTCAAGCCGAAGTCATTTTCAGACACAACCAAATTTCACAAGCGCCCTCTGGTTTTATTCTTTGCAAAGAGTGCGCAGTTCCAAATTTCCTGCAGTGATGATTCAGTAGCAAAGTTAAATAGAATCGATGACCACAATAGCATTGGAGGAATGGTGCTCAGCTGTTAACCTCCTCTAATTTCGATGTTAGGTTTGGATGAAATGACAAGTTTTCGAAATAGCAAAATAATATATATGATGTCAAATTCATAAAGGGCCAAAACAAAGCTTCTTTCTGGCGAAAGAGATTGAACGAAGAAAGGAGAGGATATCTAACAACTCCCGGTTGCAGTACCTTCAACAAAACCCCAGAACACCCACTGCAAAAACACAAAGCAATCACGCACAAGTAATTATTACCTTCAAAAAAAAGCCACGGGCAAGGAGTTTAAGAGTTTAAATGCTACACACTGCAACAAAAATACGTGTTAAGAATAATAATACGGAAGTGTTCCAACTCTTTACCTTCTTGAAGAAAATTTCAAACCGAATTAAATACACCAGACACGTGTTTCGGATATTAAATCGTCATCAGTGAAATACAGTTAGATTCAACAATTTTTTTATGGTATCTTTGATAGCTATGTACTGCATCACATAACATTCATGCCCGCAGATGGAAAATGGACCAATCAAAAAGTCTCACGAGATGTGTTAGGTTGTTCTATGCATATTCCTAGTTTTTATGATTGTAATTTCAACCTAGGATTTGCGTTTGGTTTACATCTACTGTCTTAGGTAAATTATTAACTGATTGATTATTTCACAATAAATATCAATGATTGATCTCCACATTTTGTTAACCCTGATTATGTCTGGTCCACGATGCCAATTTATCTGTTTTTAAATGATGCTATTCAATTTGAAGACGTTTACAATTATACCTCTACTGATTTTTCCTGTATAAAAGATATTCATTAAATTTAACTAAATCCCTGAAAAATCGCCTGATAAGACTATTTCCCTGCAAAGGGGCACGTTAGTTGAGAAGACTATAGTTTCAAAATGGGGCGGAGCTTGTTTGGGGGGGGGGGGGAGTGTCAGTATCAGCCAATCAGCGCCGTTGAAGGTTGATCGGATGGCGCTATTAATACGCGAGCAGAGCAATCCGCCTCCTATCAGCTTAGCACATAAATTAATCCACAATAAAATAAAACAATCAAACATTAACCATGTATGAGTATGATAAATGATGTTTCTGTTTATCTTATCATCAAAAATTAATATTTTCCGTTACTCAGTCATTCAGTCGAGAAGGCAAGGCAAAATCATTATTTCCATTGGAACCATGTGAACCTAAGAGATATGTTTGTTTCAGTATAATGTTTGTTTCGGTTTACCTAAGAGATATGTTTGTTTCAGTATAATGTTTGTTTCGGTATTCCTAAGAGATATGTTTGTTTCAGTATAATGTTTGTTTCGGTATAATAAAACAGTTTAAGTATACCATTGAGGGAGTTATCACGATTCTGGTTCCCCTCGACCAGATCTATTTATAGGTCTGGTCTAGGGAACCAGAATCGTGCTAACTCCCTCAATGGTATACTTTAATTGTATAAAAACATGATATTATACGTCTGGGGATTTCGTCTTTTTTTTCTTATCATTTTACCAATTCTTATTACTAATGGCAACATTCAGTTTGAATTACAATAGATGATTAAGTCTTCCAAAGTCAGATGCATTAAATCAAAGAAGTATAATAGTACTAAATACCATGTATTAGACTTCTAGTGAGATGAACATCAAAAAGGCAATGTTAAATGAGTTAAAGAAGATCCTGACGATAATCTCAACAGCACTCACAAGAGAAGCGAACTCCCAATTAAAGACATATTGGGAGTTCGCTTCTATTCAAGTGGTGTAATTTTTTGTTTGTTTGCTTTAGATTTTGTTTTATCCTGATTTTGTATGCCTTCGGTTTATGATTTTCTGAATTATCGATTTTGTGCTCTGAGTGTAGGGATATAGTCATTATCCATATTTGTCATTTTAACGTTTTTCATCTAAAACAATATGTGAGAAAATATTTTATCGATAAGGGTGCAGGGCCAGTGATTGTAAGGTTGCTGGTTCGAGCCTCACTAGGACCACGGGTCGGCCGACATATACTTCTGTATGTTCTGTGTTAAATACTAAAAATGTCCTTGTTTGTGTTGTTTACATACCTGTGGTGTTTAAAAAATATTAAATCCATACTATGAGATTATTAAGATTTTTAAGATATTTTTCAAATCGTCATTTTGTAGCACAATCAAAAGTCATCGTACTGAAGTACGTTTTATTCTTTAGAATAAACCTGAAAGTGTCGATATCCGAATTTGCTCGACATAAGCCAAGGGACCATAACTTTTTGTTTTTGTCTGTTTTTATATTGTGCGAGTGTTTACTATGTGCAGTTGCCTGTTTGTCATTAAATGAATGTCCTTGTATTATTTGTATAATTTTGTTTACCTAAGTCCTAATTCCATCTCTCGATATGATCTCGATGATATGTATGCTGTTTGTGTAAAAACTGTATAAAACATTTTGATTCCTTATCTTATGTTGATTTGCTAAATATGGAACGAAAATAAATAAAGCGAATTCTAAATGATTTGTCATTTGATTACGATGTGTGCTTAACATTTTTGTATGAAGTTACATTTTGTATTTCATTCGAATTGTTGAAAAACCAAAGGGAATGTTTTAGAAGTACATTTTTGGTGCGATCGATGTTACATTTTATTATATTTCAAATGGACCACAGTAGAATGTTGTTTATGAAAGCTATTTACTCAGTCGAATTAAAAATTTGTTTTGGAATAAACACTTGCTGTTGTTTTTAGTGTCCACTAGCAAAAACAAAAGACATCCGTCCGTCTGTTAGCGACAATTACATTTTACAGGTTAGAAATAATACCATAAAGGTTGAGGAGGAGATCCCTAACATCATATCTGGTCCATGTTGTAAATTTATCTGCTCTTACATGATGTTAATGAATTTGAAGACGTTTAACATTACGACGTTGCAGTAATCACATTGGAATATACACGCATGTCACTAAAAAGGGAGACAACACGCAAAACAACGAACCAAACAGAGACAACGAGAACAATAACATCGCATCATTGAAACATGACGGGTTTCACTTTAAATGATATATAAATTACTTCCATATCGTAGGGACAAAAGGTGCCGACTAAGGACAGTCATCTCCCATGTTCACTAGTTATAGATGTTTTCATAGTGGTATATTTATAAGTACAGCATCTCAAATGATTTTCTATTTCATACGGTATTTATGAAATGACTCGAGTGGATTTTACATCCCCGAGCCTTAGCGATACATAAATACTGTATGGAATAGAAACATCATTTGAGATTCTTTTCATCACATGAAATATGACGTAATTGATCAAAATAAAATGAAAATGTTATAATTCCGACTTAATTTCTTGCAAATAACGCGCCAACGTCGCCATTTCTATTGTGACATTACAAAGGATCTGGAGCGCTTCATCCAATGACCACGCTCCCAAAGTGATATGTAACGTGTTATCATAACATTTATTTATGACATGGCTTTATGTATTTGAATAAAGGGTGTACCATGTGATAAATTTACATAACTACCTTGAGTAGGAAGTATGACAGGAACTAGACCGAGAACAGGCCAAAATTTTATTCTTGAGTTGGTATTTTGGACTAAGACAAGGACATTTGAAAAGTAGTAGAATTTACAATTATACAAGTTTTTCATAATCTGCTCATGTTTTGATTTTTTCTATTGGTTATATCATTACTCACCTTTGTTCATTAGATTTTGCGATTTTCAAGTCCATTTAGGGAGATGACCCCGCATAAGACGACCGTCTTGTTGTCAGATCCCATTGTATTACTTTGTAAAATGATTATATCATTTATGGAATTTTTTGAATAAAATACTGTTTAAACCAAGTCCATTAAGTAAGATTCTTCTCAATTTTCTGTGATTCAAAATACTCTCCTTCTTCAACTTTTCGGCACGTTTAGTACTGATGTCTTTTCAGTCCAAATTCAAAACCATACATTCACAGAAATACAAGCAATTATAGTCAATATTTTCATTTATTTGGTTTATTTATGAAAGTATTCAATACTTGTACCGGTATTTATCATCCCAATATAAAAATGATATGCATAATTTCGATTTTGTGAGCAAAAACTATGAAAATATTCAGAGCAAAAAGTCATCATCACGAGACAACTTGAACTAATAACAAACAAGTTGGAAAGTGAAAGTAATGTTGTACACAGAAAAGTGACTAGAAATCTTACTTAAAGGAATTAAGTGATGATACAGGAAATGTAAAAAAAGCAACTTATTACATAACTGACCGAAAAATTCAAGGTATGAGCAGATTCTGAAAAAAATTGTATAATTGTAAACTCTACCACTTTTCAAATGCCCTTGTCTCAGGCCAAAATACCAACTCAAGAATAAAATGTTGGCCTGTTCTCGGTCTATACAGGAACAAACCCTATAACGAATGTATCGTGTCCAGAACTATTTTGTAAAGGTTTCCTTGGTTTCTTGTTATTTTGTAACGTTTAAGAATTAAGTGACATAATTTCAGCGTCAAAGATGGACACACAGTGGCCGTCATACTGCGACGTCATTGGCTGAAATTATATCTATGCGTGATAAAGAACCAAATGGTGTACATATCTGGTTTATATGAGCATAACCACGCCAGTTACTCTGTCGATCCGCTGTAAGGCAGTTTGTCAATTTCAAATAAGAGGCATCAAAAATATAAGATTCTTAAAAATATATATGAAAAGTTGTGATGAACAAAATATTATAAAAGCACTTGCACCCATTTTTACTAACTGAAAATATAATCATACTTTTATTGCTATATATTATCTATGATTATGAATATGTGAAAATGAAAGTGTTTCTTATTATCTAATTAATACATGTACTAAATGGAAATAAAATAAATTAAGTGAAATAAAATGAAAGGTGCTGTGATGATACTGGCTCAAAAGATGATATTGCTAATTGACACTTAGAGGTAGATGGAATAACACTAAGTACACGACATGACTAATAAAAACTAACCAATAACTAACTTCTACTAGACTACTAATACGAAAATTATGATATATGATAAGAAGCCTTTTTAGCATTTTATGCCTACATTTCATTATACTTCACTAGAAACGTAATTATATCAAAACTGATGATATATAGCGTGAGCCTTATTCTGAGCACCTAAAAAATCGAGGCCCAAATATATTAGACAAGGAGAAGACAAGGACGGTCGGGATGTTTCGGATCCGTAATTGCTGAAAATTGATGCATGTTCACTCTGAATATTTTCTTTTAAATCAAATCCGAAAACCAGGTGCAAATCGCCTTATTTGTTTTTTATGTCTTTTTTATTTTCAAATAGAGTTTAATGAAAAGTACGATAAAACACAAATTTCTTTTATCAAGATAGGATTGCAATTCGACAATAAAATATCAGTTATGCTCGCGAGGCTAACAAAGTAAGATAGTAGTTAGAGCAAGAAATATAATCGATGCCTAAAACGAGTTAAGGATTTAGCTTTGCGAGATGGAGATGCCCATAATATATATATGAATGACATTTAGTCACATATATATGGACTTCAAACCAGTGTACAAGAAGTGAATCTGAGCACTGATTTCCGATAAAGATATCTGCTTACATGTTTATTGCCTGCGAATGACGGAAGAGCAAAACAACAAGGAAGAAATGGAAATATCACAGTTCCTTCCTCTTTCATTAATTGAAATATATCCTCTATTATAAAAAAAACCATTACACCATATGCATTTACGGTTTTCACGAAGATGGCTCGACTCGATCGATTGATGCTTTTACGTTTTGCCTCCTTTTTCCTATGGTTTACGTCTGGGTCAAAAGGTTCGTATCTTTCACATGTATCTTTAATAATGTTTTTAAATTGTTGCAATTTATTTAGCTTAATCTGAAAACTCATATTTAAAACTTTTATAAATGAAAATTTCAATTATAGAAGAGAAAGATAATGACTTTAAAAAAAAGCCAAGAGTGGGGGGGGGGGAGATTCCTTTAGCTACACGTATTTCAAAGTTATGTCTTATCGCAGCATGTGCACTGGATGAAAAACAAGTTTACGAAATGCGTAAACAATATGGAAACTTTGTGGAAACCTGAAGTTTCAATAAAGTTTACTCGAGGATTCCGTCGCTGAATCTCAAGTTTACGCTTTGCGTAACCCGACTACCCGCTCAAATTCCAAATGGTTTACACAAGCGTAATCTTGTAATCTCCATCAAGTTTCCGCAATTGAAACTTAAAGGCAACAACTTGCGTAATCAATTGAAACTTCAGGATTCCAGATAGTTTACGCATATTTTACCTTGCGTAAACTTGATTGCCGCTTTATGATATAAAGGTTCTGCTTGCGTAAACCATATGGAAACATGCGTAAACTATTTGGAATCTGAATCAACACAAATTTACGCATTGCGTAAACCATTTGGAATCTTTCAATATCAAGTTCAGGCTAGCGCAAACCTTTACATATTACATTGTTTAGATTTGAGGATCACTGACGAGGGTTAAATACCCGAAACGTGCATGTCTGGTCCACGTTGCCAATTTATCTGTTCTTAAATGATGCTACTCAATTTGAAGACGTTTACTTTTAGAAACTGACATTATAAAAGTTTTCAAAAGTGAAATCTTGTTGAAACTTGCGTAAACCATTTAGAATCTGAATAAACACTGGTTTATGCAGCGTGTAAACCATTTGGAGTCTTACTATGTCAAGATGTCTTGCGTATACCATTCGGAATCTTACAGTATCAAGTTCAGACTTGCGTAAACCATTTGGAATCATAGATATTGTTTTGTTATAACTGAAACAGTAGGTACTTGACTCATAGGGCTGTAACGATTAACCGAAAAATCGGTTAACCGCGGTTCAAAATCTCACGGTTCGATTCGGTTCGGAATTTCCAGATTTCGATTCGGTTTTTTTCTTTTTTTTTATCCCTTGATTTTCTCTGAAATAACGAACGTTTTGATTGGTCACCTTTGACGGCACGACTAATCATAAGCCGGTCTTCTTCGGTAGACGTTTGAGATCTTAGTAATGGCGACCCAGACATCAAAACAGAGGTCCCAAGCTATCATTTTGATTGTTTTAAATTCGAAGGGTAGTCTATTACCGTTTGCAGGATTTGCAAAACTAAATTAAAGTATTCGACTTGTTCTACTTCGGCAATGTCGGCACAAATTAACAGAAAACGTGCATGGCATCGTTCTGAAGAGAAGCAGGCCGAGTATGACCTGATCTACTTGCATTCAGAAACTTCGCAAAATTTAACAAGTTAGCCAACAGGCGACTCAGATTACAGAACAGGTACACGATTGAAAATTTGGTTATATTATATGATTCATGAAATCTTACCAGTACATGTATATTACTAAACAGTTTTAAACTTGCCTCATATTTTGAGTGTATCTAAATTCAAAGAGCAATAAATGTAATTTGAAAGCAATTCCAGTGCACTTTATTTGATCACGAAAATTCTAATTGAGTTAGAATATGATTTTGTATCATTTTGATATCAAGATTACTTTGTCACATTAGCACAATAATGGAAAACTCCTAACAAACTGGTAATAATTCCTTGAAAATGTACTCTTTTTTAAACCGAATCGAAAACCGAAGAACCGAGGTTCATAATTCAAACCGAACCGAACCGAAAAATTTCTGAACTGTTACAGCCCTATTGACTCATTCAATCTAAGATTTAGTTGCTAGAAAATCTAACGTATGAAGAAGACAAGTAAATATCAGAATCCAAAATTCACAGATATTTTACATTTAAAACCTGAAAAACTAACCAAAGTAAAAATAATCACAGGAACCTGTCGTTTTAATAGAGAAAATGAATTATTGTTCGCTCCCTCATGCCTCTGTGATAATATAACAATTTTCTCCAGGAATGAAACAAAATCGAAAAATTCTAGACATCGATTTTCCAAACATAACTTTGCCAACATATCGTCTACATGGGATACGACAGATGAATTGCGAATTCCAACACTTAAAATGGTATATCATGTTATGAAAACAACAAACATTACTTACAATAACACAGGCAGATAGATGCTACAGCTCCTTTTACATGGACAATGTTCCCTCTTGATTACACTGTTTTCTCCACCGCCATCAGACATCAACCTCCTGTGTGCAGAGTGAATTGAACATCTCCCGCCTCTTATTAGGAGCACCGTTCGAAACATAAGCTGTATGTTGGAATTTTGACCATTGCAATGGACCCATCTGAAGTAGTGAGGAATCTTTCACTTGCCTACGCCGAATTGCGGCACGGCAACTCCATTTAAAGTCCCTATGGAAGGACTAGGCTAGGGTTACTTGGCCAGACAGGCTGACACCCTGTATATAGCCTAGTAACCATAGCCTAATACTTTGGAAGGGTCTCTAAAATGGTCCTGTGTCTCAGATCGGTGTATAAGCAAGTTAAAGATTCCTTACTGCTTCGGATGGGTCGATTACACAGGTAAAAAATTCCAACATACAGCTACGTTTTCGAACAGTGCTCTTTATAAGAGGCGGGAGATGTTCAATTCACTCTGCACACAGGAAGTTGATGTCTGATGGCGGTGGAGAAAACAGTGTAATCAAGAGGGAACATTGTCCATGTAAAAGGAGCTGTAGCATCTATCTGCCTGTGTTATTGTAAGTAATGTTTGTTTTTTTAATAACATGATATACCATTTTAAGTGTTGGAATTCGCAATTCATCTGTCGTATCCCATGTAGACGATATATTGGCAAAGTTATGTTGGGAAAATCGATGTCTAGAATTTTACGATTTTGTTTCATTCCTGGAGAAAATTGTAATATTAACACAGAGGCATGAGGGGGTGAACAATAATTTGTTATTTTCTATTCATAAAACGACAGGTTCCTGTGATAAAATTGAGAAAATTTATAGAGTTGATGTATTTACTGACGTCTTGTAATTAAAAACACGTCAATAGCACACAAAAATTTAAATGCACAAAAGTGTATTTCTTTGTATAATTTCTTCCCTCTGAAAGAATGATTTTCCAACAAAAATAACGATTCCGGTATACCACTCTAAATTTCTGCTCTTGAAATTTCGTGATGTATTTATGCAAACAATTTGTGTAAATTTTGAAGGAGATTGACCTATTCTTTTCTTGCTAAACAACTTTATAAAGTATATTGACAAATAACACTCAAGTGGTGGTTAAAATATAGGATTAACTTTAAGTATATAATCATTGATATTGAAATTATTAGAAGTGATGATTAATTTGTTTTGTTTAAGAAGTAAGATGAAAATTATATATAAGATTAATTATACATGTTTTTTTTTTTTATCGCCGAGCAAAAAAGTTCCCTATAAAAGTTTTCAAATGTGAAATCTTGTTGAAACTTGCGTAAACCATTTGGAATCTGAATAAACACTGGTTTATGCAGCGTGTAAACCATTTGGAGTCTTACTATGTCAAGATGTCTTGCGTAAAACATTCGGAATCTTACAGTATCAAGTTCAGACTTGCGTAAACCATTTGGAATCATAGATATTGTTTTGTTATAGCTGAAACAGTAGGTACTTGACTCATTCAATCTAAGATTTAGTTGCTAGAAAATCTAACGTATGAAGAAGACAAGTAAAAATCAGAATCCAAACTTCACAGATATTTTACATTTAAAACCTGAAAAACTAACCAGAGTAAATAAAATTGAGAAAATTTATAGAGTTAATGTATTTACTGACGTCTTGTAATTAAAAGCACGTCCATTGCACACAAAAACTTAAATGCACAAAAGTGTTTTTCTCTGTATAATTTCTTCCCTCTGAAAGAATGATTTTCCAACATAAATAACGATTCCGGTATACCACTCTAAATTTCTGCTCTTGAAATTTCGTGATGTATTTATGCAAACAATTTGTGTAAATTTTGAAGGAGATTGACCTATTCTTTTCTTGCTAAACAACTTTATAAAGTATATTGTCAAATAACACTCAAGTGGTGGTTAAAATATAGGATAAATTTTAAGTATATAATCATAGATATTGAAATTATCAGAAGTGAATATTAATTTGTTTTGTTTTAGAAGTAGTATGAAAATTATATATAAGATTAATTATACATGTTTTCGCCGAGCAAAAAAGTTCCCTATCGGCATGTACTCAAATACTTCAGCAAGTCTGTCTAGAAAGCTTGAGACTTGCGCTCTGAATGACTGTGACGACGGGACTCCATGGCGGGCCCTGTCCAAACCTCTTAAAAGAAGACTGAGCCTCGACCACCTGTCCTCTCTGAATGTCAGTCGGACTGCTCGGGTGATTACATACATGAGCTCGCTACAGCCGGCAGAGCACGAACTGTATTACGCACGCCCTCTTTTTATATCCATTTACATATTCATCTGTGCTGTTTGGCCCTCAACGTTTTGCGGTCTTGTTTGTGTGAGGTCATCTTACAGTGAGGAGGTTGTTTTACACCACAATTGTACTTTCTTCGAGACCTCTGGAAATTGGAGATGTGAGAGGGTTGTGAGGACTTAATCCAGGATAACCATACCATTTGCTACTTGCCTGGCAAATGGCCGTCCAAAGTCGGCACCGGTTGCCCATTGGTCTCGTCGGTTTATGTGTAGTCTTTTGTGTTTGATGTTTGCATGTCGTATGTCTCTTTTCCGTCTCATACTATGCTCGTCTTTTGTGTTTTTGCATCGGGTGTTTGCTGTTGGTGCTGCAACAGGGTCTTGTTGGAGATCCCCTCCCTTCTTTTAAGGTTTGGGTTGCAACTTTTGATAGACTTGAGAAAAAAGAAAGATGAATATGTCTACATGTAGAGCAACATACCCTTGACAATGTAAGCCAAACAATCAAAATTTGTCCATCTCGGGGTTTTTTTTTTACTACAAACGTCCATTTTTGGAATATTTTAACATTTTCGTCTTTTTGGAAAATTCCATAAGAGCATTTTATATACATCTGTAATGCATGAAATTTCAAGAATTCATATCTATATATATTTATTGATTTTTCTGAATTCTTACAGCTTGTGTACGAATTTAAGGCCTTTTTGGAAAAATTCTGAAAAAATAAACAGTTTTAGGGCATAATTTTCTTATGAATACTATGTTGCTGGTTGCCATGGCAACAACTTGTTATTTTTATTAATAGCTAGAAGCTCTACAGTTGTCTAATTTTTCTCCATGTATAAAACTATGGTATTGCTTTATTCTTAAGCAGTCAAAACAATATGTACCCGAATAAGTTTTAGCAAAATGTCTGTTTCTAAAAATAGCACAATAATTTAAGTAAGAATTAACGCATTTGGCCAAAAAACATAGAGTTTGACTCAAATTTAGAATTATATAAGAATGTGATAAACAGTACATATTCTGATGTTTGAATGACAAATATGGATAATGAACATATCCCTGTATATAGCACAAAATCGATAATTCAGAAAATCAGAAACCGAAGGCATACAATATAAGGATAAAACAGAAGGGGGGGGGGTCTCCAACAAGACCCTGTTGCAGCATCAACAGCAAAATACCAATACACCCAATGCAAAAACACAAAAGACGAGCAAAGTATGAGACGGAAAAGAGACATACGACATGTAAACATTAAACACAAAAGACTACACATAAACCGACGAGACCAATGAGCAACCGGTGCCGACTTTGGACGGTCATTTGCCACGGGAGTAGCAAATGATGTGGTTATCCTGGATTACGTGCGCACAACCCTCTCACTTCTCCAATTACCCGAAGGTCTCGAAGAACGTACAATTGTGGTGTAAAACGACTCCTCACTGTAAGATGACCTCACACAAACAAGACTGCGAAACGTAGAGGCCCCAGCAACACAGATGGATATGTAAATGAATATAAAAAGAGGACGTGCGTAATACAGTCCGTGCTCTGCCGGCTGTAGCGAGCTCATGTATTTAATTACCCGAGGAGTCCGACTGACATTCAGAGAGGACAGGTGGTCGGGGCCCTGCTTCTCTAAAGAGGTTTGGACAGAGCCCGTCATGGAGTCCCGTCGTCACAGTCAGTCAGAGTGCAAGTCTCAAGGATGCGCTGGTACAAGACTGTAGATTGGTCATGTACCAAGGCTTGTGTCCGTCTGGTGACATTAGGATCATATCCACGGTATAAAATGCGTTTGATGATTATGACGCATTTTCGTTGGTTATGCTGCCTACCGTTGATCCTTTTGATTTTGTTTATCATATCACCAGGTTGTGTAATGCCCAAAGTAGTGTACTCTGTTGCGTGTATAGATCCGAATTTTAAAAGAAGTTGACTGTATTATTTTTTTTTAATTTCCAGAAAGTCTTAACTAGTTTATGAAAGCGGAAACATTGACCTAAAAGTTTTTTGGTAATTTGTAAATTTCTACTGTGAAAATCCAAAATATCAGAACATGCTCTAGCGTACCGGATGAGCTGTGATATGTAAATGCCGTATGACGGTAATCTGGGAACATCACCGTCAAGCCAGAGGAAATGTACTATGTTGAATCCAAAATCGTCCCTTTTGTCATATACACTTGTATGAATCTTTCCGTTTACAATTTTGATGTTTAGGTCCAAAAATGGTGTTTCTGTATAAAAACAGGAACCGAAGCAAACAAACAAAAACCTCCATTACATGAAAAGAAGCGAATTCCCGATATGGTAGTGACACCAGGTACCAAGGAAGAGTAAGCATCTCCTGCTTGCATGCAACACCCGCTTCTACAATTCGGTAGAATTGTCACATCCGGTTACTTCCATTTCGGAAGACATAGAGTACAATCTTTGGTTGGATGGTTCAAATGGTCTAGGACAGAATATCATCCACCATTCTGGAGAGTGGGACATCATAGTGTATGACGAGTTCCTCATATCGACCGTAGAACTCAGTGACGATATTAGTCGGTAACAAACATATCCCTTACTGAGAAGCTTATCTGGAAGACGCCTAGCTCTCAGAACAAAATCCGTATATTTGGTACTTGCTCTGGCATAGCGTATCAACTGAGATATGAAGACGCCGTAAGCAGGCGATGAAGGAATGTTGCTACTCAGAAAAGGAAAGTTTGTAATGCTGAAATTGAAGTCGTCACGTTTGTCATAGAGTGAGGTGTTCATGTGATCATAAGTGTCGTAGGACAACATTGTGTCCAAATAGGATGCTGAATTATTTGTCCCTGTAGTTTCTTCGACTTCAAGCTCCGAAGGATACTGCTCAGGTAATCCGTGAATTTTGGATTATTGATTGACAACACATCGTCTATGTATCTGTAAGTGAAGCTGAAGTCAGAAGCTAAGTATCTTTACCCTTCAGAGACCAAAGATTGAATGAATTCAGCTTCGTACGAGTAAAAGAAAATGTCGGCAAGGAGCGTGGCACAATTAGTCCCCATTGGAATTCCGACAATTTGCTGGAATACCTTTCCATCAAACACCACAAAAATGTTGTTGATCAGAAAGTTTAACATCTGAATAATATCTGTTTCAGTGTACTTATTTTCAGAATCGGACTTTTCTTTTACAAAGTAGGTTTTGTCATAGTTAACAACGATAAATTTGTATTGCGATTACCGTTTTTACTTGTAAACGCATAACTTATAATTTTTGCGAGTCTTTCTTTCAATTTAGAATGTGGAACTGTAGTGTAAAGTGGCGAAAAATCAAAGGCTTTGATCGAATGGCATCTACTAAAATGAGTGGATTTCAGATGTTCTAAAAGTTCCTTCGAATTCTTTAAAATCCATATCTGGTTGATACCACTGCGAGAATTTACTGTCGAACAATAATTTTGAAGCCCAGATTTGATTTCGGATAAAACTTTCGTGAGTAAGATCGATTCAGATTTGGTAGAACATTTTGAGGAACCAGCAATTAAACGTTGTTTGTACGGATTCTTATGCATTTTATGTATGCTGTATAGGTGTGATAAATCTAAATTTATATTGAGCAAGAGCTTATTTGTGGTTATCTATTATTTCAGAGGCAGAAAGGTTAATTGGGGTGTAAGTGGGATTTCCAGGTGTCGAATTTAAACCCAACTCTTTAACTACACTGTGGAAATAGAACTTTTTGCAAGTAAATGTGTAATTATTTGAGGCTTTGTCGACTGGTGTAATGACATAATGTTCTTGGGGTAGGTAAGCTCTGTGATAACATCAGGGTCTTTAAATATAGACTCGAATCTGGTGTTCACATTTGATTTTAATCGGTAAATTCTGGATAAAAGTAACCCTCTGATGGATTTTATCCATTCGGAAAGGGTGTCGAGTTTTACAAATTCAAAGCTTTTAGACTGTGTACGTTGTAAAAGATAAAAGTCAAGTCGATATGTTCAAAAGCGATGATAAAATTAATTTCCAAAGTAATGATAAATTTAGAATTACACAATTCTGTGCTTGCATTGATAGACACACGAAACGTAGAAACTTACAAGAACATTGATCAGTGTTTTATTTCTGACTGATATCTGGGCTTGCATGAAGCTATCCATAAACATGATAAATAGGTATCTTTATTTTCTTTGTCGGAAACGGAAAACAATATTCGGAGTGACCGTCTTGGAATTCATCTGTTACCTTTTTTTTGCGGCGCACAAATTCATTTCATTTACGCCACCTACACGCCGACTACACCAAATTTTGTTTTTACAATGAAAGTCTAAAAAGGTCAATTGTTTTGATATACATTTGGTGGTATCTAAATTATTATTGAATAATTTGTCGTGAAATTTTGAAGCGGTCTAAGTTTTAAAAATACCTTGCTATTAAGAAGGGAAGGCAAAAGTTCTTAGCCTTCAGGCCCTAGCTAAATGTGCTTCTTACATTGAGGAGATTTATAATATACACAACAATCAAGCGTTCTTCGAGACAACTTGGTGGAGGGTTGTGCGCAATTAATTAAGATTATCACACCATTTGCTACTTGCGTGGCATATGGACATTCTATGATTTCCCATCGGTCTCAATGGGATATATTTAGCATTTTAATGTCGTTTTTTTTGTAATCCTCGTCTCGTCTCTTTTGTGCCTGTCTTCTATATCAGTCTGTGTGTTCGCATAGGGCGCTATTTCGGTATTTCACCGCAGAAGCTGCAATCGAGTGTATGGGATATCTCTTCCTTCATTCTTTTAGTCATAAACGATATTTATCACAAGAAAAGATTCAAATTATTTTCATTTTGTCTATTATCAGCAAAACCTACCATCAAAGTAAATGGAACAAATTCGGTACTTCTTGGGTTCGACGATCTGGAAATAACGTGCTCTCCAAACGGAGTGTTCGATCAGATATTAGGCTACACTTTACACAAAACTTCACAAGTCTACAAATCGGACAAAACTATCGTCAACATACTTTATTTAGTCAGTGAAGATAAAGTCGTGAAGAACTGGAGTGACAAATCCGTGGAACAGAGAGGCGGGAGAGTGACATCAGGATTATTAAATACAGGGAATGCATGGATCCAATTCATCATTCCAAAGGAAAGAGTAGAGTGTTCGATTGATGCGGCTCGATACCATTGTACGACGTACGGTTCAATTCCATCGCCAGGTTGGAATGAAGAATCATACTTGGACGTGGGTGTTCGCATCGAAGGTAATATCATTTATTAAAAGACGTTGGAAAACAGGCAAAGAAATATTCAGATTACCATCATTTCAACCAAATTAAACTAGACAAATGAATGTATGTTTCCGCTTATTGGATTAAAGAAAATAAGGTAGATAGGGTGGCATTTCCTTTCTATCTTATTTTTTTTCTATCGACGTGAGAATTGTCTGCAGTTTTAAACTCTGCAAGATGTTTCGATTTGTAATCATGGATTAAGGAAACCATGAATTGATACTTTTGATTAGAATAATTTCTAATGTTTGAATATCTATGAAATATTATCTTATTACACAAATTTGTCAAAATAATACTTGGAAATGGCAAAAAAAAAAACCCGAATTTGGATCGGCAGCATGAAAAAAGGTATTAGTGAAGATGAGCAAAAACAGTCTTCGGGTTCGATATTCCATACTATTTCGTTTGAATTCAATCTTAGTTAAACATTAATGGAGGGACAGGGGTACCCTCTCACCCCCACACCCTTATCTCCCCCTCCCACACCCTTACCTCCTTCTCCCTCACCCTTACTAACCCCTCGCTTCCCACACCCTTATCTCCCACTCCCCCTCCTTTTCACCCTTCCCTTTCCGCCCTCCCCCTCCCCTCCCTCCATTTTCTCCCCTCCCTCCCCCTCTCTCCTTCCTCCCGCCCTAATCTAAAATCAATTTTGATAACTCTATAGTTGAAAATATAGATCAACAACAGTGATTTCTATATTTCTTTATTAATGTTCTTAGGTTTACAATATACTTCTGTCTAACAGGTGTAAACATAACACAAATTATCCACACAGGAGGTGAATCTGAGAAATTTCCATTGACAATATTCTTAGCCATCTCTGGAATTGTCATTGTCTTGGTTACCGTTCCGATTCTGATCTTGAATGTCTTTTGCTGCAAGTTCAGATCAAGAAGAAGAAAGAGTATGAAAGGTAACATTCAATTTTCAGATGTAAGGTTAATTTTCTTTAAGGTCACATACTGTTTATTTAGTTTAAGGATAGATATTCTTTACATTTGAATCAGTTTTATCTTATTGAATGTAAAAGTTATGAGTAGTGACACTTGATGGGGTTACCGTAGGAAACATTGATGTTCTGAGTACTTCCAAATAGACTCATGCAGACATTTTCCATTGCAAATATTGGCAAATTCAAAATAGTATTCAATTACTTTTTTATTGTTGTATGATTTTTCTTCATATTTTGAATACAATATATTGGATGGAAGCGAAGAATTTGAAACCTTTTCATACATACCTTTCTGTAAAATAACATAAAAACTTATAAAATAACTATATTAATTCTAGCAGTGTCGCATAATAAGGTCTACAGTTTTCTAAAAAGCAAAACAAAAAATCCAAACCAAACAAAAAGATAAAATTATTAATCTATATTAGTAGTCCCCTACCAGCATAAATACATGTTCTGTAGCTCTGCCGAGAACGCGTCAATTAAACCACAGGGGCGAGGTATCATAGCTTGGTCACAAACCGCTTTCTCTGCACAAACCTTTTCCTCTACAAATATATTATGTGAAAAGGTTTGTGCTGTGGAAAGGGTGTGTGACCAAGCTATGGTACCTCACCCCAGTGAATTAAAATTGAATTTCAACCTTACCTTTATTCAAAAGATGACTGAATTTTCAAAGTTCAATATGTGCAATAATAAGCAAAGTAAAGTCCGCAGAACTAAACATTTCAAGTCAATGGGCAATTAATTTTGTAGAAATAGGTCAATTAAAACAAACACCACCATGAGGAAGGGATGGCTAATTTTCAACCCTCGCGTACAAATTTTGCTTTTCCATTACTCGGCAAGCCTCGTCATGGTCATCCCTTCCTTATGGTGGTGTAAGATTATATAAATCTCGGTTTGTAAAGAAAGTACCGATTTCAAATTTCTTCTGAAGATTCAGTAGGAATAGATATACCAAAGAAGATGGTTTTGGCATTGATTAGCCTATTTCTGAAGACTGAAACGATGACATGTCGATGTTTTGCCAAGGTAAATCCCTTTAAACAACCCATAGTACATCAAGCAACCGGGAAGAACGATAAATCCCTGGGGTATTTCGGTGTTTTGGAGTGCTATAATCGAGACTTGATACTCAAAGCAAACGAAGATAAATTAGGACTTGCGTTGAGAATTAAATCATTTGGGGAAAAAGACTTGTAGAGGACTATAAATAACATTGACTTGTAGAATACCATGAATAACGTTGACTTGTAGAGGACCATAAATAACATTGACTTGTAGAGAACCATGAATAATATTGACTTGTAGAGGACCATAAATAACATTGACTTGTAGAATACCATGAATAACATTGACTTGTAGAGGACCATAAATAACATTGACTTGAAGAGGACCATAAATAACATTGATTTGTAGAGGACCATAAATAACATTGACTTGTAGAGGACCATAAATAACATTGACTTGTAGAGGACCATAAATAACATTGACTTGTAGAGGACCCTCAATAACATTGATTTGTAGAGGACCATAAATAACATTAACTTATAGAGGACCATAAATAACATTGACTTGTAGAGGACCATAAATAACATTGACTTGTAGAGGACCATAAATAACATTAACTTATAGAGGACCATAAATAACATTGACTTGAGAAGACCATAAATACTTTGATTTGTAGAGGACCATAAATAACATTGACTTGTAGAGGACCATAAATAATTTACTTTAACTTTTTCCAAATACAGTTGTTGATTTCTATATTCCTTTCAATAAAATAGTTATGTGTTTTCGACGTCAAATTTAACTTAAATTGAAAAAGACATCTTCAATCTTAGCAAACTTTTCCCAAGTTTTGCATATGAATATGTTATCGAATGCCCTAACGACATTATTCATAATGATCCATTAAGCAAATGGAATGATAGAAACTCAATTAAACAATTCTTCTGCGTGGAACCCATTAGATCTAATAGCGCGTATGAAGGCTGGAGAAATACGTTGACTGGTTACTTATGGCAAATAGCATTTCATTTGTTTTAATGTAATCCGCTCCTCTACCCTCGTTTACCATTAGACTAGTTCTTGGAGATCATACGTATATTCCTTACCACGAGTTACTCTTATGTGAGTGATTTAGACTGAAGAAAAATAATTCCCCAGATGACCTACAGAAATATTACGATCAACGAACTTATGGCCATTCTGTACATGGCTTTTCTGATAGTCGTAAATGCAGTAAATGTTCTTTATATGAAAGTATTATGAAATTATTGTCAATGAACTTTATGTTTAAATTGTTCACTTTATTTCGTATTTTTCTGACACGGGTTTTTTTTTTATCATGTTTGCCAATGGATTCTGGTTTTCAGATTCTGCTTTTGAGATTTGTGTATGCCTTTCTTTCTGTATTTAAAAGCATTTTTTCTTAAAATTTTTACCATTTTCATCAGATGAAAGTGTCCAATGGTAGGTACAGAACATTTTGTTGTGCACGATAACAGTTTTTGTACAATAATTGTACAATTAATTTTGAAGCGACGGGTGTTGCATGCAAGCGGGAGATGCTGCCTCTTCCTGGGCACCTGGTGTCACTCCCATAATGGGGTTCGCTTCTTTTCACGTGGTTGAGGGTTTTTTGTTGTTTTTGTTTTTTTGTTGATTCCTGTTTTATCGTGATTTCGTGTGCCTTCGGTTTATGATTTTCTGAATTATCGCTTTTGCACTGTACATTGGAATTTGGTCATTATCTATATTTGTCATTTGTACCATACCAACTAAATTTTCATAGCCAAACTCTTGAAGATCCTTTCATTTTGGCGATCCTTAGTCAGTAAAACTCTCTTTAAAATGTATATTATGAATCTGATTTCGGGTTTTGTGTTTTACTTGCATTCACTGTTAACTATCTTTTGAAAAGATTCTACAGTAGAAATTCCACTTGTTCCGAAAGCATCTTGTTCTCTTTATCTTTTCTAGGTATGTTGTTTTGATGACCTGTCTTCTTTGCATGTATATCTTATCGGCGAGAAAAGCCAAAGTATGCAATGTCTTGTTGGAGATCCCCTCCCTTCTTTGATATGATCAGGAGATGTAGTGGAATCAGAGCCTAGATTAAACAAAAATAAGGTGGCATTGTTTAATCTCAAGTTACTAATTCTCTCTCAAATGATCGTCTAATACCTTTGTGAAGAAACCGGTCTTATTTATTAAATACGAATGGTCTAATGAATTTTTGGAGTAAATATTGCTACAAATAATGAAAATGAACAAATAAATCTTTCTCCTATATCATCCTTATATCCACACAGGATAGAATGTTGTCATTGTCAAAATTATTCAGTATGAGTTTCCTTAAAAAATGTCCAATTTAAATCGTGTTAATTTTTCTTTTCAGTGATCCACCTTGTGAGGAAAATTCCCAAGGAGGTAATATTTGAATAAAATATAGGCAATAATAATACGCATTACCCGAATCATATAGATATGCTCGTGTGTTAGAATGTATAAATTGTTTTTTTTTAAGAATGAAAAAAGGTTCAAACAAACATGTTCGCAATTTTGTCTTTCTGTTTGCCGGGAAATGTAGTAAAAACTTCATATTCTTGTCAAAAACAATGATGTATTAACTGTTCTACATGACACCAATTGACCTTTAAATTGAAGTTTTCTAATCGTGACGTCATGATGATTTTTATGCCCCCGGAATCACAGATTCGGGGGCATATAGTTTTTGGCCTGTCCGTCTGTTTGTCTGTCGGTTTGTCCGAAAAAAAACTTTAACATTGGGCATAACTTTTGAATGGAAGGTGATAGAGCTTTCATATTTCACATGTGTATTTCTTGTGACAAGACCTTTCAATTGATACCAACATTTTTGACCTTGTGACCTTGACCTTGACCTTTGACCTACTTTTCAAAAACTTTAACATTGGGCATAACTTTTGAATGGAAGGTGATAGAGCTTTCATATTTCACATGTGTGTTCCTTGTGACAAGACCTTTTTATTGATACCAAAAATTTTGACCTCATGACCTTCACCTTGACCTTTGACCTACTTTAACATTGGGCTTAACCTTTGAATGGAAGGTGATAGGGCTTTCATATTTCACATGTGTGTTCCTTGTGACAAGACCTTTCCATTGATACCAAAATGTTTGACCTTGTGACCTTGACCTTTGACCTAATTTTCAAAAACTTTAACATTGGGCATAACTTTTGAATGGTAAGTGATAGGGCTTTCATATTTCACAAGTGTGTTCCTTGTGACAAGACATTTCCATTGATACCAAAAGTTTTGACCTTGTGACCTTGACCTTTGACCTACTTTTCATAAACTTTTAACATTGGGCATAACTTTTGAATGGAAGGTGATAGGGCTTTCATATTTCACAAGTGTGTTCCTTGTGACAAGACCTTTCCATTGATACCAAAAGTTTTGATCTTGTTACCTTGACCTTTGACCTACTTTTCAAAAACTTTAACATTGGGCATAACTTTTGAATGGTGAGTGATAGGGCTTTCATATTTCACATCTGTATTCCTTGCAACAAGACCTTTCCATTGATACCAAAAGTTTTGATCTTGTGACCTTGACCTTTGACCTTATTTTCAAAAACTTTAACATTGAGCATAACTTTTGAATGGTAAGTGATAGGACTCTCATATTTCACATGTGTATTCCTTGTGACAAGACCTTTCCATTGATACCAAAATTGTTGAACTTGACCTTTCACATATTTAACAGAAAATGCAGTTTATACTAACAAAGATGCCACCGGTGGCATTCGTGTTTCACAAACACAGGCTTTATTAAAATCTATTTAGGAGCAGAACGTCGAATGGAAAGAGGAAGATACAATACAAGGTATATGTTGAGCTCACCTGAGCGAAGCTGAGATAGCACACATTCCGTCGTCCGTCCGTCGTCAGTCCGTTCGATGTAAACTTTTTACATTTTCGACATCTTCTCTGCAACCGCTGCACAGAATTTCACGAAACCTTACAGGAGGCAAGTATTCAAGATCTTATACCAAGTTTGTATTTTTCGTGCCGATCGATCAACAAGTATGGCCGCCGCGGGCTCCGATCGGCTGACGCATTTTCGACGCTCCTCTGATCCGCTGCACATAATTCTACAAAACCTTACAGGAAGCAAGTACCCAAGGGCCCCCACCAAAATGTCCACTTTTTTCTTTTGTGCCCAACTCAGGTGAGCGGTGTGACCGCCTTTAGCCTCTTGTTCCTATTTTAATCTTTACTGTACCTCTGCAATTAAAAAAATCGAGACGTTAAAGGTTCCATGTACATGTTCAACAAGTGTCAGCTTTATCATCAAAGTTTGAGATTTTCTAATACCAGGAAGGTACCGCGGATTACGAACCATTCAATAAATGCATAATATGGCACAGATGTATCCCTTTCCTTTATTCAAAATAGATAAATTTTCAACTGGTAAGGTAAAATACGATTGTCATATTTGAATAATCATTGTCATATATTTTTTTCATGAGCAAGTGGAAAGGTATTCCAACATGAATTGTACATGTTATACTTATTTGCTTTTCAACTGATATAAGATATGCTCTATCAAGCCGATGTCAGATTCATATAAAGTGTCAAACTTTAAGGTAAAGGACAAAGGATAAATATACTTTATCTTCAATAGCAAGATCTTGTCAGAAGTGATATATGATTCTCTGTAAATAAAATAAATGTATAATTTTGTTAATGCTCCAACTTTCTTGAAATCATACGCTGAATTCAATCGAGCCATCCCTTATGAAAAGATTATAAGAATGATCCAACTTACTCGACATCTTTCTTTCATTGTCCGAAAAAATGTTCTGGAAGTTGATAATGTTAATAAGATACGAAAGCGGGGGGATACAGATAATTATGTTCTAATATTAATTATTTCTTAATTGTTTCTTTGTCTCTCTCTATTTCTTTACAGTTGCCATGAATATGAAGGTCTTCAAAAGTACCAACCGGATAGTGAAAATCATTATGATGACTTTTAGCCATATACAGAAATTTGTATGATGCAAGAAAATGAGCGATGGGGAGATTCCAACTCGAAATATCATTAATAAGCAAAAAAACACATGCATCAACTATCCATAATTTTTAAATGTTTGTTTTAACGAATCCAAGCTGTTTCGTTTATTGAATTTTATTGATTTATTGAGTATCGATGAATTTTGAGATGAAATGTAATGTTAAAATTGGTCTTTGATAACAATAGTTAATGGGATAAGTGAGAGGGTTGGTTGTGCGAACGTAATCTGAATCGCACTTTGTATATCCACAACATTTTCAGATGATCGTCCTAGGTCAGCAGCGATTGCCCATTGATGACTTTGCTTAACAAATGTATGTGTGGTCTTTTGTAGATAGTGCATTTTTGTAGATATTGTTTTCATTTTCGAATATCGACGGCGGGTGTGGCTAGCCAAACAGGGGATACTTACTCCTCTGGTTTGCTAGGGGTCAGTCGATGCTCAATCTTGTACTTTATTGTCAGTAGTGTTGAGATTATCGTCAGGATATTCTTTATCTCATTTGTGTTTGGTGCTTGTTTGTCATATCTGGTGTTCGTTCTCCCTTTTGCGTCTCTTTTTGTGCTTTCTACCTTGTCCATTGACATAGAGGTGTTACTGTATCTTCTGAATACTCAATTTTGGACAGTTTATGATAGCATAAATTTTGGTTTTCGGTCTGAATCAAATGACAAATATGGATAATGACCATATCCCTGTCTACAGTACAAAATCGATAATTCAGAAAATCAGAAACCGAAGGCATACAAAATCAGGATAAAACAGGAACCAAAGCAAACAAAAACAAAAACTTCCACCATATGAAAAGAAGCGAACTCCCGATATGAGAGTGAGACCAGGTGCCCAGGAAGAGTAAGCATCTCCTGCTTGCATGCAACACCCGTCGCTTCAATTCGGTAGAACTGTCACATCCGGTTACTTCCACTTTGGAAGATATAGAGTACAATCTTTGGTTGGATGGTTCAAATGGTCTATGACAGAATATCATCCACCATTCTGGATAGTGGGACATCATAGTGTATGACGAGTTCCCCATATCGACCGTAGAACTTCCTCAGTGACGATGTTAGTCGGTCACAAACATATCCCTGATTGAGAAGCTTATCTGAAAGACGCCTAGCTCTCAGAACAAAATCCGTATATTTGGTACTTGCTCTGGCATAGCGTATCAACTGAGATATGAACACGCCATAAGCAGGCGATGAAGGGATGTTGCAACTCAGAAAAGGAAAGTTCGTAATGCTGAAATTGAAGTCGTCACGTTTGTCATAGAGTGAGGTGTTCATGTGACCATCAGTGTCGTAGGACAACATTATGTCCAAATAGGATGCTGAATTATTTGTCTCTGTAGTTTCTTTGACTTCAAGCTCCGAAGGATAGATACTGCTCAGGTAATCCGCGAATTTTGGATTATTGATGGACAACACATCGTCTATGTATCTGTAAGTGAAGTTGAAGTCAGAAGCTAAGTATTTTTCCCTTCAGAGACCAAAGATTGAATGAATTCAGCTTCGTACGAGTAAAGGAAAATGTCGGCAAGGAGTGGGGCACAATTGGTCCCCATTGGAATTCCGACAATTTGCTGGAAGACCTTTCCTCCAAACACCACAAAAATGTTGTCGATCAGAAAGTTTAACATCTGAATAATGTCTGTTTCAGTGTACTTATTTTCAGAATCTGACTTTTCTTTTACAAAGTAGGTTTTGTCATAGTTAACAACAATAAATTTGTATTTGCGATTACCGTTCTTACTTGTAAACGCATTACTTATACTTTTTGCGAGTCTTTCAATTAAGAATGTGGAATTGTAGTGTAAAGTGTCGAAAAATCAAAGGCTTTGATCGAATGGACTCTACTAAAATGAGTGGATTTCAGATGTTCTAAAAGTTTCTTCGAATTCTTTAAAATCCACATCTGGTTGATACCACTGCGAGAATATACTGTCGAACAATATTTTTGTAGCCCAGATTTGATTTCAGATAAAACTTTGGTGAGTAAGATCGATACAGATTTGGTGGAACATTTTGAGGAACCAGCGATGAAACGTTGTTTGTACGGATTCTTATGCATTTTAGGTATGCATAAGAATGTTCATGTACACTTTATCTTGTCGATAACATTTATTAGTTATCACGCATCGTACAAATTTCAGCCAATGACGTCGCAGTATTACGGTCACGTGGTGTGCTACCTTGACGTCGAGGTAGGTCACTAAATTTTCAAACTAATATTATAGGGTTAGTTCCTGTCATACTTCCTACTCAAAGTAGGTGTGTAGATTTGTACATACTAACACAACACTTTGAGTAGGAAGTATGACAGGAATAAACCCTATAACGAATTTATCATGCCGAGAGCCATATCATAATGCTTTCTGTGTATATTTTGACGTTTGTAAACTTATTGCCTTCCTCGGCGTCAGGGTAGCACACCACGTGACCGTAATACAGCAACGGCATTGGCTGAAAATTTTAAAAAGCATTGAGTGCAATGAATGAAAGATAAGCAATGCCCAGTACAAGTCATAGTCCTCGACTATGAGCCGGAGAAATAGTTTGACAATCACTATTCTCCCCTGTGCAGGAATTCAGAGAAAATAGCATTTTTTGTATTTAACTTATAGAGAGAGAAATTCTCATATCATATATATATATATATATATATATATATATATATATATCATTGTTTGGATTGTGGATCATTAACGAGGGTTACCCGAAACGTGCATGTCTGGTCCATGCTGCAAATTGTGCTCTTAAAAGAAGGGAGGGAATCTCCAACAAGACCCCGTTGCAGCACCAACAGCAAAACACCCGATACAAAAACACAAAAGACGAGCATAGTATGAGACAAAAAGGAGACATACGACATGTAAATATATGATGCTATGAATTTGAAGACGTAACACAAGTAACATATGATGTTATTTTCCTGACATGGTCGCCATAGCACTTTCTATATAAATATAACCTCAGACAGTGCAATGCATGTATGTTATATATTATTTTCATTTTCGTGTATGAACATCGACGGCGGGTGCGGCTAGCCAACAGGGGATGCTTTCTCCTCCCCGCACCTGGTCTCACCTTTAGCTTGCTAGGGGATCCGTCGATGCTCCATTTGGTGCTCTATTGAGAGTGCTGTTGAGATTATCGTCAAGATCTTCTTTAACTCATTGAAATAAATGAAATCCAAATTACGATTTGAAAAGTTTTATTCCAGATATCACTGGTGTTAAGCAGTGGATCGTAATTATAGTTAGGTACGTCCAAAAATTGATGCGAGCGAGATCGGCTAAATCACATTCTCCTTTAATGCCGGAAAATACATATTTGACATGTTCAACCTTTGCATATGTAGTTACTCTCTTACATAAGTCTTATCAATGTATTCATAATAACGATCGGAAAAATATTTCAAGATGTCCGTAACTTTTCACCGTGGCTGTCCGTAACTTATTTTGACATCGCTTTTGGCTGAGCGTAACTTTTAAGTGTTTTGAACTTTAAACGTACTAAAGTTCATTTTGAGAAAAATTATTTGGATCTTCAATGTGCAAAACGTCAGACGTCTATTTCCGTGAAACTTTGTATGACTATATCTACGTGAATAAAGACAATTGCTCGTTCAGATATATTATGAAGAATAATTGTCCAGCGCTAAGTATTTTTGAAGATCGGTTCTGGTGAAAATAACAATATAAATTTATAAATTATAACTTTATAATTTTATAATAATAATAATTTATAATAATGATAAAAATTTATAAATTATAAATTTATAAATGTTAATTTCATTATTATAAATTATTATTATTATAAAATTATAAATCTATAAATGTTAATTTCATTATTATAAATTATTATTATTATAAAATTATAAAGTTATAATTTATAAATTTATATTGTTATTTTCAGCAGAACCGATCTTCAAAAATACTTAGAAGAATTATAAATTATAATCTTTTCGAAATTAACATTTATAAATTCATAATTTATAAATTTATATCATTATAAATTATTATTATTATAAGATTATAAAGTTATAATTTATAAATTTATATTGAATAGTAGATACTAGTAGATACTAATCCATTTGATTTGAATTCAGAGGGAACACCAAAACTTGTTAAAACTGATTTAGAATTTTTAAATAAATAATCGATGTAATCAGCTCAAAATGACCCCTCAATGGTACAGGGATCTTGGATTGTCGGGCAATAATGATTGTCTTGTCAAGTCGTCAAAGAAAATTTAGAAAATATTTTACTTTTTTTTAAAGGAATATTCTAGTTGACGCACAAAGCCCCCCAACCTCTCGAAGCATTCACTTATTTTTGTGTTCTTAGTTACGATATTGAAAAAAAATTTAAAAAACCCGTTACATATGTCAAAGAACATCCTATGTTCTTAAAGTATACAAATTTTCAAAACATTTCACCCAACAATAGATTTTTAAAGAATTTTTAACTTTTTTGGTATATTTTCACAGTATTTTAAAATTCTAAGTCCCATAACTCCGTAACGACAAATCGGATGAACCTGAAAATCAAAAGGCGGCTGACTCTCCGAGTCTTATAACAATGTACAAATATCATGAAAATCCGTTGAGGCATATTCAAGTTATTGTGTTCCATAAGCGGACGGACAGACGGACGGACGGACAGACGGACTTCGCCATACTATAATAAGTCCGGTCAAATGATGGGCGTATAAAAACCAAAAGCATTAAAGAGCAAAAAAAAATAATGTTAACTTTATTAAATGTGGTCTATATAATGGGGCATAAGTACCCGAAACGTGCATGTCTGGTCCATGCCGCAAATTTATCTTATCTTAAACGATGCTATTGAATTTGAAGACTTTTAAAATATATATTCATTTGTAAAGTATTTTGAAGACCTAAGATTTTAGATATAGCTCTTGGAATAAGGACTTTGGATTATGATTTATAATACCAGTATTAAACTGATAATCGAATATTTTCCCTGACTTCCTTCAATCCTGAAAACATCTTATTCGAATTCGGCTGAATAAAGAAATTTCGATTTCGAATACACAAGCAGCAAATAATTTCTGAGCTAGATATTTTCAAATTGGTAAATGTGAAGCTCCGTGTAGGTATCCTATTTTGAATCTCTTACATTTCACAAGTCTCCACTATTTCCCATATATAGCCATATAGAAAAAAAACTTGTATCATCGTGATATGGATTCTTCGTGTATGCCTTTATTAGGTATAGGGTTAGTTCCTGTCATACTTCCTACTCAAAGTAGGTATGTGAATTTGTGGGGGAGGGGGTACGGCCTCACCCCTACATATTTACACATATACTTTGTGTAGGAAGTGTGACGGGAACTACCCCTATAACGAATTTATCACGCCGTGAACCATTTTGTAACGTTTTATTTGTTAATTTTTGAAAATTTAGTGGCCTACCTCAGCGTCAAGGTAGGACAACACATGACCGTCATACTGCGACGTCATTGGCTGAAATTAGTATGAGGCGTGATAAATTTGCGAAGGAAATTAGGGATAATCTAAATAAGTTACGCAAATCTGCTCAAATAAGTTATGTACGTAATATGAGAAAAAAGTTACGCATATCCCTTCAGCGTTTTTCCTACCGTCAATATGGTTATATTTATGTTTTGTCAGAGAAAGATTACATACACAAAAGTGTAACTAAGGTACACATTTTTCATACGTGGAACATACCAAATATGTATTTTTCCATCCGGTATTATTGGAGGATGTCATTTAGCCGATCTCGCTCGCATTCATATTGGACGTACGTAACTCAAAGTTACGATCCGTCACCTATCACCAGTGAAATACTATATAAAATACAGTTTGACAAATTACAAGAATGACATTACGTCGCGTAATACACAACATCAATGAATGAAAGTGAATTAAAACCCCAATATCAAGATATTACTTAAAACCCATTGAATTTAATTATAAGAAACCTTATAATTTTTTGACACTTAAAATATGGTGAAAACAGAAGGCATAAATGATATTTTCTTACCCATGTAAACTGATTAGTAATAGTGTCAATAATGACCATGGTAACCACAGCTGATTTTTTTTCAAATGAAGTCATATCTCAATATCGAATATTTCTTTTTATTATTATTACAACATTTTTTTTACCTGTGAATTTTTAATGTTTTTTTATGGCGTCAAACCATCATAGATATTATTTTTCCCTTGACGCCTTCGCACTAGTTGTATCCGTCTATATGATGATATATTTCTTCTTTTCTTGTCTCATGTCTGTGTTTGTTTCGCTGTGATCACAATGTCGTCATTATGTTGGAATCTACTGACGCCAACATCCACCGCAATGTCATGGGTTCCTTCCACTACTTTACACTCTCACTTTGCAATGAAGCGTCTAGTTGAATGCGATGAAACCCTTGGTGCATCCAAATTCACTGACTTGTCGGTAACAGGACTAAGCAGCAAAATTATGCAGTCATACGTCACACGTCTGTAATCATTCTTCTTTCTACTGTGAAGATTTCATAAGATGCATATCTCTGTTTGAACTTTGTAATTAGTTTGTCATTGTAACTTTTATTACAGAAGCAAAGTAATCGAAGTAAGCGGTAGCGACTTTCATAATAAGTTGCGATTGATACAACTGGTAAGAGAATAAAAAATGCAACCGCCATTTTACTTACGAAATGCTGAGTAGTTAGTGGTAGCTTTTCCTTCTCCAGTGCAAACATGAATATCTGGTACACGCTGATCGGAAGTATCAAAAATAGATACAGGACGACAAATGAAAAAGATTTAACTGTTAATTTCAGGAATCTGTAATAATCATTTCTCCTTAAATAAGTGTCAGACGGTGTTGTCCTTCTCTTTTTCAGAGCAACTATTCCGACGATTGTGTAAACGACAACGTTCACAGTGGTGAATAAAGAGAACATACTGACTGAAACCCATCCTTGAATATTTGTTGTAACCATTACGCGGACAAAATTGCACCTCCTATCCTCTCCTATGAAGCTTAGAAGGACGGACAAACAGCCGAAGACGTACAAAATGAATGCGTAGATTTTGATTCTTCGTCGTGTAACATATAAATGGTAACGAATGTTAAACTGAAGCGATAAAAGTCTGTCTATACCCATTGCACTCATCATGAGTAAGCTCGTGTGTGCTCCAAATCGAGCACAAACATAACAGATTCGTATGACCAAACTGTAAGAGTCCTTGTCGACGTGATGTAGCAAATTGGCTATACCTATAAAAACACTCACTGAAAGATTCGTTACCAAGGCATGTAAAAGCCAGAATTTTACGTTGTATGCAATCTTTCGACACTTCAGAAATACGAAAATGGCCAATAAGTGCACAAGGCAGATCAAGGTGAACGAAAATATAAAGGCTGTGAGAGCAGGAACTTCTGGACAATCCATATCTGCTGCACATTCGATGTTTTAATGTCTGTTTCCAGGTTACAATATCCATTACTTTTATACTTGAAAATATCAAAGTCGATTTTCACGATATTAACAGAATATCATGTTCACTGATAACATTCATAACACATTACGATAAATATAGCCGCAAATTAAAAAAAGGCGCGAATTTGTCGAAATCGAATCACGTTTCATCTTGTTTGAAATAGATAACTGATAAAAGCCTTGAACTTTAATTTCTGGGAGGTTTAATGGTTATCGAGCTTAAAAAACGTGTAATTGGCTAATAAATTATTTTATAATTTTTTATGCGTTTTGCTGTCTTGTTTGTGTGGCATCTAACATTTAGGAGGTTGCTTTACACTTCAATTGTCCGTTCTTCGAGACCTTTTGGTAACCGGATGATTGGGAAGGTTGTGCGCACGTGATCCGGATAACCACATTTGCTGACAGCAGATGACCTTCCAAAGTCGGCGCAGGCTGCACATTGGTCTCCTTCCTTTTGTGTGTTGTCATTAATGTTTGATGTTTCTGTAAGTCTGTTTTGATTGTCATGTATGATGTTCTGGTGAATACTATTGTGTCTTTTTGTGATTTGTGGTTTTGTCAGATGTCATTTATGTGTCACTTTCTTGTGGGTTTGTTTCGCTAGGTGAGTGCAGGGTGGTCATGGTGGAGATCCTTCCCTTTTCTTATGATAGATCTAGAAATACAAGAGGTTACAATAATGTGAGAGACGTTTAAGTTTATCTTTCTTGATAAAGGCCTGTGACATAAACGTGGATATTTGAACAAATTTACAGTTTAGAATTTCTTGTATCTATTTCAATTAATAATGCATATCAGCCCTCTTTAATATATGGAAACTAATTTGTTCTCGTGTTTCTATAATGTGAGTTGGTGTTCCATGTCCCTTTTACGTCTCTTTCTGTGAGTGTCTACTCTGTGTTTTTCGCATTGGGTGTTTTGGGGTTTTGCTGTCGGTGTTGCAACCGAGTGTTGTTGGAGACCCCCTCCTTTCTGATAAATCCATTGATTTAATTTAGAGTTACCTCTCTTTCTACACTTTGCAAATTTTCAAACACCAAATTATTCATAAATAAAATAATAAATCGCCATCAATATTGTGGTGGAGAGGCTGCAAGCCAACGTGATGTGTAATAATTTAAAAAAGACAGTTGTTGTCATAAGGTTTCATCTGAGTAGGAGGATGTCAATGGATGCTTTTAATAAAACGAAATTTTAATGCAGATCTGTTCCTTTTTTCCAACGGCATTTCCAATTAGCCATTTAGATCACTTCATGCAGAAAATACTATGGCATCACGGTACATTTCCCAAGTACATGATTAAAGGGCAGAATGATTTGGATAACTTTAGAATGATATCATCTACCTCGGATACCAATATCCCGCACATGGGCGGATCCAGGACTTTTTTTAGGGGGTCCTAAAGTTCGAATTTTTTGAAGAGAAAAAAAAACGCAGGAAAATAAAGTTTTTGTTAGTTCTGTTTCTAATTATTAATAAAACAGGTAACTGGAGAGCAATGGCGTGCAAAAAGCTTAAAATCTTGAATTCCACGTCATAGTACTTGATAATAGATTTCAGTTCCAATATGTAAATACAACAAATGGCGAGCGATAGCGATCCAGCGAATTTTTTTTCCGAGAATTGGAATAAAATTCACTATTCGTGTCTTTTTCATTTTCTTTTCGTTTTCTTAGTGCCCTTGTTTATTGGCCTAGGTGTAATGTATATGTGTTGTATATAGGAAAGCGCAGCATCATTTGAAAATAACGCACAGGTATGTAATAAATTTTGGCGAGCGGAAACGAGCCAGAGAAAATTTTTGAAATGCTGACGACAAAATATTATCAAAATGAAAGATTCTAAATACAGATTCATGATATATTTTTCAAATATTATGACAACAAAAGGGGAATTGGGACTAAATCTTATGAAACATGTATATTAATAAAACAAAAATAGCTATGCTTCGAAAATTCCAGGGGGGGGGGGGGGGGGTCCGGAATCCCCCCCCCTCTGGATCCGCGCTTGCCGCATTATATTAACCATGACATCATATAACATTGTTACATGAAACCTGTGATACCAAAAAGATACTCTGTTTCAAGAATATTTGAAACTTTGAGGAATACATCAGTAAGCTAGAATTGTCAATATTGAAATATGTGTCTATAGTACCAATTTTATTGTACTAACCACGTGTTTCGGATGTTGAATCCTCGTCAGTAGTACTTCATGTCAAACAGTTTAAATAAAGCCAAAGGGAATTTTCCTGGCGCCATCTGCAGTATAGACTTTTAATTTCCTCTTGCCAAAATGAGCGGCTCAAAATTTTGTGTAGGGTTTATTCAGAAGCGTAATTAGCTCAATATCAAGAGCAGGGTAATACCTTTAAAATATCAAAGAAAGGAGGTTATCCAACAGGACTGGGCTGTAGTTCCCTCAGTAAAACACCAAACCGCGAATAAAAGAGGGGACATGATCAACTAGAGTTCATTTTAACCAGAGCGAAGTTCAAATGAGTTATTGTTAGTGTGCCCAAAGTCGTCCTTCCATGGAAACTTTTCACATTTCAAGTTCTTAGGAAAGACTTGATAGATTTTGATGAAATTTTGCGCATGCCAATGCAAATTAAAATGTCCATGCTGGGGATTTGTTTTCATATCTTTGGTAATTTTGTGGTAATTTTGATTCTTGTCCTGAAACATCAAAAGAGACCATCATACCTTTTTTCAAATTCATTGATTCATGGATTATTTCACCATACTTCTTCATTTTTACGTGTTCTAGTACATTCTTGGAGGTTTCAAGATAACTACCTGAATAAAACTATGAGGTTCCCTTTTTGACTCCAATACCGTTTCTTCAAGAAGGCAATGAGTTGGAACACTTTCATCTTATTCTAATTGACCTTTATAATTGACCTTCTTTTGCCTATTTGGACATTACCGGATTTGACACGTTTTTATTTGGCATTCGCGGCGGTATGCAGTCAGGGAACGCTCAGTATTCCCGGGCACCCGGTCCTACCCCCATTCGGGGGTTCGCGATGGCATGATTTTGCTATATTCCCTGTGATCTTTGACTCCAGAACTACGATTGATACTTTTTTTCTGGTTTACTTAGAATTTTTTTTATAAGATTTCCAAAAACCATATGGTAACAGGTTGATTTTCAAAAGTAATGATGTATCGGAGCTTCTTTTTGATACAAAGAGCAAAGTGCAATCACTCCAATTATCAAAAGTTGTTTAAGTCCAATTTCTTGATTTTTCGATTTCGGTATCTACCTCTGCCGACTGATTTCCGATCTTTTGCAGAATAAGATCAGCGCCGGTTGTCCATTGGTCTAATTGGGGTTTTTTTTATTGGATATTCTTGTTAAGTGTCTTATGAAGTGTTTTGTGTTTGGACTTCCTGTCCTTTTAGTGTTTTTGTGCTTGTCTGCTCTGAGTTTTCGCATCTGGATAGTTCATTTGTTTTTGACTGATGACTGATGGCTGTCGTTAGTCCGCATCGATTGCCCATTGGTCTCGTTGATTTATGTGTAGCCTTCTGTGTTTAATGTTTCTATAATGTATTTGGTGTTTCATGCCCTTTTGCGTCTGTGCTTGTCAACTCATTACTTTCGCGTAGGGTCTTTCATTGTTGGTGCTGCAATCGAGTCTTGTTGGAGATCTTAAAATATTGATATACTCACCCCTGAAACATAAAGAAATAGACTGTGTCCCTTTGCTGTCGTTGCCTTATTCATACGAGTGAGGCATAATATGACGACATGACATACTGCTAGGATATCTCCGGATTCAGCATTTCTAGATTATGCGTTAGTTGTAAATAGCGATGAAGTCAAGATCATATTGCAAGCATGTTATACAAATCACTATGTTTGCTAATTAGCTTTATGCAATTTGTCTGTTAATCATGTGTATCTGTATGTGTATAATATTTGCGCAATATGTTATTGGCATGTGTATTAGTTAATCATGTGTATATATTGGCACCTGAATTCTATTTTTTTTTCAATTTCCTTGTGCTACTTTTCTGATTTCCTAAATCTCTTTCGGTTGCCACATTCTATATAGCTACCAACCTGATTTTATTTGTTTGGAGTTTTCATGTTATGTTTTTATTTATTTTGTTGTTATTGAGTCTTCGAATATTTATGTCACGTCCCAAGAGAAATGACAATATTGGAATACAGTTCCGTGCTTTCAACAAAACAAAGTCATTATTTCAAACACAAATATTTAAAATATTCTATGTTATCTTATCGTTGTATGCTAATACACGTATATTTGCGATGTGGAAAAAAGCAATTTTGACATAAAAGAGTGAAAAAAATTCTAAGGGGCGTACTTCAAAGAGAAGGATATCCCTTGGAAATATAATAAAAAGGAAGACAACCATTTAACAGTGTCAGAAACAAATTCGATGAGATGGAAGAACTTCTCACAAGAAATATTGTTGATGTGTTATTTTTGTCAGAAACAAAACTTGATGACACTTTTGTAAACGCTCAATTTCAGGTTGATGGTTACACTCTATGGAGAGCAGATCGAACAGCTCGCGGGGGCGGACTAGCAGCCTACCTGAGATCAGACTTGGCTGGTGATAGAAGGACAAACCTACAATTTACTAACATTGAGTCTATAGGTATAGAAATACAACATAACAAACAAAAATGGTTTATCGGTGGCATGTACAAACCCCTATCAATGACAGATCAAATGTTTAAAGAAGATTTTTTGAATACAACTGATAAAATTACTTCGAAATATGAAAACTTTGTTTTAATTGGAGACCTAAATTTTGACTTCCTAAATGATGAAAAATGTTTGCCCATCACCGAAATGTGTAATATTTTCGACATTAAAAATCTTGTCAAAGAGCCGACATGTTACACCAGCATTGGTAGACCCAGTCTATTAGATTACATCCTTACAAATAAACCAAAGTTTTGCTCTAACATTCTAAATTTTCCCTGCGGCATAAGTGATGTACACAACATCATATCTTTTCTATTAAATATACCAATTCCAAAAAAAGAAACAAAATGGAAAAACTGTCGAAGTTTTAAAAATTTCAATCACGAATTATTTCTTGAAGACCTGACAAATCTGAATTTAGAGTCGGAGATCACCAAGGCTGATGTAAATGAAGGCTATGAAATTTTCGAAGAGAATGTCATCAAGGTCATGGACAAACATGCACCGTTAAAAAAAGAAAAATATGCGGTAACCAAGTCCCTTATTTCAACCAGAATCTCAGAAAGGCGATATATAAAAAGAAAATGTTTTTTAAACAAATACCAAAAATGTCAAGATAATGTTAATTGGGAAAATTACAGAACAAAGAGGAATTTAGTAAACAAACTGAAAAAGAAAGCAATAAATGGATATTTTGTCGAAAGATGCTCAGGTGGCCCGAAATCAAAAGACTTCTGGCCTACAATCACACCATTTATGACAAATAAAGGATGTAAAACAACCAAAGATACAGTTTTAGAGGAAAAGGGAAAACTAATTACAGATCAAAATCAAGTCAGTGATATTTTAACGAATTTTTGTGAATGTTGCTAGGGACGTCGGATCCTCTGATGTCCCGATCAACAGCAAACACCCAAGCATAGTCCAAATTTCTGAAAATTACAATATACCGGTAGAAAAACACCTAAAGGAGCAGATTCGGTAACATGGAAAATCGGCCCTAATTTTAGAATGTTTTAGATTTCGATTGTATTTCGAATCCAGGAAGTTAAATGTATGGTTGTTTGAAATACCAAATAAATATTTTAATTTACGCGCAATACACCGAAAGATATGGCTTCAAAGTCGGCTTTAAGTCGTAAAATGCTGAAAAATCGTAAGAAATGGGCATAATTCTGGTCAAAATCTATGAAAATAAGTAGGGCGCCAGCCCTCACCCAAAATTATTTTCATATAAAAAGTTAGATTTGCAATTTATCTTTCGATCTACATAAAATTTATGTTGGGTCAGGGTTGGCGCCTATACCAATTTTAAAGATTTATGCAGGAAATATGGCGATTTTCCTTCATTTTCCGTCATGCAGAGCAAATGACGTCACAATGTGACGTCATTACTAACGCACGTGACGTTTTGACAATGAAAAATATTTAATTTCTATTTCGGCAGGTGTTTGAGATAAATATAAGAAATGCTGAATCATAATTTTCATAAAATTATTTTTCGCAAAAATTTAGGGCCGATTTTGGTAGTTAGTGAACCTACCCCTTCTTCACAAGTTGTCCCAATCTATAAGAAGGAAAGTATCTTAGAAAAATGTAATTATAGACTAGTGAGTATTCTACCCACCATTTCTAAAATTTTCGAAAGAGCCATAAATATTCAGCTACTTGATCATTTCCAAAATATTTTCAATCCTTTTCTCGCAGCATTTCGACCAGGTTTTGGCTGCCAAAGTACACTCCTCAGGGTTGTTGAGGACTGGAAACAGGCTCTGGACCAACACAAATTTGTAGGTGCTGTCCTTATGGACCTTTCAAAAGCTTTCGATTGCCTCCCCCACAAACTTCTTTTGGAAAAGTTAAAATATTATGGAGTCACGGAACACTCTCTAAAACTCATCACAAGCTACCTTTCGGACAGACTCCAATGCGTAAAATTAAATGGATTCATTAGTAGTTACAAAAACACAATAAAAGGGGTACCTTAGGGATCCATCCTTGGTCCAGTCCTGTTAAACAACTTCATCTATGACATTTTTCTATTTGTGAAAAACACGACTCTTTATTACTATGCAAATGATAACACTCTATCTCATAGTGATTCAGACCCTCAAAAAGTTGTTTCGGCCTTAGTCAATGATAGCTCCACTCTTATAGATTGGTTCAGCTTCAACAGAATGAAAGCTAACCCATCCAAATTCCAGGCAATTGCAGTCGGCAAAACATCAAAAGAAAAAATCAAAGAAATCAAAATTGAATCTGCTAACATCCAATGTGAGGATAAAGTTAAACTACCTGGGGTAACTTTGGACTATAAACTGGATTTCAACAAACCTATAACTAATATTTGTAAAAAAGCATCAAAACAATTAAACTGCCTGAAACGTTTTGGAAAAAATCTAAATAAACTTAGCAAATTAACGATTTACCATTCTTTTGTGTTGTCAAACTTCAACTACTGTCCTATCATTTGGCATTTTTGTAGTGAGTCAAACACTCGCAAACTTGAAAGGATCCAGTTTAGAGCCCTAAAGTTTATCTATGATGATTATCAGAGCAGTTATGAGGACCTTCTGGCAAGAAGTAAACTTCCATCTCTAAAAGTAAGAAGACTCCGTACGATAGCTTTGGAAACTTTCAAAATCTTACATAAGCAATGCCCGGAGTTTGTACATGATCTTGTTAAATTTAAATCATCTAACTATAACTTCAGGCACCGTAATTCAGCAGAAGTCCCTAGGACCAACACTACCAGGTATGGTTTACACTCTTTTAGGTATGCAGCTGCTTCGCTCTGGAACTCCCTCTCAGAGGAAGCAAGATCTTTAACCACACAAACTCAATTTCGACAATATATTGAATCATGGGAAGGGCCAAACTGTAAATGTAATGCTTGCAGAAGGGGCTGCATCACCTGAATTTTGTTCACTTTGAATATTTTGCTCATTCATTTTTTTTTTGTATTTTTTTTCCTACACTTCCACCTCCCTTACTTTAATTTCGACCCAAGTTATACAACCCCCTTGATCCTTATCCTTTTCACTTTGCTCTCCTTAGTAGTCATCTCAGCTACCCTTAAAGGGAGCCCTACTCACTGCTGGAGTAACATCCTATGATGGCAGTGGTGAGTGGAGTCTTCTCTCAGGATTGCTTTTCTGTCCTCCTGGATGCAACTTTCTTCAACGCATTCTAAAATTTCTGTTATCAAAATTTCTTGAAATTTCTAAAAAGTGGGTCCTACAGCATCATATCCCACCCATCCTGCTACGTCTTTCGGTACACTTTTTCGACATAGTAACTTTCATACTTTTTGGCATATTACATTGTTTAGAATTGAGGATCACTGACGATTGATAAGTACCCGAAACGTGCATGTCTGGTCCATGCTGCCAATTTATCTGTTCTTAAATGATGCTATTCAATTTGAAGACGTTTAACATTTAATCTCGACCCAAGTTATACACCCCCTTGATCCTTATCCTTTTCACTTTGCTCTCCTTTGTAGTCATCTCAGCTACCCTTGAAGGGAGCCCTACTCACTGCTAGAGTAACATCCTATGATGGCAGTGGTGAGTGGAGTCTTCTCTCAGAAATGCTTTTCTGTCCTCCTGGATGCATCCCCTCTTTCCCCTTCTATGTAAATCCCCAGCCTTTCTGTCCTTCTGGTGTGTAAATATTATGTCGTATTTATTCATGTCATTGTTCGTGTGACTTTTGTATGGTTTACAAGTATGTGATATATTAGTTCTATAGTTTATTTTTAGTGTAATCTTCCTAGTCTCTCATCCAATCTCTTATTTCCTGTGATACTTTAAGTGTCTTTCTCCTTTATTTTTTAGCCTTTAGTGCTGATTACCTTGCTGTTTAATTTAATTGCTTAATTAGCTTTGTTTGCATGATTTTATTTTGTATAAGCTTTTAGCTCTTATATGCCTTGTTTATAGCTTTCAGTCAGTGTTTGCCATGTACATTTTATTTCCAGTGCTTGTTTTAATTTTGTTTTTATTTTTTTGCATGTTTACTCGTTCTTTTTCTTATGTATTAGTATTATGTCTATGTCGGTTGTAAAAGCTCTACAGAGCTTATGTTCTTTGTTATTGATGTACACAGTGCCGACTTTAAATAAATATTACTTACTTACTTACTATATGTCTTCCATTTTGGACATTGTCATGAAGTTTTTTTGTACAGCTTCACCCTCATTTACTTTTATATTTGATGTGATAATTCAGAAAAACATGTGTGTCTTGAGGTGTTTGTCTGATAAGCTGAACTCTTATATGTATATCTTTTATACTTATTTCGTGCTGAGTCCCCGCGACCCGATGTTCGAAATGTTTTAATTCCATTACGTTCTCTTACTTGATTATTTTGTAGGGTTCTAAGTCAACTTTCTTCCATCAGTTCATTCTGGCATTTAGGGGTTACCATGCGTGTGTTTTACAAAAACTGACAGGGTATCGGCGAATCCCCTGTCAGAAATTTAGTTTTACCGCGAGGCGTTAGCCGAGCGGTAAAACGGATATTTCTGACAGGGGATTCGCCGATACCCTGTCAGTTTTTGTAAAACATCAGTATGGTAACCCTATTCTAATGCAAATGGTCAGTAATGCGCTAGAAAACGTCTGCTTTTCACGACGTCGCCATGGGAACGCATGACGTCATAGCAGAAACTGCAGTGAAACGTGAATCCCCTTGCAGTTTTTTCATCGCTCAACCAATCAAAATGCGCGTTGCAAACAGAGTGCATTAGAATAGGTGTTTACTGTTGGTTCTGCAACTGAGTCTTGTTGGAGATCCCATGCATCATGGGCACTAAATGCGTAAACCAAAATACCGAATTAGGTTTCACAGTGTACTTCAGTTGATATACTTTCCGTAATACACTTACAAACCGGATTCAGTGCCTTACTTTAGTTAATAAGTCTCTGTGGGTTGAATAAATGAGTATTAGATACATATTATTTTGATAAATCAAAAATATTATTTACAATTATGTTGCATGGGAAATAATTTGTGTGGCTATCTATCATAATGTTATGTCAAACTAATATTAATTAATACACACACCTAATACGGAAGACCTCAAATACTTCGAATCAATGTATTCGGGCACTCTTTGATTGTTATCCATTGTTTTGACGTCATCAATTTACTTGGGCAGAAAAGTTTTCCAAGTTTTGAAAAATGTTTAGGTAGGTGACTAAATGCAAACCAGAACGGACATGCTGCACGCGCTGTAGTTGCGATCTTGCGTATTGAGTGTTTTATTTCTGAATAATAAATGTTTGAATTGTGGGCAAATATTTTAATAGTTACGAAAGGAAGTATATATAAAAAGTACATTTAGTCCCGTGAATTTGTTTAGAAATCAGTGAATGAAAGTGAACACAATGCCGAAATCAGATTTCAAAAGCCACTATCGAAAGGCTTACTAATTTTGGGAAAAAAAATACACAACAGGACTTTGTCACGCGAATAGAAAAATTGGACAAACAGACGGAGACAATGACACAGCTCCACAGAAACATGAAGGACAACTTATCTAATGAACAATGCGGAATAGAAGGTATTGTAGAATTAATTGTAGGTGACGCTGTTGAAACACACCGTACTAGATTTTCCATATGAACGGCTGCGAACCTTGGAATGAATAATATTCCGAAGTGAGACCTGGTGCCCGGGGAGAGTCAGCGTCTCCTGATTGCATGCAACACCCGTCGCAACAGCTCCATGGAAACTTGTCAAATTCGGTGATTGTCTCGATGTACATATTGGCGTACACATCTTCGCTTACATAGATGCATACATATACACATGTACGCATCTTCAAGGAAGCCGATCCCAATATTTGTCTAAGTGTTACCCAAAGTTTCGCTTATTGACCACAGGTATGACATAAAATGACTATGAATAATTGTAAGTAACGCCAATTAATAATATAATAATTTGATAAAGAAATAAAGGAACACTTCAATTGATAAATACAATAACATTGACACAAAAGCCTGCTAAACATGTTAATTTCTTGTGGAATCTGTCATTACAAAATCGAAACAGAACAAACACTAATATAATACAACAATCAACTTTTAAATCAGATATGTTCCAACTTTGCTAAAATACAGCATCCTTCTTAAGAAAAAAGAATGCATAATGTGGACAAAAATTCCTTGTCAGAGGGTTTTTTTTTTCAAGTCAAAATGTAAAAGTGTTCAAATTCATAGCATCATTTAAGAACAGATAGATTTACAGCATGGACCAGACAAGCACTTATCGGGTATTTAACCCTCGCCAGTGATCCTCAATCTAAACAATGAAATATAGCCAAAATCTATGAAAATTATGTCCAAAATATACCGAAAGGCGTAGGAAGATGGCTGGGATATGATGCTACAGGACCCAGATTTCAGAAATTTAAGAAAATTTTGTAAACAGAAATGTCCGAATGCGTTTGAATAAAGACCAACCGAAATTGATGGAACTTGGCTACATTGGCACATAATAATCCTATGTGATGCCCATGTTTACGAGGGGATCACATATGATTATCTGTGGTTCTTCGAATTAATTAGATTTTTATTAATTACCGATTGTGACCTACCTTATTGAAGAGGCGGGTGTTGCATGCAAGCAGGACATGCTCAATCTTCCTGGGCACCTTGTATCATTCCTTCGCAGGGAGTTCACTTCTCTGGTAGATTTTGCTTTATGACAAATATGGATAATGACCATATCCCTATACACAACACAAAATCGATAATTCAGAAAATCATAAACTGAAGGCATACAAAACCAGAGTAAAACAGGAACCAAAGCGAACAAACAAAAAACTCCACCAAATGAAAAGAAGCGAACTACCGATATGGAAGTGAGACCAGGTGCCCAGGAAGAGTTAGCATCTCCTACTTGCATGCAACACCTATATATTTCTGTATATTTGCCATAGTTCTGGTTTTATCCTGGTTTTGTATGCCCTTGGTGAGATGCCGTTTCGATAAACGATTTGGTACTTCTTAATAGGGACATGGTATTGTCCATATTTGTGATTCCGATCGGGTTTTTCAAGAGTGAGCGGCTTCAAAGCGGCATAGAATTTAAAATGTGATCAAAATGCTTTTGATAAATGGGGCAGTTGTGATATCCTCCTTCTTTTTGGGAAATCGCATATGTAAATAGACTGATTTTTAATCACAAGAGTAAACAATTATTTTCGCCAAAAAACTTCTCTCTAACAACAGTGCGGAGGATCACTGACGAGGGTTTAATATCCGAAACGTGCATGCTGGTCCATGCTGTAAATTTATCTGCTCTTAAATGATGCTTATGAATTTGAAGACGTTTGACAATTGGAATTGATTTAACATCACTTTAACACTCAGTTAAAAGCAAACATTAATCTTAACAATAAAGAAACAAGATGTGTTCCGACGCTGTAGACGGCAGCTATGTGGACATAGATCATCATTATGATTATTGTTATATTTTTTAAAGTACATTTAAATGATTGCAAACCTTTCTGATTACTCAAACATTTTGCTTCCCAACACATGTTAACAGACCAGTAAGCGATTTGATGTCAACCGCAACATTTTCTCAATATAGTGCTCTGTTTAGTTTTCCTGATATCATAGTGAAATGCCGTCGTGGCAATTTTTCTGGTACTTGCGCTTGTTTTTATCCATTTACTGTACGTGGTAGTGTTCACTGCCTATTCTGTATCGAAGTCAAGCAAACCAATTTGCCAGTCTTAAATCACACTTCTGTGTTTATTCGTCTTTCTACGGTGTAGATTTCATAAGTTGCATATCTCTGTTTAAATTTTCTAATCAGTTTGTCCTTGTAACGTTTGTTACAGTTGCAAAGAAGTCGAAGAAATCGATAACGACTCTCTTGATAATTTGCGACAAACACAAATGGTAAGAGTATAAAAAATAAAATTATAGTTCTGCTGCCGGAGTGTTGAGCGGACTGTGGATATTTGTCATCTGTAGCAAGAAGGAATATCTGATAAACGGAGATAGGAAGGATCAGTATCAGATACAAAAGGACTACTAAAAATGACTTTGCAGTAATTTTCAGGAATCTGTAATAGTCATTCCTTCTTACAAAGGCTCCAGTTGCTCTTACGTTTCTCTTTTTAATAGCAACGATTCCAACAACAGTGTAGACAACTACGTTCAAAGTAGTGAAGATTGTAAACATACTGACTGAAACCCATCCTTGATAATACGTAGTAACCATAGCTCTGATATAATGACAGCTGATTTCCTCGCCGATGAAGCTAGGCACGACGGACAGACCGCCCACTATGTACAGAATTAAAGCGTAAATCTTTATTCTTCTCCGTGAAACGTATAAATGGTAACGGATGTTAAACTGGAGAGATAAAAGCCTGTCAATTCCCATGGCGCTCATCATGAGTAGACTTGTGTGTCCCCCGAAACGACCACATGCGTTACTGTATCTTCTGTACAGTCTGTAGGATTCCTTGTCGACAGCATTCATTACGTTGGATATAAATATAAATACAGCCAAAATCAAGTTCGTTACCAAAGCGTGCAAAATCCAGAATTTAACATTATTCGCAATTTTTCGGCACTTCAGAAAAACGTAGATTGCCACTGAGTAAACGAAACAAACCAAGATGCAAAATACGAGAAAAGTTTCTTGAACTAGTGCTTCTTGACATGTCATATTTTTCGCACGTACAACATCTCAATGTTTGTTGAAAAGAATTGTGTATATTACATTTATAGGTTTCAATATGAAGGTAAAACAAAGTCGATAATCACGGTATTCACAGAATATCATGTTCATGATCTTTAAAAAGTCTAAATTTCAGGAAATATTGATAACACAGTTTCAGATTCGCCATTTTGATAGTGAGGCCATAGAAAATTGAGTATAACTGCGAACTCGTATTCGTGTCGGGTCATATTTCATAATTTCAAAATGCGACACCGGATAAGGGTTTGGTTGGAGAATTTGTACATAACTTCAAGAATTCTAACTTCAAATTATATGAAACTTTTTTGAATGAAGCTTTCAAATACTCATACTTGAAATTCTGCTACCTCATTGTAGCAAACATAACATAAGAGGCATGACGGGTGTTGCATGCTTCCAGGAGATGTTTCAAAATTTTGACTCCTGATATCATTCCAATATGAGACCATAGCCGTGTACATAATAGACATCTTCGTCTTGGTCCCTTTGTTTTAGAATTAAACCAGATATTAACGTTCTCTCATTTGGGGGGATTATTATGTTCAAGAAGCGCGTTCATCAAGAGCCTGAAAATGTCATAATTTTCATTCTTAGTAGAAAGATGCTTGGATCTCTGTGATACTGTCAGATATGTTAATGATATATATCCATGGAACTATTCTCCACAAAACTGAAATTCGTCGCACCAATTTTTTAACATTCTGACATTTGACAGTGATGTTTCCATTAGATCTGTCAAAAATGTCTGAAACTTTAGATTTGGCTGAATAAAAACGAATAATGTAATTTCTTGCGTTTGAGGAACGAATTAGAGAGAAATTATTTTCCTATTCAGTTGTCAATTCAAGTGGTTCTCATCGAACACTTGTTTATTCTAATCGAACACTTCTTTCATTCAATTCGTACAATCTCTGATTTTATTAATACAATACATGTTCTAATCGAACATTACCTCATTTAAATATCACGAGCTATGTAAACCAAGCTCGGTAATATATTCTACGTGGTTAGTAGTACGTATCAGTTTAGGACGACGCAGTACGACATGGACGAGGTTGGGCTGTCTGCTCTGGATCAAATTTTATTTTTATGCCCCCGGAATCACAGATTCGGGGGCACATAGTTTTTGGCCTATACGTCTGTTTGTCTATTTGTCTCTTTGTCAGAAAAAAACTTTAACATTGCGCATAACTTTTGAATGGAAGGTGATAGAGCTTTCACATTACACGTGTGTATTCCTTGTAATAAGACCTTTCCATTGACACCAAATTTTTGACCTCATCACCTTGAACTTGACCTTTGACCTACTTTTCAAAAACTTAAACATTCGGCATAACTTTTGAATTGAAGGTGATAGAGCTTTCATATTTCACATGTGTATTCCTTATGACAAGACCTTCCTAATGATACCAAAATTGTTGACCTTGACCTTTCACATACTTAACAGAAAATGAAGTTTATACTTACAAAGATGCCACCGGGATCATTCGTGTTTCACAAATATAGGCTTTAATCATTTATTCATTATCCTTATTTCCTTTCATGGATTGAAAGCATAATTATGTTTTTGATTAAAGTGCTGCGTCGTTGACTAACGGCAACTAGGTGTTGTTATTCTTGGAATGGAATTAAATAAGAGCCACTATTTATATCCAATAAATGATTTGAAATTTGCTTTTATGCCATCCATAGTTTGGTTTGAATATAGAAATGCACAAATATTATACAATATTTTTTGTATCTGATGCTTTGTTTATGGCTTTTAAAGTTTTGAAGTTATAAGCTTCTTCGTTGGTACACAAAGGAGTGGATATCCAACAAGACATGGTTACAGTGCCCATAGTAAAATATCGAAAAACACAAAGCAAGCACAAAACGAGACGCAAAAAAGACAATAAACAACGAATACGACACACAAATACCAAAGACACACAGAAACCAAGGGGCTAATTGTTTTCATGTCGGATGGTTATTTCCTACACAAATCCGGCTGATTTATGTCTTTTCTTATATTTCAAGATAACCAAACAGGAAAAAAAGGAACTCTGCCTAAGCATTTCAACTGAATGCCTTGGTATGTATTTTTGTTTTTTTTGGGGGGGGGATTTATCAGTTCTCATTTACATGTAATATGGAAGTGTTCCAACTCTAATGTTAATGCATATCGCCGTAAATGATAAATACGTCTTCGCCGTATTTCAATTTGTGCGTATTCCTGCGTGGATAAGTGGAACTCGTCCCACCCTGAGTTTTGATTATTGAAAATATATTCATGCGTTACGTCTCCGCAAGTCCCTATAATGTGATAAATGAACCAATCAGCTTACTGTAATTTCGTTGAATAATAGTAATATATCTCTAGAATGATCTGCCGTTTTCACTTATGTCACAATTCTATTTTTCTGTACGATAGCGATGTGTTCTTCTGTTACAAAATCACAAATAAGAGTGTATCGTAATGGACAATGTTCTAATTACAAGAAGCCCAACAACACTTGCTAATCCATCCAAGGGTGGCCACAGCTAATTGATCAATGTATAGATGTGTACCAGCGCGTTCTTAAGAATTGCATTCTAACTGACTGTAACGACGGAACTCCATTACGGGCCCTGTCGAAACCTTGTTAGAGATGACAGGGCCTCGACCACCTGTCTTAAATTCTCTAATTGTTGGTCGGACTCCTCGGGTGACATAATCTCGCAGCAGCTGGCAGAGCGCGAACTGATTCTTGTACGCCCTTTGATCTTGATATCCATTCACATATACTGCACGGGCCTCTTTGTTTAACTGTCTTGTTTTTGTGATCATCTCATCATACACATCGACTGTGCGTTCTTCGACACCGCTTGGTAACGGCAAAAATGGGAGGGTTAAGTGCATGTAATCAGGATAACTACACCATTTGCTACAAAATGACAAATATGGATAATGACCATATCCCTGTATACAGCACAAAATCGATAATTCAAAAATCAGAAACCGAAGGCATACAAAATCAGGACAAAACAGGAACCAAAGCAAACAAACAAAAATCTCCACCATATGAAAAGAAGCGAACTCCCGATATGGGAGTGAGACCAGGTGCCCAGGAAGAGTAAGCATCTCCTGCTTGCATGCAACACCCGTCGCTTCAATTCGGTAGAACTGTCACATCCGGTTACTTCCATTTTGGAAGATATAGAGTACAATCTTTGGTTGGATGGTTCAAATGGTCTATGACAGAATATCATCCACCATTCTTGAGAGTGGAACATCATAGTGTAGGACGAGTTCCCCATATCGACCGTAGAACTTCCTCAGTGACGATGTTAGTCGGTCACAAACATATCCCTGACTGAGAAGCTTATCTAAAAGACGCCTAGCTCTCAGAACAAAATCCGTATATTTGGTACTTGCTCTGGCATAGCGTATCAACTGAGATATGAACACGCCATAAGCAGGCGATGAAGGGATGTTGCTACTCAGAAAAGGAAAGTTTGTAATGCTGAAATTGAAGTCGTCACGTTTGTCATAGAGTGAGGTTTTCATGTGACCATCAGTGTCGTAGGACAACATTATGTCCAAATAGGATGCTGAATTATTTGTCTCTGTGGTTTCTTTGACTTCAAGCTCCGAAGGATAGATACTGCTCAGGTAATCCGCGAATTTTGGATTATTGATGGACAACACATCGTCTATGTATCTGTAAGTGAAGTTAAAGTCAGAAGCTAAGTTTCTTTTCCCTTCAGAGACCAAGGATTGAATGAATTCAGCTTCGTACGAGTAAAGGAAAATGTCGGCAAGGAGTGGGGCACAATTGGTCCCCATTTGAATTCCGACAATTTGCTGGAAGACCTTTCCTCCAAACACCACAAAAATGTTGTCGATCAGAAAGTTTAACATCTGAATAATGTCTGTTTCAGTGTACTTATTTTCAGAATCGGACTTTTCTTTTACAAAGTAGGTTTTGTCATAGTTAACAACAATAAATTTGTATTTGCGATTACCGTTCTTACTTGTAAACGCATTACTTATAATTTTTGCGAGTCTTTCTTTCAATTTAGAATGTGGAATTGTAGTGTAAAGTGTCGAAAAATCAAATGCTTTGATCGAATGGACTCTACTAAAATGAGTGGATTTCAGATGCCCCAAAAGCTCCTTCGAATTCTTTAGAATCCACATCCGGCCGACACCACTGCGAGAATACACTGTCGAACAATATTTTTGAAGCCCAGACTCGACTCCAGACAAAACTTTGGTGAGTAAGATCGATACAGATTTGGTAGAACATTTTGAGGAACCAGCGATGAAACGCCGTCTGTACGGACTCTTATGCATTTTAGGTATGCAGTACAAGTATGGTAAATCTAAATCTAAATTGGTAGTGTCGAAGCCAAAGGATGTAAGAGCTGATTTGTGGTTATCTATTATTTCAGAGGCAGAAAGGTTTGTTGGGGTGTAAGTGGGATTTCCAGGTGTCGAATTTAAACCCAACTCTTTAACTAGACCGTCGAAACAGCACTTTTTGCAAGTAAATGTGAAACCATTTGAGGCTTTGTCCGCTGGTGTGATGACATAATGTTCTTGGAGGTAGGTGAGCTCTGTGATAACATCAGGGTCTTTAAATATAGACATGAATCTGGTGTTCACAGTTGATTTTAATCGGTTAATTCTAGATAAAAGTAACCCTCTGATTGATTTTATCCATTCGGAAAGGGTGTCGAGCTGTACATCCTCTTTCTTTGCCCAACGTCTTGCATATTCCTCACAAGAGTCCATGATAATTTTGACATTTTGGTTCCATGTAAAGGACATACTTTCTCTGTATTTGGGACCCTTTTTTAACAATTCTCTCAACTTGTCGTTCTTGACTATACTAAGGTCACCAGTAATAACGTGTCCACAAGGAGAGTAGCTGACAGATGGCCGTCCAAAGTCGGTACCTATTCCCCATTAGTCTTATTGGTATATATGTAGTCAGAATTCTTTTGTGTTTCGTGTTTTGATGTTGTATATGTCGTCCCCTGTCTCTTTGCGTCTCTTGTTGTGTATGTTTTCTCTGTGTTTTGATGTTTTATATGTCGTCCCCTGTCTCTTTGCGTGTCTTGTTGTGTATGTTTTCTCTGTGTTTTGATGTTGTATATGTCGTCCCCTGTCCCTTTGCGTCTCTTGTTGTGTATGTTTTCTCTGTGTTTTGATGTTGTATATGTCGTCCCCTGTCCCTTTGCGTCTCTTGTTGTGTATGTTTTCTCTGTGTTTTCTGCTGCTTATGAAAGGCACTTTGGCTGGAAGCATCACTGCTGAGAATTTAATATTCGAAACACGTGGCTGGTACATTATAGTAAATTGGTTTGAAATTTTCTTCAAGAAGGTATAGAGTTGAAACACTTCCGTTTTATTTTCACGTAACGTGACTTTTTCGGTATTCAGTTTTGGGTGCTGCGACTGAATCTTGTTGAAGACCCCCTCCTTTTCATCATATGATGAAACTTTTGCAGAACTTATGATTCGAAAGAATCGTTTTACCTTAATTAATCTTGATTCTTAATGGTATCATGGCAAGAGTGTAGTAGAATTCTAGCAACTGATTTTGTTTTCTTTCATATTCACAGAGTTATCCTAATTAAAAATCGATCATCCACAAGGCAGGGGGTTATAATCTGAGAACGTTGACTTTGACGTCACAGAAGACTGACGCGCTTCGTCGCTTAAATTGTGATCAAAAGATGGCAGCAAAGAGTATGATAATTATCCGTTTTGACGTTTTTCAGACATCTGGAGAAAAATAATATAAATAAATCGCCGGGTGTGATAATTGACAAGAAAATTCAACCCTTGTATCTGTGATTTGTTTTTGTCAACGTCATGGTACAAAAAAATTCCGGATACTCGGGTTGGATTTCCTTGTCCATGATCACGCCTGGTGAAAGTTTAATTAATCTCTTTAAAGTATGAACATGTAGGATATACTTCAAAATCAAAATGATTCGACCATTTCCTAAGACCAAATGGTATATTAAAGGACATAATAATATGTAACGAGGAAGAGATAAAGATGGTGCATTTCCTTCCCTAATAAGTAATTATTCTGATCTGAGGCGCTTAAAGATGGGACGAATATTATCAACATCAATCTTATTTAATGTTCTTCTGATATTTACGTGGCTTTCTTACGGATTAAGAGGTAAGTTTGAATTATGGATTCAGATTAAAAAATTTTCGTAAGGTTAAAACTAATTATATGTAATTGAAAAAAATATATTCTATTTAATAATATTTTTCATATAGGAAAAGAATCTAATACGTCGATTTTTACCGTCAGATTTTGCACACCTTTTATCTGTAAAAATGTAGAAATTGGAAAAAATGTGATGAAATTATCACATTTCTATTAATTAAATTGAATCTGATACTGATATTATTTCAAATTCTTCCATGAACAGCTAATCCCTGTCTCAGAATCAACGGTACTAGATTAGTACGCGTTGGTGTCGACGATCTTGAAATCATGTGTTTTCCTACTGACGGATTCCAAAAAATATTAGGCTATGTTTTACATAAAACTTCAACATTCAGCACTTCAAACATCACAATCGTCAGGATAGTATATCTAGTTCATCAAAAAGTAGTTGATATTACTTGGATGGACCATTCCGTAGAAGAGAGAGGTGGGCGAGTTAAGTACGGATTACTGAATTCGGGAAAAGCTTGGATGAAATTTATCATTCCAAAGGATAAAGTGAAGTGTTCTATAGATACAGCTCGATACCACTGTACAACGTTCGGTTCACTTCCAACGCCTACCATAGATAAGGAATCCTTCTTAGAAATCCGGATAGAAGGTAAACACAATTACCGTAGTTTTGTTACTTCAGAAGGGAATTGTTAGACAAACGAATTATAAAAGAACCTCCTATGAGTTTTTGGCACAATCATAGATTTTATTTGATGAAATTTGGAGCCACACATTCTTTACAAAATAGATAGACAAAAATTCACAAATCAAACAAGAGGGCGCTGCAGAAATGAATTTTACTTCTCCGAAAATAACTTCCGATGGAAGAACCAGTCATGAGGAACAAGTGTCTGGTGCATTTAAATTTGTTGATGGTTATCTTCATTGTCCGTAAGATTTATAAAGGGATAGGCCACAAGACTCCCAAAATCGGCCGTACAAATTTCCTTTAAATTGTAATTTACTCACTGACGTGGGTTAAGTACCCGAAACGTGCATGTCTCGTCCATGTTGCAAATTTATCTGGTCTTAAATGATGCTATTGACTCTGAAGACGTTTAACATTTATAAGACATACTTGATATCTCTTATGAAAGTCCATGAATGTTTAATACTTTTAATAAAAAGAAATAAATTACCAAACAAAGTGTCTTTCGACGTGAAATGACGTCATGGGGTGACGTCATTTTGATGTTATTGACAAAATATGGCAAAAATTGCTTGAAAATTGCTCTGTTGTGGGAGAATTCGAACTGGTCGCATGCATTAACTGAGATAAAAATGTTATGACAAATTGATATACTGATTAACTTTAACATATAATTTTCATGTTTGTTAATGCTTGCGGCCATTAATAATCTAATAGAAATCTGTAGATTTTGAAGCAGTTTCGCTGAATATTGCCGATTTTGGTGTTTTCAGAGATCTAAAAACTAATGATACACGCATTGTTTACAAGATTTAGATTCATTATTCAGTAGAGAAGGTATGAAAGTGTCAAATCGCAATTAAAAATTCCATGAAGTCCAATGTTCAAAATAAGGGCCAATATCGGGCTTCGTGGCCCTACCCCTTTCTACTATTTACTTCAGAATTTTCATTTTTTTTCCTTAATGTTGCTGTAGTTACAGATTGTACTTTAATGTTTGTCAGGTGTAAACATGACACAAATTATCGACTCTGGAGGTCACGCTGAAAAATCCCCATGGACCTTTGCAATCCCTGGAATCGTGGTTGTCTTGGTAACCATTCCGCTTTTGACACTGACTATTTTTCGTCATAAGTGCTCTACAGGTGCTCCAAAACAAATGAAAGGTAAGAGCAATAGAGACTTTTTTAATATCGAAAAAGGGTTTAGAGAAAAGAAATTGTGAATTTTAAAAAAATGAAAAACTAAATGAAAGCGACAAATATAACAGCTGACATGAAAAAGTGAAGACGTTTTCCAAAAATATCAAAATGAAAATAATTAGCAAGACAAACACAAATTCATACGTATGAATTCATGTTCGTATGAAACTTAGATGACGCATAATGCTTATTTATAATTTCATGAACTTCAAACTTTACAATATTCCCAGTACGAATGTTAAACGTCTTTAAATTCAATAGCATCATTTAAAACCTGATAAATTTACAGCATGGACCAGACATGCACGTTTCGGGTACTAAACCCTCGTCAGTGATCCTCAGTCTAAACAATGTAATATGGCCAAAAAGTATGAAAATTAGTATTTCCAAAAATGTACCAAAAGACGAATTCAAAAGAGCATTTGCGGATCCAGATTCTTTTCCTGCGATAAATTCCGTTTTTGAAAAAAGAATAATTGAATCAATTTATTCCATATTTTCGAAAACCAGAGTTACTTCCCGTTTTGGACGGTCTCTGACGTAGAGTAATTATGACGTCATCAAAATCTATGGAAACGGTCCTTAAACTTTGGGAAATGACGGTAAAAATTAGACGTTACCATATCATTTTCACGACGTCATAATGGTTTTACGTCAGATAGCGTTTCAAGTGGGAAATAACTATGTATTTCGCAAATATTCAATATTACAAAGTGCCTTTTAGTTCAATAAAATACTAGTATGCATGTATTTAGAATCGATACATATTGTATCAAAGCAACTTATGTATGAAGGGGATAAAGTTCTCATACAACTGTACGAGCACTTTGCTTTTTTGTCGAATTAAGATTAACGTATCGTTTCTATTAATTTATAAAGACTGGATAAGGTCTCAAGTGTCAGCACTCTGAACTCTAGTTGTTTTCCTTTTGATTCTTCCTTTAAGCCATAGATAAGGGCCTTGGAAAATCATAAGTTCCGTGTTTCGCATTATTAATTTTGAAATAATAGATTGAATCCTTAGATATTCAGTTTACGATGAAGTAGATAATCTCATTTTAACTGAGTTCATTCCAATCATTTCTTATTCTATACATGTACATTTATGTTAGATAAAGGTATTCAAAGGTAGGTACTTCATATCACGAACATTACAATTTTTAAAGGGGCGTAACAGCATAGCACGAAAAATTAATAACTTGAAGTAACATAACAAGTGGAATGCACTAATGTTCACTGTAACTTTTAAATAACAACTAAATTTTCACTGCAATTCCCCGCAAACAATTTACAGCCGGTAAAAAGTAATTTCTGTTGTATATTTATCTGTCCGCCCGTTCATCCATTTGTAACTGTCCTTTGTTTCTTACTTACTATGAGTAGCTGTTCTTGAATAGAAATTTTATCATAGAAAACAGATATTTAAAAAAGATATATTTGAATTACTGGTATTGATTGAGGTATTTTGATTATTGGTAATTTTTACTTTATTTCAGAATAAAAGGCTTTTAAAATTGTATTAGAGGAATACATGTACACACAATGTAATTCCCTGAGATGAAACTGTAAAAAGGAACGGGATCAAATTGTGCCCCACTCCTTGCCGACATTTTCCTTTACTCGCACGAAGCTGAATTCACTCAACCTTTGGTCTCTGAAGGAAAAAGATAATTAGCGTCTGACTTCAACTTCACTAACAGATAAACAGACGATGTGTTGTCCATCAATAATCCAAAATTCGCGGATTACCTCAGCAGTATCTATCCTTCGGAGCTTGAAGTCACAGAAACTACTAAGACAAATAATTCAGCATCCTATCTAGAAATAATGTTGTGCTACGACACTGATGGTCACATGATCACCTCACTCTATGACAAACGTGCAACGTCAATTTCAGCATTACAAACTTTCCTTTTCTGAGTAGCAACATCTCTTCATCGCCTGCTTATGGCGTGTTCATATTTCAGTTGATACGCTATGTCAGAGCAAGTACCAAATATACGGATTTTGTTCTGAGAGCTAGGCGTCTTTCAGATAAGCTTCTCAGTCAGGGATATGTTTGTGACCGACTAACATCGTCACTGACCAAGTTCTACGGTCGATATGGGGAACTCGAAATCATACACTATGATGTCCCAATCTCCAGAATGGTGGATAATATTCTGTCATAGACCATTTGAACCATCAACAAAGATTGTACTCTATGTCTTCCGAAATGGAAGTAACCGGATGTGGCAATTCTACCAAATTGAAGCGGCGGGTATTGCATGCAAGCAGGAGATGCTTACTCTTCCTTGGCACTTGGTCTCACTGCCATATCGGGAGTTCGCTTCTTTTCATATTGGGAGATTTTTGTTTGCTTTAACCTGTCTTTTATGGTGATATGATAAACAAAATTAGAAGGACCAAAGATAGGCAGCATAACCATCGAAAATGCGTAAGAATCATCAAACGCCTATCATACCGTGGATATGATCCTAATATCACAAGACAGACACAAGGCTTGGTACTTGACCAATTTACAGTCTTGTACAGGCGCATCCTTGAGGCATGCACTCTGACTGACTGTGACGACGGGATTCCATGACGCGCCCTGTCCAAACCTCTTTAGAGAAGAAAGGGTCCCGACCACCTGTCCTCTCTGGATGTCAGTCGGACTCCTCGGGTGATTACATACATGAGCTCGCTACAGCCGGCAGAGCACAGACTGTATCACGCATGTCCTCTTTTTATATCCATTTACATATTCATCTGTGTTTCTTGGGCCTCTACGTTTCGCAGTCTTGTTTGTGTGAGGTCATCTTACAGTGAGGAGGTTGTTTTACACCACAATTCTACGTTCTGCGAGACCTCTGGGTAATTGAAGAAGTGAGAGGGTTGTGCGCACGAAATACAGGATAACCATACCATTTGCTACTTGCGTGACAAATGGCCGTCCAAAGTCGGCATCTGTTGCCCATTGGTCTCGTCGGTTTATGTGTAGTCTTTTGTGTTTGATGTTTACATGTCGTGTGTCTCTTTTCCGTCTTGTGCTGTACTCAACTTTTGTGTTTTTGCATTGGGTGTTTTGGTGTTTTGCTGTTGATGCTGCAACGGGGTCTTGTTGGAGATCTCCTCCCTTCTTTTGGTTCCAGTTTTATCCTGATTTTGTATGCCTTCGGTTTCTGATTTTCTGAATTATCAGGGAAATGGTCATCATCCCTATTTGTCATTCATATTATTTTGTATGACAAATATGAATAATGACCATATCCCTGTATACAGCACTAAATCGATAATTCAGAAAATCAGAAACTGAAGGCATACAAAATCAGGATAAACGGAAAATATCAAGCGCCTCTTTATCCCATAGTGGCCATCTTATGAATGGTCGATCGGGTATAAAATTCGTAAGGGACATGGAGATTTTGTTCTCTTATTTAAGAACATTCCATAAAGCCATTATAGTGCACGCGTACATGTTTTGAAAAGCAGTTTTCAGTCAAAGTGATCAATACCAATTTTTATTTCGGAAAAAGGCATTGAAGAATTAATTATTCATGGGCTTTCTTGATATTTTTTGCCTCACTCGACGGAATGAAATTAAAATTGCGTCAGCCAGTTTAACCAAATGGAAGCCATCTTGCTAAAGGGACTGGTTCAAAATACACAATCTGTATAGAGGATCATCAATACTTTTCTATTACGCTTTATGAATGTAATATTCTTCATGCACCTGTTGCACATAAAATGCAGCAGTAAATCAGATGCATTGGATTGCAGTTTGTTAAACAAATGGAGTCGTAAAAACTCTTTTAGTTCCTTTTGCGTAAAAGCAAAAAATGTGCATCCAATTATATTCTAGTTGGCCATCACGTTTGGCAGATCAAGTAGGAATAAATTATTAGAGGACCTTGGTTTCAAGATTCTAAAGTATTTTGTGAAATTTTGTACAGCAGAATTTCGTCTATTGATAGTCATATTGTGCAATAAGTCTAACGGACAGTTTGCTTATAAATGGCTGCATGTTATGATGGCCTTTGTATCACTTGAGGCTCGTAAATCGTAAAGCTGAAGGTATTTCTGTAATTCCCCGCGAGGGGTTTGACAGTAAGTGTTTTGAATATTTTCCCTGACATTGTCGCCATAGCACTTTCTATTAAGACATAGTCTCAGACAGATACATATTTTATATCTTGTTTCATTTTCGTGCGTGAACATCGACGGCGGGTGTGGCTAGCCAACAGGGGATGTTTACTCCTCTCGGGCACCTGGTCCCACCTCTAGCTTGCTAGCGGTCCGTCGATGCTCAATTTTGTGCTCTATTGTGAGTGCTGTTGAGATTATCGTCAGGATTTTCTTTAACTCATTTGTCATGGGCATGAAATCAATGAACTACATATCTATAAGTAAAACTTTTATGTTGATTTATCATTTATTCGAACATAACCTGTTGCTTGAGATACACACTAAACATTTCTGGTCAAACTTGCACATAAAACATTTTAGAAACAATCCAATTTTTTATTTCAGCGATTCACCATGGGAAAAGAATTCACAAGAAGGTAATGCTTTTGTTACAAAAATTATGGCGGACATGTTAACGTTGGACAATAGAATAACAACAGAATAAAAGTGTTGGACACTGACTCGCCCCGGGCACCTGGTCTCACTTCGGAATGTTATTCATTTCGAAGTTCTCAATCGTTCCAATGAAAATTATAATATTTTTTTTGCCTTGCCTTCTCGACTTTGAGACTGAATAACTGATAGGAACTTATTTGATGTTTATCTATACAATTTGTGAGGAGTAATTCTGACCATTCCTTGACATCTATAATGCTGAGTTCTGTAACAGATTTTTTGAAAAAGGTTAGGAATTTCGTTACTTTCGTCATTGGGAAAAAGGTTCAAAAGTTTTTTTTCATGTTGATAGTATTATGTTTTTTAATATCAGTTCCATTTATCTTATATAGATTTGGAAACAAAACATCGCGATTTATAACTTTGTAAGAAGAATTAAAAGAAAGAGAAATATTGGTTTTAAAGAAGACCGGGGAGGGTTTTAACCTTTTTACTAGAAGTTGTGAGGGAAGAAGGATTGGTTTCAATTATTAAGCACTATTTCATTTATCTGATCTATTTCAAATTCTTTGATTTCTACTTATTTTTATACCGTAAAAGATTTCCCTATTCATTCATGATCGTCAAATTCTTCTTTTATAAATGACCTATTCTGTTCTAAATTCATATTTTCATCTACAAATATTGTTTCTTAGAAATAATTTTCTACTCCACTCGTACAAAACGATTTTTCACCTTTTTTTACAGATTTAACTAGTGCAACGCAAAAGAGGAACTGCAATTTCAGGTCAGATCATTAGGAATGATTTTGTTTCATTTTTGGAGAGTAAATCCTAAAATATATTTGTATTTTACCTTTTCAAATACTAGTATATCATGATTATGTTAGTATGAACGATGATTTCTCGTGAAAAGTGTACAGCTCCAAATTTTGAGTTGGATATTTTCATCTTAAATGAAACAAATGTCCGAAAACGGTTAAGGGTTCAATGATATTTACATCCTATATTCTGGAGATAATTTCGAATATCAGGAGCTAGTTTAATTTCAAATGACGAAGTTTATAGAAATTATTTTTGTGGCAAAAGATTAACTTCTCTCTGGCAACAGTGTTGGGAGGTAAGCAATTAAAAAACTAAACTAAAGTACAATTTAAACATTCATTCGCGGGGGAACTGTTGAAGTAAATAACATCAGAAGATGAAGACACCAGCGTGCTTTGAATATTGAATATAATCACTGATATTATCAGCAAAAGTCATTCCAGTTAATAAAAGGAAAGGAGGGGATCTCCAACAACAACCGGTAGCAGCACCCACAGCAAAACACCATGCAAAACACAGAAAGAGACACAAAAATGACAAGGAACACCAACTCTCACCACTGAAACATTTTATAAAAACACAAAGACCACACATACTAGTAAACCAACGATACCAAGAAAACTTTCGTACTGATCGACTAAATATTCCCAGAAAATACATGTATTTTTCTTACATTTTCAATTTCTATTTCTTTTTTAGCTACCACGAATATGAAGGTCTGGAAAAGTATCAATTGGAAATTGAAGATCACTACGAGGATTGTTAACATCACAGAAAGTTGCATGCAAAACATGACAATGAGGATAAATAAGTGAGACAGGGATTTGTTTCAACCAACAACCTTGATAAGAATAATAAATAACTCGTACAAAAGATGAATACAAACACACATGTCTTAGAAGCGTGGAGATTCCAGAATGGATGAATCTACAACGTGTACAACAAAAACTGGAGATACGAATCGTTGAATGTAAATTGTCAAACCTTTTTTTTTTCTAACACTGTTCTCGGTGTCAACCATCATCTCTCCCTTCTTAGATGAAACTTTTTTTTATTTTATGTTTGGGGGGGGGGTTGTCAGTATGTATATGATAAAGTAATGCTTTGATATAATCATACAATTGTCGAATGATCAATTCTTCTTGCATCAGATGATGTACTACTACTGTATATTAAAATAAAAATCATTCCAAGGAATGCATGTTTCGCCTGCGAAACATAGCGACACTCAGGAATCACTTTTATAGGGTGTGACATCCAAGTGTGACAGACAGACGGATGGACAGACGGACAACGTGATCCCTGAGTGTCGCTATGCTTCGCAGGCGACACAACAATTGTATGTCGAATACAAAGTAACGTGCTGATTACATTCAAACTGCCTTCACCCAATTATCATAAAACAATTCCTCGTCAGCCCATTTATGCAAACCAGAATATATTTTCGAAAACAAAGAAAAATATATTTCAGAATAAAATAATATATTTTGGATCAAAAAAAAATATATTTTGGAACAGAAAAATATATTCGAGAACAAAAGATATTTACAGAATAAATTCGAGAACAGAAAATAATATTCGGGAACAGAAAAATCAATTCAAGCACAGTAAAAATATTTTCGGGAATTGAAAAATCGATTCAAGCTCGGTAAAAATATTTTCGGGAATAGACAAATATATTCGGGAACAGAAAAATACATTCGAGAACAAATAAATATTTTCCAGGACAGAAATATAAATTCAGAGTTAGCCTTCAGTTGCTAACTTGAAGGCAAAGATGATTCATCGAAATATTCCAGAAGTCATAATTTATCAAATGGCACTGTCTCAGCAAAGTTTTTGTGGATCTAGATAAAGATCTTTGGGGCATGTTCCAGCCTTTGACTTTGAAAAAAAAATAAAAGCTGACAAATCAATATTCTTTGAAAAAGTAAGGGGTTCTGACCCCTCCCCGATCCACATCTAGATACTTGCTTGACCTAAGCTTAACCCAACATTTCTCTGATGGAGCTTGGAGAGCGTGTTCGGGGCATATATCAAATGACTCGGCATTATTTCTAGGCTCATCATGCGCGGGACATAATTTTTATCTCTGATTGATAGAGATAGATCTGTACAACTATTCAAACTCCACGGTGGAGACAGTTAAAGTATATGCGTTACGGATGAATAAATAAGGCCAGATTAATTGAATCTAGCACCACTTTGAGTTCCGGATAGAAAACTATCATTCGAGGGTATTGCTCAAGTCCCAGCCGAAGCGTTAGCCGAGGTTGGGACGATGATCATCCCACACGAAACTTTCTATCTGGAACTCAAATGTGGTGCTTGAGTATTGTCTCGCACATTGAAACCTTCAAATTCCGCTCGTTTACGCAACATAATGACTGAATGTCATGCTAAATGTATGTGCACGTGAAATAACGTACGTCAATTTGTCTGTGACTTCATACTCTTAGGCCATATTACATTGTTTAGACTTCATACTCTTTGGCCATATTACATTGTTTAGACTTCATACTCTTTGGCCATATTACATTGTTTAGATTAAGGATCACTGACGAGGGTTAGGTACCCGAAACGGGCATGTCTGGTACATGCTGCAAATTCATCCGTTCTTAAATGATGCTATTCAATATGAAGACGTTTAAATTGAATTGAAGTCGTTTTACATTCATAAAGGAACAATTAACAGTGTCCGATCAGGGGTTCCGGATCGAATTCTCCAGCACTGCTTAAAAGGGGAATCAGTCTATCCAATGTGCGAGAAAGAAAAGCTGCATGCTAAAAGACATCAAAAATAAGATAAATTTTATTACTGCCTCATCAAAAGGACTCGACACTGTGCTCCTAAATTATTTTTTCTTAATCTTTTCTTAAATTGAAAGGAACTTTGATGTTTCGGAAGTATTTTATCTTAAGATTTTCATTTAACATGTGGCATCATTCTCCCTTTGTTTCTATGGTAATATAATATCATAGGTGCAACCATAAATTTGTCTGATTGTGTATTAATTGGCAATTGATAAAGTTAGTATTTTCTTGTAGATTCTTGGGCTTTGCGTGTGTTATCTGAACTTCTGCGCTAATTACACAAATAAATCATTTTATATTAATTTCCTTTTTTATTTTAATATACGCCTTTTAATACTTAGATCAAATTTAGTAATTTGCGCAGGTGTCTTTCTTTGGCTTATTTAGCCCCGGGCTTAACAATTCGCTTCTCCTTTTTTTCACTCTTGCATGATCGGCAATATTTCTTTTTTGTGGTAACCATGCTTTTATGTATTAGCTCATCTGAGCGAAGCTCATATGAGCTATTATCATAGCGCGCCTTCCGTCTGTCTGTCGTTAACTTATAATATTTCCGACTTCTCCTCTGCGTAGAATTTCACGAAACCTTACTGGAAACAAATACCTAATGTCCTCTACCATGTTTATGTTTATTGTGCCGATGGGTCATCAACTATGACTTCCGAGGGCTCTGATTTGATACATGTAATACATTTTTGACTTCTTCTCTGCAATCGCTGCACATAATTTCACGTATCCTTACAGGATGGAAGTACTCAAGGTCCTCCATCAAATTAGTTTTTGTCTTTTGTACCGATGGATCAACAAATATGGCTACAGATGGCTCTGATTAGCTGACATATTTTCGACTTATTTTCTGCAACAGCTGGAAAGAAATTCACGAAACCTTACAGGATGGAAGTACCTAAGGTCATCTACATTGTATAATGTCTGTGCTTTTCGTGCCCATCGCTGTCAAGGGCTATGGTCAGTAGAATCATTTCGGACACTTTCAGTCCTTCTTTTGCAACTCAGCAGCGCGATACGGACACTGTGGGCCTCTTGTTTTTTACGCTCGTCATAAGACGGGACGTGTTATGGTATGTCACTGTCCGTTTGTCCGTCCCCCTACCTTGATACAGCCTAAGCCGTTAGCCCTAGGAAACTCAAACTTACCATGTAGATACTACTACACAACCTACAGCAAGACGAAGAACCCTATTGATTTGATTTTCAAGGTCAGGGGTCTAAGGTCAACATCATTCGGGGATAAAAATAGGTTTTTATTAAATTCATTAAGAATCTATTTCTGGTCAAACTATTTTTAAATTTGAATACTTGAAGAAGAATGCATATTCTTTCACAAATGTTACGGAATTGGTTATATAAGTTGGAAAAACTGCATAAAGGGAGGGGGAGGTAACAAAGTTATTGTTGATGCTGTATACCGAAGTGCAGGACTGAACCTTTAGATTTAGCCTTTGTTAACTAAGCAAGAGGAAGGACCTCTTTTAGATTTTCAAGGTCAAAGGTGAAGGTCTTTTTGGCTAAAAAAAACTTTGATTTAAAAAAATTGTTTTAAAAAATCTTTATGTGATTGTTTGAAAATCTCACAGCTTTAAACAAATTGCACTACGTAAATACAGTTCCGTGTAAGAATCAGGCAGTTTGAGAAAATACCAATTCATGCAAAATAAAAACCCATGGAAATGAGTACATATAATTCCCCGGCTAGGTCCACAATAACTGGAAAACAATTTCATTTTCACTATCTAGTTGCGAATCTGAGATAAGAGCATTTCAATTTCAATGAATTATGAAGAATATATTGTCTCTTGCAATTGGCCATTGTCCAAATTGTCATACTTCCTATACATTCTACAGATAAAAAAAATATTTCGAGTTTGCAACAGTGGATTTAGGTAGTAAAGGTGTTTTTGTGAGTTTTTCAGTAACTATAACAATTCAATAGTAAAACTCGTTGGGGTTTTTTCAGCATGAATCGCACCCTGCCTGAATTTTATTAATAACTGTACTGAACTGATAATAAAAAAAATCCCGACAGGCTTATTTTGCAGCGTTAGCGTTGTTAATTTTCTTTGAACTCAATCAATACGTCTTCTAACAAGTCTCTCTGAATGTCAGTCGGATTCCTCAGGTGAACACATGCATGAGCTCGCTACAGCCGGTAAGGCACGGACTGTATTTCGTATGCATTCTAATTTTATATCAATTTACATATCCATCTGTGTGTTTCTTGGGCCCCTGCTGTCTGTTTGTACGTTCATCTTACAATGAGGAGGTTGTCTTACACCACAATTGTGCGTTCTTCGAGACCCGGGTAATTAGAAAAGTGGAAGGGTTGTGAGCACGTAATCCAGGATAACAATAACGTCTGCTACTTCCGTTGCAGATAGCCGTCCTAAGTCGGCGCCGGTTGCCAACTGGCTTCGTTCCTTTATGTGTTGTCTTTTGTGTTTAAATGGTGTGAGTTGGTGTTCCTTCTCCCTTTTGCGTCTCTTTCTGCAGGTGTATGCTCGGTGTTTTTGCATTGGGTGTTTTGAGGTTTTGATTTGGGCGGGGCAACCGAGTGTTGTTGGAGATTCCCTCCTTTTTTATCACTTGTGTTGCACATATATGCAGATTTTGGATGTACGCTTTATCAAATTATTTGTAATTTTTATAATCTTCAAATCAGCAACGATGATAACATGCGAAAAGCACAAAAACTGTTCAGACATACTAACTTCATCAATTGTCAATTGTATATCAGCATGCAGCTTTTCTATTTGGCCTTATTTATTTATCAGTGAATGCCACATCATCATCAAACTGATTAAGCTAAACTTGTGTTGGGGGGAGTCATTCACAGTCTCCGCCGGGGAGGCAACTTCTGAAGAAAATCTATCTCATGAATCAGAAATAAAAATCAGATCACGCGCATGATGAGCCTAGACTTAAGTCAAGTTATTTTATACATGCCCTGTCCATCAAATATACATTTCGTTACGCTTGACCTATTTTTCGAGGAATTATGTCCCTTGATAACTTGAAAAATTCAAAATCAAGAGTTTGATCGATAGCCTAGTCTTGGATAGTTACTGATCAAGTTCGACTTAAGCCCTGGTCACAATTCTGTATGCACTAAAACTGCTACGTTATGTCTGCGTGTTCCTAAATCCGCAAATAGGATGTACGGGACACGTACTTATAATGCACGGACACCGTACGGATACCCAAGGTTTGCCTACGTTTTTGCACGTAGACAGCACGTACGTGCACGTACGGCGGGTTGTGACCACCGCTTTATAGAGAATGTCAACTACGTCACGCTAAAATTAACATAGAAAACTCCCCATCTGAAACAATTTTCGTTGGCCATCAGCGTACTATTGGTCGTACAGACATATAACTTACACTGTTATTTATGAGAGTTCGCGATCTATCCACTATATGATTTTTTTTATCGGACAAAGGTCGATAAAGGAGATAAAGCCTCAGTTTTCTTATTTCTGAAGCGAGCTGCACGGACAGCAAGTTTAAATTCATGTTTAATTGCTATTGAATTTGAAGACGTTAAACATTTGTACCACACCACTTGGTGAGTGTTACTGCTAGTGGACCAGGAGTTCCCGAGGGCACATGTAGCCAAGTTCGATCAACTTCGGTTGATCGTTTCGTCAACGCATTTGAAAATTTCTTTTATCAAAATTTCTTGAAATTTCTAAAACGTAGGTCCTGAAGCATAATATCCCACCCATCCTGCCACCTCTTTTAGAACATTTCTGGACATAATTTTCACATTTTTGGCCATATAACATTGTTTTGATTGAGGATCACTGACGAAGGTTAAGTACAGGAAACGTTCATGTCTGGTCCATGCTGCAAATTGACCTGTTCTTAAATGATGCTATTGAATTTGAAGACGTTAAACATGTAGCCAAGTTCGATCAATTTCGATTGATCGTTTCTTCAACGCAATCTAAATTTCTGTTATCAAAATTTCTTGAAATTTCTAAAAAGTGGGTCCTGTAGCATCATATCCCACCCATCCTGTTACGTCTTTCGGTACCCTTTTTCGACATAGTAACTTTCATACTTTTTTGGTATATTACATTGTTTAGATTTAGGATTTAGGATCACTGATGAGGGTTAAGTACCCGAAACGTGCATGTCTGGTCCACGTTGCCAATTTATTTGTTCTTAAATGATGCTATTCAATTTGAAGACGTTTACATTTATACCACTTGGTGAGTGTCACTGCTGGTGGACCAGGAGTCCCCGAGGGCACATGTAGCCAAGTTCGATCAATTTCGATTGATCGTTTCTTCAACGCAATCTAAATTTCTGTTATCAAAATTTCTTGAAATTTCTAAAAAGTGGGTCCTGTAGCATCATATCCCACCCATCCTGTTACGTCTTTCGGTACCCTTTTTCGACATAGTAACTTTCATACTTTTTTGGTATATTACATTGTTTAGATTTAGGATTTAGGATCACTGATGAGGGTTTAGTACCCGAAACGTGCATGTCTGGTCCACGTTGCCAATTTATTTGTTCTTAAATGATGCTATTCAATTTGAAGACGTTTACATTGAAGAGTTCTAGGCAGAGTTGTAGGACTTCAATTTATGCCGGTAGGGGATTTATATAGCTCAGTTATATTCATCTTTTTGTTCTCATAGATATGTTTGGTTTTTTTTGTTTTTGTTTTTGTTTTTGTTTTTTTTTTTTTTTTTGCTAAAATCACAGGTTCCTTGCAGTCATTTTATGAATGATAAAAACAGTGCCTATAACTATAGGACATATATACAATAACTATTATAATTCTCTGACTTTCATAACTGTTCCGTCATAAAAAATACAAAGTTTTGTCCCTGGGCATCTTAAAATAATGAAAATTAATAACCCTCAAGATCATTTTATGGGAATGCAAGTTATTAGTTTGGCAAAAAAAATCATTTTATTGAGGCCCTCGAGACAAAAACGGAAAGCGAAGATACCAAACTGAGAAATTATTGGAATAATTTTTCAGATACTAGAGTTGAGCGCCACTGTGAAAATTATCCATGAATATTTATGAAGCAAGATTTTATTGTCACGTTGCCACTAAGCTGTAGACATTTCATTAAAAATTTAAATAAGCAATAATATGTACATAGAGAGAATCACCGAATTAGGCAACTTTGCATGGAGCTGTTGCGACGGGTGTTGCAAGAATCAGGAGACGCTGTCGATCGACTCTCCCTGGGCACCTTGTCTCACTCAGGAATGTTGTTCATTCCGAGGTTCGCAACCGTTCCTATGGGAATTCTAAACTCTCAACTTTGAGACTAAATAACTGATAGGTACTTCTTTAATGTTTATTCTCTTGAGTGCAGACACACGTTCTTTAGGCACGGTCCATTTAATATTCTGGGGGGCCTTGGGTTTCTTTCGAAAAAAATAATTTTTCTCTGAATTTTGATGTAAAAAAAATAAATTTGCTTATGGTGTGACAGAAAAAAAATCTTCCTTTTACAAATAATCTGAATTTGAAGAATTACCATAAAAGTTTGCTAAAATTCTTGAAATTTTTCCGCCTCGCTTCGCCCGCCGCAGTTTTCCGTCTATCAAACATTATTTACTAATGTCAAAGTTCATATATTTGAAGATATCAAAAGTGCTAGCGATATTTATGTATTACTATTAATACATGTTGCATGTAGCCAATAGAGTCTGATTTTATGTTCTTGGGTTTTAAAAGTATAAACCCTATAGCCTCGAAGCTGATTTGGCCCCGGTCAATTTGCTTTATATAAAGAGTCCGAGACTGAAATCGCTATAGTGTGTATGATAATTAAAATGAATGCAAGTTTTAAGGTATCAATAGATTCTGTAAGATTTTTTTAAGATTTTCATGGGTTCTATTTTTAGATATGCATATAAAAATCAATCTGGAAGGAGTCACAACGTAGAGGCGATTTCCGGCGAGGGGCTCGTGAATTTCGCTTCTCCGTGGTGTATGCGGATTTCTTAAAAACGAATCGGCGAATCCCTAAATAACTTTCATATATTATTTAGACAGATTTGAGCTTCCAATCAGCATAATTTTTATATTAAGATTTTCTCTGGAACAATAGTCAATATGGGATCAAAGACCATCTGAATGACATGTCAAAATTTCTCAATTTTCACTTTCACTTTCGTTTTCGGAGTGAAAATGATAACGGAAAGGTATGTATCATCTGGTACCAATAAAATCTACAGGAAATGATCTTTCTTTTGATATATCACTTTTTATATAAGCCATTCATTTTTAGTCAGTAAATGACGTCAGCTTTTGGGTGTAGAACACAAGTTTTTGAGGTCAAACATTTATGCTATTGTAACGTTGTATTAAAGCTTGGAAGGAGAACTTCAGTTATTCAACAATTTGCAATTCTACATTTAAAACTTTGTTTAGAAGACTTTCCCAACAGACCGTCTTATATTCATGTACCTTATATAAATTTTGTATATTTAGAATTGTACTGTAAAAATCTGTTATCTCTCTATTTTGAATTGAATTAGATACTTGCATAAAAATAAAGTATATATTTTATTTAGAGTTTTGAGTAAAAATATAAATAATTTCTATTGATAAAACACAAACATTCTTAATATATATGCACATCACTTAGTTAAAAAAATATTTCCTTGCTCCGGCTTTGCAAGAAAAAAATAATTTTGCCCCTGTCTGAGACGAAAAAAAAAATCTTACTCCGACAAAAAACCCAAGGCTACAAAGTTAATAACATGCATTTAAGTGATCAAACTATCATTCGTGACAATTTGATATTCATAGTGTTGCACCATGGATACTAAATGCGTAAACCAAAATATCGAATCAGGTTTTACAGTGTACTTCAGTTGATTTACTTTCCGTAATACACTCACAAACCGGATTCAGTAGCCCTGGTGGGTTGAATATACTAATGAGTATAAGATACATACAGATATTACTTCTGATAAATCTCTAATGATTTTGCCTTGCCCTCTCGACAAAGCAATAGGAATTTTCTATTTTTGATAAAGAATTCAACAATCAAATGCGCTTTTTTTGTGAAAAGTGCATAAAAACTTTTAATATTGAACAAAATATCAATTATGATTTTCATCGTAAGTACTGAAATCGCGAAAAATATCACACCGAGTCATTATATTCCGTCAGCTGTCATTATCGAAATATGATTACTCGCGCAACAGCCAATCAGAATCGACGTTACATTATGGTTATATAATATTAAATGATAAATATTCCTAATTTCAATATTTTAAAGATCATTCCCCCTTTGATTATCTTAATTTAATGGCAAATTTAGTAGTCCAATTTATGCAAAATGAAACAAGAGATAGAGTGGGAAACACACATGTTGCAGCTTTAAAACACCTTTCTCCGGTATCTGATTATATTGACAAATATGGATAATGACCATATCCCTGTATACAGCACAAAATCGACAATTTAGAAAATCAGAAACCGAAGGCATGCAAAATTAGGACAAAATAGGATCCAAAGCAAACAAACAAAAACCTCCACCATATGAAAAGAAGCGAACTCCCGATATGGGAGTGAGACCAGGTGCCCAGGAAGAGAAAGCATCTCCTGCTTGCATGCAACACCCGCCGCTTCAATTCGGTAGAACTGTCACATCCGGTTACTTCCAAAGACATAGAGTACAATGCTTCGTCTTAATCTATTTTGTGGTGGAATCTGTTATCATTATTTAATCATAAAGTATTCAAATAAAGATTCAGTAGATTTGTCGTGTTAAATAGGCATTAGGCAGAATTATATTCCAATAATTTTGGTTGTCTTTTGAGACCTCATGTTTAAATTTTGAATAAAATGAGGAATCTATTAATATTAATAATACGGAAGTGTTCCAACTCTATACTTTCTTGAAGAAAATCAATTTTCATGCACAAGACATATGTTTCGGATATTAAATCCTCATCAGTGATGCTTCATAAGACGTGCATTTACTTTACTGAGAGTGCACGGCTCCAAATTTCCAAAATTTCGATTCTGTGGCATATCCAAATGAAATATGTTCCAAATAGCATTGGAGAGATGGTGCTCAGATGTTAACCTCATATAATTTCAATGATAGTTTTCGATGAAATGGCGAGTTTCCGATATAGCAAAAAATATGACGTCAAATTGATAAAGGGCCAAAACCAATATTAAGACACAAAGTGATGCACAATTTCACGAAGGTTAATATCAGTCATTTGTACAAATGTAACTGAAAATAGAAGGAAGTCGCGAAATGAGCACTTGACCAATCTGAATAATAAGTCCATGAACACAAAAGTGAGACAGTAATTTCTTTAGAAAGATTTTATAGCAAATATAAATATTTCAGAATCGTTAAGTGAATACGTCTATAGAAGCCCTTTTCGTGTGCCTCTCCTCTTGCCGATGATATATTTAGCAGATGAACAAAACAATACACAATGCACAACGCAATATCCTGATAAATGACAAAATTAATATGCCCTAACCTCCATTATTGTAAGATTAAATTCTCGATCGTATACTGCAGTTTATGTATTGCACTCTAACCTAGAATGGAAACGAATTCAGTTAACAATGTGTCTTGTCAGCTATATAGCAATTGTTCTGGGGCTAACCAAGAGTCAAAGTCTGGAATAAAATGGACCGATTACCTTATTATTTGTGTACTGACTGTTCTAATTCTTGTCACAATAACTGGAAATATTATTGTTATTCATACTGTCAAAAAACGACGGCGAGTTCAACAAAAAACAAATACCTGCACTTTTGTTACTTCACTCGCCGTGGCAGATTTGTGTGTTGGAGTAGTGGTGATGCCTTTAGCAATATATTTGCGATTACAACATTTCGTCTTACTTGAGGAAAATCTATTCAACGACATATGTTGTTACACGGGTAATATTTTAGACGTTATATTAACATCTTCGTCCATATTACATTTGACCTGCATGACAATTGACCGTTACTTGGCAGTATGCTGGCCGTTACGTTATAACAATTTCATGGGAAGCAGAAATGTTATGTTGATGCTCATATTATGTTGGATTATACCAAGCATTATTTCTTTTGGATTAACTTATGACGGAGTCCAAACTATGAACATCAGAAATTATGAAAACTTAAATGAATCGGAACTGGTAACAAACCTCACCTCTCCGGAACAAGTCATCTGTGTCTTTGAACCTGAAGCGGTTAACTCATTGGTTGGAGGTATAATAACTTTTTGTCTTCCCTCTGTGTTCATGCTCTTCTGTAACATAAGATTGTTCTGCTATGTGAAAAGACGAGGAAATAAGCTACATCTCCTTACGTCGTGTTCTTTAGCCAATCATCAAAGACAGCGTCAGCTTCATACCGAATTTAAAGTAGCAAAGACCATAGTTGTGCTGTTGACATGCTTTTTTGTATGTTGGTTGCCGTATTTTACAATCCTTGCATTTGGACTTTTTAAACAATTGGGTAAAAGTCTAGAAGAACTCGTGACTTGGCTTGGGTATGCTAACTCTGCGATTAATCCATATTTATACTACTTTTTGAGTAAACCTAAAGGAAATGGTAAAACATGACGAAAAACTGTAAAAAGTTCTTCCCTCTATTTTTATGCTCTGTTCTACCAATGAGTTTCGGATCTATACAAGCAACACATCATTATTATTTAGGGTATTACGCAACATGTCTGATATGGTAAAACGATTAACAAAATGAGTTAAAGAAGATCCTGACAACAATCTCAACAGCACTCACAATAGAGCATCGACGGACCCCTAGCAAACTAGAGGTGGGACCAGTATCAAAGGTAAACAGCATTACCATCAGAAGTGCATCAGAATCATGGAACTCTTTTTTGCAGCATGGATATGATCCTCATGTCACGCAAGGCTAATGTATTTGTTATTTTTCGTCTCTATGTTATCATTGACATATTCTGTGAAGTAGAATCAACTGTTTGTTTTTTAGGAAAACATAGATTTACCACATTACATGCAAACATATATACATGTATAGTCATGACGAATGACAACACAATTTGTCATATTGAAATGCTATTTCAATATGTAAGCTTATTTATTGTGATATTGGGTTCTTGTTTGAAACTCATTCTTTGATTTCAAATACTTCAAAGACAAACCTAATGATCTCAGTTTCAAATCACATGTATAATCAAAACACATAATTATACATCTAGGAATCAATGGCAAGAGTAATGAACAAATATAAATATACAAAAAACAATTCCTATAACTATAAGTATAGGTCAGTTATACTACAACTGTAAGAAGACCCGTGTTCGGCCATGAAAATGTGTTGGCCTTACCTTCGGGCATTAAATTCATGTCAAAATCATGTCAGGCTATGGGCTGTAATCTTTTTGAGAATTCGAGGATGGAAGACTCGTGATTTTAATACCAGCCGATGAGTGAGTGTTTCTCTGTTGTATTGAACATGCAATAAAAATTTAAAACACCAAATCGATCTCATCGAAATTGAATTCGATGCGCACTCCCCCCCCCCCCCCCAAAGCTTAATGCAAATAAACAATGAATTGGTCCACCAGTAGTGACACTCACCAAGTGGTACAAATGTTTGACGTCTTCAAATTCATTAGCATCATTTTAGAGCAGATAAACGTACAGCATGGACCAGACATGCACGTTTCGGGTAATAAACCCTCGTCAGTGATCCTCAATCTAAACAATGTAATATGACCAAAATCTGTGACAATTATGTCCTAAATATACCGAAAGACAAAGCAAATTGGCTGGGATATGATGCCACAGGACCCAGGTTTTAGAAATTTGAGAAAATTTTGTGATCGAACTTGGCTACGTGTGCCCTCGGGGACTCTTGGTCCACCAGCAGTGACACTCACCAAGTGGTAGAAATGTTTAAAGTCTTCAAATTCATTAGCATCATTTTAGAGCAGATAAATTTACAGCATGGAAATGTAGAGCAGATAAATCTACAGCATGGAAATGTTTAACGTCTTCAAATTCATTAGAATCATTTTCGAGCAGATAGATAAAGACTCGAGTGTGTATATTCAGAAGGATTTCTACTTTTTTGGGGAAAAATATGTGAAAAGAAGTATTCAGTGTTTGCAAAAAAATATGAATCCTCGAGAATTTCACAGAAAAAGCAGTTCTTTTGACGAACAGTCTTGAGATATGCACTTCATCTACAGTGTAGTAAAGTTCTGAATAACCTATCGGCTGATAGATTTGAACTTATTACTGTTAGACTTACTCAATTGTTCATCAATGATATTTTTATTAGACTGATTATTTTTTAAATTTTGCGCCATCAAATTTGTATTGATTCAACGTAAACAAAGAAAGAAAACTCGAAGAAGAATACATACCTAAATGATTTTTGTATTTTAACTTCGATCATATCTACCAATACGCACAATTTTCGTTTATTTAATAACAGACTTTGAAATATTTAAAACAAGTCGATATTGCAATTTCCATGCATGTCTAAACATGTGTTCCATCGTCCAGAACCGATGTAAATAAACAAAAAAGGGGAATTCTCGGATACATGTATTTATGCGAAGACCATTGTAATGTTATGTGGTTATGAAAGTCAAAACGCACTTGCGTCAATGTTTCGCATTGATAATTGCAACACATGAGCTCTATATATTTGCATATAAGGGAAACGTAAATATATTGATTTTAATCTACCAGGAAATAAGATACATCCTAATCTGGTCAAGAGCTTTCCATTCCCTCCCCGCACTCATAAATCAACAAAATCAAATCATGCGGAAGGTTTCCAACTCCATAGGCACCAAAGGTACAGAGCTGTCTCTTTTACTGATATAGGGAAGTGTGAAAAATGATTTATTTTGGTCTCGTTGGTTTATGTGTAGTCCTTTGTGTTTGATGTTTCTGTGTTGTGCGTTGACGTTCCTTGTCCCTTGCGCGTCTCTTTCTGTGCTTGTCTGCTTTGTGTTTTTGCATTGGGTGTTTTGGGGTTTTGCTGTGGGTGCTACAACCTGGTGTTGTTGGAGATCCCCTCCTTTGTTTTATATTGACTGAAAATATATCAAACCTGGATCTTCTTTTATTGGTGGTTTCTCCATATCAGAATTAGTGAGAATTCATATGCACATTATTCGGATAACTATATCCATTTACTTGACATTATGAATCACTAAAACTTCTTCCGGGTTGAATCCCTGTGAGGACCAAGGTATTGATAAGGCCTATATCCTTGAGTGCAAGTTGATTATGAATAACGGTCGGTTTGAACATCTGAAATGTAAAACGTCTTTAATTCAATAGCATCATTTAAAACCTGATAAATTTACAGCATGGACCAGACATGCACGTTTCGGGTACTAAACCTTCGTCAGTGATACTCAGTCTAAACAATGTAATATGGCCAAAAACTATGAAGATTATTATGTCCAAAAGTATACCAAAAGACGTAGCAGAATGGGTGTGATATGATGCTACAGGACCCACGTTTTAGAAATTTTAAGAAATTTTGTAACAGAAAATTTCAAATGCTTTGAAGAGACAGATGATCAACCAAAGTTGATCGAACTTGGCTACATGTAAATCATATTCCGATGGGAATTCTCACGATTTTGCCCTTCCTTCTCGACTTTAAGACTCAATAACTGTTAGGTACTTCTTTGATGATTATTCAAATTGGTTGTCTGGCATGACAGATTAACGACATCTCCGATTACGTTTTATGTAACTATTTTTTCTATCCCTCACAAAGAGATGCATTTCTTATGAAAAACCTCCTCAATTCCATATAACTGAAATATATATCTTTTATATAGATTAAAATATTAATATATTAAGAGGGAAGAGCTGATATAAATACATGTCAAAGAAAGGAGGGGATCTCAAACAACACTCCGTTGCATCATCCACAGCAAAACCAAAAAACACCAAATGCAAAAACACAGCTGACACTCACAGAAATAGACGTAAAAGTGACAAGGAACACCAACTCACACCATAGAAACGTGATACACAAAAGACCACACATAAACCAACAAGACTAATGGGTAACCGGAGCCGACTTAGGACGGCCATCTACCACGCAAGTAGCAGACGGTGTAGTTATCCGGAAAAATACAAACAATCAAGTACAAAAATGTGTATTTGAGTGTTTGTGTTTTTATTTATATTTTTCAAGTTTTCTCATCCTAGTTCCGATATCATGGCCATAGTACGTCATCGTCTCTATATTTCAATCATAATTTTCACTGTAAAAGAAAGGTGGGGATCTCCAACAACACTCGGTTGCAGCACCCACATCAAACCCCCAAACCCCCAATGCAAAAACACAAAGCAGGCGCTTACAGAAAAAGAGACATAAAAGGGACAAGGAACACCAAATCGCACCATATAAAGAAGAAATACAAAAGACCACATATAGACCAACGAGACCAATGAGCAACCGGTGCCGCCTGAGGACGGCTATCTACCAGGCAAGTAGCAGACGATGTGCTTATCCGAATTACATGCGCACAACCCTTCCACTTTTTCTATTACCCAGAGGTCTCGAAGAACGCACAATTGTGGTGTAATATAACCTCCTCATTGTAAGATGAACATAAACATTTCCGTATTATTAATACAAACAGACAGCATAACGCAGGGACATAAGAAACACATAGATAGATATGTAAATGGTTATAAAATGTCTACTTTGGTTTAAAAACAGCACCGCATCGGTATGCTCAGTGCTCACCTATGGTAAATTTCGTCCTTGAGCTCTGTCGACAATGTTCATTACTAAAGTATTGTCCTTTTGGGTAGTATTTGTTTCCGTCCGTTTGTCCTCTTTTTTGTCTCGTGAGAGTACGTGTTGCAGTTTTCACTGTTTGGGATCGCCTCCCTATCTTTGTTTTTTTTTTTTTTTATACTTTTCAAAAATTTGTATGCCGTTTGAATGTTCTTTTTAATGATTCTGGGATTTGTGTTAGACATATATTCACTTATTTAGATACTGATTTACGGTATACTAGAGAGGTTGAGATTTCCTACGTGTAACTTGTACGGGTACGTCTAGTGTACAAGTTGAATTACACGTAACTGTTGTTGAGATTTCTTTTCAAAGACCACTACGCGTATTTGTAAAATCTAAGTGAACTTGAGTTGACTTTTGGACAGTATAAATTAAAGAGGAACATTAAGTTCAGTTAAATCTATATTGAAATAGAAACTTGAAATCGTTATAAATTGAATGCCATACTTTTTATACTATTTGATAGAATAAAGGGGATGAAATATCTTGAAGTAAAGATCTACGTGTATCTCGCACTTTACACGTTCACTGGAGACATGTAACTTGTAAAGCAAATGACGTTTAACGCAATAAATGATGACGTCACAATAGCCGACCAGAATACAAGTACACGTACAAGTTACACGTAGGAAATCTCAACCTCTCTATTATGAAAAATCCTAGGATTAAACCAATGACAACAATGAGTTAAAGAAGATCCTGACGATAATCTCAACAGCACTCACAATAGAGCACACAATTGAGCATCGACGGACCCCTAGCAAGCTAGAGGTGGGACCAGGTGCCCGGGGGGAGTAAGCATCCCCTGTTGGCTAGCCGCACCCGCCGTCGATGTTCACGCACGAAAATGAAAACAATATCCAAAACACATGCACTGTTTGAGGTTATGTCTATATAGAAAGTGTTATGGCGACAATGTCAAGTAACAGCTAAGAGGCATATGACAATATATTACCAACAATAGTTAGAAATAAATCATTTGATATTACACAAAATACCCCTCCAGGGTTATCGTACCTTCCTCTCTTCTCATAATTGATAGTTTTGCCAAAATATATTAGAATATCCAATATCTAACGTTGTAAAAAATTGTTTTTCGATCGTGCAAAGTATATGTATTACATTTTATCGCGATGGATGATTTACTGTTGACGACTCGAATAAGGAACTTTCCAGATAAATTACAATACTACATTACATAGAAAATTCCTGACTAGTGTACAGAAACCGACGTTTTGATTGGTTTGTGTTAATTGACGGATGGAGCGTATCAGTAGCACGTTTTCAAAACTAGCAAGTTTGCGAGCTGGAGATATTTTTGAGTATTACATTTTTAAGGTTAAGACGAAAGATCATAATCAAGTTATAAAAAAGGATAAAGATTAAGACTTTTAATACAAAGAACTGAATTATAAGAATTGATGAATTTTGTTAATATCCCATAAATTTATTTCCTTTTGATTATTTACCTCCGATCAGCAGTGCGCTTCGAGAATGGCCCAATCGTTGATCAAATGTGTTACCTCGTATAGTCAAATAATGCAAATCGACATCTGTGTTTCGTATGATTTTTTATATTTTCTCACTGGATAGTTGTTATCCTTTTTCTCAATTTTGAAAGTATTCAAATGTTAAACGTCTTCAAATTCAATGTCATCATTTAAGAACAGATAAATTGGCAGTATGGACCAGGCACGCACGTTTCGGGTACTTTACCCTCGTCAGTGATCCTAAAAAAATTAATATGGCCAACGAGTGTGAAAGTTATGTATAAAATAAAGTACAGATAGACGTAGCAAAATGGCTGGGATATAATGCTATAGGACCCACTTTTTCAGTAATTTCGAGAAATTTTGATAACAGACATTTTCGAATGCGTTTGAAGAATCGATCAACTTCGGTTGATCGATTCTTCATACGTATTCGAAAATGTGTACATGTGTCCTCGGCGACTCCTGGTTCATCGTCCAACAGCATAGACACTCACCAAGTTGTACACAAATTTGAAACGTCCTCATGTTCAATAGTAACATAAGAACAGATAAATTGGCAGCATGAACAAGACGTGCATGGTTGGGGTACTTTACCCTTGTCAGTGATCCTTGATTCAAAACTGAATTAAACCAAGATAAGTATGAGCTACATCTAAATTATATTGATACACGTGCATCCGCTCTCTATATCTCAATAAATCCCCTGTCCTCTAGAAATCAATCAATAATATAATCATACATATATATAATCTTCATCCCCTCACAAGCAATGAAAATATTCTGTAGTTTAAAAGAGATGACATTTTGAACCATTATTATTCGCATTTATATCAATTTCAGAAAATTTTGGGCAACAACTATGATCATATTCTGTTTCTGTAAATGAAGTATGCATTGCTTCACATTCTGCACATATTATGATAAACATAAAAGAAGTACCGATCAGTTATTCAGTCTCAAAGTCGAGAAGGCAAGGTAAAATCATTAGAATATTCATAAGAACGGTTGCGAAGAAGAATTCTGTATTCTTTTCTTTCTATCTGATAACTTTGACTACACTCATTGTAAACTCTACTGATTTCCGAAGATTTTCATATTGCATTACGTTTGGTAACAATCACCCGAATATATGCATTACATTGAAATGTGGTATTTATATTTTGTTCCTAACGAGAAAGATAATGTTTTATCGATCTAAAGAATCAATCCTTTAACGCAATTCTTCAACAAAAAGAAATCGAGAAATAGGGAAAAATGCTGAAAATGGTACATGTATCTTTAAATACGTAAGCTTTGTATCATAAGATCGGTAGAATGACCAAAGCAAGAATTCTAATAGTGAATGCGAAACTAAAATAGGGAAAGTGTACCAGAAATACCAGTGCCTTACATATCTAATGGTTCATTGTGCGAGCACTGTCCAAAAAGGCAAAATAAAATGTGAATCTGTGGTCCTGTAACTTTTTTCGTACATCATTATTCCTCACAATCATGGACTAATTGTGAATACATGTTAAGATACTTTATATACTGTATACTTTAATGAAGCTTTTAAGCACATAACGTGCTTCTAACATGACATTACATAATAAGCAATACATGCATGAGAAGAAAATAAGTCGATAATAAAATTATACGAGGTGCAACAAGTTTTTTTCACAATTTCCTTTCTCCGCTAAAAATTCCTGCCAGCCATTTCTCACGCATGCGCATTTATTATTATGTATATACGATTTTTTTCGACATTAAAAAATATATGCAAAGTAGATTTTTCACTGAACTTAAAATTCAATATAACTTGAATATTGTTAATAAGAATATCATAAGATTAAGTTGGCTCCACCCACTGTCGCACGACTAATCAGATGGTACCTTTACCAAGTGAGTACTTATATACTCCAGTGATGCAGTACAGGTATTTACAAGAACAGTGAATAATCGGTAGCGTGAATGCATGCTATTCCATCGCGATACGATAAGAATGAATACGACCATTGTTAACCAATTTAATTGTCAGCCGTACAGCAATTGTTCAGAGGCAAGTAAGGAGTCAAACTCTGGAAAAGAATGGACCGACTACCTAATGTTTTGCGTACTAACATTTCTTATTCTCCTAACAATAACTGGAAATATATTTGTCATCATCACCGTCAGAAAGCGCCGGCGACTTCAACAAAACACAAGTACCTGCAGATTTGTTACGTCACTCGCCGTGGCTGATTTATGTGTCGGCGTAGTGGTGATGCCTTTAGCAATTTATCTGCGATTTCAAGATTTCGTATTACTTGCGGACAGTCGATTTAATGAAATATGTTGTTACATTGGTCATTTCCTAGACGCTACGTTAACAGCTTCATCGATATTAAATTTGACGTGCATGACAATTGACCGTTACTTGGCAATATGCAAGCCATTGCACTATTACAACATTATGGGAAAAAGAAGAATTTTTTTAATGCTTATATCGTGTTGGATCATCCCAAGCGGTTTGTCATTTGGATTAAGTTATTATGGAGTGAGTGCTATGAGCATCAGAAACAATGAAAACATGAACGAAACGGAACATGTAACAAACTCAGAATCAGTGGAGCATATTATCTGCATGTATGATACTGAAGCGAATTACATATACTCATTGATAGGAACTATAATTACCTTTTATATTCCTTCTGTTTTCATGCTGTTTTGTAATATAAGATTGTTCTTCTATGTAAAACGAAGAGGTAAGAAACTCAATCAGCTGCCTTCAAATTCTGTAGGAGATCATCAAAGAGAGCGGCAACTGCAAACAGAAGTAAAGGTTGCAAAGACCATAGTTCTAATGTTAACATGCTTTTTTGTATGTTGGTTGCCGTTTTTCATTATCTATGCACTTGGACTTTTTGAGAAAATGAGTAGGAGTTTGGCAGAGTTGTTTACATGGCTGGGGTATGCTAACTCAACAATTAATCCCTACCTATACTTCTTTCTAAGTAAGTCAAGCGCAAATTGCAAGAGAACAAAACATTTAAAACCAGACGAGACGCTTAATCATAGTACTTTTGTTGACAGTAGCTGAAAAAGAACAGAAAGGAATTTCACTGAGGTATTGGTTTTGTTTTGTTGTTGCTGTTGTTGAGGAGGGGGTTAACTCATTGTTATAAAATGAGTAATTCAGTTGTAGTAACCCATTGAAGGGTTCTTTGCTTAGACTTGAAGCTATTTTGCATAATTTTTGGTCGGATTCAGCAGTACCCACCCTTTGTATTCTCGCACAAATTGTATCTTTAATTCTTTTTCTTTACCTTGACAAGAATTCTTGAAATTTTCAGATTCCTTACCATGGGTTAACAGAAGGTTAACATTTCAAAGAACGATACATTAATCCATGAAGCTTAATTCTTCGTGATTTTTATGTCAATATTTTGTTTTCAAAAGAACGATACATTGATCCATCAATTATAATTTTTCGTGATTTTTTTTATGTACAATATATATCAATATTTTGTATTCAATAAACCAAAAAAAGAAACACAGGTGCATTTGCTTTTATATAGAAGATAACATTTGTTCATTGTTAATACGAGGAGGCTTCTCGTTAAAAGAAAGGAGGGGATCTCCGACAACACTAGGTTGTAGCACCCACAGCAAAATCCCAAAACACCCATGCAAAAACACAGAACAGACACCCACTGAAAGAGACGCAAAAGGGACAAGGAACACCAACTCACACCATAGAAACATGAAACATAAAAGACTACACATAAACCAACGAGACCAATGGGCAACCGGTGCCGACTTAGGACGGCCATCTGCCACGTAAATAGCAGACGGTGTAGTTATCATGGATTACCTGCGCACAACCCTCCCACTATTCCGATTTCCCAGAGGAAGACAATAACACAGCACCATAGAAACACAAAGGCCAAACAGAGGGAGACAATAAAACAGCACCACAGAAACACAAAGGACAAACATAGAAGACAATAACAAGGCACCATATAGACACGAAGGCCAAACAGAGGAAGACAATAACACAGCACAATAGAGACACAAAGGCCAAACAGAGGGAGACAACAACATAGCACCATAGAAACACAAAGGCCAAACAGAGGGAGACAATAACACAGCACCATAGGAACACAAAAGCCAAACATAGGTAGACAACAACATAGCACCATAGAAACACAAAGGCCGAACATAGGGAGACAACAACATAGTACCATAGAAACACAAAGGCCAAACAGAGGGAGACAATAACAAAGCACCATCGGAACACAAAGGCCAAACATAGGGAGATAACAACATAGCACCATAGAAACACAAAGGCCAAACAGAGGGAGACAACAACATAGCACCATAGAAACACAAAGGCCAAACATAGGGAGACAACAACATAGCAACATAAAAACACAAAGGCCAAACAGAGGGAGACAATAACATAGCACCATAAAAACACAAAGGCCAAACAGAGGGAGACAACAACATAGCACAATAGAAAAACAAAGGCCAAACATAGGGAGACAACAACATAGCACAATAGAAACACAAAGGCCAAACAGAGGGAGACAATAACATAGCACCATAGAAACACAAAGGTCAAACAGACGGAGACAACAACATAGCACCATAGAAACACAAAGGCCAAACATAGGGAGACAATAACACAGCACCATAGAAACACAAAGGCCAAACAGAGGGAGACAATAACACAGCACCATAGAAACACAAAGGCCAAACAGATGAAGACAATAACACAGCACAATAGAAACACAAAGGACAAACAGAGGAAAACAAAAACATAGCACCATAGAAACACAAAGGCCAAACAGAGGGAGACAATAACACAGCACAATAGAAACACAAAGGACAAACAGAGGAAAACAAAAACATAGCACCATAGGAACACAAAGGCCAAACATAGGGAGACAACAATATAGCACCATAGAAACACAAAGGCCAAACAGAGGGAGACAATAACACAGCACAATAGAAACACAAAGGACAAACAGAGGAAAACAAAAACATAGCACCATAGGAACACAAAGGCCAAACATAGGGAGACAACAATATAGCACCATAGAAACACAAAGGCCAAACAAAGGGAGACAATAACACAGCACAATAGAAACACAAAGGACAAACAGAGGAAAACAAAAACATAGCACCATAGGAACACAAAGGCCAAACAGAGGGAGACAATAACATAGCACCATAGAAACACAAAGGCCAAACAGAGGGAGACAATAACATAGCATCATAGAAACACAAAGGCCAAACATAGGGAGACAATAACACAGCACCATAGAAACACAAAGGCCAAACAGAGGAAGACAATAACACAGCACAATAGAAAAACAAAGGCCAAACATAGGGAGACAACAACATAGCACAATAGAAAAACAAAGGCCAAACATAGGGAGACAACAACATAGCACCATAGAAACACAAAGGCCAAACAGAGGGAGACAATAACATAGCACCATAGAAACACAAAGGCCAAACAGAGGGAGACAATAACACAGCACCATAAAAACACAAAGGCCAAACAGAGGGAGACAATAACATAGCACCATAGAAACACAAAGGCCAAACAGAGGGAGACAATAACACAGCACCATAGAAACACAAAGGCCAAACAGAGGGAGACAATAACACAGCACCATAGAAACACAAAGGCCAAACAGACGGAGACAATAACACAGCACCATAAAAACACAAAGGCCAAACAGAGGAAGACAATAACACAGCACAATAGAAACACAAAGGCCAAACAGAGGGAGACAACAACATAGCACAATAGAAACACAAAGGCCAAACAGAGGGAGACAATAACACAGCACCATAGGAACACAAAGGCCAAACAGAGGGAGACAATAACACAGCACCATAAAAACACAAAGGCCAAACAGAGGGAGACAACAACATAGCACAATAGAAACACAAAGGCCAAACAGAGGAAGACAATAACACAGCACCATAGAAACACAAAGGCCAAACAGAGGGAGACAATAACACAGCACCATAGAAACACAAAGGCCAAACAGAGGGAGACAACAACATAGCACAATAGAAACACAAAGGCCAAACAGAGGGAGACAATAACACAGCACCATAGAAACACAAAGGCCAAACAGAGGGAGACAATAACATAGCACCATAAAAACACAAAGGCCAAACAGAGGAAGACAATAACACAGCACAATAGAAAAACAAAGGCCAAACATAGGGAGACAACAAAATAGCACCATAGGAACACAAAGGCCAAACAGATGGAGACAACAACATAGCACCATAGGAACACAAAGGCCAGACAGATGGAGACAACAACATAGCACCATAGAAACACAAAGGTCAAACAGACGGAGACAATAACACAGCACCATAGGAACACAAAGGCCAGACAGATGGAGACAACAACATAGCACAATAGAAACACAAAGGCCAAACAGAGGGAGACAATAACAAAGCCCCATAGAAACACAAAGGTCAAACAGACGGAGACAATAACACAGCACCATAGGAACACAAAGGCCAGACAGATGGAGACAACAACATAGCACAATAGAAACACAAAGGCCAAACAGAGGGAGACAACAACATAGCACCATGGGAACACAAAGGCCAAACATAGGGAGACAACAACATAGCACAATAGAAACACAAAGGCCAAACAGAGGGAGACAATAACACAGCACCATAGAAACACAAAGGCCAAACAGAGGGAGACAATAACACAGCACCATAGAAACACAAAGGCCAAACAGATGAAGACAATAACACAGCACAATAGAAACACAAAGGACAAACAGAGGAAAACAAAAACATAGCACCATAGGAACACAAAGGCCAAACAGAGGGAGACAATAACATAGCACCATAGAAACACAAAGGCCAAACAGAGGGAGACAATAACACAGCACCATAGAAACACAAATGCCAAACAGAGGGAGACAATAACACAGCACCATAGAAACACAAAGGCCAAACAGATGAAGACAATAACACAGCACAATAGAAACACAAAGGACAAACAGAGGAAAACAAAAACATAGCACCATAGGAACACAAAGGCCAAACAGAGGGAGACAATAACATAGCACCATAGAAACACAAAGGCCAAACAGAGGGAGACAATAACACAGCACAATAGAAACACAAAGGACAAACAGAGGAAAACAAAAACATAGCACCATAGGAACACAAAGGCCAAACATAGGGAGACAACAATATAGCACCATAGAAACACAAAGGCCAAACAGAGGGAGACAATAACACAGCACAATAGAAACACAAAGGACAAACAGAGGAAAACAAAAACATAGCACCATAGGAACACAAAGGCCAAACATAGGGAGACAACAATATAGCACCATAGAAACACAAAGGCCAAACAGAGGGAGACAATAACACAGCACAATAGAAACACAAAGGACAAACAGAGGAAAACAAAAACATAGCACCATAGGAACACAAAGGCCAAACAGAGGGAGACAATAACATAGCACCATAGAAACACAAAGGCCAAACAGAGGGAGACAATAACATAGCATCATAGAAACACAAAGGCCAAACATAGGGAGACAATAACACAGCACCATAGAAACACAAAGGCCAAACAGAGGAAGACAATAACACAGCACAATAGAAAAACAAAGGCCAAACATAGGGAGACAACAACATAGCACAATAGAAAAACAAAGGCCAAACATAGGGAGACAACAACATAGCACCATAGAAACACAAAGGCCAAACAGAGGGAGACAATAACATAGCACCATAGAAACACAAAGGCCAAACAGAGGGAGACAATAACACAGCACCATAAAAACACAAAGGCCAAACAGAGGGAGACAATAACATAGCACCATAGAAACACAAAGGCCAAACAGAGGGAGACAATAACACAGCACCATAGAAACACAAAGGCCAAACAGAGGGAGACAATAACACAGCACCATAGAAACACAAAGGCCAAACAGACGGAGACAATAACACAGCACCATAAAAACACAAAGGCCAAACAGAGGAAGACAATAACACAGCACAATAGAAACACAAAGGCCAAACAGAGGGAGACAACAACATAGCACAATAGAAACACAAAGGCCAAACAGAGGGAGACAATAACACAGCACCATAGGAACACAAAGGCCAAACAGAGGGAGACAATAACACAGCACCATAAAAACACAAAGGCCAAACAGAGGGAGACAACAACATAGCACAATAGAAACACAAAGGCCAAACAGAGGAAGACAATAACACAGCACCATAGAAACACAAAGGCCAAACAGAGGGAGACAATAACACAGCACCATAGAAACACAAAGGCCAAACAGAGGGAGACAACAACATAGCACAATAGAAACACAAAGGCCAAACAGAGGGAGACAATAACACAGCACCATAGAAACACAAAGGCCAAACAGAGGGAGACAATAACATAGCACCATAAAAACACAAAGGCCAAACAGAGGAAGACAATAACACAGCACAATAGAAAAACAAAGGCCAAACATAGGGAGACAACAACATAGCACCATAGGAACACAAAGGCCAAACAGATGGAGACAACAACATAGCACCATAGGAACACAAAGGCCAGACAGATGGAGACAACAACATAGCACCATAGAAACACAAAGGTCAAACAGACGGAGACAATAACACAGCACCATAGGAACACAAAGGCCAGACAGATGGAGACAACAACATAGCACAATAGAAACACAAAGGCCAAACAGAGGGAGACAATAACAAAGCCCCATAGAAACACAAAGGTCAAACAGACGGAGACGATAACACAGCACCATAGGAACACAAAGGCCAGACAGATGGAGACAACAACATAGCACAATAGAAACACAAAGGCCAAACAGAGGGAGACAACAACATAGCACCATAGGAACACAAAGGCCAAACATAGGGAGACAACAACATAGCACAATAGAAACACAAAGGCCAAACAGAGGGAGACAATAACACAGCACCATAGGAACACAAAGGCCAAACAGAGGGAGACAATAACACAGCACCATAGAAACACAAAGGCCAAACAGATGAAGACAATAACACAGCACAATAGAAACACAAAGGACAAACAGAGGAAAACAAAAACATAGCACCATAGGAACACAAAGGCCAAACAGAGGGAGACAATAACATAGCACCATAGAAACACAAAGGCCAAACAGAGGGAGACAATAACACAGCACCATAGAAACACAAAGGCCAAACAGAGGGAGACAATAACACAGCACCATAGAAACACAAAGGCCAAACAGATGAAGACAATAACACAGCACAATAGAAACACAAAGGACAAACAGAGGAAAACAAAAACATAGCACCATAGGAACACAAAGGCCAAACAGAGGGAGACAATAACATAGCACCATAGAAACACAAAGGCCAAACAGAGGGAGACAATAACACAGCACAATAGAAACACAAAGGACAAACAGAGGAAAACAAAAACATAGCACCATAGGAACACAAAGGCCAAACATAGGGAGACAACAATATAGCACCATAGAAACACAAAGGCCAAACAGAGGGAGACAATAACACAGCACAATAGAAACACAAAGGACAAACAGAGGAAAACAAAAACATAGCACCATAGGAACACAAAGGCCAAACATAGGGAGACAACAATATAGCACCATAGAAACACAAAGGCCAAACAGAGGGAGACAATAACACAGCACAATAGAAACACAAAGGACAAACAGAGGAAAACAAAAACATAGCACCATAGGAACACAAAGGCCAAACAGAGGGAGACAATAACATAGCACCATAGAAACACAAAGGCCAAACAGAGGGAGACAATAACATAGCATCATAGAAACACAAAGGCCAAACATAGGGAGACAATAACACAGCACCATAGAAACACGAAGGCCAAACAGAGGAAGACAATAACACAGCACAATAGAAAAACAAAGGCCAAACATAGGGAGACAACAACATAGCACAATAGAAAAACAAAGGCCAAACATAGGGAGACAACAACATAGCACCATAGAAACACAAAGGCCAAACAGAGGGAGACAATAACATAGCACCATAGAAACACAAAGGCCAAACAGAGGGAGACAATAACACAGCACCATAAAAACACAAAGGCCAAACAGAGGGAGACAATAACATAGCACCATAGAAACACAAAGGCCAAACAGAGGGAGACAATAACACAGCACCATAGAAACACAAAGGCCAAACAGAGGGAGACAATAACACAGCACCATAGAAACACAAAGGCCAAACAGACGGAGACAATAACACAGCACCATAAAAACACAAAGGCCAAACAGAGGAAGACAATAACACAGCACAATAGAAACACAAAGGCCAAACAGAGGGAGACAACAACATAGCACAATAGAAACACAAAGGCCAAACAGAGGGAGACAATAACACAGCACCATAGGAACACAAAGGCCAAACAGAGGGAGACAATAACACAGCACCATAAAAACACAAAGGCCAAACAGAGGGAGACAACAACATAGCACAATAGAAACACAAAGGCCAAACAGAGGAAGACAATAACACAGCACCATAGAAACACAAAGGCCAAACAGAGGGAGACAATAACACAGCACCATAGAAACACAAAGGCCAAACAGAGGGAGACAACAACATAGCACAATAGAAACACAAAGGCCAAACAGAGGGAGACAATAACACAGCACCATAGAAACACAAAGGCCAAACAGAGGGAGACAATAACATAGCACCATAAAAACACAAAGGCCAAACAGAGGAAGACAATAACACAGCACAATAGAAAAACAAAGGCCAAACATAGGGAGACAACAACATAGCACCATAGGAACACAAAGGCCAAACAGATGGAGACAACAACATAGCACCATAGGAACACAAAGGCCAGACAGATGGAGACAACAACATAGCACCATAGAAACACAAAGGTCAAACAGACGGAGACAATAACACAGCACCATAGGAACACAAAGGCCAGACAGATGGAGACAACAACATAGCACAATAGAAACACAAAGGCCAAACAGAGGGAGACAATAACAAAGCCCCATAGAAACACAAAGGTCAAACAGACGGAGACAATAACACAGCACCATAGGAACACAAAGGCCAGACAGATGGAGACAACAACATAGCACAATAGAAACACAAAGGCCAAACAGAGGGAGACAACAACATAGCACCATAGGAACACAAAGGCCAAACATAGGGAGACAACAACATAGCACAATAGAAACACAAAGGCCAAACAGAGGGAGACAATAACACAGCACCATAGGAACACAAAGGCCAAACAGAGGGAGACAATAACACAGCACCATAGAAACACAAAGGCCAAACAGATGAAGACAATAACACAGCACAATAGAAACACAAAGGACAAACAGAGGAAAACAAAAACATAGCACCATAGGAACACAAAGGCCAAACAGAGGGAGACAATAACATAGCACCATAGAAACACAAAGGCCAAACAGAGGGAGACAATAACACAGCACCATAGAAACACAAAGGCCAAACAGAGGGAGACAATAACACAGCACCATAGAAACACAAAGGCCAAACAGATGAAGACAATAACACAGCACAATAGAAACACAAAGGACAAACAGAGGAAAACAAAAACATAGCACCATAGGAACACAAAGGCCAAACAGAGGGAGACAATAACATAGCACCATAGAAACACAAAGGCCAAACAGAGGGAGACAATAACACAGCACAATAGAAACACAAAGGACAAACAGAGGAAAACAAAAACATAGCACCATAGGAACACAAAGGCCAAACATAGGGAGACAACAATATAGCACCATAGAAACACAAAGGCCAAACAGAGGGAGACAATAACACAGCACAATAGAAACACAAAGGACAAACAGAGGAAAACAAAAACATAGCACCATAGGAACACAAAGGCCAAACATAGGGAGACAACAATATAGCACCATAGAAACACAAAGGCCAAACAGAGGGAGACAATAACACAGCACAATAGAAACACAAAGGACAAACAGAGGAAAACAAAAACATAGCACCATAGGAACACAAAGGCCAAACAGAGGGAGACAATAACATAGCACCATAGAAACACAAAGGCCAAACAGAGGGAGACAATAACATAGCATCATAGAAACACAAAGGCCAAACATAGGGAGACAATAACACAGCACCATAGAAACACAAAGGCCAAACAGAGGAAGACAATAACACAGCACAATAGAAAAACAAAGGCCAAACATAGGGAGACAACAACATAGCACAATAGAAAAACAAAGGCCAAACATAGGGAGACAACAACATAGCACCATAGAAACACAAAGGCCAAACAGAGGGAGACAATAACATAGCACCATAGAAACACAAAGGCCAAACAGAGGGAGACAATAACACAGCACCATAAAAACACAAAGGCCAAACAGAGGGAGACAATAACATAGCACCATAGAAACACAAAGGCCAAACAGAGGGAGACAATAACACAGCACCATAGAAACACAAAGGCCAAACAGAGGGAGACAATAACACAGCACCATAGAAACACAAAGGCCAAACAGACGGAGACAATAACACAGCACCATAAAAACACAAAGGCCAAACAGAGGAAGACAATAACACAGCACAATAGAAACACAAAGGCCAAACAGAGGGAGACAACAACATAGCACAATAGAAACACAAAGGCCAAACAGAGGGAGACAATAACACAGCACCATAGGAACACAAAGGCCAAACAGAGGGAGACAATAACACAGCACCATAAAAACACAAAGGCCAAACAGAGGGAGACAACAACATAGCACAATAGAAACACAAAGGCCAAACAGAGGAAGACAATAACACAGCACCATAGAAACACAAAGGCCAAACAGAGGGAGACAATAACACAGCACCATAGAAACACAAAGGCCAAACAGAGGGAGACAACAACATAGCACAATAGAAACACAAAGGCCAAACAGAGGGAGACAATAACACAGCACCATAGAAACACAAAGGCCAAACAGAGGGAGACAATAACATAGCACCATAAAAACACAAAGGCCAAACAGAGGAAGACAATAACACAGCACAATAGAAAAACAAAGGCCAAACCTAGGGAGACAACAACATAGCACCATAGGAACACAAAGGCCAAACAGATGGAGACAACAACATAGCACCATAGGAACACAAAGGCCAGACAGATGGAGACAACAACATAGCACCATAGAAACACAAAGGTCAAACAGACGGAGACAATAACACAGCACCATAGGAACACAAAGGCCAGACAGATGGAGACAACAACATAGCACAATAGAAACACAAAGGCCAAACAGAGGGAGACAATAACAAAGCCCCATAGAAACACAAAGGTCAAACAGACGGAGACAATAACACAGCACCATAGGAACACAAAGGCCAGACAGATGGAGACAACAACATAGCACAATAGAAACACAAAGGCCAAACAGAGGGAGACAACAACATAGCACCATAGGAACACAAAGGCCAAACATAGGGAGACAACAACACAGCACAATAGAAACACAAAGGCTAAACAGAGGAAGACAATAACAAAGCCCCATAGAAACAAAAAGGTCAAACAGACGGAGACAATAACACAGCACCATAGGAACACAAAGGCCAAACAGAGGGAGACAACAACATAGCACAATAGAAACACAAAGGCCAAACAGAGGGAGACAATAACACAGCACAATAGAAACACAAAGGTCAAACATAGGGAGACAATAACACAGCACCATAGGAACACAAAGGCCAGACAGATGGAGACAACAACATAGCACCATAGAAACACAAAGGCCAGACAGATGGAGACAACAACATAGCACCATAGAAACACAAAGGTCAAACAGACGGAGACAATAACACAGCACCATAGGAACACAAAGGCCAGACAGATGGAGACAACAACATAGCACAATAGAAACACAAAGGACAAACAGAGGGAGACAATAACACAGCACAATAGAAACACAAAGGTCAAACATAGGGAGACAATAACACAGCACCATAGGAACACAAAGGCCAGACAGATGGAGACAACAACATAGCACCATAGAAACACAAAGGCCAGACAGATGGAGACAACAACATAGCACCATAGAAACACAAAGGTCAAACAGACGGAGACAATAACACAGCACCATAGGAACACAAAGGCCAGACAGATGGAGACAACAACATAGCACAATAGAAACACAAAGGCCAAACAGAGGGAGACAATAACAAAGCCCCATAGAAACACAAAGGTCAAACAGACGGAGACAATAACACAGCACCATAGGAACACAAAGGCCAGACAGATGGAGACAACAACATAGCACAATAGAAACACAAAGGCCAAACAGAGGGAGACAACAACATAGCACCATAGGAACACAAAGGCCAAACATAGGGAGACAACAACATAGCACAATAGAAACACAAAGGCCAAACAGAGGGAGACAATAACACAGCACCATAGGAACACAAAGGCCAAACATAGGGAGACAACAACACAGCACAATAGAAACACAAAGGCCAAACAGAGGGAGACAATAACAAAGCCCCATAGAAACACAAAGGTCAAACAGACGGAGACAATAACACAGCACCATAGGAACACAAAGGCCAAACAGATGAAGACAATAACACAGCACAATAGAAACACAAAGGTCAAACATAGGGAGACAATAACACAGCACCATAGGAACACAAAGGCCAGACAGATGGAGACAACAACATAGCACCATAGAAACACAAAGGCCAGACAGATGGAGACAACAACATAGCACCATAGAAACACAAAGGCCAGACAGATGGAGACAACAACATAGCACCATAGAAACACAAAGGCCAGACAGATGGAGACAACAACATAGCACCATAGAAACACAAAGGTCAAACATAGGGAGACAATAACACAGCACCATAGGAACACAAAGGCCAAACAGAGGGAGACAATAACACAGCACAATAGAAACACAAAGGCCAAACATAGGGAGACAACAACATAGCACCATAGGAACACAAAGGCCAAACAGAGGGAGACAATAACACAGCACCATAGGAACACAAAGGTCAAACAGACGGAGACAATAACACAGCACCATAGGAACACAAAGGCCAGACAGATGGAGACAACAACATAGCACAATAGAAACACAAAGGCCAAACAGAGGAAGACAATAACACAGCACCATAGAAACACAAAGGCCAAACATAGGGAGACAACAACATAGCACCATAGGAACACAAAGGCCAGACAGATGGAGACAACAACATAGCACCATAGAAACACAAAGGCCAAACATAGTGTAACGGTCGTCAACACTAAGATTTTTATGCTGTTTGTGTATTCCAACTATTTGTTGACGATCAGCTGATCGCCTTTTATGTGCATTTTTATGTTACGACTTTTGTATTGTTTGAAAATGACTTTTATTTGTTGTGATTAATCTGCAGAACCAGCAGTAGCTTACCTCTTTGTTAAATTCATTTTAGAGCGGTTATATATGTGTGTATTCCTTGTAATGTATTGTTACACGATGTGTATTCATCGTACTTGCCGCCATGTTTTCACGATCTCACTTCGTGTTTACATTCGTTACGTGTTTATATTTTAATTACTTTTTGTATTTATCAGTATAGAGAGTTGTTATTTTATTATAGAAGTATAATGACATTGTTTGATAATTTTTGTAATTAGCGATTAGGAAAACTTAGGAATAATCGGGCGTGGGAACACATTCCAGCAAAGGTCATTCCCACGTACCTGATTGGCTGGCGAGTTTCGCTGGAAAGGTCAACGCGATATGATTGGTGCACGTGCTACCGGCGTATTACGTCAGGTTATAAATGTAGGTTACTACGAGTAGCAGTGCCTTTCTCTGTAGTATAGTTTTCTAGTGAAGTACGTTCCGTCTCAGAGGCGTTTTAGACTTTGGTTAATTTGGCGATTTAGGTTAGCATTTTACTTCGTTGATCACATATTCAGTTTTATTTATTTACTGAGTGATCTTCTGAGTTTATTTACGTATTTTCCGTATATTTTAGAGTTTTATTCCGTTTGACAAAGTAGGGGCAGTCGGTCATATACTTGATCTCTTATCAAGTGACCGACTGGTTAGGACAGTAGGAGATATATCTGAGAATACTAGCGTTAGGAATAAGTTAGGAGTTTTATTTTTAACAGAGTGATCAGCTGGGTTGGGTTTTAGTGCGATATTGTACGTTTTGTTATTTATTGATGTCATGAGTTTGTTATGAGGAGTTCTGTGTGTTTATAAATTAAGAAACTGATTCTAAGTGGTCTTTTGTCACTTTTATGAGAAAGTGTCTGGCATCCCCATATACTGTAGTAATATTACAGTGGGCGAGCCAAGGTGTCAACGTATAGAATATTGAGTCGAGAGTCTGTCAGTACTGTGTGTACTCTGTGTGTCAATAGTCGTCAGAGTGTGTCGTTCGTCGTCACCCTTCTCTTTACTATATAGCTGCGTTACATTTTGGCATCCCCGGCGGGATCCAAATAAACAATTGGATCCAGTGGTCGAACACAGAAAATAAGAGAAACTCTGAGACATTCTTAGTTGTTCTATAAAGTTTATTTTTATTTCACAACATGGGTAGGAAACAGAGGAAGGTCAGAAGTAGAACATCAGTCCTTAGTCGGGATGTGGATAAACAGGGTTCAGACTCTGAAGTCGGTAGCTCTCGTCAGGAGACCCCTGAAAAGAGAATTCCGGATTTAAACTTAAATGTTGTTGAAGTTATTTCAAATTCAGATGTTGAAGTTACTAGTACTAGTTCTACAGGTTCTTATGCTAGTCTCAATACTAGCTCATTACCTGTTTACACTTCTTTGACGGAGAGCCCAAGAGTATCAACAGGTCTACCACCTTTATATTACTATGGAGGTCACCTACCTGAATATAGGAATAAACATGGTATGAATGTTGGACCATTGCAGAACCAAGTTACTGGTTATTTACCAGTTAGCCCAAGTCAAAGTTCATTTACTGGTCATTTACCAGTTGCGTCTAGTACCAATGTGGGTCAAAGTTCATTTACTGGTTATTTACCGGTTGGCCCAAGTTCAAGTTCATTTACTGGTCATTTACCAGTTGCGTCTAGTACCAATACAAGTCAAAGTTCATTTACTGGTCATTTACCAGTTGCGTCTAGTACCAATGTGGGTCAAAGTTCATTTACTGGTTATTTACCTGTTGGCCCAAGTTCAAGTTCATTTACATGTTATTTACCGGTTGGCCCAAGTTCAAGTTCATTTACCAGTTGCGTCTAGTACCAATACGGGTCAAAGTTCATTTACTGGTCATTTACCAGTTGCGTCTAGTACCAATATGGGTCAAACTTCATTTACTGGTTATTTACCAGTTGCGTCAAATGACAACAGAGGTCAAAGTTTATTTACTGGTCATTTACCAGTTGCATCAAATGTTGGATTGAGTCAAACTCTATTTACTGGTCATTTACCAGTTTCATCCAATATCAGTATAGGTCAAGCTTCATTTACTGGTTATTTACCGGTTTCATACAATAGCAGAGTAAGCCATACCGGATCCCCACTTACCGGTTACTCCCAAGCTTCATCCAGCAATCCAACCCCTTATACCGATACTGTACCGGTTTATCAAAATATAAACTCTATACCGTGCGGACATAATGGCTCCGTTGTAAATACAGGTACGGGCAATACTAGCACGTCTCAGCAAGTTACTGATAATATTGCAACCTTTATACACCAGGAAGTACAGCGAGCAATACAGGCCTCAACAATGGTAAACCAAATGCAGCAGAATGATGCAAATCATAAATATATCAGTTCTGAATCTGAAACCGACATTCCGTCAATTCCAAGACGCAGACGTAACAACAGTAAATTACCACGAATACCATCATTTACAGGAAAGGAGGACTGGAAAATTTGGGTCGGACGATTTGAAGAAACTGCTGAAAGGAGAGGCTGGGGAACAGAAGACCGTTTGGATCACCTGCTACCACTTATGCTAGACGATGCCGCAGACTTCGTTTATGGACAGCTTTCAAAGGCAACTAGGAGGGATTACTGCAAATTGATATCAGAATTAGGCAATAGGTTCAGAGTTGTAGAGACCAGAAAGACATATGCAGTTAGATTTTCGAATAGGCAACAAAAATCAGGAGAAAAACCAGAAGCTTTCGCCGCAGACTTAAAGCGTCTTTATGATAAGGCCCATCCAGATAGGAATAGGGAAACAAGGGAGGAGGACTTACTCAGACATTTCTTAGACGGTCTGTCAGACCCAGATGCACAATTTCATATAGAATACATTAAGGACCCAACTAATATTGACGAAGCCGTGCTGCAAGTTGTAACTTTTGAGGAATCAGGGAGACAAGGACACAAAAGAGGGAAAACCATCAGGCAAGTTAAAGCCGATTCACAGAAGAGTTACTCTGACGGGGATGAACCTTCTCAGTCAGGGAATAATGCAGATTTCAGGAATGGGAACAAGGGAAATAACTCTTACAGACATAGCCAAGTCATACAAGAATTGAATGCAGAAATTCAAAGCCTCAAGAAGGAGTTAGAGAAACATAAGAGTGATAAAAACGAAGAAGGAGGGCAGAAAACTCGTGAGGAAAGGGATGGCAATCCTAACAACCCCTCCAAAGGACAAAGGCACGGACATAGGGAACGGATATGTTACTGCTGTCGCCAACCTGGTCACTTTGCTAGAGAGTGCCCCACTAACAACCAATAAGTGAAATGGTCATGTTTTAAGTGAAACCCATCAAACCATAGTAGGAAGTAGTCTCAGTCTCCTGTTAACAAGGAATTTTGTCTCTTTGAGATCTGTGTGGTGCTTATTGAGATCTGTATGGTGTTAATTGAGTCTACATGTATTGAGGTGATAGAGGTCTAGCTGTGTGGTGTTCTTTGAGATACCATCTGTGGGTAGGATGGTCACTCCTGTCTAGGAAGACAGGGAATCTTTCTCCTCAGCATCAGGGAGGCGGCTTGTGGAGAAAAGATGTCGACTCCTGTTACGGCCGAACAGGGGATTTTCGTATCTCGTTGATGTCAGTGTGGTGCTGATCGAGATCTTTGTGGAAACTGATACCGGTATATATATATATCAGTTTATATGTCACATCTGAGGGTAAGATGGTGACACCTGTTAAAGGAAAACAGGAAAATTTTTGTCTCGTCAAGATCAGGATGGTGTTCGTCGAGATCTGTGTGGTTGTTATTGAGATATGTATAGTATCTGATGCCATCTGTGAGTATGGTGGTACTTGATTAAGGAGACTGAGAACTTTCTGTCATAAAGAGACCTGTGTGGAGCTTGTGGAGAACTATGGTTGTTATGGAGATCTGTGTGGTGGCCATCTGTTGGTGAGACTATTGTACCAGGTTGGATATGGAAACAGATACCTAGCCTTTGGACTGTGTGATACCATATACCGTGAGATGTTGATTGCTGATCGCGAGGACACATAATCAGGGAGGATACATTCATTCAGAACTGTGTGGTGCTGTTTCTAGGTGAGATAATGGATTCAGACAATTTGGACTATGGACAGTATGGTAATATAAAATAGACTGTGAACTATTTGTGTATCTACATGTACCATAGTATTGATATTTTGTGTACTAGTATATATTTAGGCAATTATTCAAGTGTTGTCATGTAATTCACTATTGAAATACTGTAAATTATTTTTGGGTAAAAGAAAATATTGTACTTACCATGTCATGGAGGGAGGAAGGGTGATTTTGCTGTTGAAAATTCCGAGTGAATATGTTAAACTTTAAAGTTCAGGAGAACTTATATGCTAAGTGGGGGAGAGATTAAGTAATTATTTATATTTGCCATTTATTATTGAATACAATGTATATGTGTACATGAGCTCAGTTGGATATATATATATGTCAAGGTCTAGATCTACTGATGAGTATTTTGACTATACAGTTTTTGTTCAATAATAATATGAGAGTTGTGTCGAAAACTACATCTATTTTATCAATGATTGAAAATCATTATTGTCAAGTGCTATTGTGACAATTTGTATAAAATGTTTTTTGAGATGAGATACAAGGGAACATTTCTTGTTTGTCACTGGCTATAACTTACTTGAGTCAACCTTTATTTGAGTGAGTATACTCAAATTAATTCATTACCTTGTTTTGGTAAATGCATGAATTGTTTAATGTCATTATTGAAAATGTTGGCCAGTTATATCTGATGAGGTATTAAGTAATCCATAATTTTTCAAACTTTGGCTCAAAGTAATTTGTGAATGTTTTGATTCAAAAATCATATGCGTGAACAGAAATCTTTTAACTTTTGCATTTTTGACTTTTTGCATACCTTTATTATATGTACGCAGGTACAAATTATCTACATTCTAGTCATGCAACTTGATCTCAAATTACCTGTGTGTTCAGATATGTCAATTATTGATGTTGTATAAAAGTTAAATTTTGCTATTTATTTGACTCACAGATATGCATCATTATGCATGTGAGTTGAATTACCTAATTGTTGACGCCATAGACCTTAATGGTGTTGTGAAATTGCATTATTAATATGAATTTTTGAAGAATCACTATGCAACAATGTATGGTGAATGGATTCATGTGCATGTGTGGTACATATATGTTATGATGTAATGTATAGTGCATAATGGGTTATGAAGCAGTATGTAGTGGTACAAATATTTAATAGTTATGATGCTATGTATGGTACATAATGATGATGTTTTATGTAGCTATTGCCTCATTTGTTGGAAAACATGTTTACTTATTTTGAGTAATACTGTGTGGTACTCTGTACTCTGTGCAGCTGTGTGGTGCATAATTTTGAAGTTTTAAGTAAGCATGGTTGAACTGTTTGAATTATACATGCTATCTTTGAAACATTTTCTGTGTGGTAACCCTGTGAGGTATTGGATCGTTTGAAATACATCATTACATGTGCTGTTTAGTTTTTGAAACAGTAAAGTTCTGTGTGGTGCATAATATTAATATATATTATTATATGCATTGTTTCAATTGTTTTCAATATACAATAGTGTTTGACGTACTTTTGTTGAGTGTTCCAAAGGGACTTGGAATTTAAGTAGGGGAGAATGTAACGGTCGTCAACACTAAGATTTTTATGCTGTTTGTGTATTCCAACTATTTGTTGACGATCAGCTGATCGCCTTTTATGTGCATTTTTATGTTACGACTTTTGTATTGTTTGAAAATGACTTTTATTTGTTGTGATTAATCTGCAGAACCAGCAGTAGCTTACCTCTTTGTTAAATTCATTTTAGAGCGGTTATATATGTGTGTATTCCTTGTAATGTATTGTTACACGATGTGTATTCATCGTACTTGCCGCCATGTTTTCACGATCTCACTTCGTGTTTACATTCGTTACGTGTTTATATTTTAATTACTTTTTGTATTTATCAGTATAGAGAGTTGTTATTTTATTATAGAAGTATAATGACATTGTTTGATAATTTTTGTAATTAGCGATTAGGAAAACTTAGGAATAATCGGGCGTGGGAACACATTCCAGCAAAGGTCATTCCCACGTACCTGATTGGCTGGCGAGTTTCGCTGGAAAGGTCAACGCGATATGATTGGTGCACGTGCTACCGGCGTATTACGTCAGGTTATAAATGTAGGTTACTACGAGTAGCAGTGCCTTTCTCTGTAGTATAGTTTTCTAGTGAAGTACGTTCCGTCTCAGAGGCGTTTTAGACTTTGGTTAATTTGGCGATTTAGGTTAGCATTTTACTTCGTTGATCACATATTCAGTTTTATTTATTTACTGAGTGATCTTCTGAGTTTATTTACGTATTTTCCGTATATTTTAGAGTTTTATTCCGTTTGACAAAGTAGGGGCAGTCGGTCATATACTTGATCTCTTATCAAGTGACCGACTGGTTAGGACAGTAGGAGATATATCTGAGAATACTAGCGTTAGGAATAAGTTAGGAGTTTTATTTTTAACAGAGTGATCAGCTGGGTTGGGTTTTAGTGCGATATTGTACGTTTTGTTATTTATTGATGTCATGAGTTTGTTATGAGGAGTTCTGTGTGTTAAATAAATTAAGAAACTGATTCTAAGTGGTCTTTTGTCACTTTTATGAGAAAGTGTCTGGCATCCCGATATACTGTAGTAATATTACAGAGGGCGAGCCAAGGTGTCAACGGATAGAATATTAAGTCGAGAGTCTGTCAGTACTGTGTGTACTCTGTGTGTCAATAGTCGTCAGAGTGTGTCGTTCGTCGTCACCCTTCTCTTTACTATATAGCTGCGTTACAATAGGGAGACAACAACATAGCACCATAGAAACACAAAGGCCAAACAGAGGGAGACAATAACACAGCACCATAGAAACACAAAGGCCAAACAGAAGGAGACAATAACACAGCACAATAGAAACACAAAGGACAAACAGACGGAAACAATAACACAGCACCATAGAAACACAAAGGCTAAACAGAAGGAGACAATAACACAGCACCATAGAAACACAAAGGCCAAACAGAGGAAGACAATAAAACAGCACAATAGAAACACAAAGGCCAAACAGAGGAAGACAATAACATAGCACCATAGAAACACAAAGGCCAAACAGAGGAAGACAATAACATAGCACCATAGAAACACAAAGGCCAAACAGAGGGAGACAATAACACAGCACAATAGAAACACAAAGGCCAAACAGAGGGAGACAATAACACAGCATTATAGGAACACAAAGGCCAAACAGAGGGAGACAATAACACAGCACCATAGAAACACAAAGGCCAAACAGAGGAAGACAATAACACAGCACAATAGAAAAACAAAGGCCAAACATAGGGAGACAACAACATAGCACAATAGAAAAACAAAGGCCAAACATAGGGAGACAACAACATAGCACCATAGAAACACAAAGGCCAAACAGAGGGAGACAATAACATAGCACCATAGAAACACAAAGGCCAAACAGAGGGAGACAACAACATAGCACAATAGAAATACAAAGGCCAAACAGAGGGAGACAATAACACAGCACCATAGGAACACAAAGGCCAAACAGAGGGAGACAACAACATAGCACAATAGAAACACAAAGGCCAAACATAGGGAGACAATAACACAGCACCATAGAAACACAAAGGCCAAACATAGGGAGACAATAACATAGCACCATAAAAACACAAAGGCCAAACAGAGGGAGACAACAACATAGCACAATAGAAAAACAAAGGCCAAACAGAGGGAGACAATAACATAGCACCATAAAAACACAAAGGCCAAACAGAGGAAGACAATAACACAGCACAATAGAAAAACAAAGGCCAAACATAGGGAGACAACAACATAGCACCATAGGAACACAAAGGCCAAACAGATGAAGACAACAACACAGCACCATAGAAACACAAAGGCCAAACAGAGGGAGACAATAACACAGCACAATAGAAACACAAAGGCCAAACAGAGGGAGACAACAACATAGCACCATAGAAACACAAAGGTCAAACAGACGGAGACAATAACACAGCACCATAGGAACACAAAGGCCAGACAGATGGAGACAACAACATAGCACAATAGAAACACAAAGGCCAAACAGAGGGAGACAATAACAAAGCCCCATAGAAACACAAAGGCTAAACAGACGGAGACAATAACACAGCACAATAGAAACACAAAGGCCAAACAGAGGGAGACAATAACACAGCACAATAGAAACACAAAGGCCAAACAGAGGGAGACAATAACATAGCACAATAGAAACACAAAGGCCAAACAGAGGAAGACAATAACACAGCACAATAGAAAAACAAAGGCCAAACATAGGGAGACAACAACATAGCACCATAGGAACACAAAGGCCAAACATAGGGAGACAACAACATAGCACCATAGAAACACAAAGGCCAAACATAGGGAGACAACAACATAGCACCATAGAAAAACAAAGGCCAAACAGAAGGAGACAATAACACAATAGAAACACAAAGGCCAAACAGAGGGAGACAACAACATAGCACAATAGAAACACAAAGGCCAATCATAGGGAGACAACAACATAGCACAATAGAAACACAAAGGCCAAACAGAGGGAGACAATAACACAATAGAAACACAAAGGCCAAACAGAGGGAGACAATAACACAGCACCATAGAAACACAAAGGCCAAACAGAAGAAGACAATAACACAGCACAATAGAAACACAAAGGACAAACAGACGGAAACAATAACACAGCACCATAGAAACACAAAGGCTAAACAGAAGGAGACAATAACACAGCACCATAGAAACACAAAGGCCAAACATACGGAGACAATAACACCGCACCATAGGAACACAAAGGCCAAACAGAGGGAGATAATAACATAGCACCATAGAAACACAAAAGACAAACATAGGGAGACAATAACACAGCACCATAGAAACACAAAGGCCAAACAGAGGGAGACAATAACACAGCACAATAGAAAAACAAAGGCCAAACAGAGGGAGACAATAACACAGCACCATAGAAACACAAAGGCCAAACAGAGGAAGACAATAACATAGCACCATAGAAACACAAAGGCCAAACAGAGGGAGACAATAACGCAGCACAATAGAAACACAAAGGCCAAACAGAGGGAGACAATAACACAGCATTATAGGAACACAAAGGCCAAACAGAGGGAGACAATAACACAGCACCATAGAAACACAAAGGCCAAACAGAGGAAGACAATAACACAGCACAATAGAAACACAAAGGCTAAACAGAGGAAGACAATAACATAGCACCATAGAAACACAAAGGCCAAACAGAGGAAGACAATAACATAGCACCATAGAAACACAAATGCCAAACAGAGGGAGACAATAACATAGCACCATAGAAACACAAAGGCCAAACAGAGGGAGACAATAACATAGCACCATAGAAACACAAAGGCCAAACAGAGGGAGACAATAACACAGCACAATAGAAACACAAAGGCCAAACAGAGGGAGACAATAACACAGCATTATAGGAACACAAAGGCCAAACAGAGGGAGACAATAACATAGCATTATAGGAACACAAAGGCCAAACAGAGGGAGACAATAACACAGCACCATAGGAACACAAAGGCCAAACAGAGGGAGACAATAACACAGCACCATAAAAACACAAAGGCCAGACAGAGGGAGACAATAACATAGCACCATAGAAACACAAAGGCCAAACAGAGGGAGACAATAACATAGCACCATAGAAACACAAAGGCCAAACAGAGGGAGACAACAACATAGCACAATAGAAACACAAAGGCCAAACAGAGGGAGACAATAACATAGCACCATAGAAACACAAAGGCCAAACAGAGGGAGACAACAACATAGCACAATAGAAACACAAAGGCCAAACATAGGGAGACAACATCATAGCACAATAGAAACACAAAGGCTAAACAGAGGAAGACAATAACATAGCACCATAGAAACACAAAGGCCAAACAGAGGAAGACAATAACATAGCACCATAGAAACACAAAGGCCAAACAGAGGGAGACAATAACATAGCACCATAGAAACACAAAGGCCAAACAGAGGGAGACAATAACATAGCACCATAGAAACACAAAGGCCAAACAGAGGGAGACAATAACACAGCACAATAGAAACACAAAGGCCAAACAGAGGGAGACAATAACACAGCATTATAGGAACACAAAGGCCAAACAGAGGGAGACAATAACATAGCATTATAGGAACACAAAGGCCAAACAGAGGGAGACAATAACACACCACCATAGGAACACAAAGGCCAAACAGAGGGAGACAATAACACAGCACCATAAAAACACAAAGGCCAGACAGAGGGAGACAATAACATAGCACCATAGAAACACAAAGGCCAAACAGAGGGAGACAATAACATAGCACCATAGAAACACAAAGGCCAAACAGAGGGAGACAACAACATAGCACAATAGAAACACAAAGGCCAAACAGAGGGAGACAATAACATAGCACCATAGAAACACAAAGGCCAAACAGAGGGAGACAATAACATAGCACCATAGAAACACAAAGGCCAAACATAGGGAGACAACATCATAGCACAATAGAAACACAAAGGCTAAACAGAGGAAGACAATAACATAGCACCATAGAAACACAAAGGCCAAACAGAGGAAGACAATAACATAGCACCATAGAAACACAAAGGCCAAACAGAGGGAGACAATAACATAGCACCATAGAAACACAAAGGCCAAACAGATGGAGACAACAACATAGCACCATAGAAACACAAAGGCCAAACATAGGGAGACAACAACATAGCACCATAGAAACACAAAGGCCAAACAGAGGGAGACAATAACATAGCACCATAGAAACACAAAGGCCAAACAGAGGGAGACAATAACATAGCACCATAGAAACACAAAGGCCAAACATAGGGAGACAACATCATAGCACAATAGAAACACAAAGGCTAAACAGAGGAAGACAATAACATAGCACAATAGAAACACAAAGGCCAAACAGAGGAAGACAATAACATAGCACCATAGAAACAGAAAGGCCAAACAGAGGGAGACAATAACATAGCACCATAGAAACACAAAGGCCAAACAGATGGAGACAACAACATAGCACCATAGAAACACAAAGGCCAAACAGAGGGAGACAACAACATAGCACCATAGAAACACAAAGGCCAAACAGAGGGAGACAATAACATAGCACCATAAAAACACAAAGGCCAAACAGAGGAAGACAATAACACAATAGAAACACAAAGGCCAAACATAGGGAGACAACATCATAGCACAATAGAAACACAAAGGCCAAACAGAGGAAGACAATAACATAGCACAATAGAAACACAAAGGCCAAACAGAGGGAGACAATAACACAGCACAATAGAAACACAAAGGCCAAACAGAGGGAGACAATAACACAATGGAAACACAAAGGCCAAACAGAGGAAGACAATAACATAACACAATAGAAACACAAAGGCCAAACAGAGGGAGACAATAACACAGCACCATAGAAAAACAAAGGCCAAACATACGGAGACAATAACACCGCACCATAGGAACACAAAGGCCAAACAGAGGAAGACAATAACACAGCACCATAGAAACACAAAGGCCAAACAGAGGGAGACAACAACATAGCACAATAGAAAAACAAAGGCCAAACAGAGGGAGACAATAACACAGCACAATAGAAACACAAAGGACAAACAGACGGAAACAATAACACAGCACCATAGAAACACAAAGGCCAAACAGAGGAAGACAATAACACAGCACCATAGAAACACAAAGGCCAAACAGAGGAAGACAATAACACAGCACCATAGAAACACAAAGGCCAAACAGAGGGAGACAATAACACAGCACCATAGAAACACAAAGGCCAAACAGAGGAAGACAATAACACAGCACCATAGAAACACAAAGGCCAAACAGAGGAAGACAATAACACAGCACCATAGAAACACAAAGGCCAAACATAGGGAGACAATAACACAGCACCATAGAAACACAAAGGCCAAACAGAGGGAGACAATAACACAGCACCATAGAAACACAAAGAACAAACAGACGGAGACAATGAAACACAAAGAACAGACGGAGACAATAACATAGCATCATAGAAACACGAAGGCCAAACAGATGGAGACAATAACACAGCACCATAGAGACACGAAGGCCAAACAGACGGAGACAATCACACAGCATTATAGAAACACAAACACACGTTTCAAGTCATCTAACGTCATGTTTTCTGATGACGTTACTTAAGAAATGAATCTTATATTTTTTTTCTGTCGATGCAGGTATCACCCGAAAAATTGGACAGAAAAATGCATCAATGCGCGTTCCGCGTTGATGCAAAAGTTTTCTGTCCAATTTTTCGGATGACACCTGCATCAACAGAAAAAAATATAAGATTCATTTCTTATCATTTAATTACGGAAAACAGACTGTTTTCTTGGATCTAACAACAATCAATTACCGCACTATATTTCGTAAGTCGGAAGGTTTCGCAGTGATACGTTTGCCAAAACAAGTTATGGCAGCCGCCATGATTCAAACAGGGAACGATCTCTCTCTATATCTTTGAAATAAGGACCAACTTGAGCAAATTCTACATGCACTGTTAATTTTTGAGTAAGTAGAAAAGAAATGGTACCCTTGAAATGACAAGAAAACATCAACAAATTGTATTTTCAGCAACGAGTTCATTCGTGTTTGAGGGAACCCCCAGTTCTAAAATAAAGTGCTATAAATAGACTTCCGTGAAAAATTGTGTTGATCGATGTATCAACAAAATTTCTAAGCCAATCAGAATCTTCGTTTCTAGAAAATGACAATGGAAATCAAATGATAGTTACGTCATAATAAGATTCTCTTTATCACTGGTCAATTAGAGCCTTTGAGACAATTTATGTGTCTCACATAGGCTGTCTCACAGCGTACGAGCAAATTTGGAGAAGAAGAGTTTCTACTGAGTGAGACATAAAGATTTTCACTCGTGACGGAATTCACTCCTCTCGGGAAAAGACAAACCGGGTCTATTTTTATGTCTCGCTCAGTAGGTCGTGATAGAACCTATTAATCTATGGTTTATAATTAGAAAATGTCGCCATAATCTCTGCATAATATATTTCGCCTGTCAAAATATTTTGAACCTCATGATCATGTTTCCATCGCCAATGTCTATAACACTCTGGTCGATCTCAATCATAATCACGTATAATTGAAAAATGAAAGATACGAGGTGTCAATAACCTTGCGCATCCAGAACCGTTATAGTTCGCTTCTGTATAGATAAGCTTGGAAAGCAACCAACAATGCCACATAACTACGTAAACTTGTCATCTCGTGCATTACCGATGGCTTGGATATGTCTCGTACGTCTGTCACCACGGAAAGTTGCCCTCTTGTGTCGTGCTCATGTATATTGATAAGATTAATTTGAATGACAAATATGGATAATGACCATATCCCTGTCTACAGTACAAAATCGATAATTCAGAAAATCAGAAACCGAAGGCATACAAAATCAGGACAAAACAGGAACCAAAGCAAACAAAAACAAAAACCTCCACCATATGAAAAGAAGCGAACTCCCGATATGAGAGTGAGACCAGGTGCCCAGGAAGAGTAAGCATCTCCTGCTTGCATGCAACACCCGTCGCTTCAATTCGGTAGAAATGAGTTAAAGAAGATCCTGACGATAATCTCAACAGCACTCACAATAGAGCACAAAATTAAACATCGACGGACCCCTAGCAAGCTAGAGGTGGGACCAGGTGCCCGGGAGGAGTAAGCATCCCCTGTTGGCTAGCCGCACCCGCCGTCGATGTAAATGAAGCATGGAAATGAAAATATATAAAATTCATGCACTGTCTGACGTTATGTCTATATAGAAAGTGCTATGGCGACAATGTCAGGGAAGTATATTCAAAACACTTACTGTCAAACCCCTCGCGGGGAACTTTTTTACGAGCTCCACACGGCAAAGGGCATAAGTGTGACACAAATGAGTTAAAGAAGATCCTGACTATAATCTCAACAGCACTCACAATAGAGCACAAAATTAAACATCGACGGACCCCTAGCAAGCTAGAGGTGGGACCAGGTGCCCGGGAGGAGTAAGCATCCCCTGTTGGCTAGCCGCACCCGCCGTCGATGTAAATGAAGCATGGAAATGAAAATATATAAAATTCATGCACTGTCTGACGTTATGTCTATATAGAAAGTGCTATGGCGACAATGTCAGGGAAGTATATTCAAAACACTTACTGTCAAACCCCTCGCGGGGAACTTTTTTACGAGCTCCACACGGCAAAGGGCATAAGTGTGACACAAATGAGTTAAAGAAGATCCTGACGATAATCTCAACAGCACTCACAATAGAGCACAAAATTAAACATCGACGGACCCCTAGCAAGCTAGAGGTGGGACCAGGTGCCCGGGAGGAGTAAGCATCCCCTGTTGGCTAGCCGCACCCGCCGTCGATGTAAATGAAGCATGGAAATGAAAATATATAAAATTCATGCACTGTCTGACGTTATGTCTATATAGAAAGTGCTATGGCGACAATGTCAGGGAAGTATATTCAAAACACTTACTGTCAAACCCCTCGCGGGGAACTTTTTTACGAGCTCCACACGGCAAAGGGCATAAGTGTGACACAAATGAGTTAAAGAAGATCCTGACGATAATCTCAACAGCACTCACAATAGAGCACAAAATTAAACATCGACGGACCCCTAGCAAGCTAGAGGTGGGACCAGGTGCCCGGGAGGAGTAAGCATCCCCTGTTGGCTAGCCGCACCCGCCGTCGATGTAAATGAAGCATGGAAATGAAAATATATAAAATTCATGCACTGTCTGACGTTATGTCTATATAGAAAGTGCTATGGCGACAATGTCAGGGAAGTATATTCAAAACACTTACTGTCAAACCCCTCGCGGGGAACTTTTTTACGAGCTCCACACGGCAAAGGGCATAAGTGTGACACAAATGAGTTAAAGAAGATCCTGACGATAATCTCAACAGCACTCACAATAGAGCACAAAATTAAACATCGACGGACCCCTAGCAAGCTAGAGGTGGGACCAGGTGCCCGGGAGGAGTAAGCATCCCCTGTTGGCTAGCCGCACCCGCCGTCGATGTAAATGAAGCATGGAAATGAAAATATATAAAATTCATGCACTGTCTGACGTTATGTCTATATAGAAAGTGCTATGGCGACAATGTCAGGGAAGTATATTCAAAACACTTACTGTCAAACCCCTCGCGGGGAACTGTCACATCCGGTTACTTCCATTTTGGAAGATATAGAGTACAATCTTTGGTTGGATGGTGCAAATGGTCTATGACAGAATATCATCCACCATTCTGGATAGTGGGACATCATAGTGTATGACGAGTTCCCCATATCGACCGTAGAACTTCCTCAGTGACGATGTTAGTCGGTCACAAACATATCCCTGACTGAGAAGCTTATCTGAAAGACGCCTAGCTCTCAGAACAAAATCCGTATATTTGGTACTTGCTCTGGCATAGCGTATCAACTGAGATATGAACACGCCATAAGCAGGCGATGAAGGGATGTTGCTACTCAGAAAAGGAAAGTTCGTAATGCTGAAATTGAAGTCGTCACGTTTGTCATAGAGTGAGGTGTTCATGTGACCATCAGTGTCGTAGGACAACATTATGTCCAAATAGGATGCTGAATTATTTGTGTCTGTAGTTTCTTTGACTTCAAGCTCCGAAGGATAGATACTGCTCAGGTAATCCGCGAATTTTGGATTATTGATGGACAACACATCGTCTATGTATCTGTAAGTGAAGTTGAAATCAGAAGCGAAGTATCTTTTCCCTTCAGAGACCAAAGATTGAATGAATTCAGCTTCGTACGAGTAAAGGAAAATGTCGGCAAGGAGTGGGGCACAATTGGTACCCATTGGAATTCCGACAATTTGCTGGAAGACCTTTCCTCCAAACACCACAAAAATGTTGTCGATCAGAAAGTTTAACATCTGAATAATGTCTGTTTCAGTGTACTTATTTTCAGAATCTGACTTTTCTTTTACAAAGTAGGTTTTGTCATAGTTAACAACAATAAATTTGTATTTGCGATTACCGTTCTTACTTGTAAACGCATTACTTATAATTTTTGCGAGTCTTTCTTTCAATTTAGAATGTGGAATTGTAGTGTAAAGTGTCGAAAAATCAAAGGCTTTGATCGAATGGACTCTACTAAAATGAGTGGATTTCATGATAGCATAACGATAATCACGAGTACTCAGTGATCACTATGTCCATATCATTCTCTGATATTCCTGGGCATCTGGCCCCGAGGTTATAAAACTGTTACCGTGCTCAACTCAAATCTCAGGCTCAAACTCAAGTATCGTACTCCGCCGAGCATGACTCTTGAGTTTGAGCACATTTGAGGTTATAAAGCATTTTGAGCACATTCTCGGCTGAGAAAAGTTCTGAGCATCGTAGTCTAGCGTAGAAACGTTCTACTTTCCGACCTAAGTAGTAAATATTTCCAAAACCTACCTTTATAGCACAATATAGATTGACTGCATGTTTTTGGTGATGAATTCTTACATTCAAGCAATATATGCAGCATTTTACCGTCAAATTACCTGAATATAAGGTTACTATCGATAAATCACACGATCTTTCATTGAAATCTGTGTAAATATAACTACAAGAAAGAAAATGACGTCACAAAGTGCGTCACATCTCTTCTTTCATATTCAAGAGGCTAACATTTGCTCCGCCGGTTCAGATCACTTTAAAAAGACAATAGCTTCCAGACTGATTCGACGCAGTCAGAGTATTTTTTGGAAAATTCTACTTTACGAGTTTCAATAAGGGAACCATAATCAGACATAAAATGTTTATTTGAATTTAGCGACGCTGCATTGATTAATTTCAAAGGCTCCACCTATAGCCATTTTGTTTTACTATCATAATGTGACTCCATGGAGAGTTTCATTATGATCACGTGATTAATGCATCAGATCACCCATTAGTTTTATTTTGCCGTTGGCTATGCCGAATGAAATCGACCAGCGTCGAAGTTGTAAATTCTTGAAAAATATTTGAAATGTATTCTTCAAATAATATATTGATAAATTCTCCGTCACCAAATTTGATAGATAATACACAAACTAAGGGGTTATCTCCCTGAAAGCATAGCTCTGTCCTTAGCTGGTTCTTTTGTATACATTTTGGCATATATCTAGAATTTCGCTAGATTTTCAGATCATTTGATTTCTGTTTTGCGGCCTTATTGGTTTCCTTAAACTGGTTTATCTGTACACTTTTAATCCTACAGACTATGAGACTCTTTTCATTTTTGCGCCATTCTGAATCAAGGGCGAGTCGCAGATATAACTCTTTTCGGGTGCTTGTTTTGTTTTATTTCTCTCTATCATTTTTTTTCTGACTCATTTTGTACTTTCATCCAGAAATAGTGACAACAAACATTATAGATATGAAAAGCACTTTATTTAAAACGTGCTGCCACGAAATACGATTCGAACACAACGAGTTCGTGTATTGTTCTTTATGCAAGTACTTTCTAATTGACACTACCTCAAAATAACCGGGAATATGAAACAGTGTTATAATGGTGCCCGTAACCTTGCTATGTATCACGACTTTAATGTGATATTTTGTGAATTTGAGAGTATCTAGTTCTCTGTTCTGTCGACGTGTCTTACAATATAAAAGTAACAGGAATACAATTTTGATCCACATTCGTGGAATACATACAATGTACGATATCGGTATCGGAAGACACCTTACCTTACAGCCAGTATGAAATGCCCAGAATTTCCAGTTCCTGGAACATTTATAATCGTGTGCATCTTGATCTGCCTCGTTTATCTTATGGCAATTCATATTTTTCTCGGGTGTCGAAAAATTGCATACAACGTAAAATTCTGGCTTTTGCATGTTTTGGTAACGAATTTGCTAGTGGGCCTCTTCATATGCGTATCTGTTGCACTTAATTTTTTGGACAAGAGGACTTACAGTTTTCTTCTACGATGTTGCAATGTATCTGCTCGATTTGGAGGACACACAGGTTTGCTCATGATGACTGCAATGGGAATAGACAGATTTTTATCTCTGAAGTTTAATATCCGTTACCATTTATACGTTACGCAACAAAGAATAAAGATATACGCTTTCATACTGTACGTCTTGAGTTGTCTGTCCGTTCTAACAGGCTTTATAGGAAAGGAAAAGAGTTGTCATTATTTTCGAGTAATGAATACAACATATTCTCAAGGATATGTTTCAGTCACGATGTTTCTCGTGCTCACGTCATTAAACGTATTCCTGTACACATTCGTTGGAATCGTTGCTCTTAAAAAGAGAAAATCAAGAGCTTCTGTCCCATCTATGAGAAGGAATGATTATTACAGATTCTTGAACCTAACTGCAAAGTCGTTTTCATTCGTGCTTTTGTACATGTTTTTAATCTTTCCTGTCTCCATTTATCAGTTCTTCTTGCTTGCCGAAGAGAGTGGCAGTTCAAAGCTACCACTGGCCACTCATCGCCTCATGAGAAGTCTAACACTCATATTTTTTGTACTACTTCCATGTGTGTGTGTCGCAAGTTACAAAGAAAGCCGCTACCGTTGTCTTCGGTTACTATGCTTTCGTAACAAACGTTACAAGAACAAGCTAATCGCAGAATTTAAGCAGAGATATGCATCTCATGAAATCTTTACGGTTGAAAAGAGGAGTGATACAGACATTGAAGAAAAATCTTCTTGAAGCAGTTTTTTAACTAGTATGTGTCGCAAGTTACGAAGAAAGCAGCCATCGTTTTATTTTGTAATAAACGTTTCAAGAAAAACTGATCAAATAGTTTATACACGATGGAATATTGACGACAGACACAGACATCTCAAGAAAAATTAAATATTGACTGATGTGGTCTTAATAAAGCAAACGTATATGGCTGTCGCAATTTACAAGTTCCTACAAGTCGCAATTGTTTTCTTCGATCAAGTACAGTGCCTCTGTAATATTGCAAGGAAAATTGATCATAGAGTTCAAACAGACATATACATGTTAAACGTCTTCAGATTCAGTAGCATCATTTAGCATCATTTAAGAACAGATGAATTTTAGATCCTGTGAAATTTACGCGTTACAATGAGGACTTTAAAGACAGACTGAAACTTGGTAGTCTGTTAAAAGCGTTCCAGTGTCGCAAATAACAAAGAAAGTCCTCCTGTGATAAACGTTACAAAGACAAACTGAACATCATGGAAAAGATGATCGGCATGGAACTTTGTTTAAAAAAATGCATTGAAATTTGTAACAGAGTGCTCTTTTTAAAGTGCTTCACACAACTACGTGACATCATCATTGTTTTTATAGTGACGTCATCATTGTGTAAATCAATACATTGTTTGTGTTCTAATCATGAGATATTCTTTTTTAAGATAGAGTATCCCTCAGGTCTGAATTGCTGGTAATGTGTTGCCCGGATACCCTATTTTTTCTCTTCAGAATATTGTTCAGATTACCAAAAATATCGTTTTGGGAAAAGAAACTCGTATAGTTACATTTTATCACCTCTAAGAAGGCTTTTTTTTCTTACTTTTCCCAATGTTAACGTTCAAACGGCTTAAGATCTCGGTTTAATCATGAAACCACAAATTATTTTTTGTTCGTTTACTAGAAACAGGTTTAACATAAGCTTTGAATATATGGAAATGTATGGGCAACGGAAAGGGTATAAAAGACGTCAAATCTTAACGAACAAACATAATACTCGATTAATGTAAAATGTAAATATAGACAAGTTAAATTGAAGATTTTAATATAAAAGAAAACACCATTAACTGTTAATTTCCACTATAATAACCCGAAAATCCAAATAAACAAACAAGAAAAAAAACATCAACGATTTAAGTTGGGTCCCTACTCGTGAATTTAACAAATGAATTTTGTATTTTAATGTTATTTTCTATACATAATAGGCAAAATGACATAATGAACACAGACATAGATAGGTAATTTTGTTTTCATTAAAGATAAAGTACATTAAAGAAAGTTACCCTAACACTTAAAAATTGAGAAATATCAAATATCCATCATATGCTTTTGAACCCTCCAAATTCAGTGATGATACGAATATGTTTATTTGTTTTGTTTTATTTTATGATAACAAGTCATATAAAAGAAATACAACACATAAAATGATATTGTAACATAAATCAAAGTATGATATATCTCCAAGCATTAGGGTACCCCCTTATAATTTCATAACATCATTGACCAAGAATATGTACTAAATTCAACTTTTTGCATAAAAAAACAGATGAATTTTTTTCATTTTGTAATATTTCATAGAATTATGTATGTAGATGAAGAAAAAATCACATACAGGTACACAGTTTTTGAAATGATCATGGTATGGCTCCAAACATAGGGGTACCCCCTTATAATGTTATCATATTTTCGACAAATAATATATAGTATATCACATTTTTGTGCAAAAAACAACAGATGGAATTTCTTCAAATTGGATCATTTTATACGATAATGTATATAGATGGTGAAAAAAAATCGCATACAGGTATACAATTTTATAAATGATCAAGATATGGCTACAAACATAAGGGTACCCTCTTATAATTTCATCACATTTTCAACTAAGAAATTATACTATATGTTTGGTGTGGACATTGATAGATTGCACCATCTTTTCTTCTTTTGGCATTTAAGATCTTCTGTCTGTGTTTTTCAATGCGCTGGCTCGTCCCTCACCAGCCATTGTAAAATGTTATACGCAGACTGCTGCATATAAGGAAAAACCTAGAACGGTTCGAGTAGGGAGCCAGACAATGCTGCAAGATAAACAACTAAAAATAGATCTAACAGTCACCGATGTTACAATCAACAGACAATACTCTAATGTACGCTAGGTGGCGCTAGACGCGAGCTCGAGTACTTTGTTGATTGTTATTTGTGTTATTTATTGTACATATTGCATGCACTAATTCATGTCATGTATTAGCATCTAATTGTAATTACATTATTTGTTCTATAATGAACACTGATTTGAAATTGAACAGTACATAAGCATATAACAGTCACTCAATTTTGCAAGCAAATGATAGAACTCTTTTAATGCATCACTCATATATTATATGTCTGTAATAAGGTGGTGCCTTATTTTGATATCGAGATTTTGAATATTAGTTTTTGATTGATATTTTGTACAGATTATAAATAGTAAAAATGTCAGAATATACTTCAAACTTATGTTATTGGCATGTCCTTTAAATTAATACTGGTGGCTTCGCCTCGCCCAATACAACTTGTTTAATCGACCCAATATATTTCTGTATCCCCCCTGTAAAACACTGTATACATAACTAATATTATCACGCCTCAGACAAAATTGTTGGAATCTGATTGGTATGTGTTTTATAGGGGGATACTATTAGTTATACTGTGTTTTACAGGGGGGATACAGAAATATATTGGGTCGAAGAAAAAAGTTGTATTGGGCGAAGCGAAGCCGAGCCCAATACAACTTTTTTCATCGACCCAATATTATTAGTTACACGGTTAGTTAGTGACCTGATACGGAAAATGCATGGTGTGAAAAGAAAACCCGTATCGGGCGAGGCGAAAGCACACACCATGTATTTTTCCGTATCAGGTCACTAACTAACCGTGTAACGAATTTATCACGTCGAAGACCTCTAACTGTATGCGTGGGGGTATCTGTATCGTAGAATTCACTCAAATGTCTTCCCTTTAAGCGTATCAATCATTGAAAACTTTGTGTTATTTTTTAATATTGTTTATACTCCGAAGTGTATTTTAAAAGGATATTAAAATAATATCATGTCAGTAAAATAATACAACATAATATTCGGTTCTTCTCGATCGATCAGATTGCAAGAAATTTGCCAGAGGTGGGATTTTCTGTATCCCCCCTGTAAAACACTGTATACATAACTAGTTTAGTTATATATGCACATCATTCTCACTTATCTGGAGACAATCTGTTTCTATCATGTTCCTATCATGCTTGCAACTTTCAGAGAAGACCTGTTTTCTCCGACGGGGTTTAAACATGGCCCGTCATGGAGTCCCATCGTCAAGAATGCCATAGTACAACAAATCAAGAGGCGAATGAGAGGCAAATGCAGGAAATTGAGTCACGACTTTAACCCGATAGCGCTGCGATGCAGGAGATTGAGACACGACTTTAACCCGATAGCGCTGCCAGGCGCGTAGCTGGCCCTGTTTGGAAGTGCAAGCCCGATATGGCAAGGGGTCTGGGGGCCCGACGGAGAACGATTTCAGCAAATTTGAGTGGCTAAAAATACATTTTAAATGCACATTTTTAAACAAATTTTCTCAATGACTATACTGTCAAAAGCCACAAATTTTCAATAAAATCGGACCACTGGAACTCGTTTATCAGCTAGTATAAGGGACGATCCATTTGATATTCTTGGGTGGGGCCTTTGGTTTTTTTGTCGGGGCAAGATTATTTTTCTCGCCCCAGGCCCAGGGTGGAGCAAAATTATTTTGTCTTGCAAAGTTGGAGCAAGATTTTTTTTTTCAGATTTCAATTGGTAAATTGGTGAAAAACTGAAGTTCTCCTTCAAAGCTTGCATTTAAAATTAGAATCTATAGCGACACATGCGTCTATTAACAGTAGCACCTTTAAAGAAACATTTTTTTCATTAACATGCATTCTTTTTATATTTTCAAATAAATAAATGAAACATGATATTTTGCCTAAAAGGAATAATGTTTTGATAGATAACTATGGCAAGCCATTTTTCAAATCTATTTTATTTTCATTGTTTTTCATTTATTTATTATTCATTTATTTCTTGTTTAATTTCATATTTTTATCACCGAATAATGTGCAAGCCCGGGCTTATTGGCTTACATGGCAGCTACGCGCCTGGCTGCGATCATGACAAGAATGCGACAAGAGAAAAATCAAAATTCAAATTCAAAAGAATTCAGACGCGAATGTTTTAAACAGTAAAAGCCGGGCTTCCACTGTCGCGAATGCAGAGGCGATAGAGATACGATTAGGTGATTTTGTTAAATCGTAGCGCATTCTCCTCTCAATCGCGGGCATTCTCGTCTCATCGTGTCACTATCGTGTCATGTTCTCCTGCATTCTCCTCTGATCGCGGCACCGACGCGAATGCTTTAAACTGTTTAAAACATTCGCCTCACACTCGCGGCACATGCGCAGCGCATTCGCCTGGCATTTTCCTCCATTCGCAGCGCGTTCTCCTCACATTCGCGTACATTCTTGTTCCCAAGGTGGAGGAGAATGAGCCACGATAGAGCCCCGATAGAGCCCCGACAAGAAAGAATCTGACACGAATGTGATGCGAATGCGCCGAGAATGTGACGCGAATGAAAAAAAACAACGCGAATCAGCCACGATATTGACACGATAGTGACACGATATTGCCACGATAGTACTACATACACACACGACAGTGACAATAATAATTATCTCAGAGTTGATGTAAACGTGTGCGGATCAATATTTTGAAAATTTTGACAATGCCTTTCAAGAGAAAACAACCTGGAAAGAGGTCAAAGTCATCAAAGGGTATCGATGCTCCTGAATATGTCAAATGATTTTGATTTTGCTCATGTCACATTCTTGTCATGATCGCAGCGCTACCGGGTTAAAGTCGTGTCTCAATCTCCTGCATCGCAGCGCTATCGGGTAAAAGTCGTGTCTCAATCTCCTGCATTCGCCTCTCATTCGCCTCAGTGTCTTTTCATCGTGGCGCATTCGTGTCGCATTCTTCTCTATTCTTATCACAGTCGCCTCACTATCGTAGCGGACGCGCAGCATATTCTTGTCGCATTCGCGGCGCTATCGTGTGCCTATGAGAACAGACAAGAATGTGACACGATTGTTCATTCGCCTCTGATCGTAGCTCATTCTCCTCTACATTCGCGACAGTGGAAGCCCGGCTTTTGAAGCATTCGCGTCGGTGCCGCGAACAGAGGAGAATGCAGGAGAACATGACACGATAGTGACACGATGAGACGAGAATGCCCGCGATTGAGAGAAAAATGCGCTACGATTAAACAAAATCACCTAATCGTAGCTCTATCGCCTCTGCATTCGCGACAGTGGAAGTCCGGCTTTAGGCAACGGATCACTTACTGATTGCATATGGGTCCCCAAAGAGCACGTACATGTATGGTGGGGAGTGACCACTGCATCGGTACGTAGTTTGTTTATGTGTGGCCATTAGTTTTTTGTGTATCTATGTCGTCTTGGTGATTGGTATTACATGAGATTACAATTCCATGAAATAGAAGCAAAATATTTCTCAAGTCGAAACAATATATGGCGTCTGTTATCAATAAATATTCGTAACCCTCAGTCCTGATTCCCGACTGTTACCTAAAATCAATTATTGTTCAGATTTCTAGTCGTCTCGCGTGAACTATGTGACATGTGGCCCTCCGTATGCCATTTACATCACGTATAATGTCTATTTGGTCCAGTCGCAACTATGAGAAGGGGAGCTCAAGTTTTTGGAATTTAAGAATTTGAAAAACTAAAGAGGGATCAGCAAGGACTTCGTCACAAAAGACAAAGTCATACTATGAGAGATCAATAAAAGGGTATTGTTTAAGAAGTCCCCTTGTGTTGAAGTATTTAATTTTTGTTTTGTTTCCTCTGAAAGTTCATTTCTTTTCTTTTTTTTTGGGGGGGGGGGGGGGTGCTGGTGATTGGGTTCTGGTATGTATTGAACTCCTAAATATAGATTAACTGTCAATCGTTTAATTTTCATAATATGCCAATGCCTCTAGTGAATTGAAAGAGTTATGTTGATGAATTAATTTACATATATCAAGTATTTTTTTTCGGTTTTAGTTTTTCCTTTTTCTTTCTTTTTGTTTTTCTCTCTGTCAGTTCGAAAGGTCTCAGATAAGAATAAAATCAAAGCAAATTAAAATTGCCAAAACAGTGGTTCATCGATTCATCAAATTTCATATTGTTCTACTTGCCCATTTAAAAAAAAAGATGAGTTTTGTTATTTGTATAAAAATCATTCCAAGGAATGCATGTGTCGCCTGCGACACGTAGCGACACTCAGGAATCACTTTTATAGGGTGTGACATCCAAGTGTGACAGACAGACGGACAACGGACAAAGTGATCCCCAAGTGTCTCTATGCTTCGCAGACGACACCAAAAAAAGAAGGTCATTAGACAAGTCATACTCGTACGCTGCTTCATGTGCCTTATAGATGTTCCTGGAAAATAAATCAGGGGGAATAGATAGTCGTGTCAGAAAAATAAAATGAGTCTGTATGTACATCGATAGCTTGGAGATATGTTAGCAGCTCTGAGCACTTTGGTTTCCATGGTAACGTATGTCAAACTTTTCAATAGCCTTAAACAAATGTAAAATGAAAATAATGATTTTTCTACGCATATTGTGTTACCAATGTCCGTCATTATGGCTGGAAGGAGAAGGAGTCATCGGTCTTTCTAATTCTTTTTTCTTTATATCTAAGCCTCACACTTTTTCGGTCTAGCTTTCCGTTGGAAAAACTACCGTTTTCCGAACATATGAGGGAAAAGCCCGAAAATGTTAGATTGCTGCGATGAACAAGAGCAAAACTTTCAATCGGGTTGTGGTTCATGTTGATTAAAAATAAGAAATTACACAAAGTGGTGCATGTTCATTGAAAATTAAAAAAAAATCATGACACCATAAATTACACCATAATGCATTCGAGCTCTAAACCTACTTCTACATTTCTAACCATTCCAGATTAAATCTATATTTAGAAACAAATTCGTAAATCCAGTATATTTAAACGTAACGTAGATTACCTTAACACGTTTTGATATCTTTAATCACTTAATTACAGTATTTTCATTATTTAACTTGTTTGGAAAGTATGACATGTTAGAACCTATTACCCATGATATTGCTAAATATATGGATTTAAAAATCCAAAGGAGGATTAATTAACAAAGAAGTAAACAACACGAAGAAGGGGTTGAATTCTAACATGAGAAAATTTCTATATTGGAAAATAACTTCTTCTTTTTTCATTTTTTCCTACCTTGTTTTGCGGATTTACCGTATAAAGTGGCGAATAATTTGATATTGTGTTATCCAAGTATTCCTGTGATTTTAGCAGATTAAACATGATATGTTGTGAATCCAGAGAGGAGTGTCGCTAGATTTTCTAGTATATTATATATATAAAACGGATGTTACATCTACATGTATACTCATTGGAATACATACATCAGAAATGAAATGTCCACAATACGACGTTCCTGAAAGTTTTATAGTTTTGTGTTTCTTGATCTGCCTCGTTTACTTCGTGGCAATTTACATTTTCATCAAGTGTCGAATGCACAGTCTCCAAGGGCCTAGGATGGGCCATGGATCCGGAGTCTGTTTCGCAAATATACTTATGAAAAAGTTTTGGAATTTTCGTAACTTCTGAATACTAAGTTCTCCTTTTAAACTAAAAATCACTATTTTTTGTATCTGAATTTATATTCAGTATGTGGAAATTATATTAGATTACATAATACATGTACAATTTTAATGGAAAGACTTTTGAACGTTTTATTTAATGCCGAAAGTTACGCAAATTCCTGAAAATTTTCGAAAGAGATTTTTTGAAACTTGACACTGCATTGTCATTGACCTGATAGTTCCTAGTTTAACTAGGTAGAACAAAATATGGAGGACAATATTTACCAAGAGAATTAACAATATTTTTGCTGAATGGAATTATCTGGGTCCAAACTGGGTTACAGGTTTCCTCATGACTATACATAAAATTCCTGAAATTGTTCGTGGATATTTTTGTGAAACGTACTGGCTGCTGTTCGGCATTCTTTTCATGATATAAAACAAAAAAAGGCACAAGTTTTACGTACAACTTTCAATGCTATTCTAATAGAGGAGGGGATCTTTGAGAAAACTCGGTCGCCGCAGTACCCACAGCAAAACAGCCCCATGGAAAAACACAGAGCAGACACGCATAGAAAGAGACGCAAAGCAGTGGCGGATCAAGGATTTCAGAAAAGGGGGGGCCCCAAGGTTTCAGGTCGAAGAAAATTGTTCACGGTAAAACTGACAAGCAAAAAAAAAAAAAAAAAAAAAAAAAAAAAAGGGTCGAGACGAAAAACGTGACACTAAAGAATGCTGATCTATTTATGAAGTGGGGAGGGGAGGGGAGAAAATTTTGTAAGATTTGAAGTTTTCATTTGTTTTCAAATGAAGTCATCCATACATGTCTATACAACTTTATTCTATATTGGCGAGCGGAGCGAGCCGTAAAATTTTTAGAATAGATTGTTACATTTTGTCATAAGAATACAATCTCTCTCTCATTTTCCATGCTCCATTTTTGCTTGACCAATTGGGGAAGGTTGGGAAGATTAGGGCATTACAACCCCACGATTCACCTGTCTAACCTGGTTAGATCGGCCCATGAAAATGAAGCATTTGGTAATTATTCAAGTGTTAATTCTATTTTGAATTTTGTATATGTTTATGACAAACACGATGACAAAGAAATTTGAAGACAAAGTGAAGACGAAAAAATGGACAACTAATGAAAAAATTAGTGCGACGAGCGAAGCGAGCCGAAAATTTCCCCAAAATTAAAGAGAATAAGCATAAAAAGAGCACTCTGAATCAATTAATTTGGGTGAAAAAGGGGGGCCCGGGCCCCCTGGGCCCCCCTCTAAATCCGCCACTGCAAAGGGGACAAGGGATACCAACATAGAAACAACAAACATAAAAGACAACACACAAACCAACAAGACCAATGGGCAACCAATGCCTACTTAGTGCAGCCATCTGCTACGCCAGTTATCCGGATTACGGGCGCACAACCCTCTAACTTGTTCCAAACTGATCTTTGAAATCAAACTTGACGAATGTGTAACAGCTTGGTGACTTAGCTTTGAAATAAATGGCTTAAAGAGGTACTGAATACGGGCGCATGCGCAAAAGTATGCTAACTACGAATGAAATGTGCGAAGCATGACAACCTTCGCACATCTATTACGTCACAGAGAAGTTATTTAGGGGAGGGGGGAATTTGGGTTCATGCACAGAAGAAAAAGAGGGAAGAAAGGGGATAAAAAGAAGAAAATAAGATATGTGAGTATGTTTTTTTTTTTTTTCTCAAAAAGTCTTTTTTTAATACTTTCAATATACTTTAATTAAGTTTGTTATCGAGACCGGTCAAGAAATTGACGTTTACTCGGAGCAGACTTATACCCTCACCCCCTTTTTTGTAACATTTACAATGTATAACTGGAATTCCGCATCACTTAGTGCCCCCAACCAGATTGCTGATTAAAGATTCAATCGAAATATGCCTATAATACATTTTATCGAAAAGGGGATTAAACATTGATCAGCCCAATATTCTGATATTTTGAAAGGTTATACAATAGTGACTTTTTTTTAGTGATCCCATTACACAAGGACTGTTTATAAAAGTCCTTGCGCAACTGGGAAACGCGACAAATCCCTATTAAGATAAAATCAGTCTATAATGTCTAAACTCATTTACTGCTTAATCATGGCTTATATTATCCAAAAGTAAGATTTTTGTTTTACGTTTTCTGAATGGTATCTTTTCGAAGATTAGTTCAGAAAAAAAAACAACAAAACACTCGTACACTGACATCCCTTTTGCTGTCCAGAAAAACTTATTTTCATTTTAAATAAAATCCTTTTATATCATAATTAGGATGAGCTAGATTAGAAATTAGAATTGTCTAAATCCCCTAAATATTACTTGTGAGCAAATAGTAAACGTTATCCAACTCACTTGGAAAATATTTTCTTTTCAATCCCTCGTAGGATTTCTAATGGTAATGCATGTACACTATATTTGTGTTTTTACTTGCCAGACGAGAGGAACGTTTTAGAAAATGATTCGGACGTAAAATAATTGAAATACTTGTACGTTGTTTCGTATATGAAGGGGTGGACAGGGTGACAGGGAGGGAGAGGGGAGGGAGGAAGGGAAGGGGGAGAAATGGGAGGGAGGAGGAAGGGGCGAGAGGTGGAGGTAAGGACAGGGAAATACTTGTACGTTGTTTCGTATATGAAGGGGTTGACAGGGTGAAGGGAGGAGAGAGAGAGAGGGGAGGGAGGGAAGGGGGAGAAATGGGAGGGAGGAGGAGGAAGGGGGCGAGAGGGGGAGGTAAGGGAAGGATGAAAAGGAGGAGGTAAGGGAGTGGGGGGAGGAGGGCGAGAGAGGTACCCCTCCCCCCCCCCCCCTATATGCTTGCGCAATATTATAAATCTAGAGTACTTTCCCTTTTTTCTCCGTAGGATTTAAGAGAACGAGTTCCATCTATCCAGAACGAGAACAGACCGTCATCAAGCGCACGTCACACACGACAGTCAGCACTGTCAACAAGTGTGAAACATGCTGGCAAGTCTGCTGCGGAATTGAAACTTCAACTGGCCAGTGTTTCTCCTGTCATAGTAGAAGAACCACAAAGAAAGAACAAAGTGAAAGTAACGGAAACGTGGCCATCTTCCAGAACTGTTCAACTTTTACAAGTGAAAACCAATCAAGATTTTAAAGTTATTGGAAATGTCGAAGTCAAATTAAGACGTTCAAAAAGAGTCAAGCTTTGAATCGGTCGGTTCATCGATTTTCTGTCTAACTATAATGTTGATATTTAACTAAGTCATTACAATTCTGTTGGAAAAAGGCTTTTGTTTGGTTTTTGAGATACTTCCTTTCAGGAAGTATCTATCTGTTATGGTAACTGCTTCAAAATATGCAAATTGAGATACTTCCGATTTGCACCTCAAAATATAGTGCTGTGTCTAGTTCAGGAATTTGCCTTCTACCACATACAAATGCAAGAACAAGAATATTTTCAATCTTGAAAACAGTTTCAATTTCATATAGAATAAATACACCATACAATATCAACTATAATTCTTGTTTTCACAGCACAATGGTGGCATAGTAATATACTACTTTGTTTATGACAATGTTAAGAAAGATAACTCAAAAATTGTATTAGAGTTATAGAGTTGTCTTTCTTATATCAACACTGAGGTTAGATAACATAGTTTGTGTTCTTTATAGAGATATTATAAGCTTCACACATGCATCCTGTGTTAAAAAAAATAATCATCATTGCCTTACGATAAAATTATTCAACATTTTAATATCTGCTGACAATAAATTTTGTGTAGATCTAGAAGTATCTCTCAGGACCTTCAGTCCTTTGATTTTTTTCCTAATATGATTTCAATCAATGTTCTTTCTATACATGCATTTTGAATTGAAAAATGTCCTTGCAAATAAATCATGTAAATTAAAAGTGATTTAACACTGATAAATATCTCAAAAAGAGGGAAAATCTCTCAAGGTAGCAACAAAGGTTAAAAATCAAGTTGGGATAAAACTTTTGAATACAAAATTATGAACGTTCAAGAACAGAGACCAACTTGAATTTACTGTAGACTTACACGAAGTGTGTTTACTAAGTTACAACAGAGCTTAATCAAACGAATTTATTATTAACAGGAAACTATTCACCGGCTATTGATAATCGTTCACACTTGTATTTTGATGGTTTTTCATTATGCTTCCCATACGATTATACGGAAGTGTTCCGATTTTGTTAGAAAGCACAAAATGTCAGAGTCAACATCTTTTGACGTTATTTTACATTATGACATCACTGTTAAAAAGACTCAATTCCATTGTGACCTAACAATGAAAAAAGGCGCGAAAGTTGCCTACCTCAGGCATTTTTCGTCATTTTGTCAGCCATTATGAATTTTGGCAAGTGGACTATTGGAGCAGCATTTCACAAATACAACTTTTTGTGCGAATAGCACATAGCAATTGCCTGATTTCTTCACTCATGGGAGCCCCGTCTACTGAGTATGTATAAACGATGTTACTCTGTTTGTATGTACCTTGGGACTGCGTCAGCGTCATGATTGGTATAAAGTCTGATCACTGTCTGAATCAATGAATTATACTTATATGAATCGAGCTGTCGTGTTATGTACATGCATGACCTAATGAAAAATTGCATCTGTATGTACTGAGATGAACACAGGCTGTGTGTTGGAAACCCCTTTTCATTACCAGGTCATTATCTGTTTTAGTGGACAATATATAAATGAAACGGTGCTTTCGATAAAGATATTAAGTTGAATCATTGAAACGTAAAACCATCTTCAAGTAGGCTTATTTTGCCCCGCTTTACAAAATAAAATCTGTATACGACGGAAAAATTAGGAACTTCCATCATGAAATATGATATTAACAATTATGAAAAATAAAAGATCAAAACATTCCCGTTTAGGATGTATCATGTTTTTATATACTAAAAAAGAAGTGAATTTTCCTTCAAATTCTTAGCACACACCTAACATTGAACATGAAAGGTTAAAGAGAGGGTGGGGATCAAATTAGAAAATAAGATTTGTCTTCTTTCCTTGTATATGCAATCATCAATCGATAGTCATATTGGATTGTTGCATTTTTAGGGGGGAGGGGTAGATTTAATCCGATGTTATTTAATTTTCATGTTCACTGTCATCTTTCAATTCATTACGACAACATTATGCATTTGCATTTTAGTTCTGTCTTTATCCGTCCATAAACTGGCCTACGAAGGTGATAAGGAACAAATATAACTTTGAAAACACAATATTTTGTCATACATTATAAGTGATATTATTCTGGCTATTCGCACTCAGTACCTTTAGTGCTTTGATTTATCATTCTCCTAGGATTAGTGCCTTATGCATTACCAATTGGGACATTTCATAACCAAAATGCTTTGCTGTGTGGCTACCATGGAGTCTGTTGGGAGATCCTTTTAATTTCTTTCTATATCAACACGGAAGATTGCAAATACTTCTAACAAAGGTTGTACAGATATTTTTGCCAACTTCTTAATAAATTGTTCTCCAATCTCCGTTGTCTTGACTTGGGCAGAAAAGGTGTCCAAGTTTTGAACAATATGGTTAGGTAGGTAACTACATGCAAATTAGAACGGACATGCTGTAGTTGCGATCTTGCGTATTCAATGAACACAAACACTGAAATGCCACTGTTATTGGGTTTATTTTCATTTTCTAGTACAAGAAAACACAACTACTTTATTATTGTACGTCCGGAATAAATAAGTCTCTCATACAATTCAGCACAATCTACCTGATCAACAATATTACACATGTAAGCATGAAAGTGAGCTTTTTAACACGTTATCTAGGATACAAAACACCAATCTATTGGCTAAGCATCTTCACTTATTACTCATTCTATGACTAGACTTGATTTTGAATTTAAAATGTTTTTCGTGTACATAAAATGTGATCATTGTTTGTCATATTCGTATTAAAATTATTTTCATTCTTTGAGAAGTTGTTTCCACTTTATAAGTTAATGTGCATAGACATTCTGTATCTACATGTATATATATTATGTACGTACTGCATGTATATTTATATGAAATGATTTCTGCAAATATCAAATATATCTACTTTTAAATATAGAATATTGGCAGCAACAGAAAAAAATGAAATTATATATGACGTGAGAAATATATATTCGTATTTTCACAGGTTCACATGATAAAAATTTTACTACAATTATAGTGATTTCACACGATTTTATTTTTAGCACAGCAAAAATTACTAGAATTTGCTGACAGCTTTACCTAACTTGAAGAATTTTGAAACTATTTTGTAACATTCATAATTTTTTGTTTTTACAACTTTGATATTTTACAAAAAAATCCTTAGTATGATGTTGAAAAACAGATCTACTCAAAATGTTTTCACAAGTTTTATTTTCATGGTACAAAAAGTGTCTTTAACTTCAACAGCAAGCATATTAATTATGATTTTTTTTTCATCTTTTTTTTAAATTCACATATCATATACTTGTTTTTCACACGACTGAAAAAAACTATTTGAATTTCAATACCTTAAATGAAAAACAAAAGTGTAAAAGTAGATTTAAGAGATTTTTTTTTCGATTTTTTTCTTTCTTTCACATTTTCAAATACATTTGTACCATATTAATTATTTCTGTTACAATCTTTCCACACCTCATAACCAAAAGTGTAATGGTGGGTCATCCTCTCGCAAGTCAATCAATATACATATACATACAGATCATATCACTTTTTACAGTAACTTCATCAAATGTCCATAATATTTCATTCATAGTATGATAAATATGTAGACTAAAAAATCAATTGATCTCCTGATTACTATGAGCTTTCCTACCGTTTATCTACACAAAAATTCTTTACGTAAGACTAGAGACAAGAGGCGGGACTAAAATTTCATCAAATTTCCTCTCATTTTTATAATGCCTTTCATAAATCCTTAGAACTCTATATTTTCCTCAAAAATTTAATTCTCAAAAGTTGTCCATTTAAGCAGTTTATTGACAATGATGTCGTATAAATAGTTGCTATGATGTTTTTGCCTTCCTTGTATTTTATCTAATCTCCTGGTAGAATCTTCGAAATTCATTTGCAAAAAAGTACATCTTGCCATAAATGCTTAATTTTTATCAAATTCAAAGGTTTCACAGAGGATTTTATTTTCTTTCAAAGATACAAACATGAAAATAATTTTTCTTTTTGTTTTCCCCATTCTTTCCTCATCAGTATAAAACTTTACACACTTCATTTGTAGATTCTCAGGAACAAGAAACATCTGTCGACATGACCAAAAACATACCAATAATAACCTTTATACATGTATGTGCAGTATACAATACATGGATAACAAATTTTCTATTCAAGTCAAGAATTTGTACATCCTTTAACAAACCCAACAAAACTTTGTTCATTGCACAAAGAAGCTACCCCTGGATTAAAAGACATGTATCTTAAATAATTGAGCCACACCAAAAACATGCATGTTTTATTTCTCAATACTGAAAAATTCAGATAAATCTAGCATGGTGAATAATCAGTAGCACTGGTCGCATGTTGCACCAACTTTCTCCAAAATGGCACAATGGAAATATATGGATCAAAGTGACTAGGAATGACATGTATAGATCAAAGTATGGATATTTTAATTTATGTCATAATGTAAAATATAGATTTGAAAATTTTGTAGAATCCTTCCCTTCTACACAAATATTCGTATGTTTCTAGAGTAACTTAATTTTTCTTAATTTTCTTATGACAAATATTCAGGTAATGAATTCTCGTCCTTCACACTATGTGATTTATTGGATACATAAATGAATAAAGATGAGATTATAGATTACAATACTTGTAAATTTGGCATAATAAATGAAAAAGATCAGCTAGTTTGAACCAATGACATGTAAGTTGCTAATATAACGTACGTATATGATAAATAGAACCAACGACTACGTTATACAAGTTCTTATCACATACAGCTACTAATGAGCTTCAGAGAGAATTTACCCTGATGCATGGTGACCAAATCGGCTACGATACATGAACATTGAAACGTTCCAGGTTGTATGCACGAATACATTAAAGTGCCGTTCATCAGCTTAAGACCGGCAAGGAATTTGATCACACGATTAAATATGAAAGATTCTACGATTGTCATGGAGGGTAATCTATATATGAATGTGTCAATGAAAAAAATTATCACGTTACGTCTGAATCTTGGATGATTGGAATGATTCAAGTCAAATCATATTTCGTGGAGATATTAGATTTTTCTATCACTATAATTGCGTACTGTGCTCGGAGTCTTTACTTGTTCCGGCTGCCGAAGCTGCCGCTGCCGTTGTCTTTTTGTGTGCATCTCTCGGGTAGTATTTCTCTAACGTGGATTGGGGTATGCGTTTCAACATCTGTTTGGGGAAGATACGCAGTAACTGCCATCCTATGTCTAGAGACTCGAAAATTGTTCTGTTCTCATAATGACCTACAAAAAGAAGTTTGTTGTGCTTATAAACTATCATCTACATGTGGCAAAAAGTACTTTTTTATCAAGATTCCAATATTCTTGTAATAGGTTATTCAGTTAACTTTCCATTTAAAAGTTATTTCAATTCAATTTTTTTCATATTTGGCAGTTTCTTTTTTTTTATCAAAACATGAACATTTCATAATTACGCAAGCAAGAAATTCAAAATTGGGTAAAATATAATATACTTAGTGATGTAAATATCAAGCTAAAAAGGATGTGAAAAACAAATAATAAAGTTCTATATGTACCTTGTGATATGAAATTCTTTTCAAATTTAGTAAGGAATTCTAGATAGAGTAGATCGTCAGGTGTGAGGGCTTCCTCTCCCACCACAGCCTTCATGGCCTGCACGTCTTTACCGATGGCGTAACATGCATACTGTAATATAGGAAAATAAACATGACGCAGAGAAAACAAGTTAAAAGTCATGTTTGTAAAACATTAATGCCCCCCTACCCCTTCTGTGATTAAAGTCCATCACAACTTTATACTTGCATTGATACAACCTATGGGGGTATAAAGTAACAGTTTCATTTCAATATGTAACTCCACTCAAGAGATATTGAACAGAAACCCTGAAGTTTTGGTATTTTTCAAAGTGCAAGGGGCATAACTCTGTCCAAATTTTTTTGATCGGACCTAAATATGAACTTGACCTAGATTTTCATTTGATGTGTCTGTATACAAAATTTCATTTCTATATGTAACTCCACTCAAGAGATATTGAACAGAAACCCTGAAATTTTGGTATTTTTCGAAGTGCAAGAGGCATTACTCTGTCAAAATTTTGTTGATTGGACCCAAATGAGAACTTGACCTAGATTGTCATTTGATGTATCCGTATACAAAATTTCATTTCAATATGTAACTCCACTCATGAGATATTGAACGGAAACCCTGAAATTTTGGGTTTTTTCGAAGTGCAAGGGCCATAACTGTGTCAAAATTTTGTTGATCGGACCCAAATATGCACTTGACCTAGATTTTTATTTGATGTGTCTGTATACAAAATTTCATTTCAATATGTAACTCCACTCAAGAGATATTGAACAGAAACCCTGAAATTTTGGTATTTTTTCGAAGTGCAAGGGGCATAACTCTGTCAAAATGTTTTTGATCGGACCTTAATACGAACTTGACCTGGATTTTCATTTGATGTGTCTGTATACAAAATTTCATTTCAATATGTAACTCCATTCAAGAGATATTGAACGGAAACCCTGAAATTTTGGTATTTTTCGAAATGCAAGGGGCATAACTCTGTCAAAATGTTTTTGATCGGACCCAAATATTAACTTGACCTAGATTTTTGTTTGATGTGTCTGTATACAAAATTTCATTTCAATATGTGAATCCATTCCAGAGATATTGAACGGAAACTGATGTCGCGGACCGACCAACAGACCGACCGACCGACAGACCGACCGACCGACAGCGGCAAACCTATATGTCCCCTCTTCTTCGAAGGGGGGCATAAAAAAACTTTTTTAAACACCACAGACACGTAAACAATACACTCACTGGGGCATTTTTAGTATTTAACACAGAACATGGAAGTGTATATGTCGGCCGACCTCTGGTCCTAGAGAGGCTTGAACTAGCAACCTTTTCAGTCACTGGTCTGTCGCCCTTACCACAAGACCACAGCGCCATCCTTGGAAATAAAATATGACAAATAAACTGGGATCCTAGAAGTTTGCGTAATGTTTGTCATATAAACTTCAAACTTACTAATGAACTATTTTTTTTAATAAATTTGCTATTATTCTGAATGCAAAGAATTACTCACAAATCAATATCAAGATAAAAGTGTACGATATTATCGTAAGTTTCAACAATTAACACACAAATACATCTATGAATCAACACTTTGCTTTCTTTAATACAAATAAATTGAAGTGCTGTTTTTCATCCCACATTAGCATGGCTAGAGATGCTTTATATAAACCATAACTCAACAATTCCAAATGTCTTATTGAGACTGTACTTACTAATTGATTTGACACATCAGAGTGGTCTTCCCTTGTCATACCCTCTCCTATAGCGGACTTCATCAATCGAGACAATGACGGAAGCACGTTGATTGGTGGGTAAATCTACAACAGAGATTTTTTTGTTTTGTACATTTTCTGGAATCATATATAAACCATTTATATAGCAATAAATTTCCAATCAAAGACTAATTTATCCACAGCAACCTCATACTCTAAACACATATACCGACTTATATACTAGATGGTAGAATGATCACAAACAGATGTTTCAACTTTCAAATACCTTGACCTTGAGAATGAACGTAACACTCATTTCATTGGCATAAAGCAATTTTGACTTGATATTTCTGCGAGAATGAAGTCAATAGACCTTTTTCATATTACCGCTAGAATTGCATTTTAGACACTCCAAGACCCGACATCACAACTTTTGATGTTATTTTTCATTATGACGTCATAGATCTGTTTCAACTTCACATTCTAAAGTTACGTCAAATATTGTTATGTTGGGTCTTAGCCTGTATAAAATTCAAACCTATTGCGGTAATGTGATAATTGTCTATTTTGATACCTGTCTGTTGTGAAGTTGCCTGTCTACGTAGATCTGACCCTCTGTAATATAGCCTGTCAAATCAGGGATAGGATGGGTGATATCTGAAATCGTAAAATACAAAATATTAACCTTCTATTCATTAAGTAATGATTTCTATATAAGATTTTGCTTTGATTGTTTTTGAAACAAAGAAACCAAATGAAGCAATAATTAATTCAAATTGTGAAAGAAAGTTGGATCTATTTCAAAGTTTATCTAATTTTTTTTCAAAGCCTTGTCTTCTACAATGAATTTCTTTCCATTGAACCTATACAAGTAATTTCTTTTCCCTCACCTCCTTTACATATTTACCTTTTCCTGACCATGATAAATCATAGGTTACTTATTTAACAAATGAGCTCTATCATTGTGCAACACAAAGAGAAACAAAGAACTAGAATGTAAAATATCAGCTAGGATATTGTACATTTCAGACAGATGAAAATGAAAATCCTAAGGAACATGAAATATTATTGAAATCCATCCACAGGGGGAGGAGTTATGCCCTGGACAAGGTTTTACTAATGTCTATTGTGACCTTGACCTTTGACCCATGACCTTGGTTCATGAGACCTTGGTTCAAGGTCATGACATACCCTTAGGTCCTAAGAAACATTTCTGTGAAGTATTATTGAAATCCATCCACAGAGGGAGGAGTTATGCTCCGGACAAGATTTTACTAATGATGTCTATTGTGACCTTGACCTTTGACCTATGACCTTTGTTAAAGGTCAAGACACACCCTTAGGTCCTAAGGAACATTTCTGTAAAATATTATTGAAATTCATGCACAGGGAGAGGAGTTATGCCTCAGACAACTTTTACTTATGATGTCTATTGTGACCTTGACCTTTGACCTATGACCTTTGTTCAAAATCATGACACACCCTTATGTCCTAAGGAACATTTCGGTGAAATATTATTGAAATCCATTCATAGAGGAAGAATTTATGCTCAGGACAAGGTTTTACTAAAGATGTCTATTGTGACCTTGGACCTATGACCTTGGTGCAAGGTCATGACACATCCTCATGTCCTTAGGAACATTTCTGTGAAATATTATTGAAATCCATTCACAGAGGGAGGATTTATGCTCCGGACAAGGTTTTACTAATGATGTCTATTGTGACCTTGAACTTTGACCTATGACCTTTGTTTAAGGTCAAGACACACCCTTAGGTCCTAAGGAACATTTCTGTAAAATATTATTGAAATCATCCACAGGTGGGGGGGGGGGGGGGGGGGGGAGTTTTTCTCCGAACAAGGTTTTACTAATGATGTCTATTGTGACCTAGACCTTTGACCTTGGTTTAAATTAAAGTCATCACACACCCCTTGGTCCTAAGGAACATTTCTGGGAAATATTATTGAAATCCATCCACAGAAGGAGGAGTTATGCCCCGGACAAGGTGTGAAGGACAGACAGACGGACAGACAAGGTGATTCCTATATACCCTCTATATATTGGTATATCAATAATGAAACTTAGCTATGCACATTTAAATGTATCCAGTCTCTTCAGAATATGGAGTACCGATTTGAGACAGCAACTGACGTTAAACCATTATGATATCACAAAATTAGAATGTTGAGGTAAAATTTTATTCTATGATTTCCCAGTTTCAGAAGATTTCCGTGGATTTTCATGACGTCACAATAAGTATGTAACGGGAAGTAACTCTGATTATCGAAAGTTCCGAATATAGAAACCTGCGATTTTGAATCTTGCATTAAAACAAATCACTCAAATTAACACTCAATACAAGTAGCCGTAAAAGCTTACCGTCATTTGGCATGGTAAGGATGGGAATCTGTGTGATAGAACCGTTACGTCCCTCTACACGACCAGCTCTCTCGTAAATAGTAGCTAAATCTGTGTACATGTAACCAGGGAAACCACGTCGTCCCGGCACTTCCTCTCTGGCCGCTGATACCTGAACAAGGTCAGTAAGTCATTAGAGGATTTCAATGAGAATTCTATGACATAGGAATGATAAGGAAATTATAATTACATGGTAGCTCTGGATTGGAATTCAAACAATGCCCCACTGGTTGTAATTTTGACCCTTACTCCTGTAACCATATGGCCTCTCCCCCACAATAATTAAGCTAATTAATTATTCATATTAATTAGTTACATGTATATGGAAATTGCTAACTTGAGTTTTCTATAGTAAAAGGGGAATCATTATAACTTAATTTCTTGACTTTAAGTTTGAACTTCACATTGAGACAATTAATTCTAGTTTGTAAACTCTGATATCTGTTTAATTTGATTCCCACGATGCTGAGAACACTGCAGTAATTTGCACACCTGCAAGTACTTTAGTCTTTGTTTCCCGTACGAGTTAATTGAAAGCTAATTGGAAATCTCCCCGTAAAAGTCGTTAAAGTTCTATATTTGGAAGAATCTAATTTCCAAAATGTCTTTTTAATCAAAAACCAATTACTTATTATTTTGTGCAGGTGTTAGCAATTTCCAATCGTCCACATATATACTCGGCGCATCGTTTTGCAGATCACTCCAGTACTCCAGTTTCAGTTAAGTTTCGGTTAAGTTAGACTCCAGTTTCAGTAGTGTTTAAGTTTAGGTTTAGACTCCGCTCTCGTACTGTCAACATGTAACGTTTTAAAATAAACTTAGAACTTTATTCGGACTTCTGTTTATAGTTTTCAAAATGACTGATTAATACACAACGCGAACTACACCCATAACCTGTAGGCTATAGGCTTACAAGTTGTTATTTGATGCCGTGACCTAAACGAATCAGGGAAAAATATGATTACTGCCGTGTCCTAAACGAACCAGTGAAAATTGCCGTAAATGCAGACGATGCACGCCGCGGAACCAGGGTATAACGACCAGAGGATCAACACTACGGTTTAAACGAGTGAGAAAGGTAGGGCACATTTACTTTCTCATAGTACTCTCAGATTGATTGACCATGTATTTTTGTTAAATTTATTTTTTGAATTTTCAAGATTTAGTTTAAAAGGGTTAAAAAAAAAGTTTTCTCTGAGAATTTTCAATAAGATATGACTGACACAGACGACGAAGTGACATCTCAAGTGTTCGGGGTGGGCCATGTTTCTCATAGTTTTGATATTGCAAACAATTCAGAAAAGGGTAGATCTCAGGACTCCGATTCCTCTCATAGTAAAGTTTTGAAGTCGTTTAAAATTCCAGAGAATGGCGAGGAAGCCATGAAGTGGATTGCAAATCAAGTTAAGGGTCTTCAAACTGCGATTTCTGTACCTTTACTTCAAGTTGTGAAAACTTTTGAAGGTGATGCCTCTCAATTTAAACAGTGGGTCAAAGATATTGAGAAGTATGCACAAATTGCACGGCTTGACAACGCAGACATTCCTAGAATAGTTTTAATGACATGTACTGGTACGGTAGGAGACTTTGTCAAACGTTATTTGGATGGAACTGAGTCATCAGGAGGAACCCCTGATTGGCCCCACCTTAGAAAGTTGATGCAAAAGCGGTACGCTGAAGTCATTGATAATCAACAAGCTATGACCTTACTACGCCAGATAAAACAGACACCTGTTGAAAGTGTCCAATTGTATTCTGAGCGCTTGCTTAAATTAGCCGAAGATGCTTATTCTACTCCTTTTGATGAGAAAGAAAACAAACTGGTTCAGAAGCAGTTGGTTGATATTTTCTGTGACGGATTGTGCCATGATTACTTGAGAATGAGGGTTATGAGATTTGATCCACAGAGGTACGAGGAAGCAGTAGAAATTGCAATGAAAGAGCAAAACTTGCGCAAACGTTTTCATTTAAGATCAATTACAAAGAATGAATCTCACACACAGTTAGGTAGTGAAAAATCCCATTTGTCAGATAATCAAAATTTACTAGTACTGTCAAATAACCACGAAAGTAATCTAAACGACCAATTAAGCATGCGCGTAAATGAATGTCAAAACGGTGAGAAGAGTGAAAACACATGTTGCCCGTTAGAAACTCCAGATAAATACTCAGACCTTGAAAATCAGAAATGTTATAAATGTAATTGTGTTGGACATACAGTTTGGGAATGTCCCTTGCGAGTAAACAAACAATGCATGAAAAGCAAAAATGAACTCGATTATTCAGACCCTGAATCAGATGAAAACGAGGAACCCCCTTGTAAACGTAAAATGCCCCTAAAGAAAAATGAAAACCCCCTACCTAAACTTACACCCGTGACTAAAACTCCCATAGAGCGTACAGAAAAGGTCGTCGGACAACACACCCCTCAAAGACAAGGTCGGAATCGGTCAGAAATTCCAGATTGGATAAAATCAGCGGAATGCTGGATTTGTCATATGAAAGGTCACCTTAGACGAAATTGTCCGAATCGTCGGTTTCCGGATAGATACAGGGTATTGAACTATCCCAGTACAAGATACCAAGGTCGAACAAACCGTAGGCAGAACCAGGAAAACTTAGAGGCTCTCTTCAAGAGGAAGCCGTTGAAGAGAGCAGAAATTATTCTAAAACTAAAACCAATCTTGGAAGTAAGAAACCCGTGTTCGATCTAAATTTAGCTGGAAACCCTAGCTCCTGTATTATTAAGATTGGCAATTCGAGATATCGTACTTTGGTAGATACCGGCGCTGAAGTTTCCATTATGAGTAGGAAAATTTTTGAACGATTATCACCGAGACCGAAATTGACGCGAGTAAACAAGAGTTTAAGAGCAGTGAATAGCGAGCCTATCAACGTTTTGGGACGAACAACCTTGACTTTTTCGATGAACGGACTGCGGATGTCTCAAAATTTCTACGTGGTGGAGACACTGACCAAGAACTTTATCTTAGGACGAGATTGGTTGAAAGAAAATGGAGTGCGTCTTTACTTCGACTTAGGGTTGCTAAGAGTAAGAAAAACGTACGTAAAACTCGACGAAGATAACCATATTTGTTCGATTTTAAGGCTACATAAAAAGACAGTTATAGAGCCGCAAACAGCCGTTATATGTCACGTTAAGTTACAGAAAGGCTTCCAATTATCCGATTCTAGACTTCTAGAGGTCACGAACTTTGAACCCGGATGTATCATGGATGAACCTGGTCTAACACTGAAGGAGTCCGTGAACAGAGTCAAGTCACCTTTTAAGGTACCCGTTTTAATTGTCAACGAGACAAACAAGTGCTACCGACTGCGCAGAGGAAGCGTAGTAGGAAGGGCACGACCTTTGACCCCTCAAGATGTCTCCTCATTGGACGAGGAAGAACCAATAGAAATCGATGAACCTAAGGCTGAGAGGTCAGACTTGGAGGATCTATCTGTACCTGAAAATAGACGTCCTGACATCGTCAAGTTACTAAAGAAAAACAAGGATCTAATAGCAAAGAGTGACTCAGATCTTGGAGGAACAAGGACAGTGCAGATGAAAATAGAAACAGGAAACCACCCTCCGATCAAGAATAGACCATACCGGACGCCATTGAATAAACGAAAAATCATTGACAAGGCCTTAGACGAAATGTTAGAAGCTAAGGTAGTTCAAAGGTCACAATCTGCATGGTCATTTCCCTTAGTTGTTGCAAAGAAAAAGGATGGTAGTGACAGAATGTGTGTCGACTTTAGAACTCTCAACAAGATCGTAAAACCGATTTCTTTTCCCCTACCATTGATTGATGACATCTTATCTCTGATAGGGAATGCAAAATATTTTACAACGCTAGACTTGAGACACGGTTATTGGCAAGTAACGTTGGATGAAAGTAGCAAGGAAAAGACCGCATTTGCCTGTCATAGAGGACTTTTTGAATTCAACAGGATGCCATTTGGCCTGAGTAATGCTCCCGCTGTATTCCAGGAACTTATGAATATTGTCCTACAAGGATGTGAGGGATTCGCAATGGCATACTTAGATGACATACTGATCTTTACCAGGGACGACCCCATGGAACACGTGCGACACATACAGGAAGTATTCAACAGACTAAGACAACACAACCTTAAGCTCAAACTCAAGAAATGCGCTTTCTTCAAAGAGGAAACGGAATACCTAGGATTTGTAATCAACAAGGATGGAATAGCTCCAGATACTAAGAAAGTGGAAGCCATTAAGGACTTACCTGTTCCCAAGAATGTAAGAGAAATCCGTGGATTCATCGGAATGTGCAGCTACTATCGAAGATTTGTACCAAATTTCTCAAAGATAGCGGTGCCTCTCATAAATTTAACCAAGAAATATGCAAGATTCAAATGGACCGTTGAATGCCAAAATGCTTTCGATTTCCTGAAAGACAGCCTCACAGTAGTTCCCCTCCTGGCATACCCAGACACCAACAAACCATATGTTTTATATACAGACGCAAGCAACAATTGTGTAGGTGCGTGTCTCACTCAAGAAACTGACGAAGGAGAAGAAAAACCAATTTACTTCCTGTCTCACAAACTTAGCCATACACAGACAAAATGGTCAACTATAGAAAAAGAAGCATTTGCCATTCATTATGCACTGCAGAAGTTAGATCACTATTTACACGGAGCACAATTCACAATCAAGACAGACCACAAACCTTTGAAGTATCTGTTAGACTCGCCAATGCAAAACAAGAAAATACAGCTTTGGGCTCTGAGCATCGCTGGGTACAATTGTAAAATCGAGTATGTCAAAGGCAAGGATAATCATTGTGCAGATCTATTATCACGGATTCCACACCCTAAGACATCACAAAGGTCTAAGAAATCCGACAATGAACCTGATATCGACAATAGGACTTTTGAGATTGGAGTTATAAACTCAAACGAGTTTAATCCTAGAGACTTTGCCAATTGTCACGTTGAAGACCACAACGAGGTGACCAAAGCTATCTCAGATTTACCTGAGGAGTTTAACCTGAAAGAGGAGCAAGAAAAAGACCAAGACGTTGTCAAGCTGAAGAACAGATTAAGGAAAGGAACAGCTACAAAAGCTGAACAGACGCACTATTTTGAAGACAAAAAAGAGGGACTATTTTACTACCTTTCCCAACCTGACTCTGAGGATCCAAGGCTAAGACTGTATATACCTCAAGAGATGGAGACAGTCGTCCTCAGACAGTATCATGATCAACTCGGACACATGGCAGTAGACAAGACGTACGATTCCATTCGTCTAAAGTACTTCTTTCCAAATATGTACAAGAAAATACACGCCTACATCGAGGAATGTGTCACATGTCAGACAAGGAGCTCAAGGAAATCAAAACCGCCTCTCAAGGAAACCGAGGTGCCCCCTTATCCTTTCGCAAAGATTGGACTGGATCTATCAGGACCATATCCGACGACATTATCTGGCAATAAATACATAGTTTCCTTCATAGACGTTTATTCAGGGTGGCCAGAGGCATTTCCCGTGCCGGACAAGTCAGCAGATCGAATTGTACATCTGATTTTGGAAGAAATATTCCCAAGATTTGGTTGTCCGCTCGAGATTGTATCAGACAACGGAACAGAAAACGTCAATAGGAAAGTACAGGAAACTTTGGATACTATGAACATACATCACATCAAAACCTCATATTACAGTCCCCAAGCAAACGGAAAGGTTGAGAGATTCCACAGAACTCTTCATGATGTCATGTCCAAACAAATTCAGGAAGACGTTCAAACCTGGGACTTGTACTTGAATCAGACGCTAGCTGCCATTAGGTTTCATGTAAACGAGTCATCAAAATTTTCTCCGTACTTCCTGCTGTACAACAGAGACGTAGTACTTCCTTTGGACACCATTTTGAAGCCAAGACGTAGATATGTGGGTGAAGACCAACACAAAGTAGCTCTTCAACAACAGCATAAAGCTTTTACATTAGTTCACAGGAACATGAAAGAAGCGAAAAAGAAGCAGAAAAAGTACGCAGACAAAAATTGCAAGGAAGAAAATTTCCAGGTAGGAGACCCGGTGTATTTGCGGAACCACAGAAGGGATAGCAAACTTGATGTGAAGTGGCAACCTTACTACCGGATTATCGATCAAACGGGACCACTTTCGTTCATTGTGAAAAATCAGCTTGATGGCAATACTACAAAGGCACATGCTCGACATTTAAGGCCAGCAAAGATTGACGAATGGAAAATTCCGAGAGATTCTGAAGGAAACATCCTACGTAAAACGACGTATGTAATCCCACCAGAACAAACAGACAGTGATGATGAGGAATCTGAACCTCAAGCTATCGCAATACGACACAGAATCCAAGAAAGGGATGGTTCGTCTGACGAAGATGATATTCCACTAATGGAGCTTCGGAGACGATTAAGGACTCGTGCTATGTCCGAGACACGTACGGACATGGACGAAAACACGACAATAAGTTCAGATCCTCCAACATTAAGCCTACCGCTGACTCCCGAAGAGAATCGTGAGGAGGAACAGATGGAAATTGATGCCATTTCGGAGAAACCGGACACGAGTTTCTTACAATCTACAAAGGCTTCCCAACATAAAATTGTTGAAAATACCCCATCCTTCGATCCCCAGCTGTTAATGAAAAACCTTTTTGCGATGACAAAATACATGACTTCTCAAAACCTTAATATATCTGCATAATAGACGATAAACAAGAAAAAAGGAAATTAAGGTCGAAAAAGTCCGATAAAAAAACCCCCCTATTTTTTTATTTAAAGAAAGGGAGGGGAATGGAAGCGATAAAAATTAAAAAAAAAATAAATAAAAATAATAAACGTACTACAAATTATTATAAATTTGAATAACACATAAAACAGTATGTAAATTAATACAATAAAGAGATTAAATCTGAAATAATGATAAAAATAATACAAAATCCCTGGATAATTCACTGTAAGTGTAAAGATTTACTCTTTGTTTGTAGTTTCTCACTGGATTTTGCTGGTTTGGCGCAGGATTAATCATAATTGACCTTCATTTGGGTATTCATGTTACAGTTCTCACCCCTCAGCCAATGAGCGCTAATGATATTGACCTTTGTTGCCCTTTCCCCTGTGTTGGAATTTCATTGACGGTCTATAGTTTCTTATCGGCTGCAGATGTGTAGTATCAATGAGTAATCACTACGCTAAGACATTAACGTTTGACTAGCGACATACATAGACAATGTATTTCATTTCAGAATTTCAAAAAAAAAAAAGTTTTAATTGCTTCACTTATTTTTGTATTACTTTTTAGAAAATATATTCAGAAGCCTGCATTTTTCATATGTATAAAGTCATAAGTATAATTTTACAAAGTTTTCAAAAATGAAATTTTCTTTTTCTAAACATTGATAAAAGTATCATTTTGGAAATCATTTATTCAGTTTTGGTACAGGCATCTAAATCATTTTTGTAAATTCAAAATTATGGTCAATTAGAGGTACAGAGAAAATCCGGTGTCATAAACTACCTGTAACCAGAGACAGTGATGTGAAACTGATCAGTGTAATAATGATGCAGACTTTATACTTTTATCGCTGGGAGAAGACGACGATACGAGATAAATAGTAAAGTTCCAGATGTGCAGTTTATCCTTGAACTTTAATTAGCTCCTTAGTTGTTGGAATCGCCTGTTGTGTGATACGAGAGACAAATAAGCGTGCAGGTTTATCAACAAGACATTAAATCAAATCAGACGGTAGCAGAAAAGAAGTCCGAAGCAGTGACGTCAGGTATCTCTGTGCACGATGTTATCCGTGTGGCCGGATGTCAAACCAGCCCGTCACTATACAAAAAGGAACATTATTTCGCAAATTATATGACAGAGTGAAATCTGTCATAGCGAAACTGAAGATTGCAGAATCATATTGAACATTTTGCACTTAATGACCTGCTTGTTCGACGCTTTAAATGAGAGCAATGAATACCCCGTCGCTTTTCTGGGTGCATGGCGTCATCCAGATTACGGGAAGATCTTGGTAACGTCACTAACACCAAGATGCGTCAAAGCAGGGTCCAGATGGAAGATAAACTCCAAATTCCGGATGGAGGAAGAAGACGAAACAGATGACGATTCGATGATTATTGGTTTACCAAACCAAGTAGACGACAAAGAGGTCCGAATCATTCGTTATACTCCACGGAGGTTACAAAGTTCACGAAGAAGGACCGTAGACGTACGGAACCAAAACCAAGATGAACGGCCGTAAGAAGATAAATAAGTGAATTAAACCGGTGTTGTGTTGAAAAAAAAGCAGAGTAAATGTATATACATATGTATTATGCATCTTATTCATGTTTAATATTGATATTTGCTTTTGTACATTGCTTGTTATATAATCGAAAATTTAGGATACATATTGGCCTTGGGTAAAGGTAATTCTTTTGTAGGTCATGGTCAGTGAACATTGATAATTAGATGAAAATCGGGTCACTCTGTAGGAACAATGAAAAAGAACTCGACATGCAAAGACTTTATATTTCATATGATTTAATTTGATATAAGTAAATTTTAATTTCAGAGTGAACCCTGATGATGTTTCATTGAGTTATGCATTATTGTGGTGTCAAGGCCATGTGTTTAGGAAATAACCAAGTATTATAATGGATTAATATAAAGTTTTGGATGATAATTGAAAGTTATCTTATAGTTCATGATTGGTTGAAATCCAAACAATTTGAATCTTGGTTATTTTCTTAAGTGGGGGAGTATTGTAACCATATGGCCTCTCCCCCACAATAATTAAGCTAATTAATTATTCATATTAATTAGTTACATGTATATGGAAATTGCTAACTTGAGTTTTCTATAGTAAAAGGGGAATCATTATAACTTAATTTCTTGACTTTAAGTTTGAACTTCACATTGAGACAATTAATTCTAGTTTGTAAACTCTGATATCTGTTTAATTTGATTCCCACGATGCTGAGAACACTGCAGTAATTTGCACACCTGCAAGTACTTTAGTCTTTGTTTCCCGTACGAGTTAATTGAAAGCTAATTGGAAATCTCCCCGTAAAAGTCGTTAAAGTTCTATATTTGGAAGAATCTAATTTCCAAAATGTCTTTTTAATCAAAAACCAATTACTTATTATTTTGTGCAGGTGTTAGCAATTTCCAATCGTCCACATATATACTCGGCGCATCGTTTTGCAGATCACTCCAGTACTCCAGTTTCAGTTAAGTTTCGGTTAAGTTAGACTCCAGTTTCAGTAGTGTTTAAGTTTAGGTTTAGACTCCGCTCTCGTACTGTCAACATGTAACGTTTTAAAATAAACTTAGAACTTTATTCGGACTTCTGTTTATAGTTTTCAAAATGACTGATTAATACACAACGCGAACTACACCCATAACCTGTAGGCTATAGGCTTACACTCCGTCTATTTTATTTTGAAGACTATTGTGATGATATATTATCCGACTTTCTAAGCTATTTTGACAAAATCAAATTCAGTTAAGCAGAAAGAACAATTAATCTGAAATCTGAATTTTAAACTGATTCCCATAGAATTGGATGACATCACAATTAATGTACGTCAGATAACCGCATAAACGGGAATTCCATAAAAGGGATAATGGCCTTGTAGTTCAGTGAATTGATTTATTGAAAGTATCATGGTTGATGTTTACTATGAATTTCAAGTACATGCATGTGTGACATATAAGCAAAAGGTTGTAGCAATTAAAGTGAAAGAGACAAACAGATGGACAGACATATTTCTGAAAATTTTCTGGGCAAAAACATAAACACACAAAATATTACCTCTCTCAAAGCGTCAGCATAAGAGCTCATGTCTGTTAGAATGGTCAGTACGTGTTTCTCACACTGGTATGCCAAAAACTCAGCTGTTGTTAAAGCAATACGAGGGGTAATAATACGTTCAATTCTGAAAAATAAAGTCAAACATACTACATGTATTATTAGAGTCATTATGATCCGGCGCATTCTTAATATGTCAATTTTAAAAATCATTTTTTCATTAATTATCTTTTCTGTTACATGAAAGCCCATCATTAAGGTATGAAAGATGTAGAAAATACTTTGAAATCTGAATTTGATCTAGTATTACAAATGAAGATGTCATTAAGTCGGGTTACTGATAAGGTCGGAGAAAAACAATATTCTGTTTGAAAGGAAAAACAAAAAGGACCTAACTTTTTTTTTTATTATTGTTATGAACTAAATAATCTGATTATCTGAACCGATTATGAAAGCTATTTACTATTCATATACTGTATGTAAAGCAAATTTTTTCCTCAATAATATAACACAAATACATTTTCCACCTGAACACTTTTAATACTTACGTTGGATCGTTGGCTAAATTCAAGAATAAACACACATTCTCCATAGAGCCATTTTCCTCAAAATCTTGTTTGAAAAATCTGGCAATTTCCATGTTTACCTAAAACACCCACAAACCAGTGTAAACAAGGGTATTCAAGGGGGCTTCTAACACATTTCAGTAAAATGAAATTTTAGTTAAGCTTCAGCCAAAGATATAAGATACAGAGATTTCTTTTCAATAATGCATCTGCTTTAGGGGTGACAGATTCAAGAACTTGAAATTCATATCACATGTGATTCCTGTGACCTGCAATGCATATCTAAATGAAGCTCTGCAACTATAATATGAAGGTAGCTCCATAAAAGCTCTCTGTATTGCAAAGAAAATTAAAGGTCAAGAAAATTTGTGTTAGATAGCAATATTCATATTTAACTATTTCTTCCTAATATTAATCTGCTTAGCAATGTTAAAGCTGTTTAGGCCATAGTAATTTTTTATTACTTTGTTCTAGGTCCCAAACTTTTTCTGAAAGGTACCCTCCCATCAGGCATTAAAACACACAAACACAAGATCACTATGAAGGAATTTTGAAAGGAAGACTAAAAACATAAAATAAAAATATCTTTCTCAAGTGAATTGGATTATTCTGACTTTACTTTTAGAAAAAAAAACTACTCTCCTGATATTAATCATGGTTTAAGCATTTTATAGTATTCAAGATAATTTCCTGATATTTTTTTACCTGAAAAAATGCATGTTTGTGCATGTTTTTACCTGAGGAATTCTCTTAAAAGGTTCCTGCCCTCAGATGTTAAACAAAATATTTAATTACTATGGCCTTAGTTATTATATCATACACTGTAAACTTATACTACTACAACAATATGATCACAAATGATCTTTCAAGATAGATGTAATAAAACATTACCATTCATAATCAAATATGTGCGTTTGACATAACTTACACCCATAGCAGCAAACACGATAGCAAAGTTATCCTCGTGGTCGTCTAACACACTTTTACCGGGTAACTTGACGAGACCTCCCTGCCGACAAATCTGAGCAGCAATCTACAAGTAACATTAACATGTAGTCATGAGATTTGTGCATGTATATATATATGGTTCATGTAATGGTAATTTTTTTTTCGTAGAAAGACGGTACTAAACCTGGTATCTGCAAGTACTGTGGCACAGCATACATCTACAGCCTAAACCTTTAGCCTTTCAAAATTTTAGATGCAACTTCCAAATAATATACAATATACATCGTCAATATATATATATATATATATATATATGTGTGTGTTAATGAGATAAAACGTACTTTTAAAATCAATATGCAAGACATGTACATGTGACTATTACTGTAATACAGTTCCAAGTGTAAAAATCCAACTAATATTCATTGATTTGAGTAATTTTGATGTAGTATTCAATTACTGACATAATGAATTAAACTACAGAATTTTTGTAAAAAAAATTATTCTGCTGCAGTAGTTCGTATCTAACAATAGCATCAGGCAATAAATTCCTACCTTTTTAAATATTCATAAATCTCAATGTATTTTAAAAGTAGAAAAGATCTTGATTTATCATCTGGAAGCAGAAAATGTGATGAAATATTGCGGACAAAGCTGAAACCATTGCATAAAGGAGTAGGTAAAAAGGATAAGATTATGTATGTCTTACTTCATTATGAGGCAGACCAGCTGCAGAGAAGATGGGGATTTTTTGGCCTCTGGCAATACTGTTCATGGTGTCTATAGCCGATATACCGGTCTGGATCATCTCCTCGGGGTAAATACGAGACCAGGGGTTGATGGGCTGACCTGAATAATAGTATGAAAGCATTATAATATATGTTTTTATGGCATAACTTTATTAATTTGGAAATGTCCAGAAGATATAAACAGGCTTTTCAATGAAAGGTGGCTCCCTGCAAATTATAGCTGCCTTAGATGACAGAGATCACTGATTGGTACATGTACATTTGTACATATATTTCCTCCAATTCATTCATTTACTTGTAATTTGCTTTTTATAAATCAGTGAAAAGATATGCTTCAAATTTCTTTTTTCACTGTATTAAATAATTCTGAAAATGCTGTATGAAAGGGAAGTCCTCTTCAGCTCTTCTTTCAACTCAGAACCAATAGTAAATACCTTAACTCCGGATGATACTCTCAGGGAACATACTGTAAATGTGGATATTTTTGCTGGGGGAAAATTTCGCAATTAAAACATCAAGACATTACGCGTCGGGGTAATATTCATGATAAAAATGTCTTTCCCATTGTAAGAGAGCAGGGAGGATATTTTCGCGTGGAGGAAATTATCACGAAGTCTCTTGATTCACGAAAAACGGAAAAATTACCCCCACATGAAAATTTCTGCGTCTACAGTACTACTTTGCGTAAGCACATTCAAATTCTAATCTCTTACTTATTTCATAGAAAAAATTGCTATTAGTATGAATGATTTGTCATAGTTAGTACTGTTGCATTTACCTTGAATATCTAAGAAGTCCTCTGCCATGACAGGTGGACCTTTGTCGATGGGTTTTCCTGAACCGTTGAAGACACGACCTGCAGAAAAAAATTTACTCATACATGCAACTACTTCAGAAATATTGAAAGCAGCTATCAAGTATATCAGACTGACCTATTTAAATTCCACTGATCTGATCAGCTGATGTCTTGAAATGAAAAATCTCATTGACATTTCAACAAATTTTCCAAATTTTAATAATGATTTATGATCTATTATGAAAAAAAAAGACAGCTGTATCTTGAACCAAACGGCTGATGGAAAGACGGACAGTTTGGCAGACAGACATACTGATACAGAGTTGATCCTATAAGGCTTCCTTCTGAAAGGCCCTATTGAAATTCTTCATTGATGTAATACTTACCCAACATGTCTTCTGAGACAGGCATCCTGAGAATATCTCCTGTGAATTCACATAGTGTGTGCTTAGCATCGATACCTGATGTACCCTCAAATACCTAAAATAAGGGAAACAATCAGTGAGAAATTATGTTTTATTGGGCACCTATGAAAGTAACTACATGTATCATATTCTGTATATGGAATATCTGTTCAATATCTTAAAATAATGAGAACATTCAAAATATCATGATAATAAAACACCGCTAAAGACGGTATGGCCGGATTGCAAAATAAGTTTTTGTCACCAACTGGGTCAAGGTCATAAAGTCACACTGAGAGGTCTTGTCAGAGGCAACCTACATGTATAATATAAAGTTTCTACTGTATACTGTTCCTTAGATTTTGCTTAAACCAAGAACTTTAACCAAAATCTTTAACAAGGTCAAAGTCCAAGGTCAAGGTCACTAGGTCAAATGTTACGGCATAAATTGAAAGGTCTCGTCATGGGCAACTAAATGTATAATATAAGGTTTCTACTGCATACAGTTCCTTAGATTTTGCTTGAACCAAGAACTTTAACCAAAATCTTTAACTAGGTCAAAGTCAAAGGTCAAGGTCACTGGGTCAAATGTTACGGCATAAATTGAAAGGTCTCATCATGGGCAACCTACATGTATAATATACAGTTTCTACTGCATACAGTTCCTTAGATTTTGCTTAAACCAGAAACTTTAACCAAAATCTTTAACTAGGTCAAAGTCCAAGGTCAAGGTCACTAGGTCCAATGTTACGGCATAAATTGAAAGGTCTCATCATGGGCAACCTAAATGTATAATATAAGGTTTCTACTGCATACAGTTCCTTAGATTTTGCTTAAACCAGGAACTTTAACCAAAATCTTTAACTAGGTCAAAGTCCAAGGTCAAGGTCACTAGGTCCAATGTTATGGCATAATTTGAAAGATCTGGTCATGGGCATCATACATGTATAATATAAGGTTTCTACTGCATACAGTTCCTTATATTTTGCTTAAACCAGGAACTTTAACCAAAATCTTTAACTAGGTCAAAGTCCAAGGTCAAGGTCACTAGGTCCAATGTTATGGCATAAATTGAAAGGTCTTGTCAGAGGCAACCTACATGTATAATATAAGGTTTCTACTGCATACAGTTCCTTAGATTTTGCTTAAACCAGGAACTTTAACCAAAATCTTTAACTAGGTCAAAGTCCAAGGTCAAGGTCACTAGGTCAAATGTTACGGCATAAATTGAAAGGTCTTGTCATGAGCAACCTTCATGTATAATATAAAGTTTCTACTGCATATAGTTCCTTAGATTTTGCCTCAACCAGAAACTTTAACCAAAATGTTGTCGGCAGACGGACAGACGGACAGACGGACATCGTCAATCTATAGATCGGAATTGCTTTGCAATCCGGCCAAAAATACACCGCTAAAGACGGTATTGCCAGATTGCAAAGTAAGTTTTTGTCACTAACTGGGTCAAGGTCACTAGGTCGCACATTAGGACATAAATTGAAAGATCTTGTCAGAGGCAACCTACCTGTATAATATTATGTTTCTACTGTGTATATAGTTCCTGAGATTTTGCTTAAACCAGAAACTTTACCAAAATCTTTAACTACTGTAGGTCAAAGTCCAAGGTCAAGGTCATTTGGTCAAATATTACAGTATAAATTCAAAGATCTTGTCATGGGCAACCTGCATATATAATATAAAGTTTGTACTGCATACAGTTCCTTAGATTTTGCTTCAACCAGAAAGTTCAACCAAAATTTTTAACTAGGTCAAAGTCCAAGGTCCAGGTCACTAGGTCAAATGTTATGGCATAAATTGAAAGGTCTTGTCATGGGCAACCTACATGTATAATATAAGGTTTCTACTGCATACAGTTCCTTAGATTTTGCTTCAACCAGAAACTTCAACCAAAATCTTTAACTTGGTCAAAGTCCAAGGTCAAGGTCACAAGGTCAAATGTAACAGCATAAATTGAAAGGTCTTGTCATAGGCAACCTACATGTATAATATACAGTTTCTACTGCATACAGTTTTTTAGATTTTGCTTCAACCAGAAACTCTAACCAAAATCTTTAACAAGTCCAAGATCAAGGTCACTAGGTCAAATATTAAGACAGCATAAATTGAAAGGTATTGTCATGGACAACCTTTATGTATATTATAATATAAATTTTCAAATGCATACAGTTCCTTAGATTTTGCTTCAACCAGAAACTTTAAGCAAAATGCCAAAATGTTGACAACAGACGGACGGACAGATAGACAGCGTTAACATATAGACCGGAATTACCTTGCAATCCGGCCAAAAATGTGCATGAAGAACACTGAAATAAAGGCGGGGAGGGGGGAGGGATTGAAGAAAAGTACTTTTATAAGTTGAAATTTTTCTGCAGTGTTTTTAAACTTGGTCATTTCAATACTGAATCAGGCAGAGCTTAAACAAAAGATTTGTGAATCAGATAATTCACATATAAAATAATTAGTACAAAAACATCCCCATCCCCCCCCCCCCCCCCCTTTTTTTTTTTTTGCTTTTACTATTCACATCCTTCGCCTAGCCATATACACAGAAGTATGTTAGTAAATGGAGTAAAAAGACAAGAGCGGTTGTCTTACAAAATTATAACTACAATCGTCCACGTCGTTATTTCTGAAATTATGTTTCCTCATATAAACATTAAATGTATACAAACTTGCTTGTCCTTCAAAATAGGACGAGTCAAAAGGCGAAACGTAATAGTAATATATTTGTAAAGGCAGCTCAAATACATCAATGTCTGATGAAAGTTATAATATCTTGAATTATGATACAGAGAAAAGACATCAATTATTCAAAACAGCTTTGATGTTATTTTCCCTATCTAACCCCTCCCCCTCCTTTTTTCTCCTTTTCACTATCAAAATACCGGTACTCCGCGCCTGGTTGACATGTCTAACATTATAATACTTTAATTTCTCTGCAAAATATAATTTTCTTAATCAGTAAGAATTTCTTTTTAATTCATGAAAAATTTGTGTTATTTTTCTAGTTGGAAATTTCTACACATCGAAATTACGTGACCTATTTGGGTTGCCATACACCCGCGGCGGTCCGAAATTAGATCATACTGAATGCATAATCTCTGATAAGATTAAACTATACGACAAACATGGTCTTGATGAAAACGTAAAGTTGCTTAGTACATGAAATATTCATTCGTTACTGGTCGGAAAGTTTACATAGGAAGGTACAAGTCTAGGTTCCTCCGAAAACTTGAGGAGAAATTTCTATCCCTACTGTGTGAGTGTCGGATTAGGGTTTTAACGATCGATGCCTCTCGCGCATATTTTAGAATAAATTTTGATATTCATTCTTATATCCACGAACATAATACAATAGATTCTTCATAAAAATGTCTTTAAATAAAATTGAAACGTCGAATGCATGTCACTTAACTTCTCTTTTGATTTTAGGCTATTTTAGCCCTAATTAGTTACAAACGTTCGATACATTCGAAAGTAATCACGAGCGGATCTAGGGATGAGTTGTTTTTTTGGTTTTGTTTGTTTTGTTCTGTTTGTTTGTTTGTTTGTTTGTTTGTTTTTTTGCAAATTTACATTCAGACACATTCCACAGCAGGATTAAGTATATTTTTCCATTTTAAGTTCAATAGATATTGCTGAAAGTCATAAGCGGGAACACCCCCCCCCCCTTATCATCGACAGGCCCGAAACGAACCCCTCCCCATTAAAAATTTCTAGATCCGCGAATGGAAATATTTATGTATCATAAGATTTGCACTCTTACTGTTCAATTTGCAGTTATGCATATAGATGAGATGTTGATCTAGGCAAGATCCTGTTCGTTTATGTAACGGTATCTGTTTTAGATCATAAAAGCCGCATCAACCCAAGAAATAAGTCACAATCTTTTCTCATTTATAGTCAGCTCCGTGCGTGTCTAATAGCATTTTCTCCACTTATGCATCCCGAAACATTTCATCTATCTCATAAGCATATATATCACAACCGTGTTGTTGATGGTAAACTTATAACTCTAGGTAAAACCCGGTGTGTTACAAATTGTACTTCAATTGTAAGGATCCTCGCCTTAGCCCTATAATTCTTGATCCATTTTTCTTTTTATCTGCTTATTTTGCTTCTTGTGACCGAAATTCTCTCTTTCGCTGTAATTTTCATATTTGCTTCTTGTTTTGACCGAGTGAAAATTCTATGAAAAAAAAATTCTCCATTTTCGGAACGTCAATATTACAGCAATAAAACGCCAGATCTCCACACCATCCCCCTCCAGGAAACATTAAGTTGAATAAATTAAACTCGTTATGTCAAATAGGCCTACTCTCCGTAATCGAGTCTGATGGGCCTTCGTATAAAAATTAATCAATGGACGAATGCAGACCAAGCACGATGTTGATTTCCTATAGCCGTGAGCTTCATTTGGTCCCTCTTGACAATACGCATGATGTATGTCGTTTACAAAGCGGCCTCGTACACTAAATGGTTTACCAGATATATTGACAATTCAGTGTTTGTCTCAATTACGTTCTGGAAGACAATTGGGATGCCAAAAGGCAGACGGCTTGGAACAGATTTCTATTCAGTAATCTGCTTTTTACTGTACTGGTAAATTTTAGACAAAAGGGAAGTGTTTGGCTCAAATCGGGTGCAAAGGCATTTTCTTGTTCGTATTCGCTATTTTCGAAAACAAGAGTTACTTCCCATTTAAGACGGTATCTGACGTAGACTGATTGTGACGTCATCAAATTTTATGGAAACAGTCCTAAAAGTCTGGGAAATGACGGTGTAAAATCGACGTTACCATACCATTTTCATGACGTCACAATGGTTTTACGTCAGATACCGTCTAGAAGGGGAAATGACTCTGTATTCCGCAAAGACTCAATACTGGCAATATTGGCTTTATACAAAGTAACACAACATTAACAGAGATGAAGACATTTATTTACCATTCATAAAACTTTAACTCAACAATCTGCTCAAAATAAATTAACAGACGGACAGACAAACAGACAGTCAAACGCTAAAATCGTCCGTCGTTTTCGGCTACATGTAGCTAGCACAAAATAATGCTTTGAATGAATAAGATAATAAATAGACCAAGTTAGAAATAAAGTAAAGGCTAGAAAATATTCTCTCGGTGCAACCATATCGTTTCTTTTCTCCTTCACTTTTGCGAGGTCAATTTTTAGAGAGGGGGGGGGGTGCAAACTGTTATAAATCTTCAGTTTCTCACCTGTACAACAGCTTTAGAACCGCTGATTTCAAGAACCTGACCACTCCGCACGCTCCCATCAGCTAATGTTAACTGTACAATTTCAGCATATTTTGGAAACTGAAAAGAATAAAAATGTATGTGGATAGTTTCATTACATCAACATCATGTATGTAATAGTGTTTGAACAACTCTAGAAATATTTTTAGATTTATTACAAGTATACTAATTCATAGAACTGAATTTAACGATGGAGTAAATCTGCAAAATTGTTTTGTTTGTCAATCTGTAGATTGAATAAACCTACAATAGTGGGCTTTCGATGATTTTTATAATGCTTTTCTGTATCTTGTACATGTACTTTTATAGAACATAAAACAATGCTAATAAGAGAATAACTTATTACCTTTACATCGTCCAATATCACTAAAGGACCATTTACACCTGATACTGTTTTATATGCTGGAATAAAAAAAGAAAACATCGATGTAAAACAGAGAGCAAACCAATCGATATTATTACATATAATGATATGTACACGTATCGATATATGATAAATTGTGTTGCTTTTTATGTATGGAATATGAAATTTGCAATGTTCTTTATACATGTATACACATCTTTATGTCTCCAGCCTTAGAGGTTTAGAGGTTATCATGAAACATGCACCATAAGGAAAAGGGGATAATCTCCAGCATGACCACCCTTCACCCATCAAGCGAAACAAACCCACAAGAAAGTGACATGTAAATGACATCAGACAAAGCACAAAAAATACACAACAAAAATCACTAGTACATCATACAAAACAATCGAAACAGACGTACAAAAACATCAAACATTAATGACAACACATAAAAGGAAGGAGACCAATGTGCTCCCGGCGCCGACTTTGGACGGCCATCTGCTGTTAGCAAATGGTGTGTTTATCCGGATTACGTGCGCACAATAAGTCACTAAATAGACAATAATTTGCAAGTAACAAAACTGTTCAAGAATAGGTACATGCAAACTTCTACCATCGATTACTTTCAGAAGGGAGCTCGACCGGGGAGTTTGTAGGTACATGTATGTCGCGTGTTTGACCTTTAATATGTGACCTTGACCTTAAAGGCGACCTTGACTCTAACTGGCTGTTGGGTCTCCTCATGTTTGACCATCCTTGCAAGATCAACTAAGTGACTTCCAGACAGCCGACGTAGGAAAAAAAAGCCCTGTATTTCGCCCTTGCATTGTAGGCGACACAAAGAAGAGTGGCGTGGACCAAACTGAGCTGAAAGTACCGTCGACATACCAAACTAACCTAGGTCAAGAACTCGAAGAAGATTTGCTTGGAATTGAAGTTAACTACCTGTTTCTAGGACTTTCCACAAGAAAGATACGGAATCCATAATCAATAAAATGTACAGTTGTAAGCAAACGTTAGGAACTACCCCCCGCCCCCCTTTCCACCTCCCCACTCCACCCCCCATCTGAAGACAAAACCTCAGGTGGACAGTGATTTGTACCGTAAATTAATCCTGTTAGTTTTGTGCATCAAAATTTCCGGATAAGCAGCACAGTACAGCATCCCCCCTTCCCTCTTTCGGGACTTTTTTTTTACGTTTTTATAGCCTCTCTCGGTTACGGTATTTTAACTCCTCTCGTCTGTCTTTCCGTATGTAACATAAAGATACTGCTTCAGATCATTTACGGTAATTTAATACTTCAAGTTCCCCTATTATTGTTCTTTATCATAACTATTTTCCTGTTCTTACATTAACCATTTCCCGGGGGCGTGTTTGATCATTTTGTAAGTTAGTAACATAGCCGTACAACGTCCGTCGTAACTTCCTGGTATAAATATGATCGCGTTATTGTAAATCAAAATCATTAGAACGGTTGGTAAAAAAACTGATTTTTTTTTTTTTAACGATTTTGGGGGTGGGTGGGGAAATATAATTGTTATGCAATCGGTAATTTAAACTTTTCGCAAGGGGGTGGGGATTATTAATTAATTCAGACCAAACGGGTTTTTTTATGACAAAAGAAATGAAAAGGAAATAAAACGATAATCATCATCGTCGTCGATGAAAAAACCGAAGGAAAGAGAGAGGTACTAAATCAATCAACTATATTGATTCCTTCTTTCTTTTAGCATGTTTAGAGGGTCAATTCAAATGAAATCGCCATTCACCAACATCACTAAGTAAATAAAGGGATGGATTCATAGAACTAAACCCTCTTGAAGGGCCGGGGGATGGGTTATTCTTATTTCAATTCTGTATCTTTTAACCAATTATTATGACACTCAAGGATCTTGAGGAGGGTGGAGTGTCACATAACGGGTACCCCCCCCCCCTCCCACCTCCTCTCTTTCAGAATCCGTCCCATGATCTAGCAAAAAAGAGCTGCACCTCAATATCATCCATCTCGCGCTGCATCATTACCAAAACAATTTAAGAGACTAGCCATGCATTGGAAATCCATAAGTACCATCTATAGAGTATGATCAATCGGTCGAAATACGAGCTCATGATAGACAAGGTCTTTCATTATTTGTTTCTCATTCCGGGATTCTACAAGAATCAATAGGTACAGGTTAGAACTATGGCGAGAATCACAAAATTATTCCATCCCTCAAAGATCGTTCGCCTACAGACAGATCTATCTAAATTACAGAAATCATAAACGGAACAAAGCAGTTTTTTTTCATTTTTATTTTGTAAATGATTCAGAAAAGGATCGTTTCATTGGAATCATTGGAAAGGAACGAATTTAATGCATGTTTTCAACTTATCAACTTATTTTTACTGTTTCCTGTATTTTTACTGGTTGAGCGGGACATTTCTGTTCTTCACTTAAGAAGACCCTTGGGACACCGATGCTTTAAAATGTTTACCAAAGAAGCAGGGATGTCGAAATCCATTTCACTCTTGTCGGACATTTCAGTCATTTGTTAGTCCGATTCCGAACAAGGAAAAGTACCGCAAATCTCTGTCCGTCCGATAGAATTTTTGTCAGTCCGATAAAATTTGTGTCAGTGCGATAGAATTTTTTGTCAGACATTTTCTTCGAACGGACACTTTTCAACATCTCTGTAAGATGAGCGATCTTTTTAATGGAAATCTTGAAACCTTTCAACAACACACGGAGTGGGTCTTTTGAAATTTCTTAAGTTTCATTGTTGTAAAGTAAATTAATAATACGTATTTCCTCGGCTGTGATTAGTTTTACAAATGTACCATGTTCATGATCTTTATTTTTATCTTTTCCACATTAACCCTGGGCAGGTTGTGGGGCATCTAGATTTATTTGTGTTTCATCCAATATACAGACAAATGATCCAATACTAGTAAAGGAAACACCGGCCGATGAATAGAGCCAAATTTTCTATACTAAGAGGATGGTCATCAAACCTCTAGGATTATCAGTACAAATGTACAAAAATTACGCATTCCTTTTGCTTGTAGTTTCTTCATAAGTTAACTAATCATAGGATACTGGATTCCAGGGTTATGGCCATCTTATGTCTATTTCACAAAAGTAGGTCATACTCCATGGTCAAGGCCAATGCACATGTGAAGCATTTAAGCTGTATGTTAATGGCATGACCAAGGTTAAAGTTTCTAGCTTAAATTCTAGAAATTAAGTCAATCATGAATGCCAAGGTCACAGGGTCAAAGATCATAGTATCAACATAACTGTCTTGTCATATATAAACATAAGGTCTTATAATACAGGAAAAATAATGTGAAAAATGAACATCCTAATTTTCAAGATGAAATAGACATAGTAATAAAACACCACTAAAGACAATACTGCTGAATTGCACAGTAAGCTTTTGTTACAATAAAAGTTAAAAGTGTGTCCATTATAATGTTTGGACCTACATGAATATTGCTCAAATTTTTAACTGATGTACAATGTGCCTTTAAAGTTGTATATATATGGATACGATTGTGTTGATGTTTTTGAATTGGGTGTAAAAGAGATGGGAAATACACATAAATTGTCTAAAAGTCAAGGTCGCTAGGTTAAACCTAGCGACCTTGACTTTTGAAGGTCTTTAAAGGTCATGGTATGAAGTGAAAGCTCATGTCACAGGGAATCTACATGTGAAGAATCAAAGCCCTATCTATTATAGATACATGTATTGACATACACATGTATAACCAAATATATTTTTAAAGTCAAATTCTAAGGTCTAGGTCACTAGATCAAAGGTCAAGATATCCAATGAAAGCTCTTGTCACAAGGAATCTTCAAATCACATACATAGATACAATATCAAAGCCTTGTGTTCTTTAGATATTTGAAGAGATACAGTCCAAGTTTAGGTTTTTTTTCAATGTAGGCCAAGTCCAAGGTCAAAGTTTCTAGGTCAAATTCACTAGGTCAAATGTTACTCACTTACTGCATAAATTAAAAGTTCTTGTCATGGGCAACCTACCTGTATAAAATAAGTATCATGTTTCTCTACGGTATACAGTATATTTTGCTTCAACCAGAAACTTTAACCAAACTTTGACAAGGTCAAAGTCCAAGGTCAAGGTCATGCCTGTCAACTCTCCCTCTTCAGGAGAAAGTCCCTCTTTTGGACCTCGTTCCTCCTCCCCCCCCCCCCCTAAAATTACAGGAGACTCCCTCTTTCGGGCCACATCTCCCACTTATCAAGCGTAATCTCCCTCTTTTTCAATTGTCAAGGAGGGAGATTGCCCTCTTTTGAGAACTTCAGAGTTGATACATGTACCTACCGGTACATGTATGCATTGCACTAGGTCAAATGTTAAGGTATAAATTGAAAGGTCTTGTCATGGGCAACATAACTGTAAAGTATAATAGAATTTGCTTCAACCAGAAACTTTAACCAAAAGATGGCAACTGAAGGATGGGTGGACAGACTCAGATATCGTCATTCAATAGACAAGAATTGCTTTGCTTTGCAATTTGGCCAAAACATATACATGTAAACAATCTATCTCCACAAAAATCATGTGAGTAAAACAATTTTCATTGTTCATGTTGTTAGGCTGCATCTCTATATTATCCCTACTAGAATACAAATGTTACCTAGCATTTTGTTTCAATCTTAATGTCTGACCTTGACTTTGATGTACTGTAGTGATGAAACGATTGTCGCCAATATTGTCACTGAAATGTCAAAGTCGACGACAATCCATAGTGATTTCCAAAATCGATTATCAGACTTCTTTAAAGTTTAGAATGAATTTTTTTCGCACAAACAATCTCATTTGTCAAAATGAAACTAAAAACAAAGGGGAAGGATATGGAAATTGGAAAGTAAAAATCTATCCCTCCCCAGGGAATACAAAACCAGATGTCTAGGAGTACTTGATGATACAGAAAAATATTGTCTCTATTTGTTACGCTGTGCTTTATTTTATGAAAAAATACTGTATCATTGTGTATCGTTTTATTGGAAGATGTATCGTGATACGTATTGTCAAGCTACTGTGTCGCAATACAAGTACATGCAAACGATATATCGTTACACTACTCAGTCTTATACAAACAATGGTAGGATAGTCCGAGCGTTTTGGAAGTCAGATTTTTAGATTTTAATTTTTATTTTGAATGAAAAATAAAAACAAAATCTGTTAATTCCAATATAAAAAGGCTAATAGTAATTACAAGTCAGGGTTTGGATATGGAATTTTGGAAATTTTTATTTAATTAATATATGTTTTTTGTAGATCCTCCAAAATTGTTATCAAATATTTTTATTTCATGTTATAGAAAAAACAAAACATGCTCATTAATTAATGTGTGAAATAAAAAAATGATGATATTATATGTTCCATTTTAAACATTTTTCAATAGTTATAAAAGAAATATTGTTATGTAAATTAATGTTATTAGTTCCAATAATCCACTATAAATTGGTACAGTGCTTCTGAATCTGATAGTGTCTGATAATTGATTCATTAAGCTGCTCCAATTTTTCATCACTACTTTGATGCAACTTTGACCTTCTGGGTGGTGATTCTCTGTATAGCTACTGATAGATGGAAATTCATGATGTTTGCTTAATTTGCAAGTACATGTTTATTTGACATTAAATAAAATTGCTCTATGAATCTTTAAGAATGTCACAGGCATAAACTGAGGACATTAAGGGCTTAAGCAAATTACATCATGTAATGAAGATTTTCATTGATCCATTGATACTCTGAGTCAGAAATGCAATCTTAAACTGCAATCTTTAATCTCTTCCATTACATGACGCTAATAAAGCAAGGCCACATTTTTTCAGTGAAAAACACTTTAAACAGTGTTGCAGTAGCTGTTTACATTCCAAATGTTAGATGTTCATGATGTAGTTTGATATGCATATACGATAATATTCTAGTAGATTACATTGTATCTTGTGTAATTGCTCCTCTCCCCCCTCCCCAAGCCTGAAAATGACAGAAATAGCTTGTTCAAATCTCCTCTTATCCTGAATATGTTCATACATGTAGATCTATTTGGTGATTTCGAAGACCAGAGTTACTTCCAATTTGGGACGGTATCTGACGTAGACTAATTGTGACGTCATCAAATATTCTATGGAAACAGTCCCTAAACATTAGGAAATGACGGTACATACCATTTTCATGACATCATAATGTTTTTACATGTACGTCAGATACCATCTCAAATGGGAAATAACTCTGTATAATGCAAAGAATCAATATGCATCACATGTTAAAGCAGTCAAAGGTACATTTTTGTATGCCTCAAAATCAGAGTCAAATTTCTATTATCACAAAGTATCTTTGTTGCCTGTAACTATCCTTTAGCAATTCAACATCACCCGGTCTCCCTGTTCGTCATGTGATGCTATATGTATGACAATTCACCCCCCCCCCCCCCCCCTTTAATCATGTGATGAAGTTAATTTCATCACACAAAGTTTGCCTATTCTAAAATGCTGTATTCTGCTAGCTTCCACATTCAATAGACAACAGAAATATTGTTCATTGGTATTGGTGAGCCCCTAAGAGAGGTTCAACTTGAAAGAGTTACGAGAATATTGACCCATTGCTTGTTGTAAATCATGCACGTCAACCGGTATTTTTGCGTTTGGTTGCCTCATTACTATAAAACATTTACACCTGTAAACGACTGATAAGTTACAGAACGACTCATGTTAATGACTTACTAATTCTTGGCTGAGATATATAATCTCTTGTGATAGCCATTTTATGAGTATTCCTTGCAGCAACATCATTTAAAGGTCCGTTTAGTGAGCTCATGTTCATTTTTCCTTGGCTCGCCATCTTGTATTGACGATGATCATGTGACAATGTGTACAACTGGGTAAACTATAAATTACGGATTGAAATGGGATGTTATACGAAACGAACACTTGTGCGGAAAAAAGGGGGGGGGGTGCAATCAATATAACTATAAAAAATCATTCTATGATGGAAAATTGATAGGACAGTGTAGAACATCAAGATTTTTGCTGATTTGGAAAACTCAGTAAAAATGCTGGTTGCTAAAAATAGTACATTTGTAAAGAAAACAATAAAAAGGTTAGAAACTTTGTATGAAACTTTAATTTGATAAATTTTAAAATAACGAAATTAATTAAATCATCTCATTTTCGTTCTAGATATCAGATAGTCCGACTTGCAGACCTACGACGGTGTTATCTGTTTTTTCGTCTTCGAAGACGAAAAAACAGATAACACCGTCGTAGGTCTGCAAGTCGGACTAGATATCAGAGATACTGAACATCAACAATTTTTCGAAACACACAGTAAAATGAACTCCTCCATAATCAGACAGACTTTTTCAAAATATTGAAAAAAGTATATGTCCGTTTTGAAATAAGATAGAACAAATGCTCATGATTGAATAGTGCCATTTTGTGTTTTTCTTGCAAAGGTGTCAGCTCTGTAAAATATGGCTTATTTTGGGTGGAATTTAAACAATTTATATAATCGTTCGGTACCCTTCAGCTTTACCTTATAAAATAGTTAAAGTCAATAGTATTCCATACGTAAATTAAAATTCATGGGATATCACTTACGTTAGAGAAGTTAGAACAGTTCAAAAGAGTATCTCTAGCAAGCAGCTATCCCAAGACATGAAAAACAATCCGAAATATAAGATTTACAAAGTTTAAACAATATGTCACAGTTTAGAAAGCTGGCCGAACTATATCTTTACATACAATTTTACATGAATAAAAAGCAAAAAACAAAAAAAAAACAAAAAAAAAAACAAATAAAAAAAATAAATAAAATAAAATAAATAAATAAATAAATAAATAAATAAATAAATAAATAAATAAATAAATAAATAAATAAATAAATAAATAAATAAATAAATAAATAAATAATAAAAAGGACCAACGTTCAACAGGTCACAAATACTGATGCACATATACAAGTTATGACCGAAGTTAAAGTTTTTGAAAACTATGTCAAACTCCAAGGTCAAGGTCACAAGGTAAGACAATTTGGTACCCATAGAAAGGTTTTATTACAAAGAATGCATATGTAAAACATGGAAGTCTCCTCATACGAATCAAGTTATGACCAAGGTTAACGTTCTTCAAAAGTAGGTCAAACTCCAAGGTCAAGGTCACCAGGTCAAAAATGTTGGTATCCATGAAAAGGCATCGACATAAAGAATTAATACACATGTGAAACATGAAAGCCCTATGATCCACCATCCAAAAGTTGTAGACAAAGTTAAAGTTTTTGCGGACAAACAGACAGATAAACGGACAGAAGAAAATATATTTACCCCCGAATCTCCTATCACGTATGTGTAGTGTGTATGAAAATACCCCTCCCTTCCTTGTTTTCATGAGAATAAAAATCAGAAAAAAAATTGAACAAAAATTTAATGACTTTTAAAAATATGACAAATATGCAGTAAAGGAGTGGACAAAACCCCACATTTACAGAGTTATCAAAGAAACAGTTCAAAAATGAGCATTTCTAACAAAGTCCAAAAAGACGTCGAACATGCGTCAAATATTTGACTTCAGACTGGAACCAAAAACAACCACACTTCTAGATCAGCCTGATGCTTTCGGTTTGTCGATATGTGCCTCGGTTCTGAAGATGAAGTTTATCGAAGGAGGGTACCCCGTGATCTACTTTTGCCTGGATGGCGCCATATATTGACAGATTCGGACGAAAAACAGCAACACTTGTAGGGGACCATGTCATTCCTACCAAGTTTCATTAAAATCCCTTCAGCGGTTCTGGAGAAGATGTCTAATATGTATGACCCCCTTTCTCTTCTTTTTTTACACAAGAAGAAAATTAATCCAAAAATATCAGAAAAAAATGAACTAAAATCAATATAAAACGAATATTGAATATTGAATGACTTAAATATGACAAATATGCAGTAAAGGAGTGGACAAAACCCCACATTTATAAAGTTATCAAAGAAATAGTTCAAACATTGAGCATTTCTGACAAAAGTAAAAAAAAAAAAAAGACGTCAAAAACGCGTCAAATACTAAAACCAAAAACAACAACACTTGTTGAGACATTCTTCTAGATCAGCCTGATTCCTTCGGTTTGTCGATATGTGTCTCGGTTCTGAAGAAGAAGTTTGTCGAAGGAGACCTACTTTTGCCTGTGGTGGTGCCACCTGTTGATGGACTCGAACGAAAAACAGCAACACTTGTAGGGTACCATGAATACTTCATTTCTACACAGTTTCATCAAAATCCCTTCAGTGGTTCTGGAGAAGAAGTGGAAAATACGAAAAGTTTACGACGGATGGACGCCGGCACCACGCTATGACAATAGCTCTCTTTAACAAAATACCGTATACATCTCGATTCCACGTACCCCTGCCTTTCATTCTGGACCATATTTTCGGTACATTAGGCACATACGGTTGCATCGATCCTGCAATGAAACCTGGCCATACATTTAATTTAATTACGCCGAGCTGTATATGATTTAGATCCTCCACAATACCGGTATATGGAATCACTCAACTTGATTTGACGAAAAAGACTATCAGAATCTTACGAAATTACTTTGCTTCTCTGAATAAATTTGGCTTGAAGTACCACTGATAGTGACAACGATTCGTTATATATAAAACATGTATGTCTGGTGCACTGCAATTGACATTCTTTGTTTGGAAGGCCGTTCTGGCAGCAGAGTTGGGAACACTATTTTTTTATTCTTCCTACATTCAGAGAGTTGAAGAAACTTACTTAATAATTCCAAGAGATAAGCGTTTAATACTTATAGATTAATTATTTTACGTCATAGTGACGGTTTTATCTAATATCACATGGTTCCTGAATTATTGGTTTCCTTAAAAAATCAGATGGGGGGGGGGGGTTCAAATCTGGTCAATCAAATTTGAAAGACATTGAAAATGCAATGCGTGACCTTGATATATTTTCATCATATTCATCATATTATTGGGATGTCTAGACTTTTAATAGATTTGGAAAAAAACAATGTAATTTCAGATTAAAAAAAACCATGTACCAGTTCTACGTGTATGACAGCGAAGCGTACAGAGAAATCACAGTTGCCATGGCAACTACAAAGTTTTTGTGTATTTTGAAGTTGATTTTTACCTTTTATACCTTTTTAATACTCCATATTGAATTTTCATCCCCCAAATTTCTAATTTTAAACTCCATAACATGCCGTGCCATTACACAGTCCGTTTTTTTTTTTCTTTCTTAGGGGCGGATCCAGAACTTCAATTGCGGCATAAGTTGCGATGCCTAGAGCCGAGTGGGATGGTAGGAGAGAGGAGGTGGTTGCCCCTCGCATACGTTAGGGTGATCTTCCCTTGATATCAGGGGCGAATCCAGATCTTCAAAGTTCTGTCGACGGTACACACGTGTCACATGTACTTGAGTAAGAAAAATTCGTCGTCTCTCTCTCTCCCTGTATGTATGTTTTTTTTTTATCACACATTTCTTTCAGTGGCGGATCCAGCGCCCCCTTTGCCTTGGGTCAAGGGGCGAATTTTGCAGATTTTGACTGAAAATGGGCCAAAATATACCTGTTTTTGGACAGTTTTGGGTTAATGCCGGGGGCGCCCCCTCCGCAACCCTGAATCCGCCACTGCCTTTCGTTACGTTTTTTTTTTTTCTCTTTAAGGCTTTACAAAGATAAGAAAAGGAGTCACGGTGTTTGATTTAAGAAATAACAACTAGCTAGCCGTGGTTTATTGTCCAGTAATTCCACGAGTCGCATGAAATAATCAAATTATCACCGAGCCGCGAAGCGGCGAGGTGATAATTTGATTGGTTCATGTGGTGAGTGGAATTACTGGACAATGAATCACGGCTAGCTAGTTGTTGTATAGCACGTGAATGGGAGGAGCTTAGCGCAGTGTAAGTTTGTTGGAGATTTTACATCAGGCGAGTTCTATGGTTCTGTGGAGAAAACCTCAAGTCATATTAGAATAAAATTTCTGACAGAAGTACTTGTGATATGTATGTCCTGCACACCCGTTAGTTAGTCCCATGAGGATCAAAACCCCTGTCAAACGCCTATAAAGCAATAGATGTTTGACTCTCGAGGGGTTTTAAAACCCAAGGGGGGTTAATGAACAGTGTGTCAGACTCCTGTGGTTCCGCCAATATTCCCGGCTGAATCTGCCGGTTTCTTTTCTCATGATCCCTTCATAAAGGGCAAGGGAAGAGAAATGGACATTTCGGATGGATTTTATTTTGTTTAGGAATCTGAACAGTCGGTCTTTAGTGTGGTGCTCCAATCAGGGGGGTCATACTATTTTAAGCCTAGGAGAATTTTAAGCCTAGGCATACGCCTAGGAACGCCCAGGAGGTTTTGGTAGGGTGTAAACTTAAAATTTCACTTGATATAGTTAGATAAGCATAAAAATGTATCACATGCAAAAATTCAAGAAAATATATCAACATTTAATATGCTTTATTTGCAACTGAATGTGTGCATTTCCTGGGCTTATTTTGAAGAGTCACTAATACCAAAGAAGGATAACTCTGGTATCAATTTCTATTTGGTAATGTACAAGTATGTATGCTTGGGGGGGGGGGGGGGGGGGTATAGTTTATCTACTTTCTTTTGTTTTTATTTATTTCTATTAATTTATTTAAAGGCAGGTAGTTACCAGTATGTAGCATCCCATGGTGCACGATGACATGCATGATGACAGTGGAGGTTGTGTTAATTACTGTTCTCACCATAAAGGGATGAAGATTCAAATACATCAATACATGTTTTATATCTCGGTTCTACAGGAGCAGATATTCTTTTTCTTTTAATACTTGTTCATTTATTTTTAACGAATTTGTTTTAGTGATAGTGCAGAAACACAAATTATACCACGATCTCACCAAAAAAGGAAGGAATTATGTTCTAACTTCCATCTCTGATCTACATAATATTATACAGGAGCTTCATGCATGGTTTTCTTACTTCTTTTAATATTTCCTCATGAATCAGTTACATTAAATTGCTGATTTGATACATAATCTGAATCTTTGAACTTTCTTCTTTTTGCCTGTGAAAAATTCATACCAAAAAAAAAAAAAAAAAAAAATTCTAAAAGCAAAGAGGTATAGGAAGATGAAGTGACCTACCCTCTCCCTTAAGAATTACATTCAGATCTACTGACTTTATATAATAAAATTCAGTATTTCCAGGTTATGGAATTATTTGAATTTTTCATGTTTCAAAGAGGTAAATATGGTGAAAAAATTAAATTCCTTCATCAATAATTTGTGGAGATATAAATGAAGTGTATATAATATGTGCCCGGCGATGATATGTACCTGACCAGTATTGAGAAATAACCCAACAATATTTCAGAAACCACCGATTTAAATATCTCGGGGTAGAAATTCGAATTTAGAACGATCACCAACAAAGTGCAGTTAATCAGGAATTTTTTTCATCTTAAGAGAAAAGTACTAAGTACAAACAAATTTCTTCGCTCTTTTCAGCTAAGTTTTTATAAGGCCAAAAATAAAATTAAGATTGTTACCCCAAACGCGACCGACCCTCAAAATTCGGCGCGACTCGAATAATTTTTTTTACGATTTTTTTCGAAGAATTATATTTTTCTGGATTTTATGTATACCAAATTTGGATTCATAATTTTATAAGGGCGCTATCGAGATAAGCACCACGCTCCGTGTATTTACTTTACGTTAATTTATTGATTTTTAAAATTAACATCCGCACACCCGATTAAGGTGTCAAGCGTCTTGAAGCTTGTATATACCTGAGAAATGATTTTATGGCTTCTACGGCGCACGTTAATCTGTCGGCTTTGTAGTTTTAAAAGACAACCGATCTATAACGTAACATGGAAACGTTTAAATGTATTGCTGTGTTCACATCAAAGGGTGTTCACCTAGATGCCGTCCATACAGATTTCATAGGCAAACTAGGTTCAGCAGCTTGAATTACATCATTGCTAGATCGCGTTGACCGGCACGTGTCAAATAATAACGGCGTGACGGTACATTAGAAATAGAAATTCGATGTATCAGATTTCACTAAATTTTGTTTTTAATCTGAGTAATGATCTTGATAAAAGGAGCAAAATATATTTTGACCAAGAGTATGGAAATACGTCGAAGTAAAAATATCAGCCGCCGGCAACTAAGGAGCAATTTAAATCAACGGCAAAACGTCACTTTATTTACTTTACTGGTATAGCTGCCGTCAACTTAATCCGCAACCCGCTGTGAACACGGTCATATTGTGAATTTCAATCAATAAAATCATTCTGTTTTTGTGGGGGATTATCGGGTACATGGTCAATGTAACATGAGTACATGTAGTTGGCTTCAACATGGAAACCATACAAGTCCAAGTAGAATATGGGATCGGTAAAGTTAAAAATAAAATCATTATTCCTGACAAAGTATGTACGTTAGAAGAATTAAAATGTTACATTCAAGGCAAAATAGTTGCCCTATTTAACAAAGAGTTTGGTATACAATGCCTAGATGATGAATATAACTGGATTATTGCTTTAAGTGATGCATGTATTCAAGAGGCATTTCGATATTCATGTCAGATACCTGGGACCTCTATGCGTAGCATGAAGCTTAAAACATTTGACGGATTTTCTCCTCAAGTGCAAAATAACGTTTCTGTTGAAAACTGTCCAACCTACCCCCTAAAAAACTATTTGAAATCGATTCGGTGAAATCGATTCGGAAACGAATTCTGGAACTCAGGGAAACTTCTGTTGGGACATGGTCAACGAGATCAGAATCTACAAAAAAAAAAAAACAAACAAACAAACAAACAAACAAAAACAAAAAACAAAAACAAAAACAAATATTCCATACCTTGAGAATTAACAATGAAACTTTAACTGAAACTAAACCCCTTATAATATTTTTTTTTCAATTTATGCATGGTAAATTACTAGCAGAGTAGTCATTAACTTAAAGAATAAAGTATCTCTCTTCTGAAACCTTCCCTCTTAGAATAATTTGTTGGTTGGAGTAACTTACCAAGTATGCCCCTCTTACGTAATCCAGGTTGATCACACCTGTCGTTGCAGGCAGGTTATTTGATCAATTAGCCTATTAGTGGCTTCATTATTTCTTGATAATTCATAGTTGGAAAACAACGTTGTGACATCAAAGACAATTTTTTTAAAAGAGAAAAAAATAAATACAACAGAAAAAAGTATATTAATGATACATAAAAATGGATTTAAAAAAGATCGAAGTAAAATAAAACTGAAGATCTTTATCCTTCAGAATTGAATGAATATCCTCATAAATTATGCTTGACCAGAACAGGGACATATATACATGTATATATAACTTATATCTGCAAATTCATACATACAATGTAGAAATAGAATACATTTTCCCATGACCTTTGTCTCATATAAACAATACTTTTATACCTACCTGCGGTAAATAAACTATATCGGATAACTCTAATGGAGCTAAGAGTTATCCTTCCTGAATAGTGCAGTAAGCCCAGGAAATACACAACTTCAATCACGATAAAAACATATAAAATGTTGCGTAATTTTGTTGAAAATTTTCATGTGACATGTTTAAATACACATTTAACTAGATATCAAAGAAAATGATATATTCATTGCACCCAAACGTCCTGGGCGCACCTGGGCTTACGCCTGGGCTTAAAATATTCCCTAGGCTTAAAGTAGTAGGACCGCAATCGGGTAGAGATTTCCGTAGGTCGATAAGAACAAAATATGTAAACGGTAAAAGTTCTCTTAAAAGCACTCTTAAAAACAGAAGATTTTATTTAACAGGACAACGCAGTGTCCTGTTAAATAAAATCTTCTGTTTTTAAGAGTGCTTTTAAGAGAACTTTTACCGTTTTTACCATACCACACCCGTGGGTGCACCTACAAAGAGGTGGAGGATACCAACAACAACAACAACAATATGGCGGCAAATGTAAACAAGCGTGAAACGACACGATGATTGAGACCTTGAATCAGTCTATTTAAAGAACAATTATTATGCTGTATGTCAAAAGTTTGTAGAAATTAGGATTCAAGATTATATAAAAGTTGAAAATTGTTCTTGTTTAGGTTGAAACCCTTTAACATTATGCCGAATTTCCTCTGTCAGTCATTACCCCATCTATTTTGGGACTGTTGATCTATTTGATATGAAATTAGCTTTTTTTCTTTGTGTATGTACAAGATAATTTATGAATTTTACTTGTACCAATATTTAAGATTTTCTTTACATGATATGATGATTATTTTCAGCTGCTAGCTGTGCAGATGCAGTGTCGGAACAGTTTCCAGACAGTAACAACTAGTTTCGGGACAGACGTCCTTTAAGTACTCTGAAGGAACTTATTTTCAAAAAAATTTGACAATTTTGTAGGTTTTAAATGGAGAATCAAAATCATGAATGTTCATGACAAAATTTTGCATCTACAAAAATTGTAAGTTGCTTTACCACACCACCTTTTCACTCATTTCTGCCCCATTTAATATTCACTCAGGGGGTAAAGTCGCTAAGAAGTTTCCTTACTATTTTCAAGATTATTATTACACAGTTATTTGTAGTTATACTCACAATCTTTCCTTCCGACAAATTGCTACCACTAAAAATGTATATAAATACTCCTTTTTTCCACTACATGTAGCTATTGTACAGTGGAACCGTCTCCCACACAACATGGTCTCACTTCCTCTTGAACCCTTCAAAGGGGTAGTGAGCAAAGTCATACACCTTAAGCCATAATGCTCCAAGTTTGTTTTTATCTTTTAATTGTACATTCCTTACTTTCTTCCTTTTATCCCTTAACAAGTACCATAACATTTCCTGCATCTTTCTTTTGCAAATTATCATTTATCTTTGCTTTTACCTTTTAATAGCGTGCGCACCTATGCAGAGTACTCCGTAATGAGGATGCATAGTACTGAGAGATAGATAGATAGTAGAAAAAATAGAAGAAAAGAATATCCCAAAACAGTGCTCCAAGTCGCAACTAAATTGGTCGCATTTGCGACCGAAAATTTGGTTTTGCGACCTTAATTTAAATGAACTCGCAAAATCACAACCATAAAAAAAATTGGGTGACGAGTTAAACAAATTTTGTACTGATTTATAAGAATTAGAATTTTACCCCAATACACTGTGTAGGATCACGCTAAAGGCGGATACCAATACATATTATGCAAAAAAAATACATAGTAAATAAATGAAAATAGATAAACAATTGCGGAGGAGAGACTACGAGCGGGAACATGATACCTTTTAAAAGATGTTGAAACCGGTATTTGGTCGGTAAAAACTACTCAGTCATATTCAATTGCCTGCTAACCTTCGATCTTCTAAAGGACTGTCTAATACTATAGGCGTAAACTACGTGGACATTATTTTTAGCTCGCCGGGACGAATGTCCGGAGAGCTATTGTCATACCCCCGGTGTCGGCGTTGGCGTTGGCGTCTGCGTCTGCGTCTGCGTGCGCGTGCACAAAAACTTTAACCTTGCTTATAACTTTTAAACCAATACAGATTGGGCTTTCATATTTCACATGTGCATTCCTTGTGACAAGACCTTTCCATGGATACCAAAATTTTTGACCTTGTGACCTTGACCTTGGAGATTGACCTACTTTTGAAAAACTTTAACCTTGGCCATAATTTTTTAATGGTAAGTGATAGGGCTTTGATATTTCACATGTGTATTCATTGTGACAAGACGTTTCCATGGATACCAAAATTTTTGACCTTGTGACCTTGACCTTGGAGATTGACCTACTTTTGAAAAACTTTAACCTTGGCCATATTTTTTTAATGGTAAGTGATAGGGCTTTGATATTTCACATGTGTATTTCTTGTCACAAGACGTTTCCATGGATACCAAAATTTTTGACCTTGTGACCTTGACCTTGGAGATGATTGACCTACTTTTGAAAAACTTTAACCTTGGCCATATTTTTTGATTGGTAAGTGATAGGGCTTTGATATTTCACATGTGTATTCCTTGTGACAAGACGTTTCCATGGATACCAAAATTTTTGACCTTGTGACCTTGACCTTGGAGATTGACCTACTTTTGAAAAACTTTAACCTTGGCCATATTTTTTGAATGGTAAGTGATAGGGCTTTGATATTTCTCATGTGTATTCCTTGTGACAAGATGTTTCCATGGATACCAAAATTTTTGACCTAGTGACCTTGACCTTGAAATTTTACCTACTTTTCAAAAACTTTAACTTGGGCCATATTTTTTGAATGGTAAGTGATAGGGCTTTGATATTTCACATGTGCATTCCTTGTGATAAGACCTTTCATGCCGTACCATAAATTTTGACCTAGTGACCTTGACCTTGAAATTTTACCTACTTTTTGTTGTTGTTGCAATTTATATATGGTTGCCACCGGCGAGCTATGTTGTCATTCTGACAAGTCTGGTTATAATGTTGGAATAGGGGTGTAACGGTGTTTGTCAGTTTCAATCAGAAACCTTTTTCTCAGAAATGCACGTTCATTCTTTTTCGACCATTCTTCGATTACAATTTACGCTAATAAAAAAATAATTCAGATGCGCATGAATTACAGATTTGCTTCGGTGAAGTAAAATTTAAAGTACCTTTATAAAATCGATAAAGTATAGCTAACGGAGGCAGACTACTGACACATGTATACATACACTAATAAACATAAAATAATGTCTTCCCCGGCAACGTCTACCCTTGCGCAACGCTTTAATCCAGTTATCTATTTAGCGATGAATGCAATTATTTTCAACGTACATTGAATGGGTTCATACACATATACACTTTAGAACGTCTGTGATTTGAAAAAAAAAAAAAACATGTAAGACTTTCGTCAAGTACAATTTCCTTTCTTCGTTTTAAAACTTCTTTTGCTATTGGCGAAAGATAGCTTGCACGAGTCCTGCCGATGCAGGGATAAAACTGCATAACAGATTATGTCAAAGTGTTTTCTAGCAAGGCTTTCCCTGTATAGACTTAAAAAAAGTTAGGTATTTATGAGAAAATACAGATTTTTTGTTTCTGGAAAGTCAGACATACACAAATAGCGACCAAAAATGTGCTTATTGCGACCAAATTTTGGAAATGGCGACCAAAATTTAAGCAAGGTCACTTTTTGGCAACCAAGTCTTGAATGCTACTTGGAGCACTGCAAAATCATCCTGTTTGGCCTGAAATTGACTGAGATTGACAGCTTTAAAATCAATCAGGTGTCCAGAAAAGTGTTCCAGTGATTTGCGAAAAACAGCCTGCATGTAACTATGGGGTCATAAAAACGGTCTAGATAGATTCTTCTTGATAAATGTTTCCTGTGAATAGAAAATGACCACTTTTGATTTTGGGGTCAAAAGGTCAAAGGTCAAGGTCACAGGACTCTGATGATTGAAAATGGTTTCCTGGCCATATTTTAGCCTGTATTGCACCTAAAGTCATGAAACTTGCCAATAATGATTCCCATGAATCAAGAATGACCCCTATTGATTTTGGGGTCAAAAGGTCAAAGGTCAAGGTCACAGGACTACGATGATTGAAAGTGGTTTCCGGACCATATTTCAGCCTGTATTGCAATTATAATCATGAAGCTTGCCAGAAATGTTTCCCATGGATCAAGGATGACCACTATCAATTTTGGGGTTCAAAGGTCAAGGTCACAGGACTAAGATGATTAAAAATGGTTTCCCGACTGAATTTGAGCCTGTATTGCACCTATAATCATGTAACTTGCCAGAAATGTTTCCAGTGAATAGAAAATGACCACTTTTGATTTAGGGGTCAAAGGGTCAAAGATCAAGGTCACAGGACTAAAGTAATTGAAAATGGTTTCCAGACCATTTTTGAGCCTGTATTGCACCTATAATCATGAAACTTGCCATTAATTTTTGGGTCAAAAGGTCAAAGATCAAGGTCACAGGACTCAGATGATTGAAAATGTTTTCCCAAAAAAAGTAAAAAGAAAAAAAAAAAAAAAAAGAAAAATAAAAAAAAAAAAAGAAAAATATGTAAATATGAAAAGAAATGAAAAAAAATGAATTACAGAAATAGAAAAAAAAGGAGTGTAAGAAATTGCAAAAAAAAAAAAAAAGAAAGAAAAGAAAAAAATTACAAAGAAAAAATAATGAATATTTAAGATATGAATTGTACCTTATTCTGTATCTTTAGAGTTTGCTTTGTTAAATCATATTGTACATACAAATACAGTTCAATATTTAAATCCAATTCTACATAAAAGTTCTTTGTTCTTTGTTTTATAGTAGTTCTCTTTTGCTTAAGGTTCCTGCACCTTAATAGACAACTTTCGGTTAAAATTTTCACAACATTTCGCCATTTCCAACAAGTACCGATGATTTTATCATCGCAAATGTTCGTACATAATAGCATGAGTTTACAAATGGTACCATGTAAACAAGAAAAATTAGGACATAAAGTATTCTGTATGATGAGATTGAAAATCTGTATCCTTGAAAATATATTACACGCTGATATAGAATAAAGAGAAGACCATTTCTTGATCCAGAAATTTTCATTTAGAACCACAAAATGTTGTTACAAACTATACACATTTCATGTTAGTCTGCATAATCATACTTACATTCCAGTTTTGCAACTCGGCATTTTGCATCTTCGATGCATTTTGAGCTTATTTATTTTCTTTTAATATGTGTATCTGTGGGAAGGGCAAAGCATTATTTTAGAGAAATTTGAACATTTCCATTAACATGATTAAGGGACAGGAACTATTACTGAAAACCTTCAAAATCATCCTGAAGCTGTTCCGACACTAGTAGTAAATAAATGACTGCCCCCACCTGGACTCAAACTCGCAACCTTCTAATCTTACTGTCCACACGGCTTACTTCATAAACTCAATAAACACGAACTTGACTATTTTATCATGCAAAAATTTAAATGAAATGGATACCATTCAATAGATCTCGCTTAGTCGTAAATTTCAATGCAAGTTATGTGAAAGTCAATGTATGCAATAAAATTGTATAGACAAAACAAGTTTGAAATGGGCCATTTCCCATGCTAAGTTTTCCTGTGATGTTGTGACACTGCCCATAGGCTCAATTCTAAACTCGGCGATGTCACGCTGAATTATAACATTGATATTCAAAATGCCCCATTAAAAAATTATTTTGCCTGTATAATTTTCATTTGATAAACTCACAACAATTTCACATGTATCATATTTATGACTAAGTGAGAACTATTCTAAGATATCAATTTTATTTAAATTCTTACATGACGAAGTAATCACAAATCGTGTTTATCCAGTTTCCAAAGTCAGCCACATGGACAGTAGTGGACAGTAAGTCTAAAATGCTCTACCAAGTGAGCCAAACAGACATTCCTCTGGCCCAGTCTTGTACAAGTGCCAGATTACTACATGCATTTAAGGTACCCGAAATATTGAAGGTTAAGAGTTCAAGCCCAGGTGGGGGCAGTCTGTATTTACTACGTATCTGTTTTCAATGAGATTGATTAATAATTATAACCTTTGTTTAAATTCAGTATGTATTTTCAACTGTCAATTTAAGCCCAGTACATTAGATATGCAAGGTACAGGCAAACAATTTTCCTTGAGTAAAGTGCATGCATCTTACACATACATGTACCTGTAATATTCATGTACATGATTAGTAAAATAAACATGGATGTGTAGGTTTTGTAATTGACATATTACATTTAAGACACTACATCATATAACTTTCCATTTTGCATGAGACTTTCCATTTTATGTTTAACTTTACATTTTACAAGTAATTTTCCATTTTACATGTATGATAATTTTGCACTTTACATGTAATTTTCCGTTTTACATATTACTTCCATTTTACATGTAACATTTCATTTTGTTCAGGTTACAACATGCAATCTCATAGAATATAGTAGTTCACGGAAATATAGTGTAGTATGGAGGCAAATCCTTTACCTGAGGAAATACACAGATGGATGACTCAGGAGATGAAGTTTGTACCGATGGGTCGTCATGCCAGCACCCCACTCCCCACACCTCAGGACCTTAGTCAGTAAGTTATATATGATGTTAATGTAATGAGGTAAATTTTGCAAAAAAAAATAATATACAAAATTTTAAAAAAACAATAAACACTCAATAACCACAAATTTTCAGCCACTCAGCCTTTATCAAGTGGAAAACACAAATATAAACATGATAAAAGATCTCTACATAATATCCATAACTGCTGGTAAACAAAGCCCAGCGTAAAATCATTTTATACTGGGCTTTAAAATGATTTTACGCTGGGCTTTGTTTACCAGCAGTTATAGATATTACGTAGAGATCTTTTATATTCATATTTTCCACTTGATAAAGGTAGAGTGGCCGAAAATTTGTGGATATTGAGCGTTTATCGTTATTTATTATATAAACTTCCCTACACAGAGGACTTTACTTCATTCTACATAATCTTAGTTTAACCATCAAAGAAAGCACAGAAATCAATTATTTTTATTAACAGGTATAAAGATGCCATATATTGGGTAATTTTGGTGACAGGAATTTTTGGCAAATTTGGTCCAAATATGGCATTGGAAATGTTGGCGCTTTTAAAATTGGTGGATTGTTTAAAACATCCGCCAAAATTATAATGGGTGTATCAAATAATCAATGTTTTATGACCACTGAAACGAAAAATGACTAGAAACTAAAAAAAAAGAAGAAGAAAGAAACAGTGCTTTATTGATGAATATAAAAGAAGCTGTTCATACACGAAGTTGAAAAGAAGTCATTTAAACATTACATTTATTGACAGTTAATGTTCAGATTTTTTTTTGTAAATACATGTATGTTCGACTATTTACGGTCACAGCCCACAAGTCCGATTGTCCAAAGTCCAACATATCACACCCTATTTACTCCACAATAAACTGAACCCATGTGAAATCTTTCGAAAGTGTGCATGTTCATTACGGTACCTTTTGCATTTATTGCTTATAAGATAATTGGATGAACACAGGGGAAGACTTCAATTGTTTGGACCTTTTAAATTGTTTGTTTGAAGGTAAACAATGATACCTGTAAATATGACATGGTCAGCATAGGTGAATATATTACGCATATAAAGTGCATTACCCCGGAGAAAATGGGCAATATCTTTTACAGTGACGGATCTCTGGCTGAATAAATTCTTTTATGGATGGAAAATTTGGCACCTTTAGATTTGGCGATTAATTGCATCCGCCAACAAAGCCAAAATTTCCATCGCGCCAATATTACCCGATATACGGTATGCAAGTGCTCTATTACAACTGTATATGTAAGATTACTTTATTATATATATTTTTTTTTCAGAATTACCCGAGGACCACTAATGACAGATATCTGGAAGTTTGTGGTGAGCCATGTCCACTCTGCTCAGTGAGTACTCTAAACATACAAATAGAAATAAACTTACTTTCCTTTTGTTAAATTCTTGTTCAGTCAGTAGGACAGTATCAATTGCTTCCTTCCCCGCCTTTTGTTATTTCTGTCCTAGAAAAATTAAAAAAAAACTACCCAAAAATTAATCACTGAAATATACATGTATATTGTCGAAGATCTGAAATGCCGAAGAACTACACTGTTCAAGAGTTTCATCTATATACAAAATGTATGTGACCTTGGCCTTGACCATCAATGAATGTTGAGTCTTATCATGCTTGACCATCTCTGAAAGTTTGACAAATGTACAAGGCATATCAAGTTACAGTTGTTTATCTGAAAGTGTGACCACCAGACGGAAGGACGGACGGACAGACAACGGATTCGGTGATCAGTTTCCTTTGAATAGCAGATGACATGAAATAATTATCAACCATATGTCGTCTTAAAACAGTTTACGACTTTCATTTATCGACATCATTGCTGGAAGATGGGATAATTCAATGTGAGAAAGATGGAAATGGATATAAAAGTTCCTTATCCTGCTCTCTTAGATGCATTGAAGGAACCAAATCTGATGCCTCCTTTTTCCTTGTTGTAACATCATCAAAGTACACCATTTGGCTTTAAGAATAATGCATTGATTCAATCGTTTAAAAACTTGAAAAATTGGAGAAGACAGAATTTTTTTTTAGCTTGCCAGGACGAAAAAGTCCGGAGAGCTAATGCCATACCCACGGCATCGTTGTCATTTTCGTCGTCGTTGTCGTCGTCGTCGTCCGTAGACAAAACTTTAACCAGGGCTATATCTCTTGAACTATAAGGGGTAGGGCTTTGATATTTCACATGTAGATACCTTGTGACGAGACCTTTCATTTGAGACCATGACCTTTGACCTAGTGACCTTGACCTTGGACTTTGACCTACTTTTCAAATTTTTAACCTCGTTTCTGACAAAAACCTGTATAGGCGAGCTATGTAATCTTTGATTACCCTATGTTTGATGAATTAGGATTAACTTAGAAAAGTACTTTCAAAATGGCTTTGAATATTATGTATCTGAAATGTATCATTTAATATTTGTGTCTGTCACCGTTTGTATCGGGACCCCATCTTAATGCCATGGTACTATATTACGATGGTATTGTGAGGTTGTCACGATGTCCTATTGTCTTCCTTATTCCATCGGGAGATTCTTGACACATTCGTAATGCTATTGTAATGCAAAATTTCCCTGATGGTAATACAAAGGAGAAAGGAAGATGTTATGAATATGCAAGATGTCTTCTCGATGGTTTTAAGGAGGGCAAGATGATTGCACAAACCTGTTACGAAGATGGTCCTTTGGGAGTGCCATCGGTAATATTTTGGCGTGCCAAAGATTTTGACAACAGTCCCTAAGTTGTTCCCGAAGTTTGACAAATCAAGACAGAGGTCACATGATGGCTCAAGATGGCTTTATGAATAGCCCGATGATATTATGATCACACCAGAATTTGAAAAAATCCTTTATTGTGTGGCCATCAGCTGTTTAAATCGGGACAGTGTGACACCAGCATTAGTCAATTCATAGCAGTTGAAATACGTACTGTTGCAGTGTATATTGAGTGAATGACAAATCTGAAGGAATTATCATATTTCTAGAAAAAGAGTTATCTTATTGGCACCCCTTTAAAACTTGTCGTCATGAATAATAGATTTGAGTGAGCATGACTTATCATGTCCTGCACATGACACATTTTTCGATTCTGATTGCCATCTTATGGCTTGGTGCTCAAGACTATCTTGTGTACTTGTATTAATTTGTACATGTGATGATGTAGGTACATGTGCCACTTTTGTCCTATAAACATACAGACATTTTATTGCTATGCTACAGTGAGTCATTAGCACTTGATTTTATACTCTTTTTTTTGCAGGACAGTGAAGAAGGTGAAAGGAAATCTTGCACTGTATCATTTTGAATAGGTTAAGTTTTTTAGAGAATAGATGATTTTTGTTACTCAAATCAGAAGGAAGTCTGAAGATGTGCACAAACATGGATAAGGTTTGTGACCTACTTATTCAAATCTTTGTTCTATGAAGAAAGGGTTTTGTCATTTGGCATACATGTAGGTCATATTTGAAGGTGTGCTTACTGACAACAGTATGTATGGACTTGAGAAATTGTGTTGTTTTTGTGTTGTATATCATTATGACAGCAATGATAAAAGCTGATTCTATCAAGCCCTTAAAAAGGATAAAAATGCCAAACATTTTCAGTTCAGACATGTATACTATAAAACTATTTTTTTAATCGGTATAAACATCTGAAAGTGAAATATTGGTCAAGGCTGTCTCTAGAAAGGTTTACAGATAAAAAAAATGTGCACGTACAATATGTACAAGTATACTGTAAACCATCTTTTATTCATGAGCAATTTATTTTCACGATATCTGCGACGTCCTTTGATTCACGAATATAAAACGCAGCGAATATGTCCTAATAATTATATGTACTGTATAGTAAGTTACGTAAATAATAAATATCCATTCCCGGTATAGTCAATATAATCAAAATCAAAGTGACATAATGACGATTAAATTTGTTTATTGCACTAAACGTTTTCGCCTGTTGGCTCTTCAGAGTTGCAATGAATATAAACAATAACAATAACAAAGAACAGTAGGTAGGCAGCGTCTATGACGTCATCATAACGTTACAGTTAGGCGCGTCACGTACAAATGTCCCAGACGTTGGCGCACTTATTATTTACGTATATTGATGCTTTAAGAACAATAATAAATAGCTTTTTGTAAAGAAGAAATGAAATCATAGTTTAACAATTCAATTTAGGTTTGAAAATCTCTATGAAATAATCTTCTTTGGCTTTACGTAATTGTTCATTGTCCTCTTTTACTTTGTAAAAGGGGAAAATAGAAAAACTTCCCCCACCACACATATCAAAATGTCCGCTACAAGGAGTGTTTCTAGTGGATGGATCCCTGATCTGTTGTTTGTGTACGCGTACACGGTCCGCCAATTTCGTTCCCGTTTGTCCGACATAATTTTCGCCGCAGTTTGGACACGTCATCACGTAAATTAAGTTCTTGGATTTGCAATTCATTTTTGCGTTTACGTGAAATACTTTTCCATTTTTAAATGTAAATGATTGACCGGTTTGAATGTACGGGCATGTTCCACAGCGAGGGTCCTGGCATTGGCTAACGACGTGTGTTTCCGTTTCGGCTGTAAATCTGGCTTTGGTGAGAAGTCTTTTTAAATTAGGTGGTTGTCTCCTGCTATTAATGATATCCTGTTGGTTGATGAGACTCCTCAAATTGTCGGACTGATGAAGAATTGGTAGACAAGTTTTTGCTGTTTTGAATACGTTTTTATTTCTCGGATTGTGTGTTGTTACAAATGGAATGATTTTATGGCTATTTGTGTTACGTCTGCTTTTCTCTCTAAGTTCCGGTAGCGTATATATGCTATATATGTATATATGTATATATGGTATAGCGTATATATGTATATATGGTAAGTTACGTATATACATGTATGACGTCGCGAAAATAAAACGCAGTGAACTAGTCACTTTGCTCGTATTCACGAATTGAAGACACCGCAAATAAAAGATGGTTAAGGTTTACAGTAGGTCTATACATTATTACGTGTACTTTAATATCGTCCAATCATTTCCTTAACAACTGCTTAGAAAGAGGAGAACCGATTCCTCGTACAAGGTCAAATATAAAGGAGACCAGAAATATGACGAGACAGTGCAAGGGCTCCTGGAGACAAAAACTAAGCTATTACAAGAGAGGAAGAGTCTGGAGGGGGATGTTCATCATCTCAACAATGAAGTGTCACGGCTGGAGCAGGAGATATGTGACACAGGTAACATTTAAACAAATGCCGTCATAATTTTATTTTGTCTTGAATATGAAATGTATGTATTTGTAGGGAGTAGAAAGGTAAAATTTTTGGAAGCTGCTTGCAGGGCTTTCTTTGATACCGCTGGTTTGTGTGGTAAAGTTAAGTGAAATCAAACATTGGTTTCCACTCTGTTTGACTTCAAGTTTACTGTACTTCATGTGAAACAATACTAATAGCGTTACGAAATTTCCATTGCATGCTCTCAACTTTTTATAAACTGAGTAATTAATTGCTTACTGCTTCCACTTATCGGAAGATGTAATTTTTATCTTTCAATTTTAATAAAATAAAAACCATTGATAGGAATTTTAAACTTTTTCAGAGAAAGAATTTGAGGAGAAAAGCAGTGCCATAAATTCCTTGAGATGTAAGAGCGGACTTCTCACTCACTACTCGATGCAGAATCAAAATCTTATCCAGCATTACAAGGAGTACGCCAGTAGAATGGAAAAACAACTCAAAAGTGTGATGGATAAAGCCAAGTAGGAAAACTGTATTATGATACATTTCTTCATAAACAATAGGTTTTCAGTTTGCATTACCAAATGCTTTTTGTGTCGCCTGCAAAGCATAGCAACACTTTTAAGGATCATGTTGTTAGCTCGCCGGGACGAATGTCCGGAGAGCTATTGTCATACCCCCGGTGTCGGCATTGGCGTCTGCGTCTGCGTCTGCGTGCGCGTGCACAA